>CAJQUN010000184.1:0-1213795 GCA_907163345.1 Haberlea rhodopensis
CGGCCATCCTCTGAGGATGATAAGCAGTCCTCATCTAACTTCAGTTCCCAAGGCTGACTGAAGACCCTCCCAAAAATGAGATGTGAATCGTGGATCTCGATCCGACACTATGGAAATGGGGATCCCATGCAATCTCACCACATCTCGAAGTACACCTGCGCCATCCTCAAAAGGTGAAAGTCATGCTATAGGGGATGAAATGAGCTACCTTAGTCAAATCGATCACACCCCAAATAGCATCAAAACCCGAGGCACTCCTCGGTAAGTGAGTCACGAAGTCCATGGAAATGTGTTCCCACTTCCACTTCGGTATCTCCAAGCTTTTCAATTCGCCGCCAGGTCTCTGTCTCTCTGCCTTAACCTGCTGGCAGATCAAGCACACCTCTTAACAAAGTGACGACGTCATACTTCATTCTCTTCCACCAAAACTGACCACGTAGATCTTTATACATCTTCTTCCCGCCTGGGTGGATGCTAAGTCTGCTACTATGAGCTCGCTCCAAGATCCCTCTACGCAACTCCGCGTACTCGGAACCACCCAACGGTTACCCAATCTCAAGGATCCGTCCTCGGCCACTCTGAACTTCGTTGGTTGACCAAGATGCAATAAAGATAACCATCTCTGAATCTCATCATCTGACTTCTGAGCTCTCCTGATGTTCTCATATATATCTGGCTCAGCTAACAAGGTCGATACCTGCACAGGTGATGCATCTATTTCAAAATCATAGCCCAGATGGCAATATGAGGTCATCATAGCCGACAATTGGATGACCCCAGCAGTACTACTCCTCACTTTCCGGCTCAAAACGTCTACTGTCAAGTTAGCTTTTCCGGGATGGTACTCAATCTCACAATCATAGTCCTTGAGTAAGTCCATCCACCTTCTCTGCCTCATGTTCAACTCCGCCTGAGTGAATAAAAACTTGAGGCTCTTGTGATCCGTGTAAATGGTAAATGAAGTACCATACAAGTAATGTCTCCAAATCTTCAGGGCGAAGATGATAGCCGCCAATTCCAAGTCATGGACTGGGTATCTAGTCTCATGCGGCTTCAACTGCCTCGACGCATAAGCTACCACATGCTTATCTTGCATCAGTACTCACCCAAGGCCCTGAAGCGATGCATCGGTATACAAAACAAATATGGAGTTTTCTGTATGAATCACCAATACTGGCGCCGTCGTCAAACGGTGCTTCAACTCCTGGAAGCTCTCCTCACAAGCTTCTGACCAAAAGAATGGTACTCCCTTCTGCGTCAACTGTGTCAATGGCTTGGCGATCTTCAAAAATCCCTCGACAAAGCGTCGATAATAACCGGCCAAGCCAAGGAAGCTCCGTATCTCAGGCACAGAAGTGGGGCAGCCCACTCCATCACAGCTTCAATCTTCCTGGGATCCACAGATATCCCGCTGCTAGATATGACATGCCCCAGAACACACACTGCTCAACCAAAATTCACACTTGCTGAGCTTGGCGTACAAACTGGTGATCTCTGAGAATCTGGAGCACTGTCCTCAAGTGTTTCTGTAAGGCCCCAAACACTTAAACTCGTCATTTGTTCATTTATGACTTCGTATGTGTATAAATTTTTCATTTTCTTTTCATTCTTTAAAAAGAATCATTACATGTTTTCCATAATCCCATGACATAACCAATGTTCAACATTATATGATCATCTCGACCAACAAAGACTCAGAGGTTTCCCCAAAACCATCCCCATTACACCACTTTTACATTGTGGTTTTTATATCACCCACATTTACATTTTTCACATCACATTTTATCAATATCATCAGAGTCACAAACTGACTATCCGGAAATAAAACACATACATTATAACTAACCCCGACCAGGGACAACACAATACCAAACAGAATACAGAAACACTACGTAAATTCCCAGCCAGGGAAGACACCACACTATAAGACAATAAAAGTGGGTTTCAACACCCTTATACAGTCCATATACAGATACAAGTGCTCACAGAAGAGCAACGAATAACGGATACACATCCGGATGCATAATTAGTATAAATACCAACCGCTCAACCTCGTATATCGGCTCAATCTCATACTATGCTTCTGGAAGCATCATCCAACAAGGTTCGAGCCTAGCACTCCAAGCGCAGCATCGTACCTGTCGTACCTGTTTCACAAAGAACAGCCCCCACACAGGTGAGCACACTCCCACTCAATATTCAATCACAAATCAACATACAAAATCATAATGCAATAATTTAAATTATTCAAAACTCATAAAGTATACTCCCTGTACAATTCCGATTTGTATGGCTCCACACACTGTTCCTGTTTCAAACTCACGCACTTCATAATGTCAAGTTTAGTATTGTCACTGAAAATGTAATACTCAACAACACTATGAATTCAATACAATGACAATATATTATTTATGCTCAAACATAAATAGTTCAACATCAATGTGAACCTGGTTATCCCAATGTAACCCTGGTTATCCCACCATCTCATTCTCGATACTTTCTCATATCGCTCATGCCCACGGCATCACTACTCAACAAGTAAAATTGGATCACGTACCACTACGTGTCCCCATAACTCGTATATGAAACTCATTAGTAAAGTCAAACATTTACCTGAATCATCATATTCAAAATTGCATGTATACATGAATGTAGATACTAGATATACCTGCTCGTACGTCACCACGTACCTTATAGTAGACAACATGAACAAGCTATCATCAACGTCCGAAGTCTCCTGTAGAGTCTATACCGAACATCAATTCAATATTAGCTCATAATCCGAGCAATGAACATCCATCAAATAGTTCTTACTTTCATTTCCATATCACAAATCAATAACTCAATATTATGAATCAAATCATAATCAATACTTTGGATGCACACATCCTCACATTAATCATGATATAACATTGGTAATGCAAAACCCCATCATCTCCCACCATCCGCTACATCACACACATGATGCGGGATACACACACCCATACGTGCAAGATCACGCACAACCCACATAGCAGTTCACTAGACACAAGTTCAACAGAGGGAAAGGAAATGCAAGGGTGTAATGCATAATAATATCCAAATAGTGTCTAACTAAAACAATCCAAGTAAGACAATTAACATGTTCCACAATTATTCAAACCCACACCGAGGTGATTCAAACCAAGACACGAAAGAAGGGATCCATGTAGATATAAGATTCTACCCTTTTAAATCTAATTCCCTTAATCCCATCATAAAGTCATTTATCGATTAAATTACACTTTAACAATTTAAAGATGCATTGGATTCCAAATTCTTGATTTAGTACTAATAAGATTTGAAACTCAATAAAGTGACATAAATCATTAATACATGCCATGCTATCCACTTGAGCATAATATCACCATAACTCTATTCCATGTCAACACATACTAGCATGAATCTAGTCTTCACCTTTTAACAACAATGACATTAAATCACGACATTTAATCACCAATTCATTTTCAACAATTATCCGTTCAATAATGTGAGTTATGATTAAATCCCTACAATTAATAACATTTTCATGCTATCCCAATTCCCAATTGTTCATACTCAATTTATCGTCACATAACCGCCTTAACCCATTACACTAATTTAAGTTAACCTTTTACTTAACAAAACATCATCCAACCACAAGGCACAACATATATAGAAGTCTTGAACCTATACCAATACATGTTGGAACACACATTTTCTTGTATAAACTTCACCTACACACACTAATACATGCTGGATACAAACACACACACAGAGCACACACGAACACACACTAATCTGCACACAGAACACACACACGCACACACACTGCCGCACACACAACACACACACTAGCAACCCTTACAAAATGCTAGCAAAATCGAACCAAAGTTCATCAAAAATTCGTGGGATTTCAGGGGAATAACGACTAAGGGACGACGAGGATTACCCACAAAAAATCGGAAGAAAATCGCTCCAAAATCGGACGAATTCGCGATTTTTATCCGCACACTTCCTTGCAAGATCCGGACGCGATCGGCGACGAAACTTCACGTTCTTGGTATGGAAAGAAGCGCCTGGAAGAGACGAAGGCGGTGGCGGTTCGGACGCGCCGGAAGGAGGCCCGACGGCGGCGCGCGCGCGGCTTGAACGGCGAGGGGTCGGATGAGCGCGATATACAGCAGAGAAGAAAAGGTTCGGGTTTGTGTGCGTGTATTTACATGTTTTAATGTGTGTCCGAAAATGCCAACATAACATATTTATTTTTTTGTATCCTAACCCGGTTTTGTACATCGAAGTGTCGCCGGTGCACTGATATATTATTTAGAGACAACGATTGGGATTTATACACACCCCAAAAACCCAAAACTTAAATTCTTCATTTTAATTAATTTATCTCTAAAATATTATCGGAGTATATTTTACAACCTCAAATTATTTTATGATTCGATTAACTCGCCAGTTGACCTTCACTTGGTCAATTCCACTTCTAATTAATTCTAAAATTAATTTCACTAAAATCCAAATCATATTTAGTCAAACAAATGATTAATAATAATCTGGACATCACAATTCTCCCCAACATATAAAATTTTGTCCTCGAAATTTCAACGCATGCTTACCATAAAAACCGACTGTAAAATTTACGTACCGTATATAGCTCAAGATAGTGACTTTACCATCCGTAGGATGGTAGTCATCGGAATCATCATGGCTCACACATGTGCCCCATTGCACCAACGATCGCAAGGAGTGTTTAACCGTCAAGCTTCTTTGTCAAATCTCACCACCTGTGTACTTCAATCGACACAACTCCATTGCACAATCTCATTTCCCGTCATACACTTTCATCACAGTACCCATCATATAATCTCATTAAATCATGCAATCCATGCTTGCATGCATATTCAAGAATATATGACAATACATCAACATTTATCTTAATTAACTTCATACCTGTGTCGTTGCAAATGTATGTAACTTATCCTCACATCATCACCATCATCCGTATGAAGTAACGGTACTCTTGAGCCTTTACGCATCAATCTTTCATATATCATCTCCTGGCTATTATCTGGTGCAAGTAATGACTAGAAAACCCATTAGTCATTCTCACATACGTATATACACATTATACACACCAATAGCCACACCATCAGTATCAAATCATGATAAATGGCTTAACACCAATATTTTCATGTCACGATTATACTCATCTAACACAAGGCATCAACATCAATATCGAATAGTTCGTGACATACCTTTGTAGATGGAATAATCTACAATACACAATGGCATCATAATATCATGTTAATCACAGTACTCACATACTCTTAAGTATCAACCTTTCCACATTACTTCACCCAACTATTATATCTGTCATAGGACAAGTACAAAATAATCTCGTTAGTATTTCTCAAATACTAGTAACATAACACGTACCTTGTCATTTACGCATTTCGATATTCATAATGTTTCTGTCATCAAACATTAATTCCCTGCATCAGAAGTTTCTCGCAGTTCTATACACAACATGCTACTGCACACTATCACATAGGGTGATTGAAATTTAACACAAGAATCAATTGCATGCTTCAATGACGCAATTTATATCAATCTTTAACTCATCCTCAAAACATAAAAAAAATTCATTAATCATGAATATTCACAATGATCACATGTCCACACACAACATTCGTAGTAATCACGCGTCATCCCATGACATACTCATGCCATCCCGTGACACACTCATTAAACTCATGTCTATCTGATTGTATTCCATTCAACATAATAGGTGATTAATCAATTATTAATCCTACCACATACAAAACTAGCATGCTTTGACAACAATAATTATCCTCACAAAATGATTAACATCAATTTTTCAAAATCTCATCACTACACACCGTAGATATGAGAGTGCTATCACAGAGGTTACACCCCTTCTTGCCTTATTACCGCAACAAAATATGAATGATACATCTAGGTTCCACTTCAATTCTATTATCAACTTTTCTACATGTACATGATTTCAAAATCAATATGAATCAACAGAATAACTCGAATAAACATATATCAATATGTTCAACCAACTGAAACGGTTTACCTCGATACTTTGTCTTCCTGGATCGATCCAATATCCTCTTAGGCCTAAATCACGTATACCCAATGAGCAATAACATAACTGTACATAGCACAACTTCTATTGCCATCTGCAATCAAAGCATCATTAATACCCATTGCTAACACAATTGCGCTACAACACAACATTCATCGCTAATCACAATAGTGGTACTAAAAATATTCATTGCTAACACAATAGCAATGCATCAATCTTCATCGCCCTACGCGGAACATAATACTCATCGCCACTACTGGCATACATATAATATCCATAATCACAATGAATATACATTCTTAAAGCAACAAGACGTAATAACACTTACTGTACACAGTTAATCCACACTTGATCTTTTAAATTGTCTCTGCTCTAAACATAAGTATTCCATAAAATATGATTTCATATCAATACACAAATTGATATACTCACCATCAACAGAATAGCGGGATGAGACGTCGCTATATATATATAATCGGCGGCAAGAACCATCGCCATGGAATCAGCGGAATGCACCATCGTTAAACATATGTCTAGCGGCATGAGCCATCGCCATTGACATAGCGGAAAGAGGCATCGCTATACATGTACCCGGCGGCATAAACCATCGCCAATCAATATAGCGGAATGAGACATCGCTATCAATACACATGATGGCATGAACCATCGCCAACCAATACAGCGGAATGAGACATCGCTATCAATACACTTGGCGGCATGAACCATCGCCAACCAATATAGCGGAATGAGACATCGCTATCAATACACTTGGCGGCATGAACCATCGCCAACCAATATAGCGGAATGAGACATCGCTATCAATACACTTGGCGGCATGAACCATCGACAACCAATATAGCGGAATGAGACATCGCTATCAATATCGATAATGTGGTTGTTCCGGTCTTGTTATAGCAGCGGAATTTTAGGACCCCTCGCTTCGACATATAGCGGCATCATATGATATCCCTCGCTTCGACAATGACAGCGGCATGTTACCTCGCTTAGACATGACAGCGGCAAATATCATACTACCATCGCTTCATATGACAGCGGCAAGTACCTCTCCTCCCTCGAATATAACAACTACCGGAACTTCCACTAGCTCCATGTACCTGCATCCAGGTTAATACAACAGTTCACAATATAATGATCGATATCACGTTCCAGTTATAACCACAATATTCCACATTAATCACTAGAATTGTGACTGTTCCGGTCCCAATACAACAGCGGAATTTTAGGACCCCTCGCTTTGACAATGACAGCGGCATGTTACCTCGCTTAGACATGACAGCGGCAAGTACCTCCCTCGCTCGGAGATAAAGGCTACAGGAACATTCATCAATTCTACCACAATAATCAAACACAAACAATTGGTTCCATTATCACAATATATCACTATCATTTCACATATATCATCACATGTAAGGATCCACTATGCACGATATACATAATCAAAGGTGTAACACGTTTTACCGTCCGAAGCCCGTACGTCTCACCTTTCCTGATTTTCCTACAAAATCAGATCCTTTAACATGAAGTGCTAGACATCACCATTAATGCCATCACATCACATTCTACACGATTCCTGCAATTATAATGATTAGCACCACTTTTCATATCATACAAGCACATAAACAACTAGTTGTGTCATACAACATTAATGTCATAATGCATAAATATGTGCTATCAATAACTTCCTAGGCCCTTAACAGCCCCAAGAGCAACCACTGCTCTGATACAACTAATGTAAGGCCCCAACACTTAAACACATCATTGATCATTTGATCATTTATACGTCGTGTATAAATTTTTCATTTCTTTTCATTCTTTAAAAAGAATCATTACATGTTTTCCATAATCCCATGACATAACCAATGTTCAATATTATATGATCATCTCGACCAACAATAGACTCAGGGGTTTCACCCAAAACCATCCCCATTACACCACTTTACATTGTGGGTTTTTATAAAAATTTGGGCAGAGTCTCCCCCACAAACTGAGCTATCCGGAAATAAAACACATCACATATATAACTCCCGACCAGGGACAACACAATACCAAACAGAATACAGAAACACTACGTAAATTCCCAGCCAGGGAAGACACCACACTAATAAGACAATAAAAGTGGGTTTCAACACCCTTATACAGTCCATACACAGATACAAGTGCTCACAGAAGAGCAACGAATAACGGATACACATCCGGATGCATAATTTGTATAAATACCAACCGCTCAACCTCGTATATCGGCTCAATCTCATACTATGCTTCTGGAAGCATCATCCAACAAGGTTCGAGCCTAGCACTCCAAGGCAGCATCGTACCTGTCGTACCTGTTTCAACAGAAACAGCCCCCACACAGGGGGAGCACACTCCCACTCACTCAATATTCAATCACAAATCAACATACAAAATCATAATGCAATAATTTAAATTATTCAAAACTCATAAAGTATACTCCCTGTACAATTCCGAATTTGTATGGCTTCCACACACTGTTCATGTTTCAAACTCACGCACTTCATAATGTCAAGTTTAGTATTGTCACTGAAAATGTAATACTCAACAACACTTATGAATTCAATACAATGACAATATATTTTTATGCTCAAACATAAATAGTTCAACATCAATGTGAACCTGGTTATCCCAATGTAACCCTGGTTATCCCACCATCTCATTCTCGATACTTTCTCATATCGCTCATGCCCACGGCATCACTACTCAACAAGTAAAATTGGATCACGTACCACTACGTATCCCCATAACTCGTATATGAAACTCAATTAGTAAAGTCAAACATTTACCTGAATCATCATATTCAAAATTGCATGTATACATGAATGTATAGATACTAGATATACCTGCTCGTACGTCACCACGTACCTTATAGTAGACAACATGAACAAGCTATCATCAACGTCCGAAGTCTCCTGTAGAGTCTATACCGAACATCAATTCAATATTAGCTCATAATCCGAGCAATGAACATCCATCAAATAGTTCTTACTTTCATTTCCGTATCACAAATCAATAACTCAATATTATGAATCAAATCATAATCAATACTTTGGATGCACACATCCTCACATTAATCATGATATAACATTGGTAATGCAAAACCCATCATCTCCCACCATCCGCTACATCACACACATGATGCGGGACACACACACCCATACGTGCAAGATCACGCCCAACCCACATAGCAGTTCACTAGACACAAGTTCAACAGAAGAAAAGGAAATGCAAGGGTGTATGCATAATAATATCCAACTAGTGTCTAACTAAAACAATCCAAGTAAGACAATTAACATGTTCCACAATTATTCAACCCACACCGAGGTGATTCAAACCAAGACACGAAAGAAGGGATCCATGTAGATATAAGATTCTACCCTTTTAAATCTAATTCCCTTAATCCCATCATAAAGTCATTTATCGATTAAATTCCACTTTAACAATTTAAAGATGCATTGGATTCCAAAATTCTTGATTTAGTACTAATAAGATTTGAAACTCAATAAAGTGACATAAATCATTAATACATGCCATGCTATCCACTTGAGCATAAATATCACCATAACTCTATTCCATGTCAACACATACTAGCATGAATCTAGTCTTCACCTTTTAACAACCATCGACATTAAATCACGACATTTAATCACCAATTCATTTTCAACAAATTATCCGTTCAATAATGTGAGTTTACTGATTAAAGTCCATCTACGCAATTAATAACATTTTCATGCTATCCAAATTCCCAATTTGTATTCAGACATCAATTTATACGTCACATAACCTGCCCTCTTAGTACCCATACACTAATTTCAAGTTAACCTTATTACATTAACAAACATCATCCAACCACAGGCCCATCATATATAGAAATCTCTTGCAACCTATACCAATACATGTTGGAATCACACATCTTCTGTATAAAACTTCACCTACACTACTGATCTAATACTACTGACTGGATACAAAGCACGACACCACAGAGCACACACGAACACACACTAATCTGCACACAGAACACACACACACGCACACACACTGCCGCACACAACAAACACACACTAGTAACCCTTACAAAATGCTAGCAAAATCGAACCAAAGTTCATGCAAAAATTCGTGGGATTTCAGGGAATAACGACTAGGGACGACGAGGATTATCCAGCAAAAAAAAAATCGGAAGAAAAATCGCTCGCAAAATCCGACGAATTCCGCGATTTTTATATCCGCACACTTCCTTGCAAGATCCACGGACGATCGGCGACGAAACTCACGTTCTTGGTATGGAAGAAGCGCCTGGAAGAGACGAAGGCGTGGCGGTTCGAACGCGCCGGCTTGAACGGCGAGGGGTCAGGATGAGCGCGATATACAGCAGAGAAGGAAAAGGGTTCGGGGTTTTGTGTGCGTGTATTTACATGTTTAATGTGTGTCCGAAAATGCCAACATAACATATTTATTTTTTGTATCCTATACCCGGTTTGGTACATCGAAGTGTCGCCGGTGCACTGATATATTATTTAGAGACAACGAATTGGGATTTATACACACCCCAAAAACCCAAAACTTAAATTCTTCATTTTAATTAATTTATCTCTAAAATATTATCGAGTATATTTACAACCTCAATTATTTTATGATTCGATTAACTCTCCAGTTGACCTCACTTGGTCAATTCCACTTCTAATTAATTCTAAATTAATTATCACTAATCCAATCATATTTAGTCCAAACAAATGATTAATAATAATCTGGACATCACAGTTTCACGTGCTCTTCCTCGCTCCGGGAGTAGATGAGAATGTCGTCGATGAATACAATAACGAACTGATCAAGATAGGGTTGGAACACCCGATTCATTAAGCTCATAAAGACAGCCGGGGCGTTCGTCACACCGAACGGCATCACTAAGAACTCGTAGTTCCCAACGAGTCCAAAATGCTGTCTTCTGCACATATGATTCCCTTGACTCGAATCTGATGGTACCCGGATCTCAAATCATCTGCTATATAACCTGGTACCTTGCAACTGATCAAACAAATCATCAATCCTTGGGAGATGGTACTTGTTCTTCATTGTGGCCTTATTCAGTTGCCGGTAATCGAGTGCACAACCGCATCGAACCGTCCTTCTTTTTCACAAGAGAACCGGTGCGCCCCATGGCGATACGCTCGGGCGTATATATCCCTTATCAAGGAGATCATGCAACTGCTCCTTCAACTCTCTTAACTCTGCCGGTGCCATCCTGTAAGGTGCACGAGAGATAGCGGACGTCCCTGGTAGCAACTCGATCCCAAACTCAACTTCTCTAGCCGGTGGGAATCCTGGGATATCCTCTGGGAAAACATCAGCAAATTCTGCTACCACTGGTATATCCTCAACTCTCAATTCTTTATTCTTCCCAGACGTGTCCACGGCATAGATGAGATAGCCCGTGTGGCCACGTTCCAACAATTGAGTCATCTTGATTGCTGAAATCAACGGAATTTTTGCACGAGAACCGTTGCCATAAAAAGTCCACTGTATTCCCGAATCAGATCTGAACCTTACTGTTCTCTGCCGGCAATCTACCACTGCCTGATATCTGTTCAGAGTATCAATACCCACAATGCAGTCGAAGTCTGACATGCCTAACACAATCAAGTCTGTCTTCAACTCGTTGCCCTCAAAATAAATGAGGCAATCTGCCATAAACTGATCGGCAACAACATTTCTTCCAGTGGGTGTCGAGACCATGAGAGGCGTGGGTAGAGAAGACGTGCGCATAAGGTGTCTTTCCACAAAGCCCACATATACAAAAGAGTGGGAGGCACCTATATCTATCAAAATAAAAGCAGGGTACGTAAATAAATGGCACGTATCGGCGATCACCTCCTCCGGGACTGCCTGAGCCTGCTCTCTGCTCAGTGCATACACCTATCCCTGGGACGGTCCCAGTGTCTGACCTCCTGATGGTCGAGGCACAAACTGCTGCCTCTGGTGCACTATCCTGTCCTCAAATCTCGGCCTATTCCCTTGAAAATCTGACTGTCCTCCCCGAGTGGGGCAATACCGAGAGATGTGGCCCATCTTGCCACAACTATAACAGGCATGGCACTTACTCGAAGAATGTGGCCCTCCACAATTGTCGCACCTTGGCTCCCCCGATCTATTCCCTTGCACATGCCCTCGGTTTGTCGACCAATTGTTCTTCTTGTTCTCTTGCTTCTGACCATAAGATTTCATTCCACTGAACCGTGAGGATGAAGAGGCACCACAAGGTTTAAATGACCCCCCTCGGGACCTCAAGTTATCAGTAGCTTGCCTCTGTTGTGATGCTTGTGGGGGTATGGCACTAGGATAGGCTCCAACTCCAATCTCCGCAAGCTCTGCTCTTGTGAGAGCATCATCAAAAGAAGTGGGGTTATTGGTGATAACCCAGTCAAAAAGCTCCGGTCGCAACCCCTTCATGAAGTTCCTCATCTTTCCATGTCCACTGGTGGCAATGTGTGAAACATACCTCAGCAACAAGGAATAATGCATGGCATAGTCTGACACTGACATGCTCCCTTGTTTCAAGCTTGCAAACTCATCTTCCTTCGTCTGTCTCACCGCCGCAGAGAAGTACCAGTTTAGAAATCGGGTTCTGAAGAGCGTCCAATCAATCACTGCACCCTGTCCTCTCAGTTCCATGACCGTGCTCCTCCACCACATGGAAGGTTTCTTTGCCAACTGGAACTCCGCCAGCCTCAGCCATGCTGTGACAGCACAAGGAGCCGATACAAATATCTGTTCAAGCCTTTCTAGCCACTCCTCAGCCTCCTCTCCTGATTCTGTCCCCTCAAACTGGGGCGGGTGGTAAGACAGAAACTGAGTCAAACTGATCTCACCAGTCAATAACAACTGAGCCACTGGTTCCATGCCTACAGCTGGTGGAGGTAGAGGGTTTGCCTGACCAATACTTGCGTTCACGCTCCCAACATCACCAACCTCTTCATTAAGGTTCCCCGCGTTCATAGCAGCCATGCTGTAACACAAAGGTTAACAACAATTCCAAAACAAATATATATGTTATGCCGTTAGATAACAAGAATGATAATAAGCATGTTAGTATAATAGTATATACAACAATATGCACCACATGCATAAACATGCTTCAAATGTAAGCACCTAGCCAATCATGCTAAGGCTACCCTTCACTCGTTCCCGGGTTCTCTAACCACTGCTCTGATACCACTAATGTAAGGACCCTAGTTCCTTAAGTGCGGATTAAAGGCATAATTAGAGCTAACATAAATTATCAGAGTAAAATGATCGTGTTGAGACTATGAGCTTTAAGAATTACATGCCAAAAATAAGGACTATCAAGTGGATTAGTTACATTCCCAATCAAATGAATGTATTTACTATAGCTTTACAGTACTCCTAGAGTAGACACTATACTAAAGTAATCCTGTCCTTCATCTACCAAAAGTGATCTTCACAAGCTCACCGCCTCAACCCGCTTAGCCCTTTTTTTTCATGCCAAAAGTACCTACAAGGACAACCCCCAAACATGAGCAATGATAACATTCATATTCAACACAATATGAATATAAAGCGTAAATGCATAAATCACAATAAAACACTTCCTGTTTTTCCCATGCATTTTAAACGCTTCCAGTTTGGTTGTCCCTGTACCATAACTCATGAGTATAATCAAATAGATTATTTAATGGTCCACACATGTCATGACATAATATCATTTCATCATCACCAATTACCAATCAACAATCCCTAGTCTGTTCATCACAATGTATTTTAATGCCCCTCGCTTATATACATATAGGCGGCATAGAATAACCTCGCTTCAATGGACATGCGGCGCTCCCACCCCTAGCTTCACATTGAGCGGCAAATATTCTTTCATCGCCCTATATGATAACCACGCTCAAATGTGACATGCGGCGCTCCCACCCCTCGCTTCACATTTAGCGGCAACAAATCAAATAGCGGCAAACATTAAAATAATCAAGGGATGACCACGACTCATGGGATGTGCACCAATAACCATCATATGCATATACAATCATCACGCATAATTCAACATGTATTTGCATCCACAATGCATAATCCCATATATACATCCACAATGCATAAACAATGAGTATATTAGATACATGTACCGTTGGGTGCCCGTACGTCTTCTACGTACCTTTCCAAAAGTAGGATGTGGTAGGACTTCACTTCCTTGGCTGTGTTGTCACCTGGGATGGTTCTACATATTCACACAAATCAATATTAGAACCCAATAATAGTCCAATACCAAAAATCCTACAAAAATAACCAAAAACATCACATTTTGTGACTCGCGATCGATCGCTGCAAAGGGCCGATCGATCGCGAGATCACACTGCCCGAATCCCAATTTTTGTTCTTTCGGCGATCGATCGCCACACTTGGCGCGATCGATCGCCAACCTCGCCGATCGATCGCCCAAGTGTGGCGATCGATCGCCAAAAGCCTCTGGAGCACACTGCCAGCTCGCGATCGATCGCCAAAAACGGGCGATCGATCGTCGAGTTCTGTACTTCGAAAAATCGTCATTTTTGCTCCAAAACTCATTTCCAATCCATACCAACTCCCCCTACCATTAAACCAACAACATCAAACACAACAAAACCTTCCAAATACACTTTAAACATCTCAAAAATCCAACATTCAACCAAAATAATACCAACCCAAAATAACCCATTTCAAACCATATCAAAACCACCACAAACTCAACCCAAACACAACAAAAACATAAGGGAGGTACCCATACCTCTTGGGGACTCCAAATCTCCCAATAAACTTCACAAATCAAACTTTTGGAAGGATTTCTCTTCACCCCTTTGCTAAAAATCGAAAATGAGGAGGGAAGGGTTTGTGAGAAGTGATTTTGGGGAAAAGAAAGAGTGATGGGTTTTTGTGGGGTTGGGGGGTATTAGTTGGTTATTTGGGGATTAATTAAATTGCATACCCACTATTAATCATGATTTATAAAAATACCCCAACATGGTATTTTAAAACATTGCACCAACATGCACCAAAATCGCAATTAAACTCATGCTTTCCATTTAATTGATAACCATAACAAATAAATCATGCTAATATTCAATTCTCCCAACATGCCCAACATGTACATGCACTCCCGGGTCACTCTTTCCATGTGACCATGCATTTCCATATGATAATTAATTCCAACACACATATTAACTATCACCATAAAAATCACATAACATAATTAATGCCCAACTTGCATATAATTATTTCGGGGATATCACAGTGAACGACGTACCATACAGATAATGCCTCCAAATCTTCAGGGCGAAGATGATAGCCGCCAATTCCAAGTCATGGACGGGGTATCTAGTCTCATGTGGCTTCAACTTCCTCGACGCATAAGCCACCACGTGCTTATCTTGCATCAATACACACCCAAGGCCCTGAAGTGATGCATCAGTACAAAGGACAAACCGAGTGTTCTCCGAAGGAATAACCAATACCGGCGCCGTCGTCAACCGGTGCTTCAACTCCTGGAAGCTCTCCTCACAAGCTTCTGACCAAAAGAATGGTACTCCCTTATGGGTCAACTGTGTCAAGGGCTTGGAGATCTTTGAGAAACCCTCGACGAAACGTCGGTAATATCCTGCCAAACCAAGAAAGCTCCGTATCTCAGGTACAGAAGTGGGTGCAGCCCACTCCATCACAGCTTCAATCTTCCTGGGATCCATAGATATCCCGCTGCTAGATATGACATGCCCCAGAAACACTGCACTGCTCAACCAAAATTCACACTTGCTGAGCTTGGCATACAATTGGTGATCTCTGAGAATCTGGAGCACTATCCTCAAGTGTTTCACGTGCTTTTCCTCGCTCCGGGAGTAGATGAGAATGTCGTCATTAAATACAATGACGAACTGATCAAGATATTGCTGAAACACTCTGTTCATCAGACTCATAAAGACAGCGGGGGCATTTGTCACCCCAAAAGGCATGACTAAGAATTCATAGTGCCCATACCGAGTCCGAAATACTGTCTTCTGCACATCTTCCTCCCTGACTCGAATCTGGTGATACCCGGATCTCAAATCAATCTTGTTATAAAGTCTGGTACCTTGCAACTGATTAAACAAATCATCAATCCTTGGGAGAGGATACTTTTTCTTCACTATAGCTTATTCAGTTGCCGGTAATCGATGCACAAACGCATCGAGCCATCCTTCTTTTTCACAAAGAGAACCGGTGCGCCCCATGGCGATGCGCTCGGGCGTATATATCCCTTGTCAAGGAGATCCTGCAAGTGCTCCTTCAATTCTCTCAACTCCGCCGGTGCCATCCTGTAAGGAGCACGAGAAATAGCGGACGTCCCCGGTAATAACTCAATCCCAAACTCGACTTCTCTAGCCGGTGGGAATCCGGGAATCTCCTCGGGGAATACACCAGCAAACTCTGCTACTACGGGTACATCCTCAACTCTCAGTTCTTTATTCTCCCAGACGTGTCCACGGCATAGATGAGATAGCCCGTGTGACCACGTTCCAACAACTGAGTCATCTTGATTGCCGAAATCAACGGAATCTTCGCACGAGAATCGTTGCCATAAAAAGTCCACTGTATTCCCAAATCAGATCTGAACCTTACTGTTCTCTGTCGACAATTCACCACCGCCTAGTATCTGTTTAAAATGTCAATACCCACGATGCAGTCGAAGTCTGACATGCCCAATACAATCAAATATGCCTTCAATTCGTTGCCCTCAAAATAAATGAGGCAATCTGCAAGAAACTGATCGGCAACAACATTTCTTCCAGTGGGTGTCGAGACCATGAGAGGCGTGGGTAAAGAAGACGCGCGCATATGGTGTCTCTCCACAAAGCCCACAGATACAAAAGAGTGGGAGGCACCTGTATCTATCAAAATAAAAGTAGGGTACGTAAATATATGGCACGTACCGAGGATCACCTCCTCCGGGGCTGCCTGGGCCTGCTCTCTGGTCAGTGCATACACCTGCCCCTGGGGCGGTCCCACTGTCTGACCTCCCGATGGTCGAGGCATAAACTGCTGCCTCTGGTGCACTGTCCTGTCCTCAAATCTCGGCCAGTTCTCTTGAAAATATGACTGTCCTCCCCGAGTGGGGCAATACCCAGAGATGTGGCCCCTTGCCACAACTATAACAGGCATGGCACTTACTCGAAGAATGTGGCCCTCCACAATTGTCGCACCTTGGCTCCCCCGATCTATTTCCTTGCATAGGCCCTCGGTTGGTCGACCAATTGTTCTTCTTGTTCTCTTGCTTCCGAGCAAAAGATTTCTTTCCACTGAACCGTGAGGATGAAGAGCCGCCACGGGGCTTAAATGACTCCCCTCGGGGCCTCAAGCTATCAGTAGATTGCCTCTGTTGTGGCACGTGTGGGGGTACAGCATTAGGATAGGCCCCAACTCCGATCTCTGCAAGTTCTGCTCTAGTAAGAGCATCATCAAAGGAAGTGGGGTTATTGGTAATAACCCGGTCGAACAGTTCCGACCGCAATCCCTTCAGAAATTTTCTCATCTTAGCATCCCATTGGTGGCAATGTGTGGAACATACCTCAGCAACGAAGAATAGTGCATAGCATAGTCTGACACTGACATGCTTACTTGTTTCAAGTTTGCGAACTCATCTTCCTTCATCTGTCTCGCCGCCGCAGAGAAGTACCGGTTCAGAAACCGGGTTCTGAAGAGTGTCCAATCGATCAATGCACCATGTGCTCTCAGTTCCATTACTGTGCTCTTCCACCACATGGAAGGTTTCTTTGCCAGCTGGAACTCTGCCAACCTCAGCCATGCTGTTCTAGCACAAGGAGCTGATACAAATATCTGCTCAAGTCTCTCCAGCCACTCCTCAGCCTCCTCTCATGATTCTGTCCCCTCAAACCGGGGCGGGTGGTAAGTCAGAAATTGAGTCAAACTGATCTCACCAGGTAGTAACAACTGAGCCACTGGTTCCATGCCTACAACTGGTGGAGGTAAAGGGTTTGCCTGACCAATGCTCGCATTAACACTGCCAACATCACCCACCTCTTCATTAAGGTTTCCCAAGTTCATAGCCGCCATGCTGTAACACAAGGGTTAAACAATTCCAAAACAAATATATAGATGTTATGCCGTTAGGTAACATAAACAATAATAGACATGTTAGTATAACAAAATATACATCAATATGCACCACATGCATAAACATGCCTCAAATGTAAGCACCTAGCCAATCATGCTAAGGCTACCCTTCGCTCGTTCCCGGGTTCTCTAACCACTGCTCTGATACCACTAATGTAAGGACCCTAGTTCCTTAAGTACGGATTAAAGGCATAATTAGAGCTAACATAAATTATCAGAGTAAAAAGATCGTGTTGAGACTATGAGCTTTAAGAATTACATGCCAAAATAAGGACTATTAAGTGGCTTAGTTACATCCCCAATCGAATGAATGTTTTCACTATAGCTTTACACTACTGCTAGAGTAGACACTATACAAAAGTAATCCCGTCCTTCATCTATCAAGAGTGTTCTTCGCAAGCTCACCACCTCAACCCGCTTTAGCCCCTTTCTATCATGCCAAAATGTACCTACAAGGACAACCCCCAAAACATGAGCATAAAATTATTCATATCCAACACAATATGAATATAAGGCGTAAATGCATAAATCATAATAAAACACTTCCTGTTTTTCCCATGCATTTTAAACGCTTCCGGTTTGGTTGTCCCTGTACCATAACTCATGAGTATAATCGAATAGATTATTTAATGGTTCACACATGTCATGACATAATACCATTTCATCATCACCAATTACCAATCAACAACCCCTAGTCTGTTCATCACAATGTATTTTAATGCCCCTCGCTTTTCATATAGGCGGCATAGAATAACCTCGCTTCAATGGACATGAGGCGCTCCCACCCCTCGCTTCACATTGAGCGGCAAATATTCTTTCCTCGCCTCATATGACAACCACGCTTCAATGTGACATGCGGCGCTCCCTCCCCTCGCTTCACATTGAGCGGCAAATATTCTTTCATCGCCTCATATGACAACCACGCTTCAATGTGACATGCGGCGCTCCCACCCCTCGCTTCACATTGAGCGGCACCAAACAAATAGCGGCAATCATTAAAATCATCAAAGGATGACCACGACTCATGGGATACGCACCAACAATCATCATATGCATATATAGTCATCATGCATAAATTCAACATGTATTGCATCTACAATGCACATTTCCACATATACTCGCATCCACAATGCATAATCAATGAGTATAATAGATACATGTACTGTTGGGTGCCCGTACGTTGTAAGGACCCCCGTGCCCTTAACCCGTTATTAGTGTATTAATACATACCATTAGTGTATATAATCATAAAATCATGGGGAAAAGTCCTGTGCAAGAGCGACACGACATTAGTGATCCATAAAATTTCTTGCATTCATCCCATATAATATGCAAATCCCCCAACCAAGATTACATATATGACATGCACCCTCATAATACACTAACATGCTCTTAGTTCATTTAGCAATTCCACATTTAATTGCATGCAACCCATAAATGAACAGAGAAAAGCCGTAGTCCATTTATACATTCCATATACACGTAAAATGTACTCACATAAGAGCACCCAATGAATGAGCGTGTATCTGATGTATAAAACACTCTACCGGATACCGTTACTGGTACTTCAATCCTGGAAGCACCTCCCAAGCACAGCTCGATCTCAACACTGGCTCTATGTACTTATTCAACCAGCTCTGGTACCTCGAACCTGGAAGTACCTCTATCATCAGTCCGAGCTCAACTCCAAAGCTACTGCTGCTGCACCTGTGTTACCTGCCCCAACAGAGACAACCCCCACACGGGGTGAGCATACCAATACCACCAATCCAATAAGCATAACATTGCAATTCAAATACAGAATGTAAATGCTATAATTTAAATGATACCAATACCACCAATCCAATAAGTATTTTAATGCCCCTCGCTTAAATTCATATGGGCGGCATAGGATAACCTCGCTACAATGGACATGCGGCGCTCCCACCCCTCGCTTCACAGAGAGCGGCAAATACCCTTTCCTCGCCCCATATGACAACCACGCTTAAATGTGACATGCGGCGCTCCCACCCCTCGCTTCACATTTAGCGGAACCAATACAAAAGCGGCAAGCATTAAAATCATCAAAGGATGACCACGACTCATGGGATGTGCATCCAATAATCATAATATGCATCTAACATCAATATGCATAAATTACCATGTATATGCATCCACAATGCAATACCTCGTATGGCATAAATCAACATGTATATGCATCCACAATGCAATACCACATATATACTCGCATCCACAATGCATAAACAATGAGTATATAAAATACATGTTACCGTTGGGTGCCCGTACGTCCACTACGTACCTTTCCAAAATGTGGAATGTGGTTGGACCTCAATTCCTTGGCTGCGTTGCCACCTGGGTTGGTTCTACATATTCACAAATACCAATATTAGAACCCAATAATAGTCCAATACCAAAAATCCCACAAAAATAACCAAAAACACCCTTTTTGGTGTCTCGCGATCGATCGCCATCAAGCCCCGATCGATCGCGAGAACACACTGCCTCGCCCAACAATTTTCAACAATCCGCGATCAATCGCGGAGCTAGCGCCGATCGATCGCGGCCTCGCCGATCGATCGCGCCAAGCTCGCGATCGATCGCTGAGGCTTACTGCCTCAGCCCTGCTGCTCGCGATCGATCGCGAGAAAAACGCCGATCGATCGCCGAGCTGTGGGCATGCGGGGTTTGGGCACTATTCACCCATCTTCAACCCCATCTCATACACACCCACATACACCAACATAAATCAAACCCAACAACTCAAAACCACCCATAAACATCATAACAAACTCAAATAAACAACATCCAACTAAAACACTACCAAAATCACAACACCCAACAAACCCATTTTAAAACCCTTCAAACCAACCCAAACTTAAACAAAACCTTACAAAATTAACAATGAGGTACCCATACCTCTTGGGGATCTCAAATCACCCAACAAACTCCACAAATCCAAGTTTTGCAAGAACTTCTCTTCACCCTTGGCCTCAAAAACGAAAATGTGAAGAGGGGAAGGGTTTGGGTGTTGGAAATGATTTGGTAAAGTGAGTAAGAGTGGATGGGGTGGGGTTGGGTATAAAAAATGAGTTTATTAAATCAAATGCATACCAAAATAATCCCATGGTGTATAAAACACCCCAACATGATATTTTTCAAAGCATTTACTCAAAATGCACCATAATATCAATTAAACACATGATTTCACATAAATTGCTAACTAAGGCAAATAAATCATGCTTCCCATAATATTTACCCAACATGCACCACATGCACCCTGAAATGCAACCCCGGGTCATCCTATCCACATGACCATGCATTTCCATATAAGGTAAATAAATCCCAACACATAATCAATTACCACATAATTAATCATGTAAACATAATTTAAAGCCAAATAGCAATTAACCATTTCGGGGATGTCACACCATTCTTTTTCAATAAGGCTCAAAAGGGGACACTAATGAATAATATATAACAGGTAGGCTTGAAAGGCTCAAACGGTCCAAAGATCGCCTAAATCATTTCCAAGTCTAGTTCTTAATTATAAATTTCGCCTCAAAGTGCTTTCAACTAAACTGTAAAGTTATCTAAGATACTCAAGACTCATCATAGTTAACACAAGTTTTCAATTTAATCAATACATACTTCACTCAATCATGACTCAATAAGTGCTCAAATTATTCCTCAGTTTTGACATGTAGTTAACAAAGGATATATACAAACAAGTTAAGCATTTCCATGACTCCTATCTAGATGAGGATTAATTTCATCATGTATTACCGTTGCAATTCCAACTCATCAATTCTCAAGAATAACTCAATCAATAAAAAAAATTTTTTGTTGGTAATGCTCAAGGACGAATTAGTCTCAACATCATGCAGTCATGCTAGGAAAAGAAACAAGACAAGTAGCAATATGTGCAAAAGCAAGATATATACAAATAATCAAAACCCCCCCAAACTTAGCATGTGAATTGCCCTCAATGAACAAGAAAAATAAATGCAAAGGCAAAGACACATACCATGACGACGATCATCACTGATCGTCATCCTCATCATGCTCCGGGGGGGGAACTGGGTAGTGGTGCTCCTCGCCCTGATATGGCGGAAAAGGTGGGTACTCAGAAGGTGGAGGTGCATGCGGATGATAGGGTGCAAAGTGTGGCTCCGGCGGGAACTGGAAACCTGGAAAGCCCTGGGCCATGGCAGTGTTCCATGCACTCTGATAGTGCATGAACTCCATCTGTCTCTGAGCTACTTGCTCATGGTCCATCTGCAATGCTCTTTGCATGCTATGAATGTCCCGCTGCATGCTGTGAATGTTCTGCTGCTCCAGGCGAATATCTTGGAGATCCCTATGAAGAGAATCCAAAGTAACTCGTGTATGCTCTGCAGCAGAGGATGATGCTCCAGCTTGTGTAGTGTCCGAGGGTCTTCGTCGGTTCGTAGGATCGGCTACAATGATTGGTGTCTTCGGCGGGAGTAGCTCCTCGTCTTCCCCCCATGTCACTACGTATCGCTGACATAAAGCAGTGATCGTGGATGGAAATGGTAGTGCGGAGGTCGGTGGGCTACTTCCAATCTCTTGAATATGATCACTGATGATCTCACCGAAGTCCACATCCTTCCCTGAGAGGATGGCATAAACCAGGACCGATCTATCTTTTGTCACCTCAGAAGTGTGGGTCGATGGCATGACCCGCGAGGCGACAAATGAAAACCATGCTTGGGCCTCTGGCTTCAAATTTTTCTTTAGAACCAACTGTGGCTCTGCTTTATCATTCCTTTGCCAATCCACTCCCGGCTTGCCAATGACTGTCAATACCTCATCGTAGTCGATCCTGCTGTTCTTGAAAGATTGGTATTCACAGTTGTGAATGAAAGGCATCCGGTGAATATTATTGATTGTGGCTCGATCTGCCAACACATCTTTCCCTCGAACATAAACACTTACTCGGTGCCCTGGTTGAACAGCTCGAAGATTTGTATAGAACTCCCTCACCAGTGGCACCACAGCATCAATCGGTGCCTGAACGAATTGAAACCACCCTTTTCGGCGTACTGTCCTAATGACAGGACACTCCAATTTATCCAAGCTCATTCCCCTTTCACGGCTCAGGGGTTTCTTATGGTAGATGGGGTATAACTCAGCAATCTTGGCATTGAGAAACTTCTGTTCATCATAAACTGGCTCAGAAACAGTGGCCTCTGCCTGCTTTTGCTTCTGGGAAGCTTCCGCCTGCTTTGACCTCTTTCTGGATGACATTTTCTTGTCAACTGATTCCCAACTAATATAATTCAATTCAACTAACACCCCACAACACTGTCAATCCGACACCCTTCAATATCACAAAACTTCCTCCAAATTTCAATCTTTCCTAACCCACTTCTACTACAATTCAAAACTTAGCACCAAAAGATAAAATCTTTGAGAATTAGAGACCAATTACCGCTTAAAAAAAATCCGATCTTGGAAAAGTTTGGCACTTGGCTTGGAATTCCCTTCTTTATGCGCTTCTACCCAATTTGCCTTGCAAGTCTTCAAATTTGCAATGAAAATCTCATTAGGATGAATATTACCTCTTAGAGTTGAAGTAAATTGAAATTTGATGAACAAAATGAGGAGATTAGATGAAGGAATTTGAAAGAGGCGGCTAGGGCTTTTGTTGTGGAGAGGAGAAGATTGATTTTTGAAAGTGATGGATGCTGCGTCTGTGCCCTTATTTTTTTCAAAATTTTCTCTCGCTCGATCGATCGGAAAAATTCTCGATCGATCGAGCGAGGCAGTAGGCACAATGTCATTTTAAAAATTCGGGCGATCGATCGAGATTTCCACCGATCGATCGCCAGCAGCAGCAAACAAAATTTGAAAATTTTTTTCTCATGGTCTTTCTCTCGGATTGCCTCGCCTATAACCAACTTGCTCTTGCTTTCACATCTGCAATAGAAAATACACGAATTCATTCCCAGACAAACTCAAAAACAAACAAACTAACAAAAACTCAACAAAACAAGAAATCAAAAACAAAACTCAAGGAAGGAAAAACGGAAGTTCTTAATTTATAGTCCCAAGCTGGACTGTCACCTCCTCGTCTTCATCAATTTGATGGCTCCTTCGGATTCTTTACAGATATCAACGTGGCCAATTGCCCTATCTGCACCTCCAAATTTTTGATTGATGCATCTTGATTCTGCATCCTCACCTCCGTTGATGAAATCAGCTTTGCCATCAATTCCTCCATACTCGGCTTTTGTGTGAACCCTGCCTGTGGTTGTGGGTTCAACACATTCTCTTGATTCGACCACCTCAAATTCGGGTGGTTCCTCCATGGTTGGTTGTAATTCGAGTAGGAATTATTGGGTGGCCTGTTACCTACAAAATTAACAGCTTCAACGGATTGGTTAAATTGATTACCTGCCTGGCACTCGATGCTAGGATGACCGCCTCCACACAGCTCACAGAAAATAGTTTGGGCCAGCATTGCTGCTGCTCCCATGCTGTCTATCTTCCGGTTCATGGCTTCTAATTGAGCCGAAAGAGCAGTGATCTCGTCCACTTGATGGACTCCCATTGGTTTCTGTGGCGTGCTCCTCTCTGATTGCCACTGATAACTGTTGCACGCCATTTCCTCCAACAAGGTATATGCCTCTTCCGGCGTCTTTCTCATTATGGATCCCCCAGATGCTGCATCAATCATTGAACGGTTAGAAGAAAATAAACCGTTATAAAAAGTTTGTACCTGTAGCAAAATGGGTAGACCATGGTGTGGGCATCTCCTCAACAACTCCTTAAAACGATCCCACGCTTCATATAAAGTCTCGGGGTCAAACTACCCAAAAGTCGTGATATCATTCCGCATCTTCGCCGTCTTGGAAGGGGGAAAGTACTTTGACAAAAACGCCTTTGTCATCCCCTCCCATGTTGTTATAGAACCTGCAGGTAGAGAATTCAACCATGCCTTAGCTTTGTCTCGTAATGAAAAGGGGAAAAGTCTTAACCTGATGGCGTCGTCAGAGACGCCATTGTGTTTGAATGTATCACAAATCTCCAAAAAGTTGGAGATGTGATTGTTCGGATCATCTGTAGCTGCTCCCCCGAACATCACTGAGTGCTGAATCATTTGTATGATTGCCGGCTTGATCTCAAAATTGTTTGCTTGAATCGTCGGCCTTGTAATACTCGACAGCGATCCATGAAATGCGGGTTGTGCAAAGTCCATCATCGATCTAGGGTGCTGTGCTTCGTTATTATCAGCCATTGTTCGAGCTTCTCGTAGTCGCCTAAGTAAAGTTCTTTCTATCTCTGGATCGAAAGGCTCGAGAATGGGTTCCTCTCTTCTATGCATGCACTAAAGAACCGATTCCTGTACGAAACAGACAAAAGGAGACAACAAAATACACAAAGAAAATATTAACAAAGATCGACAAAAGAAAACAAAGATAATAAAAACAAAAATGCAATAATAAAAGAATTGGCTAAATTACAATTAACTAATCTCGTATGATATTATACAGATTAGTCCCCGGCAACGGCGCCAAAAACTTGACCGCTTTATTTTTAAACAAAAGATATTTCAAAGAATGGGTTGAAGCGATTCTACCGAAAGTGCACGGTTGTCAAGTTTTAGTATAGTGAAAATTAAGTACAGGTTGTCGAATCCACAGGGACTAACGTATAAGTACCAAATAAGATTAATAAAATTATATTTAGCCTACGATAAAAGAGGTTTGATTAACTAAAGCTAAATTAAACTAAAGAATAAAGATTAAACTAGAAACAAAGAATAGAATGGTTCCGGAAATGCGAAGGTAAGTCACTCGAGAAAATTACCAAGCTCGTCGTTCAATTATATTATCTCTACTGATTCAACGGAATTCTCAAATTATCACTCAATTGATTTTAAAGGTGAAAGGTTTTCACTATTATTCGATACACTCTCTCGAGCTGTAACGAAACTAACAATAAATTAGAATAAGTCACTCTCGTGCACCTATTTACTAATTCAAAGTTGCTTAAATTATCAAAACCTTATAACTCTAAATCTTTCGATTTCAAGTTCTCACATATGCGATATCATCTCTCGATCTCAATCGTGACATACATCATAAATTAATGGAGCGTGTTACAATGTCATCTCTCGATCTCGGTTGTAACTCTCAAATTCAATCAAAGCTAGCTAGACTTTGATCTACACATGCAATCAATCTATGAACAATAAATATCAATGCGCTCAAATACCAATGAATCAATATATCAAACACAACGAACTAAAACTTCAATAATATAAACCAAATTCAATTCAAATCAAATACAGATGAGTTTAATTGTCTCTCGACCTCAAAAACATCAAATGAAATGAAAATCAAATAAATTAAGGTTCAGAAATACGATAAACGATGGATGAATCCGTGCGTTGCACCGTAATTTCTTCTCTTGTTCCTTCCTTGCACTCCGGAAGAGATTGGCTCGACTTTGGACGAAGAACGGAGATTGGATCTCCTTCTTCCGGCTAGGGCGGCGGCTAGGGCGGCTGCTCTTGACCTAAAAACGTCTGATATCGTGTGTCAAAAATCGTCCCTCTTACTTGTGGCAGATATCTCCCTTAAAATCCCTCCAAAATCACGATAAAAAAAAGGAAAATAAAATCTTCAGATTTTGCGTCTCGATCGATCGAGATTTTCACCGATCGATCGGTGCACTGTTCACGTCAGCCTTTTGCACTCACTGCCTCGCTCGATCGATCAAGAATTTCCACCGATCGATCGAGATTTCTCAAAATTTGTTGCTGAAGTTACTGCCTCGCTCGATCGATCGAGATTTCCACCGATTGATCGAGCCTTCAACAAATCTGATTCTCGCTTCTGGCTGGCTCGATCGATCGAGAATAAATCTCGATCGATCGAGATTTGGGAAATCCATCTTCTTTCATTTTCTCTTCTTTTACGCCTCGATTTCGCCCGTTATCTTCATGTAAGCTCATTTCTTCCACTTCCGGTCAAATTTCCTGAAACTAACGAATAAACACCAAAAGCATAATATCATCCAGGAAAAAGTACGGAAAATGGGAAGAAATTACAGTTAAAATCACTCAAAATCTAAGCCTATCAGGGGTCATTGCCCAACATATCTCTAAAACACCAAAGCACAATGGACAACCCGGCGTCCATGCTTAATTACCATGCAATCCTAATCCATTAGGATTTATTCCACACCCTCACGGTGGGTGTGCCCATGCCTATCACACATCACAACAACAAGCGAGTAGTTTCCTTCAATGACTACTGTGATATCCCCGAAATGATTATGTGGGTAATCATACAATTAAAGGTTGTTAATTGTGAGCCTATGTGCTAAAGGCGTATTTTATGTGGGAGTGATTTATTTATTTTGATGATGTGGTTTAGGGAGCATGTTAGGTGTTTTTAATTATTGTGTTGATGTGGTAAAATAATAAAATATCAAGGAGAGATATTTTTATACATCGTATGAAATACCGGGACACAATTAAACACCACAAAACCACCCTACATGCAACCACCCCACCCCCACTTGGTTGAACCCACGCCCCTCCCCTGTTTTCTGGAAAGCAGATTGACTAAGTATGCTACTTTGGACTTAGATATTTTCACATTGTCTCCTCCAAAAAGCTTCCTTCTTTTTCTCTTCCTTTTGTCTGCAACTTGATCGGTTTCTAGGAAGAAAGTGATCGGATTTCGTTCATCCCTTCATATAGAAAATCGAAGAGCAAAAGTGGTGAGGAGTCACTTGTTTTTCCCAGTTTTCAGATTTCTAGCATGTATGTTCTTTGTAGCAGATTTGGCATGCTAGTGTAGGGTTTAAAGAAATATTGTTATGAGTACTTTTATGTGATGTTTATGAAGCTCTCTGTATTTTTCCTTGAGCATGTTGCATGTTTTATGTAGAGGAAATAAGCATGTAAAGTAAGGTGTTCGGAAATCTGGGTAGGGGTATGCCCTGTTTTTCTGGAAAATGTGGACTGGGAGTGATTTTGAGGAGGTGATATTATGCATGTTAGATGGGTTTTAGGGTGAACCTTCGATTTGAGTACATGCATGGTAGTTTGTAAAGCCCAGGACATTTCATGTTTGAGCATGTTTTATGAGGTATGTGATAGTTCTTATAGCATGAAATGAAGTACTCAAAAATCTGGAAATGTAATATGTTGCCCTGTTTCCGGAAATGTTGATCGAGTACTTGTATAAATGGTCGACGTTTATGCATGTGGCTTACGTTTGAGGTGTAAATTTGATATGAATACACTCAGGGTAGTGTGTTATAACTGCTAGCATGTTGTTCTTGGCATGTTGTATGTCTTACATGTTAGATTTAAGGGTATGAATATCGGTGTTAGGGAATTCTGGAAAATCTGGGTTGAATGTGATCGACCGATCGATCGGTGAGGAACACCGATCGATCGGCCAAAGCCGTAGCTTTTTTTCCTTAATTCAAACAGTTCACCGATCGATCGGTGATGAGGGCCGATCGATCGGTAGTTGTGATATCCCCGAAATGATTAATAGCAATTTGAGCATTAATTATGTTTGTATGATTAATTATGGTGGTAATTAATCTTGTGTTGGATTTATTAATCTTATGGAAATGCTTAGTCACATGATAGAGTGACCCGGGAGGGCATTTCAGGATGCATGTTGTGCATGTTTGGAAAATGGTTATTAGCATGATTTATTTGCCATGGGTAGCAATTAATTGGAAATCATGAGTTTATTTGATATTTGGTGCATTTTGGATTAATGCTTTTAAAAATATCATGTTGGGGTGTTTTTTACACCATGAGTTGTGGGATGCATTTTAATAAATTAACCCAACCCACTTTATTACCCCAAACCCCCACAACACTCATTCTTACTTTTCACTTTACCAAATAACACCTCCCAAACCCTCATTTCCCTTATTTTCGAGTTGGTGCTCAAGGGTGGAGAGAAACCCTTCCAAAAATCTTGTAGTGTGGAGTTTATTGGGAGATTTGAGATCCCCAAGAGGTATGGATACCTCATTGTTGATTTTGTAAGGTTTTGTTTAAGTTTGGTATGCTTTTGAAGGGTTTTAAAATGGGTTTGTGTGAGTTGGTGTTATTTTTGGATGAGTGTTAGATTTATGGTTGTATGATGTTGTTTATTGAAGATTTGTAGTGATTTGGTATGGTTGATGTTGGGTTATTTGAGTTTATTTGAGTTGGGGTTGAAGATGGGTGAATAGTGCCCGAAAATCGGGTATGCAGGACTTGGGGATCGATCGGCGCCTTCCGCGATCGATCGCGAGCTGCAGTGCTGAAGACAGTGGACTTCACCGATCGATCGCGAGTTTGTCGCGATCGATTGGCGAGGTCGCGATCGATCGGCGCAAACTCAGCAATCGATCGCGGATTGAATATTTTTGTTGGGCGAGGCAGAGAGGTCTCGCGATCGATCGGGGCTTTATGGCGATCGATCGCGAGACACCAAAAATGGTGTTTTTTGATTTTTTTGTAGGATTTTTGGTATTGGACTATTATTGGGTTCTAATATTGATTTGTGTGAATGTGTAGAACCATCCCAGGTGGCAACACAGCCAAGGCATTGAAGTCCTACCATATCCTACATTTTGGAAAGGTACGTAGAGGACGTACGGCACCCAACGGTACATGTATCTAATATACTCATTGTTTATGCATTGTGGATGCGAGTATATATGTGATTATGCATTGTGGATGCAAATACATGTTGATTTATGCATGATGATTGTAGATGCATATGATTATTGGTGCACATCCCATGAGTCGTGGTCATCCCTTGATGATTTTAATGCTTGCCGCTATTTGTTTTGGTTCCGCTAAATGTGAAGCGAGGGGTGGGAGCGCCGCATGTCACATTTGAGCGTGGTTGTCATATAGGGCGAGGAAAGGATATTTGCCGCTCAATGTGAGGCGAGGGGTGGGAGTACCGCTTGTCCATTGAAGCGAGGTTATTCTATGCCGCCTATATGTAAATAAGCGAGGGGCATTAAAATACATTGTGATGGACAGGCTAGGGAATGGTGACCAGTATTTGATATTGATGAGATGGTACTGTGTCATGACATGTCTAGACCATTAAAAATAATCTATTGATTATACTCATGAGTTATGGTACAGGGACAACCAAACTGGAAGTGTTTTGAAATGCATGGGAAAACAGGAAGTGTTTTAATTGTGTTTTATGTATTTACGCTTTATATTCATATTGTGTTGAATATGGATGATATTATTGCTCATGTTTGGGGGTTTTCCTTGTAGGTACACTTTTGGCATGATAGAAGGGCTAAACGGGTTGAGGTGGTGAGCTTGTGGAGAATTCTTTTGACCCAGGCAGGACAGGATTATTTTTGTATAGTGTCTACTCTAGGAGTAGTGTAAAACTATAGTTGATACATTCTTTTGATGAGGAATGTAATTAATCCATTGATAGTCCTCATTTTGGCATGTAATTATTAAAGCTCATAGACTCAACACGATTAATTCACTCTGATCATTTATATTAGCTCTATTTATGCCTTTGATCCGCACTTAAGGATTAGGGTCCTTACATTAGTGGTATCAGAGCAGTGGTTAGAGAACCCGGGAATGAGTGAAGGGTAGCCTTAGCATGATTGGCTAGGTGCTTACATTTGAGGCATGTTTATGCATGTGGTGCATATTGATGTATATTCTGTTATACTAACATGCTTATTATTATTCCTGTTATCTAACGGCATAACATGTATATTTGTTCTGGAATTGTTGTCAACCTTTGTGTTACAGCATGGCTGCTATGAATGCGGGGAACCTTAACGAAGAAGTTGGCGATGTGGGCAGTGTTAATGCTAGCGTTGGGCAAGTGAATCCTCTACCTCCACCAGCAGTAGGCTTGGAGCCAGTAGCTCAGTTATTACTACCCTGTGAGATTAACTTGACTCAGTTTCTGTCTTACCACCCGCCCCGGTTTGAGGGCACAGAATCAGGGGAGGAAGCTGAGGAGTGGCTGGAGAGACTTGAGCAGATATTTGTGTCGGCTCCTTGTGCTGTTACAGCGTGGCTGAGGCTAGCGGAGTTCCAGTTAGCTAAGAAACCTCTAATGTGGTGGAGGGGCACTGTATTGGAGCTAAGAGCACTAGGTACTGTGATTGATTGGACACTCTTCACGACCCGGTTTCTTAACCGGTACTTCTCCGCGGCGGCGAGACAGACGAAGGAGGACGAATTTACAAGTTTGAAACAGGGGAACATGACAGTGTCAGACTATGCCACGCGGTACTCTTCGTTGCTGAGGTATGTTCCCCACATTGCCACTAATGGGCACGCAAAGATGAGGAGTTTTATGAAGGGGTTGCGACCGGAGCTCTATGACCGGGTTATCACCAATAACCCAACTTCTTTTGATGATGCTCTCACCAGAGCGGAGCTTGCTGAACTTGGAGTGGGAGCTTATCCTAGTGCTATGCCACCACCAGTACCACAACAGAGGCAGACTAATGACAGCTTGAGGCCCCGGGGAGAGCCATTTAAACCTCGTGGTGCCTCTTCATCTTCACGGTTTGGTGGAAAGAAGTACTTTGGTCAGAAGCAGGAGAACAAGAAGAGCAATTGGTCCGCCAATCGAGGGTCTTCACAAGGGAATAGGCGGGAGAGCCGAGGTGCGACAACTGTGGAGGGCCACATTCTTCAAGTAAGTGCCCTGCCTGTTATAGCTGTGGCAAGATGGGCCACATCGCTCGTTATTGCCCCACCCCGGGAGGACAGTCAGAGTTCCAGGGCAACAGGCCGAGGTTTGATGATAGGACAGTACACCAGAGGCAACAGTTTGGGCCTCGACCATCGGGAGGTCAGACAGTGGGACCGTCCCAGGGGCAGGTGTATGCGCTGACTAGAGAGCAGGCTCAGGCAGCCCCAGAGGAGGTGATCGCCTGTACGTGTCATTTATTTACGTACCCTGCTTTTATTTTGGTAGATACAGGTGCCTCCCACTCTTTTGTATCTGTTGGTTTTGTGGAGAGACACCATATGCGCACGTCTTCTCTACCCACGCCTCTCCTTGTCTCGACACCCACTGGAAGGAATGTCGTTGCTGATCAGTTCATGGCATATTGCCTCATTTATTTTGAGGGCAACGAGTTGAAGGCAGACTTGATCGTGTTGGGCATGTCAGACTTCGACTGCATCATGGGTATCGATATTCTGAACAGATATCAGGCAGTGGTAGATTGCCGGCAGAAGACAGTGAAGTTCAGGCCTGATTTGGGTAGTCAGTGGACTTTCTTTGGCAACGGTTCTCGTGCGAAGATTCCGTTGATTTCAGCGATCAAGATGACTCAACTATTGGAACGTGGCCATACGGGCTATCTCATCTATGCCGTGGACACGTCTGGGAAGAATAAGGAAGTGAGAGTTGAGGATGTACCAGTGGTAGCAGAGTTTGCTGATGTATTCCCAGAAGAGATCCCAGGATTTCCACCGGCTAGGGAAGTTGAGTTTGGGATCGAGTTGTTACCGGGGACATCCGCTATCTCCCGTGCACCTTACAGGATGGCACCGGCGGAGTTGAGGGAATTGAAGGAACAGTTGCAGGATCTCCTTGACAAGGGATATATACGCCCGAGCGTATCGCCATGGGGCGCACCGGTTCTCTTTGTGAAGAAGAAGGACGGTTCGATGCGGTTGTGCATCGATTACCGGCAACTGAATAAAGCTACAGTAAAGAACAAATATCCTCTCCCAAGGATTGATGATTTGTTTGATCAGTTGCGAAGTACCAGACTGTATAGCAAGATTGATTTGAGGTCCGGGTACCATCAGATTCGAGTCAGAGAGGAAGATGTACAGAAGACAGCGTTCCGGACTCGATATGGACATTATGAGTTCTTAGTGATGCCGTTCGGTGTGACGAATGCTCCAGCGGTCTTTATGAGTCTGATGAACAGAGTGTTTCAATAGTACCTTGATCAGTTCGTCATCGTGTTCATCGACGACATTCTCATCTATTCCCGGAGCGAGGAAGAGCACGTGAAACACTTGAGGACAGTGCTCCAGATTCTCCGAGATCACCAGTTGTATGCCAAGCTCAGTAAGTGTGAGTTTTGGTTGAGCAGTGTAGTATTTCTGGGCCATGTCATATCGAGCAGCGGAATATCTGTGGATCCCAGAAAGATCGAAGCTGTAATGGAGTGGGCTGCCCCCACTTCTGTGCCTGAGATTCGGAGCTTCCTTGGTTTGGCCGGATATTATCGACGCTTCGTCGAGGGCTTTTCGAAGATTGCCAAGCCGTTGACACAGTTGACCCAGAAAGGAGTACCTTTCTTTTGGTCAGAAGCTTGTGAGGAGAGCTTCCAGGAGTTGAAGCACCGTTTGACGACGGCACCAGTGTTAGTGATCCCTACGGAGAACTCCAGATTTGTTTTTTATACCGATGCATCACTCCAGGGCCTTGGGTGTGTACTGATGCAGGATAGGCATGTAGTAGCTTATGCATCGAGGCAGTTGAAGCCGCATGAAACGAGATACCCAGTCCATGACTTGGAACTGGCGGCTATCATCTTCGCCCTGAAGATTTGGAGGCATTATTTGTATGGTACTTCGTTTACAATTTACACGGATCACAAGAGCCTCAAGTTTTTATTCACTCAGGCGGAGCTGAACATGAGGCAGAGGAGGTGGATGGACTTACTCAAAGACTATGATTGTGAGATTGAGTACCATCCCGGGAAGGCTAATTTGACAGCAGATGCTTTGAGCCGGAAAGTAAAGAGTTCTGCTGAGGACGTCATCCATTTGTCAGCCATGATGACCTCCTATTGCCATCTGGGCTATGATTTTGACATTGATGCATCACCTGTGTATGTATCGACCTTGCTAGCAGAGCCAGATATCTATGAGAACATCAGGAGAGCTCAGAGGTCAGATGATGAGGTTCAGAGGTGGTTATCTTTAGTACATCTTGGTCAACCAACGAAATTCAGAGTGGCCGATGACGGATCTTTGAGGTTGGGTGACCGTTGGGTGGTTCCGAGTACGCCGGAGTTGCGTAGAGGGATCTTGGAGCGAGCTCATAGTAGCAGACTTAGCATCCACCCAGGCGGGAAGAAGATGTATACAGATTTACGTGGTCAGTTTTGGTGGAAGAGGATGAAATCTGATGTCGTCGCTTTTGTTAAGAAGTGTTTGATCTGCCAGCAGGTTAAGGCAGAGAGACAGAGACCTGGCGGCGAGTTGAAAAGCTTGGAGATACCGAAGTGGAAGTGGGAACACATTTCCATGGACTTCGTGACTCACCTGCCGAGGAGTACTTCAGGCTTTGATGCTATTTGGGTGATAGTGGATCGATTAACTAAGGTAGCTCATTTCATCCCCTATAGCATGACTTTAACCTTTTTGAGGATGGCGCAGTTGTACATTCGAGATGTGGTGAGATTACATGGGATCCCCGTTTCCATAGTGTCGGATCGAGATCCGCGATTCACATCTCATTTTTGGGAAGGTCTTCAGTCAGCCTTGGGAACTGAAGTCAGATTGAGCACTGCTTATCATCCTCAGACGGATGGCCAGACCGAGCGTACTATCCAGACGCTCGAGGACATGTTGAGAGCTTGTGTTTTGGAGTTCGATGTTTCTTGGCAAGATTCAGTGCCTTTGGTAGAGTTCTCTTATAATAATAGCTACCAGGCGAGTATTCAGATGGCTCCTTTTGAAGCTCTTTATGGCAGACGGTGTAGATCACCCTTGTGTTGGGATGATTTGGACCGTAAATCGGTCGGGGGACCGGAGTTGATTCGGGAGATGGAAGAAAAGATAAAGATGATAAGGCAGAAAATGAAAGCAGCCCAGGACAGACAGGCAGCTTATGCGAACAAACGGCGGAGACCGTTGGAATTTCAGTTGGGAGATAAGGTCTTTTTGAAGATCTCGCCTTTCAGGGGCGTTGTGCGATTTGGGATGCGCGGGAAACTGTCTCCGAGGTATGTTGGACCGTACGAGATTTTGCAGCGCATTGGCACCTTAGCTTACCGACTAGCTCTGCCGCCTTCTTTATCTGGTATACATGATGTATTTCATGTGTCTATGTTGCGGAAGTATGAGCCGGATCCGTCGCATGTTTTACAGCCTTCCGAAGTTCAGTTAGAGTCCGATGTGTCTTATGTGGAACGGCCTGTCAGAATTCTGGATCGAGCAGACCGTAGACTTCGGAACAAAGTGATACCTATGATCAAGGTTCAGTGGGATCGCAGGGGTGTCGAGGAGGCTACGTGGGAGACGGAGCGGCATATGGTGCAGCACTACCCGGAACTATTCTCTAGTATGTGATTATGTTTAGTTTCTTTTGGGGTAAGTGCATGTGCTTTCGAGGACAAAATCTTATAAGTAGGGGAGTATTGTGATATCCCCGAAATGATTAATAGCAATTTGAGCATTAATTGTGTTTATATGATTAATTATGGTGGTAATTAATCTTGTGTTGGATTTATTAATCTTATGGAAATGCTTAGTCACATGATAGAGTGACCCGGGAGGGCATTTCAGGATGCATGTTGTGCATGTTTGGAAAATGATTATTAGCTTGATTTATTTGCCATGGGTAGCAATTAATTGGAAATCATTAGTTTATTTGATATTTGGTGCATTTTGGATTAATGCTTTTAAAAATATCATGTTGGGGTGTTTTATACACCATGAGTTGTGGGATGCATTTTAATAAATTAACCCAACCCACTTTATTACCCCAAACCCCGACAACACTCATTCTTACTTTTCACTTTACCAAATAACACCTCCCAAACCCTCATTTCCCTTATTTTCGAGTTGGTGTTCAAGGGTGGAGAGAAACCCTTCCAAAAATCTTGTAGTGTGGAGTTTATTGGGAGATTTGAGATCCCCAAGAGGTATGGATACCTCATTGTTGATTTTGTAAGGTTTTGTTTAAGTTTGGTATGCTTTTGAAGGGTTTTAAAATGGGTTTGTGTGAGTTGGTGTTATTTTTGGATGAGTGTTAGATTTATGGTTGTATGATGTTGTTTTATTGAAGATTTGTAGTGATTTGGTATGGTTGATGTTGGGTTATTTGAGTTTATTTGAGTTGGGGTTGAAGATGGGTGAATAGTGCCCGAAAATCGGGTATGCAGGACTCGGCGATCGATCGGCGCCTTCCGCTGTAGGGTCTTCCTACCTTAACATCAATTAGTACACATAAATTGGACAGAACATGCATTTATAACCTCTTAAGGGTTCCGGTTGTAGCTTGAGCTAAGGAGATTACAGGCCAAAATAAAATTTCCAAAAGCTATTTAATTACATTCCCATTAATGAATGTTATAGCTATAGTTTTACACTACTCCTAGAGTAGAGACTATCAAAATCCTGCATCCTACATTCATCATGCTCCCTTTAGCTCACTTCCTCAACCCGACCCTAGGCCCTTGGTCCAAAAGTGTACCTACAGGGATAACACATCGTGAGCATACACATATTTACTTAACATTATATAAAAGCATACAATAATGCATAACATCTTAGTTAAGTAAAGGTTATTGGTCGTCCTTCAACTTCCTTTGTTATCCCTGACTCTTATTCATATATTAGGGCGTCTTACCCCATTGTATGGCATCTTACCATATCATAATCATCGTATGGCATCTTACCACGTGGGCATCTTACCCAATCATATGGCGTCTTACCATATCACAAACATTGCGTGGCATCTTACCACGGGGCATCTTACCCACTCACATACTTTGGGTGGCATCCTACCACATGGGCGTCTTACCCAATCATACACGTCGTATGACCTTATCATAAACTTCGTCATCATAGACGTCATCATAACATCATCATCATAAACATCATCATAAGCATCATCATCGTAACATCATCATAAGCATCATCATCGTAACATCATCATAAGCATCAACATCGTAAATATCATCATAGACATCATCATCATAACATCATCTTAAACATCATCATCGTAAACATCATCTTAAACATCATCATCATAAACATCATCATAATATGTAAGGGTATGGTTTACCGTCCGATGCTCGTACGTCTCTTACGTACCTTAATTCCAAAAGAAGGAGAAATCGTAGACTTTATCTCCTTGAAGTCGTGGGTACCTGGGACGGTTCTACATAACCATACAAATTGATATTAGAAGCTAAATATAGTCCAATATCCAAAAATCCCACATAAATATCAAAAAATCCATTTTTTTACAGCTCGCGATCGATCGCTGCCCAGGCGCGATCGATCGCGAGATCGCACTGGACGAGGGGCAAAAATTCTCTTCTTGGCGATCGATCGCCACTTTTGGCGCGATCGATCGCCAGCCTCGCCGATCGATCGCCCAAAAGTGGCGATCGATCGCCAAATGCTACTGGCGGACACTGGAGGCTCGCGATCGATCGCCAAAAACGGGCGATCGATCGCCGAGTGCTGTACTCCGAAAATTCGCCATTAATGCTCATTTTTCAAGCTCTTCCTCAAGCCACCCAAAACCAAACTTCCTCACAACTTCAATAACATCATAACCCATTAAAACCAACATAAAACACTTCAAAAATCATACCCCAACCATAAACAACACATACCCAAACAAACCCACATAAAACATCAAAAACTTAACCCATTTCAACACCAAACATCATAAAACTTATAGGAATGGTTCCATACCTCTTGTAGGCTCCAAATCCTAGCAAAGATCTCACAAACAAAGTTTTTGTGGAACTTTCCTTCTCCTCTTTTGGTGGAACTCGAAAATGGGAGGGTTTGGGGTTTGGGAAGTGATTTGGGGATTTTTAAAAGGTGAAAGGTAAAGTGGGGGGGGGGGGGGAGGGGGTTAAAGTGATGGGTAGAGGATTTAAAAGGGGTTGCATTAACTTAATTAAAATTGTACCCCAAACTTAACATGATGTATAAAATGCTCCAACATAGTATTTTAAAGGCATTTTACAATATCTAAAATCACATCCTCCTCATATTTAATAATTAACACAATTAAATCATGTTAACATCTTAATACCCAACACATAAATCCATCAACACATGATACATCATATAAACATAATTAATGCCTTACTTGCAATTAATTAATTTCGGGGCATCACATTACTCCCCTACTTACAAGATTTCGTCCTCGAAATCGCATGCACTTACCCAAAAGAAACTAAACATAAATCATACCAGAAAATAGTTCGGGGTAATGCTGCATCATATGCCGCTCCGTCTCCCACGTAGCCTCCTCGACACCCCGACGATCCCACTGAACTTTGACCATCGGTATAACTTTACTTCGTAGTCTGCGATCCTCACGATCCAGAATTCTGACCGGTCGTTCAACGTAGGATACATCTGAGTCTAACTGCACTTCAGTAGGCTGTAAAACATGAGACGGGTCTGGCTCATACTTCCGTAGCATAGAAACATGGAAAACATCATGAATCCCAGATAAAGACGGCGGTAGAGCCAATCGGTAAGCCAAAGTGCCGATACGCTATAATACCTCGTACGGTCCAACATACCTCGGGGATAACTTCCCCCGCATACCAAAACGAACAACACCCCTGAAGGGTGAGATTTTCAAGAAGACCTTGACTCCCACTTGAAATTCTAGCGGCCGTCGCCGCTTATTTGCATAGGCTGCTTGCCTATCTTGGGCCGCTTTCATCTTTAAGCGTATCATCTTAATCTTTTCCTCCATGTCCTTAATCATATCCGGTCCTCCGACCGCTTTACTCGTCAAGTCCTCCCAATACAACGGTGACCTACATCGTCGTCCGTAAAGAGCTTCAAAAGGGGCCATTTGAATGCTCGCCTGATAGCTGTTATTATAGGAGAACTCTACCAGTGGTATAGATTCTTGCCACGGAGTATCAAACTTCAAAACACATGCCCTCAGCATATCTTCGAGCGTCTGTATAGTACGCTCCGTTTGGCCATCAGTCTGAGGGTGATAAGCTGTACTCAGTCTCACCTCGGTGCCCAAAGCTGTCTGGAGACCCTCCCAGAAATGAGAAGTAAACCTTGGGTCTCTGTCCGACACGATCGAGACTGGAATCCCATGCAACCTCACTACATCCCGTACATATAATTGGGCCATCTTTAAATACGTGAAAGTCATACTGTAAGGGATGAAATGAGCCACCTTCGTCAGCCTATCCACGATCACCCAGATCGCATCAAATCCAGAGGCCGACCTTGGCAAGTGGGTCACGAAGTCCATAGATATATGCTCCCACTTCCACCTAGGTACCTCCAAGCTCTTCAGCTCGCCACCAGGCCTCTGCCTTTCTGCCTTCACTTGTTGGCAGATTAAACATCTCTTAACAAAACTGATCACATCACGCTTCATGCGTCTCCACCAGAATTGACCACTCAGGTCCTTGTACATCTTTCTTCCTCCGGGATGGATACTGAATCGGCTACTATGAGCCCGTTCCAAAATTCCCTTGCGTAACTCTGGTGTATCTGGGACTACCCATCGGTTGCCCAGTCTTAGTGAATCATCTTCAGCCACTCTAAACTTTGTTGGCTGACCTCGAAGTGCTATCGATGACCATCTCTGCACTTCATCATCCGACCTCTGGGATTTCCTGATAGCCTCAAATACGTCTGGCTCGGCCAATAAGGTCGACACTCGCACCGGCGATGTGTCTACATCGAAGTCATAGCCCAGATGGCAATAGGAAGTCATCAAAGCTGATAAACACATAACATCCTCAGCAGTACTCTTCACCTTCCGACTTAAGGCGTCTGCTATCAAATTTGCTTTACCAGGATGGTACTCAATTTCACAGTCATAATCCTTGAGCAAATCCATCCATCTTCTTTGTCGCATATTCAGTTCAGCCTGAGTGAATAGAAACTTTAGGCTCTTATGGTCCGTAAAGATGGTAAATGTAGTACCATAAAGATAATGACGCCAAATCTTAAAGGCGAAAATGATAGCTGCCAGTTCCAGATCATGGACTGGGTATCTGGTCTCATGAGGCTTCAACTGTCTCGAAGCATAGGCTACCACTTGTCTGTCTTGCATCAATACGCAGCCCAAACCCTGCAATGATGCATCCGTGTACAAGGTAAACCTCTTATCCTCAGACGGAATCACCAATACTGGCGCTGTTGTCAAACGACGCTTCAATTCTTGGAAGCTTTCCTCACAAGCTTCGGACCAAAAGAATGGGACTCCTTTCTGAGTCAACTGTGTCAATGGCTTAGCGATCTTAGAAAATCCCTCGACAAAACGTCGGTAATAACCTGCTAAGCCAAGAAAACTCCGTATCTCGGGTACAGAAGTGGGTGCCGCCCACTCCATCACAGCTTCAATCTTCCTGGGATCTACAGATATCCCTTGGCTAGATATGACATGGCCTAGGAATACCACGTTGTCCAACCAGAACTTGTACTTGCTAAGCTTTGCATACAACTGATGATCCCTGAGGATCTGAAGTACTGTCCTCAAGTGCCGTACATGATCTTCTTCGGTCCGAGAGTAGATGAGTATATCGTCAATGAAGACTATGACGAATTGGTCCAAAAACGGCTGGAACACCTTGTTCATCAAACTCATGAAAACAGCCGGGGCATTTGTCACCCCAAAAGGCATGACTAGGAATTCATAGTGTCCATACCTAGTCCTGAAGGCTGTCTTCTGGACATCCTCTTCTCTTACTCGAATCTGATGGTACCCCGACCTCAGATCGATCTTACTGTAGAGCCTCGTACCCTGCAACTGATCAAACAAATCATCGATCCTCGGAAGTGGGTACTTATTCTTCACTGTAGCTTTGTTCAGTTGTCTGTAATCGATGCACAAACGCATCGAACCATCTTTCTTCTTCACAAATAAAACTGGTGCTCCCCAGGGCGATACGCTAGGGCGTATATAGCCTTTATCAAGGAGCTCTTGCAACTGAATCTTTAATTCCCTTAGCTCCGCTGGTGCCATCCTATAAGGGGCACGAGAAATGGCCGACGTCCCCGGTAGTAACTCAATCCCAAACTCGACCTCTCTCGTCGGTGGGAATCCGGGAATCTCCTCCGGAAAGACATCGGGAAACTCCGCCACTACGGGCACATCCTCAACTTTTACTTCTTCTTTCTTTTCCGTAACATCAACGGCATATATGAGATAGCCTGTATGGCCTCGTTCCAATAACTGTGCCATCTTGACAGCAGATATCAATGGAATCTTTGAGCGAGAACCATCCCCATAGAACGTCCATGGAATTCCCATATCAGATTTGAACCGTACTGTCCTCTGCCTGCAGTTCACAACTGCCTGATACCTGTTCAGAACGTCGATGCCCAGAATGCAGTCAAAATCTGACATTCCCAGAACAATCAAATCTGACCTTAGTTCTTTATCCTCAAAATAAATGAGGCCATTGTAGACGATCCGATCAGTAATCATACTTCTTCCAGCGGGGGTCGAGACTATAAGAGGCGTGGGCGACGGAGAAGTGCATATGTGGTGTCTTTCCACAAAACTTGTTGACACAAAAGAGTGTGACGCACCTGTGTCGATCAATATAAAAGCAGGGTGCGTAAATAAAAGACACGTACCCGCTATAACCTCCTCCGGAGCCGCTGAGGCCTGCTCCCTTGTCAGTGCATAGACTTGTCCTTGAGGTGGCCCCATGGGCTGACCTCCATGCTGACGCGGCACAAATGGGGGTCTGTGCTGTGCTGTCCTATCCGCAGGCCTCCCCGTAGAACCCTGTTGACTTCCCCTGTTGGGACACTGTCTAGCAAAGTGGCCCTTGTCGCCACAAACATAGCACCCTACACAATCTTTCGTCGGATGTGATTGCCCACAAAGAGTGCATTGGATCTTCCCGGATCTGTCTCCCTGAGACTGCCCCCTTCCAGATGGGGCATCACTCCTTCGGTTCCCTTTCCATCTATTGTCAGACCTCTTACCACTGAACCTTGACGCCGATGAGTTCCCCCTTGACTTGAACTGATCATTCCTTGGCTTCAAATTATCCGGAGTGGATTTCTGAGAGGGTGCCGACGATGGTACAACATCAGGGTATGCACACACTCCTAGTTCGGCCAGCTCGGCACGTGAGAGTGCATCGTCAAAGCAAGTAGGGCCATAAGTGATCACCCTATCGTATAGCTCTAGCCTCAAACCTTTCATGAAATTCATCATCTTTGCTTGCGTGCTCGTGGCAATGTGAGGCACATATCTGAGCAAGGAGCAAAACTGAAGAGCATAATCTGATACTGACATATTACCTTGCTTGAGGTGAGTGAATTCATCTTCCTTAGCCTGTCGTGCCGCAGCCGAGAAATAACGGTTCAGAAAGCGAGTTCGAAACATTTTCCAGTTAACTTCATGACCTTGAGCCTCTTGCTCTACCACAGTGGTCTTCCACCACATTAGCGCCATCTTGGCCAACTGGAACTCTACTAACCGTATCCATGCTGTCTTCGCACATGGGGCTGCCACAAAGATCTGCTCTATTCTTTCTAACCATTCCTCAGCTCGTTCCCCAGTTTCGGTTCCTTCAAAGGTTGGGGGTCGGTAAGCAAGAAAATGAGTTAAGCTTAGCTCCCCTGGCAACAACTGTTGTTCGGCCGGTTCATCATCAAAAGCTGGCGGGGTTAGGGGATTCGTACGCCCCGCACTTGCATTGACGCTCACTGCGTCGCCTACCTCCACATTTGCTGCCATACTGCAACACAAGGGTTAACAACAAGATCCAAAAGTAGTTTGTATAAGACTTCGTTAGATAAACAAAACGTGTTAGCACAACATCATGTACTTCATATGCAACTTATGCACAAAACATGTTCGAAAGTAAGCACCTAGCTAACTTATTGCTAAGGCTACCCTTCACTCATTCCCGGGTTATCTAACCACTGCTATGATACCACTAATGTAGGGTCTTCCTACCTTAATATCAATTAGTACACATAAATTGGACAGAACATGCATTTATAACCTCTTAAGGGTTCCGGTTGTAGCTTGAGCTAAGGAGATTACAGGCCAAAATAAAATTTCCAAAAGCTATTTAATTACATTCCCATTAATGAATGTTATAGCTATAGTTTTACACTACTCCTAGAGTAGAGACTATCAAAATCCTGCATCCTACATTCATCATGCTCCCTTTAGCTCACTTCCTCAACCCGACCCTAGGCCCTTGGTCCAAAAGTGTACCTACAGGGATAACACATCGTGAGCATACACATATTTAACATTATATAAAAGCATACAATAATGCATAACATCTTAGTTAAGTAAAGGTTATTGGTCGTCCTTCAACTTCCTTTGTTATCCCTGACTCTTATTCATATATTAGGGCGTCTTACCCCATTGTATGGCATCTTACCATATCATAATCATCGTATGACATCTTACCATGTGGGCATCTTACCCAATCATATGGCGTCTTACCATATCACAAACATTGCGTGGCATCTTACCACGGGGCATCTTACCAACTCACATACTTTGGGTGGCATCCTACCACATGGGCGTCTTACCCAATCATACACGTCGTATGACCTTATCATAAACTTCGTCATCATAGACGTCATCATAAACATCATCATCATAAACATCATCATAAGCATCATCATCGTAACATCATCATAAGCATCATCATCGTAACATCATCATAAGCATCAACATCGTAAATATCATCATAGACATCATCATCATAACATCATCTTAAACATCATCATCGTAAACATCATCTTAAACATCATCATCGTAAACATCATCATAATATGTAAGGGTATGGTTTACCGTCCGATGCTCGTACGTCTCTTACGTACCTTAATTCCAAAAGAAGGAGAAATCGTAGACTTTATCTCCTTGAAGTCGTGGGTACCTGGGACGGTTCTACATAACCATACAAATTGATATTAGAAGCTAAATATAGTCCAATATCCAAAAATCCCACATAAATATCAAAAAATCCATTTTTTTACAGCTCGCGATCGATCGCTGCCCAGGCGCGATCGATCGCGAGATCGCACTGGACGAGGGGCAAAAATTCTCTTCTTGGCGATCGATCGCCACTTTTGGCGCGATCGATCGCCAGCCTCGCCGATCGATCGCCCAAAAGTGGCGATCGATCGCCAAATGCTACTGGCGGACACTAGAGGCTCGCGATCGATCGCCAAAAACGGGCGATCGATCGCTGAGTGCTGTACTCCGAAAATTCGCCATTAATGCTCATTTTTCAAGCTCTTCCTCAAGCCACCCAAAACCAAACTTCCTCACAACTTCAATAACATCATAACCCACTAAAACCAACATAAAACACTTCAAAAATCATACCCCAACCATAAACAACACATACCCAAACAAACCCACATAAAACATCAAAAACTTAACCCATTTCAACACCAAACATCATAAAACTTATAGGAATGGTTCCATACCTCTTGTAGGCTCCAAATCCTAGCAAAGATCTCACAAACAAAGTTTTTGTGGAACTTTCCTTCTCCTCTTTTGGTGGAACTCAAAAATGGGAGGGTTTGGGGTTTGGGAAGTGATTTGGGGATTTTTAAAAGGTGAAAGGTAAAGTGGGGGGGGTTAAAGTGATGGGTAGAGGATTTAAAAGGGGTTGCATTAACTTAATTAAAATTGTACCCCAAACTTAACATGATGTATAAAATGCTCCAACATAGTATTTTAAAGGCATTTTACAAGAATGCTCCAAACTTCATCTAAAATCACATCCTCCTCATATTTAATAATTAACACAATTAAATCATGTTAACATCTTAATACCCAACACATAAATCCATCAACACATGATACATCATATAAACATAATTAATGCCTTACTTGCAATTAATTAATTTCAGGGCATCACATCCGCGATCGATCGCGAGCCGCAGTGCTGAAGACAGTGGACTTCAGCGATCGATCGCGAGTTTGTCGCGATCGATCGGCGCAAACTCAGCGATCGATCGCGGATTGAATATTTTTGCAGGGCGAGGCAGAGAGGTCTCGCGATCGATCGGGGCTTTATGGCGATCGATCGCGAGACACCAAAAATGGTGTTTTTGGATTTTTTTGTAGGATTTTTGGTATTGGACTATTATTGGGTTCTAATATTGATTTGTGTGAATGTGTAGAACCATCCCAGGTGGCAACACAGCCAAGGCATTGAAGTCCTACCATATCCTACATTTTGGAAAGGTACGTAGAGGACGTACGGGCACCCAACGGTACATGTATCTAATATACTCATTGTTTATGCATTGTGGATGCGAGTATATATGTGATTATGCATTGTGGATGCAAATACATGTTGATTTATGCATGATGATTGTAGATGCATATGATTATTGGTGCACATCCCATGAGTCGTGGTCATCCCTTGATGATTTTAATGCTTGCCGCTATTTGTTTTGGTTCCGCTAAATGTGAAGCGAGGGGTGGGAGCGCCGCATGTCACATTTGAGCGTGGTTGTCATATAGGGCGAGGAAAGGATATTTGCCGCTCAATGTGAGGCGAGGGGTGGGAGTACCGCTTGTCCATTGAAGCGAGGTTATTCTATGCCGCCTATATGTAAATAAGCGAGGGGCATTAAAATACATTGTGATGGACAGGCTAGGGAATGGTGACCAGTATTTGATATTGATGAGATGGTATTGTGTCATGACATGTCTAGACCATTAAAAATAATCTATTGATTATACTCATGAGTTATGGTACAGGGACAACCAAACTGGAAGCGTTTTGAAATGCATGGGAAAACAGGAAGTGTTTTAATTGTGTTTTATGCATTTACGCTTTATATTCATATTGTGTTGAATATGGATGATATTATTGCTCATGTTTGGGGGTTGTCCTTGTAGGTACACTTTTGGCATGATAGAAGGGCAAAATGGGTTGAGGTGGTGAGCTTGTGGAGAATTCTTTTGACCCAGGCAGGACATGATTATTTTTGTATAGTGTCTACTCTAGGAGTAGTGTAAAACTATAGTTGATACATTCTTTTGATGGGGAATGTAATTAATCCATTGATAGTCCTCATTTTGGCATGTAATTATTAAAGCTCATAGACTCAACACGATTAATTCACTCTGATCATTTATATTAGCTCTATTTATGCCTTTGATCCGCACTTAAGGATTAGGGTCCTTACAGTAGGCCTTTTTTTAAAAATGTAGAATTTGTTTTTAAATTTGATATTGGATTTTAATGAGACATCTAATATTGTGTTGTACACTGGTGTAGAGCCTTCACAGACCGCTACACAGCGCAGGGGATAGAGTCCCACAACACACTACATTTTGGAAAGGTACGTAAGCGACGTACGGGCACCCCAACGGTAACATGTATTGTGTGTTTATTTATTTAACACAAGGCAAAGTAAGGTATGCATAAGATAGTGCATGATGATATGATACATGTCGATATGCTTCGTTTTTGCATATATATGTTGTGAAATATAAGAGGTGTATTTCACGTGTGAAATATAAGAGGTGTATTTCACGAGTCAAGGTTATCCTAGTGAGGATTTAATGCTTACGCTAACATCCATAAGAAGCGATGAAGAATTCCGCTTACGTGGATTTCCATAGGAAGCGAAGAGGAATTCCGCTTACGTGGAAAAGTAAGAAGCATTGAATGCACTATTGATAAGTGACTCAGGATTGAAATAAGGATTTGAGAAGGAAGGATATGTCATGACATTTATTTATGAAACCATATGTTCATATAATGTTTTATTATGAGTTATGGTACAGGGACAACCAATGGGCGTTGTAAATGCTTGGAATACAGGAAGTGCTTTGTATTTATGATTTGTGCATTTATGCTTTACATTCATATTATGTTTGAATATGAATTAGGATATGCTCATGTGTTGGGGGTTGTCTTTGTAGGTGCTTTTGATGAGGAGAACCAAGGTCAGGGTTGATATGCTGAGCTGTAAGGAGTGCTACAGGATAGCATGTTAGGGAATTTTTGTATAGCCTCTACATGTAGTAGAGTAAGACTATAGTGTAGTAACCTTTTGTAGGAATACGTGAAATTCCTTTTAAATTAAGGTACTGTAATCTCTTAAGCTCAGGTTAATCAACACGACTTACTACTCTGATTTATACGTATGAATGTTTAGTTCTGTTAATTGCACCTAAGGTTATGATTGAGATAACGGGGTCTCACATTAGTGGTATCAGAGCAGTGGTTAGATAACCAGGGAAGAGTGAAGGGTAGCCTTTAGAAATAAGTTGGCTAGGCATTCATTTGGGCATGCTTATGCATGTGATGCATATGGTTGTATAAGTGTTATACTAACATGCTTTGAATATGATACTCTTGTTATCTAACGGCTTATATTATGAACTGCTTTTGGTATTGTTGTTAACTCTTGTGTTACAGCATGGCTGAGATTAACCCGGGAAACCCCAATGAGAAGGTAGGGGATATGGACAGTAGGAATGCCAGTATCGCTCAGCTGAATCCTTTACCACCACCTGCTGTAGGCGTGGAGTCCAGTGAGCAGATGTTACTGCCAGGGGAGCTCAGTTTGAAGCAGTTTCTGAGTTTCCATCCGCCCATGTTTGAGGGGATTGAGTCTGGTGAAGTAGCCGAGGAGTGGTTGGAGCGTATAGAGCAAATACTTGTGACTGCACCCTGTGCACGCACGGCATGGCTGAGGTTAGCCGAGTTTTAGATGGCTAAGAAGCCTGCTATGTGGTGGAAGACCACCGTGATGGAGCTGAGAGCTCAGGGTTTGACGGTAGATTGGACAGTATTCAGAACCCGGTTCCTTAACCGGTACTTTTCGGCAGCTGCTAGACAGTTGAAGGAAGATGAGTTTAATAGTTTTAAGCAGGGCAGCCTGTCAGTGTCAGACTACGCTATGCAGTATTCCTCACTACTGAGGTATGTACCTCATATTGCTGTCAGCAGTCATGCCAAGATGAGGAATTTTCTGAAGGGTTTGAGGCCAGAGCTGTTTGATCGGGTTATCTCCAACAACCCCAGCTCATTTGATGACGCCCTGGCACGGGCAGAGTTGGCGGAGATTGCCGTGGGCGCGTACAAGGATGTTTTACCCCCTTTCGTACCACCACAGAGGCCTGCTGCTGATAGTCTGAGGCCACGAGGGGATCAGTTCAAGGCTCGTGGGGCCTCATCATCTTCCAAATTTAGTGGGAAGAAGCCTCAGGGACAGAAGCAGAACAATCGGGGACCCACACAGGGAAGTAAGGCAGGGGGAAACAGGTGTAATAACTGTGGAGGATGGCATTTGTTACGTGACTGCCAGGGTTGCTATGTCTGTGGCAAGATGGGCCACATGGCTCGAGGTTGCCCCAATCGGGCAGGTCAGACAGACTCTGGGCCGAATAGGCCAAGGTTTGATGCTGGGAGGGCACCACAGAGACAGCAGTTTGCACCACGACCACAGGGAGGTCAGACGGCAGGACCACCGCAGGGACAGGTGTAAGCACTGACTAGTGAGCAGGTTGAGGCAGCTCCGGAGGAGGTCATTGCTGGTACGTGCCATTTATTTACGTACCCTGCACTTATATTGATAGATACAGGTGCTTCCCATTCCTTTGTATCTACTGCTTTTGTGGAGAGACACCACTTGTGCTCGTCTCTGTTACCCACGCCTCTTATGGTCTCGACACCCACGGGAAAGCATGTGATTGCAGACCGACTGTTATCCGATTGCCTCATTTATTTTGAGGGCAATGATCTGAGGGCCGATCTGATTCAGTTAGAGATGGCAGACTTTGACTGCATTATCGGCATTGATGTGTTGAGCAGATACCGAGCTATGGTAGATTGCCAAAGGAGGATTGTTCGTTTTCTATCTGATCAGGGGTTCCAGTGGACTTTCTATGGGGACGACTCTCGTCCAAAGATTCCGGCAATATCAGCGGTTAAGATGGCGCGATTATTGGAACGCGGCCACACAGGTTACACCATTTATGCCGTGGATGTATATGAGGAAAAGGAAGTAAGAGCTGGGGACATACCGGTTGTGGCAGAGTTCATTGATGTGTTCCCAGATGAGATTCCGGGGTTTCCACCTGTCAGGGATGTTGAGTTTGCCATTGAGCTACTGCCGGGGACTCCTGCTATTTCCCGTGCCCCATACAGGATGGCACCGGCAGAGCTGAGAGAGATGAAGGTACAGTTACAGGAGCTCCTCGACAAGGGATACATCCGTCCCAGTGTATCGCCTTGGGGTGCACCAGTCTTGTTTGTGAAAAAGAAGGATGGTTCAATGCGTCTGTGCATTGACTATAGGCAACTGAACAAGGCTACAGTGAAGAACAGATATCCACTTCCGAGGATTGATGATCTGTTCGACCAGCTTCAGGGTACAGAGGTGTACTCCAAGATAGACTTGAGGTCAGGCTATCACCAGGTACGGGTTAGAGCTGGTGATGTCCAAAAGACGGCTTTTAGAACTCGGTATGGGCACTATGAGTTCTTGGTGATGCCTTTCGGTGTGACAAATGCACCTGCAGTCTTTATGAGCCTGATGAACAGAGTATTTCAGGAGTACCTTGACCAGTTTGTGATCGTCTTCATTGATGACATCCTGGTCTATTCAAGGAGTGAGGAGGACCATGCCGATCATCGGAGGATAGTGCTCCAGATCCTCATGGATCATCAGTTGTACGCCAAACTCAGCAAGTGTGAGTTTTGGCTGAGCAGTGTTGCATTCTTGGGCCATATTATATCACGAGAGGGGATATCAGTAGACCCGAGGAAGATAGAAGCAGTTATGGATTGGTCTGCCCCTACTTCAGTCAGTGAGATTCGGAGTTTCCTTGGTTTGGCTGGCTATTACCGACGTTTCGTCGAGGGTTTCTCAAAGATCGCCAAGCCACTTACACAGCTGACTCAGAAGGGAGTCTCATTTTGTTGGTCAGAGGTTTGTGAGCAGAGTTTCAGGGAATTGAAGCACAGACTGACTACTGCACCAGTTCTAGTGATTCCAAAGGAGAACAAAGGATTTGTCCTCTATACGGACGCATCGTTACAGGGCCTAGGGTGCGTACTGATGCAGGACAGACATGTAGTGGCTTATGCTTCGAGACAGTTGAAGCCACATGAGACGAGGTATCCAGTCCACGATTTGGAGTTGGCAGCTATAGTGTTCGCCTTGAAGATATGGCGACACTACTTATACGGTACCTCATTTACCATCTTCACTGATCACAAGAGCCTGAAGTTCTTGTTTACACAGGCTGAGCTGAACATGAGGCAGAGGAGATGGATGGACCTGCTGAAGGATTATGATTGTGAAATCCTATACCATCCCGGGAAAGCAAATCTGACAGCCAACGCTTTGAGTCGGAAGGTGAGGAGCACAGCAGAGGATGCCATGTGTCTATCAGCTATGTTGGGCTCCTACTGCCATTTGGGTTTTGATTATGATGTGTCTGCTTCACCAGTACAGGTTTTGACCTTGCTAGCCGAGCCTATTATTTATGATCACATCAGGAAGGCTCAGGGGACCGATGTGGAGGTTCAGAGATGGATGTCAGTGGTCCTTTCAGGTTAGCCATCGAGATTCAGAGTGGCTGAGGACGGTTCTCTGAGACTTGGCGACAGATGGGTGGTTCCAGATGCACCCGAGTTGCATCAAGGTTTATTACAGCGAGCTCACTGTAGCAGGATGAGTATCCACCCAGGCGGGAAGAAGATGTATAAGGATTTATACAGCCAGTTCTGGTGGAGGCGAATGAAACGGGATGTTACTTCGTTCGTCAAGCACTGTTTGATTTGTCAACAGGTAAAGGCCGAGAGACAGAGGCCTGGAGGTGAACTAAAGAGTTTGGAGATACCCGAGTGGAAGTGGCAGCACGTGTCTATGGATTTCGTGACCCACTTACCGAGGACTGTGTCGGGTTTTGATGCCATCTGGGTAGTCGTGGACAGATTGACTAAAGTGGCTCATTTCATTCCCTACTGTATGACATATACGCACTTGAGGATGACACAGTTATATGTCAGAGATGTGGTGAGACTGCATGGGATCCCTGTTTCGATTGTGTCCGATCGAGATCCGCGGTTCACATCTCACTTCTGGGAGGGTCTGCAGACAGCTCTAGGTACAGAGTTGAGGCTGAGCACAGCCTATCACCCTCAGACGGATGGACAAACTGAGCGTACAATACAGACGCTCGAGGATATGTTGAGAGCTTGTGTGCTAGAGTTCAACACTTCATGGCAGGACTCGATAGCCTTGGTGGAGTTCTCTTACAACAACAGCTACCAGGCAAGTATACAGATGGCTCCTTTCGAGGCCCTCTATGGTAGGCGTTGTAGGTCACCCTTGTGTTGGGATGACATGGACCGTAAGACGGTTGGAGGACCAGAGTTGGTTCAGGAAATGGAAGAGAAAGTTAAGGTTATCAAAGGAAAGATGAAGGCAGCTCAGGACAGGCAGGCAGCATATGCCAATCAATGGCGTAGACCGTTGGAGTTTCAGTTAGGCGACAGAGTTTTTCTGAAGATCTCGCCTTTCAGAGGCGTAGTACGGTTTGGGATGCGAGGAAAGTTATCCCCGAGGTATGTAGGGCCGTATGAGATCTTACAGCGTATTGGTACTTTGGCGTACCGTTTGGCTTTACCGCCCTCTCTGTCTGGTATACACGACGTATTTCATGTGTCTATGCTGAGGAAGTATGAGCCGGATCCTTCGCATGTGTTGCAGCCTTCAGAGGTGCAGATTGAGTCCGATGTTTCTTATGTGGAGCGGCCTATCAGGATTTTGGATAGGGCAGACCGCAGACTTCGGAACAAGGTTATTCCTATGATCAAGGTTCAGTGGGATTGTAGGGGTGTCGAGGAGGCCACGTGGGAGACAGAGCGACACATGGTGCAGCACTATCCAGAGCTGTTTTCTGGTATGCGTTTATGTATTGTGTTATCTTTTGATTGACAGCATGTTTGATTTCGGGGACGAAATCTTATAAGTAGGGGAGTATTGTGATATCCCCGAAATGATTATGTGGGTAATCATACAATTAAAGGTTGTTAATTGTGAGCCTATGTGCTAAAGGCGTATTTTATGTGGGAGTGATTTATTTATTTTGATGATGTGGTTTAGGGAGCATGTTAGGTGTTTTTAATTATTGTGTTGATGTGGTAAAATAATAAAATATCAAGGAGAGATATTTTTATACATCGTATGAAATACCGGGACACACTTAAACACCACAAAACCACCCTACATGCAACCACCCCACCCCCACTTGGTTGAACCCACGCCCCTCCCCTGTTTTCTGGAAAGCAGATTGACTAAGTATGCTACTTTGGACTTAGATATTTTCACATTGTCTCCTCCAAAAATCTTCCTTCTTTTTCTCTTCCTTTTGTCTGCAACTTGATCGGTTTCTAGGAAGAAAGTGATCGGATTTCGTTCATCCCTTCATATAGAAAATCGAAGAGCAAAAGTGGTGAGGAGTCACTTGTTTTTCCCAGTTTTCAGATTTCTAGCATGTATGTTCTTTGTAGCAGATTTGGCATGCTAGTGTAGGGTTTAAAGAAATATTGTTATGAGTACTTTTATGTGATGTTTATAAAGCTCTCTGTATTTTTCCTTGAGCATGTTGCATGTTTTATGTAGAGGAAATAAGCATGTAAAGTAAGGTGTTCGGAAATCTGGGTAGGGGTATGCCCTGTTTTTCTGGAAAATGTGGACTGGGAGTGATTTTGAGGAGGTGATATTATGCATGTTAGATGGGTTTTAGGGTGAACCTTCGATTTGAGTACATGCATGGTAGTTTGTAAAGCCCAGGACATTTCATGTTTGAGCATGTTTTATGAGGTATGTGATAGTTCTTATAGCATGAAATGAAGTACTCAAAAATCTGGAAATGTAATATGTTGCCTTGTTTCCGGAAATGTTGATCGAGTACTTGTATAAATGGTCGACGTTTATGCATGTGGGCTTACGTTTGAGGTGTAAATTTGATATGAATACACTCAGGGTAGTGTGTTATAACTGCTAGCATGTTGTTCTTGGCATGTTGTATGTCTTACATGTTAGATTTAAGGGTATGAATATCGGTGTTAGGGAATTCTGGAAAATCTGGGTTGAATGTGATCGGCCGATCGATCGGTGTCGATCGATCGGTGAGGAACACCGATCGACCGATCGATCGGCCAAAGCCGTAGCTTTTTTTCCTTAATTCAAACAGTTCACCGATCGATCGGTGATGAGGGCCGATCGATCGGTAGTGCCTTTTTTTAAAAATGTAGAATTTTGTTTTAAATTTGATATTGGATTGTAATGAGACATCTAATATTGTGTTGTACACTGGTGTAGAGCCTTCACAGACCGCTACACAGCGCAGGGGATAGAGTCCCACAACACACTACATTTTGGAAAGGTACGTAAGCGACGTACGGGCACCCCAACGGTAACATGTATTGTGTGTTTATTTATTTAACACAAGGCAAAGTAAGGTATGCATAAGATAGTGCATGATGATATGATACATGTCGATATGCTTCGTTTTTGCATATATATGTTGTGAAATATAAGAGGTGTATTTCACGTGTGAAATATAAGAGGTGTATTTCACGAGTCAAGGTTATCCTAGTGAGGATTTAATGCTTACGCTAACGTCCATAAGAAGCGAGGAAGAATTCCGCTTACGTGGATTTCCATAGGAAGCGAAGAGGAATTCCGCTTACGTGGAAAATTAAGAAGCATTGAATGCACTATTGATAAGTGACTCAGGATTGAAATAAGGATTTGAGAAGGAAGGATATGTCATGACATTTATTTATGAAACCATATGTTCATATAATGTTTTATTATGAGTTATGGTACAGGGACAACCAATGGGCGTTGTAAATGCTTGGAATACAGGAAGTGCTTTGTATTTATGATTTGTGCATTTACGCTTTACATTCATATTATGTTTGAATATGAATTAGGATATGCTCATGTGTTGGGGGTTGTCTTTGTAGGTGCTTTTGATGAGGAGAACCAAGGTCAGGGTTGATATGCTGAGCTGTAAGGAGTGCTACAGGATAGCATGTTAGGGAATTTTTGTATAGCCTCTACATGTAGTAGAGTAAGACTATAGTGTAGTAACCTTTTGTAGGAATACGTGAAATTCCTTTTAAATTAAGGTACTGTAATCTCTTAAGCTCAGGTTAATCAACACGACTTACTACTCTGATTTATACATATGAATGTTTAGTTCTCTTAATTGCACCTAAGGTTATGATTGAGATAACGGGGTCTCACAACTACTCTTACCACCAATCACTTGGCCTTAGCCATCCCAACGAGCATACCCAAGGGTATCATTGCTCGACAAACATTTACCTCTATAACATGATGCGGTACACTCACCGGTACAATGCATCCAATGCTCCATCGAGCAAACCTGCTCGGAAAAAGGTCTCGTCAACTAGTGACCCAGACTCTACCATGTGCCCACCATAGGCACTCAAACCATACAACCAAATACATAAACATGAATGCATTATACACCAAAACGACGCCACGCGTCCACATAGACATCCCAAATAACATCGTCAAACATATGACGGTACCTGTCGATACACGACACTCATAATCTCATCGTCAAACACATGACGGCACATGTCGATACACGACATTCATAATCTCATCGTCAAACACATGACGGTACATGTCGATATACGACATCCATAATCTCATCGTCAAACACATGACGGTATCAAAAAACACATGGAATTCACAATAATGATATCAAAAGTAATTTACCATACCTCATCGCTATCAAGATAGCGGAATACCTGTATCCATCGTCCACCAGCGGTACATAAGCAGCATCCATCGCTCGTAGGTGGCATAATCCAGTGTTACACACATAGCGGTATAATCCATTGCTATAGAATCGACGGCATGATCCCTCGCCATAAAGTCAGCGGCATAAAACATCGCTGTAAATACCTGGCGGTATGAACCATCGCCAATAGAATACCTGGCGGCATGAACCATCGCCAATAGAATACCCGGCGGAATGTACCATCGCCAATAGAATACCTGGCGGCATGAACCATCGCCAATAGAATACCCGACGGAATGTACCATCGCCAATAGAATACCTGGCGGCATGAACCATCGCCAATAGAATAGCGGAATAATCGCGGACTCAAGAGGTACTCACACCCATGTAGTACTTTGTTCCCGATCGCATCGCAACGTCATGACAGCGACATCATCGCTTCGACGTGACAGCGGCATGTATCATCGCTTCGACACGATAGCGGCATCATCGCTTCGACATGACGGTGGTACCATCGCTTCGACGTGACAGCGGCATTTACCATCGCTTCGACACGACAGCGGCATTTACCATCGTTCCGGCATGACAGTGGAAATACCCCTCGCTTCGACATATTAGCGGCATAATATCCCTCGCAATAGTAATATGACAGCGGCATGATCCTTCGCTTCGACATATTTGCGGCAAATATTCTTCATCGTTATAATATGACAACGGCAAGTATTCACATCGCTACGCCATGCATGCAACCGTAATGCATAATCCGTATTCCAATAATTATTTCGGCACGACAGCGGCATCATCGCTTCGACGTGACAGCGACATTTACCATCGCTTCGACACGACAGCGGCATCATCGCTTCGACGTGCATGCAACCGTAATGCATAACCTGTATTCCAATAAACATCACCATGAGTGTATTTTAATGCACCTCGCTCCAACATTTAGCGGTAAAGCATTAGAATCATCACTCTGATGTATATGCAACCCCAATCCATAATCCATGTCTCATAAGACCCTGCAACCACCATGGTTAGCAACACATATTCCAATTATGAACACATATCATAAACGCACATAAGCAATATAGTTGTGCCGCGCACCCTAACTATCATCATGCATAATTATGTGCTTCTCATTCCCATTAATATGTTCCTAGGCCCTCAACAGCCCCAAAGAGCTAACCTGGCTCTGATACCACTAATGTAAGGACCCTCGTGCCCTTAACCCGTTATTAGTGTATTAATACATACCATTAGTGCATATAATCATAAAATCATGGGGAAAAGCCCTGTGCAAGAGCGACACCACATTAGTGATCCATAAAATTTCTTGCATTCATCCCATATAATATGCAAATCCCCCAACCAAGATTACATATATGACATGCACCCTCATAATACACTAACATGCTCTTAGTTCATTTAGCAATTCCACATTTAATTGCATGCAACCCATAAATGAACAGAGAAAAGCCGTAGTCCATTTATACATTCCATATACACGTAAAATGTACTCACATAAGAGCACCCAATGAATGAGCGTGTATCTGAGGTATAAAACACTCTACCGGATACCGTTACTGGTACTTCAATGCTGGAAGCACCTACCAAGCACAACTCGATCTCAACACTGGCTCTATGTACTTATTCAACCAGCTCTGGTACCTCGATCCTAGAAGTACCTCTATCATCAGTCCGAGCTCAACTCCAAAGCTAATGCTGTTGCACCTGTGTTACCTGCCCCAACAGAGACAGCCCCCACACGGGGTGAGCATACCAATACCACCAATCCAATAAGCATAACATTGCAATTCAAATACAGAATGTAAATGCTATAATTTAAATGATACTCCCTGGATGGTAACACCCTCATCCGGATCCCCTGTATTGTCCATGTTCTCAAAATAACCAAACTCATCAAATTCCCAAAACCAGTTAATCGTCACATAGATTAACTAATGCCGTTCTATTATGCCAGTTCCATGATCAATATGGTAAAAACATAATGTAAAAGACCATAGATATCACATATATCTAACCGATAATTCCATATTCCCGTTTCATTGCTCGCTCCACAATGGCGGCATACTAAACCTCGCGCACGCTCAACAATAGCGGCGTCATGACCGATGGTCGCTCAACAGCGATCGCATCCCAAATCATTGCTCGCTCAATAGCCCGTATGGTTCCCAATGTATAACCATTTGACGTAAATACTAATTACCATGCATATTGTTATCCATTTATAGCAAATATCATGCACCATGCATTTCAATACCTATCCGATGCAATTACCACGTGCCACATATTTCAATGTCCATATGACGCAATCATCACACACCATCTGTTCCAATACCCATTTAGTACAATTACCACACACCATGCATTTTACAGTTGCAATGCTAAAATAGGCTATGCTCGTACGTCCTACGTATCTTAAGTCTCCGTAGTCCAAGTCAAACCTTGCTTGAGTTCCATGCCTCGAGACATATGTGCTAAAACACATAAACAACTCACAATCAAGAATAAGCATGTGATTACGTGTCCAAGCACGTTCAAGACTCTCAATCATATCGTCAATCCATGACGATTACCAAAAATAAAAGCCCCCCCCCCCCCCCCCCCCCGGCTAAGCATGCATAATACCCAAAATATACCATTAACAAGTTTAAAAGATAGCCAAGAATTCAACCGGGAATTCCGTTTTATTAAACTTTGGCCTCAACCAATCCATTTTAAAAGTAGAGAATTCCCATTGGAATGTAGATATTGCCCCGGAAACGGCCCCTTAAAACCCCGATTCCAAAATCCCGACATTTTCCAAAATTTTGAAAAAAACAAAGGGAACAGGGCCGCGATCGATCGGCGCCAAGCCGCGATCGATCGCCATACCCTAATGTCGAAAAAAAAAAAAAAACAAGCCCTGATCGATCGCCACATCTCGCGATCGATCGCGAGGGTCGATCGCCAAGGCCCTCGCGATCGATCTCCCATTCCTTGCGATCGATCGTCGTTACTGCTCATCGCCTTCCCAATCCAGTAGCATGTCGCGATCGATCGGCGCCTCGCCAAGATCGATCGCGGACTGCAATTTTCCGAAAACTCGAGCTTTAATGGTGTTTTTCACACCCAAACTCCAAACCAACACCCCATACAACCTCAACACCTCAAATACAACAATTAAACTCCATGAAAACACTGAAATCAACATTTTAGATTTTAACCCAAAAATCCCCAAATTCAAAACCTACCAAAACTTAACCAAAAACCAACAAGATCACTATCAAATCGAAGACAAAGTCGAGGGGAAGAAACTTACCAACTTATCTTCGAGAAATCCGGCTCCTAGGACGAGCCTCCATCGATTTGCTCATCAAAGGAAAAAGGGGAAGGGTTTGGGGTGAGAGAGGTGAGAGAGAGGGAGAGGAGAGGAGAGAAATGGATTCCAAATGACGGAATTCCGAGTCCAACTGGTATATATAGCAAAAATGCTCCAAAATACCAATACCTTCACCAATACATCATGATTCATAAAAAATCATCTGTTTCCAAAAACTCTCTCTCCAACAGCAAATCCCCAGACTGGCCCCAACATAAGGCACCCCGGACACCAAGTCCCACTAAAAACCCAACTCAAAGGTTTTCCACCGAAATGAGAATACAATCTCATCCTTTGGATCCAGTGATCCCAAATGCCCGATTAAACAACCTCGGGAGACCCAAAACCGCAATTAATTCCTAATTGCCACAATTAAAAAAAATCCATCAAGGATTAATACCACACCGGGATTAACACCATTAATCCCCGGACATCACATACGTCCTCTACGTACCTTTCCAAAAGTAGGATGTGGTAGGACTTCACTTCCTTGGCTGTGTTGCCACATGGGATGGTTCTATACATTCACATAAATCAATATTAGAACCCAATAATAGTCCGATACCAAAAATCCTACAAAAATAACCAAAAATATCACATTTTGTGACTCGCGATCGATTGCTGTGAATGGCCGATCGATCACGAGATCACACTGCCCGAACCTCAAATTTTATTCCTTCGACGATCGATCGCCACACTTGGCGCGATCGATCGCCATCCTCGCCGATCGATCGCCGAAGCGTGGCGATCGATCGCCAAAAGCTTCTGGAGCGCACTGCCGGCTCGCGATCGATCGCCAAAAATGGGCGATCGATCGCCGAGTCCTGCACTTCGAAAAATCGCCATTTTTGCTCCAAAACTCCCTTCCAATCCATACCAACTCCCCTACCTTCAAACCAATAACATCAAACACATAATAACCTTCAAAATACACTTTAAACATCCCAAAAACCCAACATTCAACCAAAATAATACCAACCCATAAAACCCATTTCAAAACCATACAAAACCACAACAAATCCAATCCAAACACAACAAAAACAACAAGGAGGTATCCATACCTCTTGGGGACTCCAAATCTCCCAACAAACTCCACAAATCAAACTTTTGGAAGGATTTCTCTTCACCTCTTTGCTCAAATTCGAAAATGGAAGAGAAGGAGGGTTTGGGTGGTTGATTTGGGGAAAGTTGAAAGTGATGGTATTGTGGGGGGTTTGGGGTGTAATAAATGGGTTATTAAAAATCAATTGCACTCAACAATTACCATGGTGTATAAAACACTACAACATGATATTTTAAAAGCATTGTACTAAAATGCACCAAAATGCCAATTAAACTCATGCTTTCCAATTAATTGATAACCATAACAAATAAATCATGCTAATACTCAATTCTCCCAACATGCACCCTGAAATGCACTCCCGGTCACTCTTTCCATGTGACCATGCATTTCATCAAGATAATTAAATCCAGCCCATAAGTCAATTATCACCATAATTAATCATATAAACATAATTAATGCCCAAATTGCAATTAATTATTTCGGGGATATCACACTCCATGTGTGTACCATGACCAGATGGGATCTCACATGCTGTCCCTGTTCTCTCAATAGCCAAAATCATCCAATTCCAAAATCACTTAATCATTACAATGATTCACTATACACATGTTCAAAACTGCCAGTTCCATAATCAATCATAGCTAAATCATTTCGATAATGATTTACAGAAATCAAATGCTTCTCAATCAACAATTTAATAATTATAATTCATCATATCACATTGCTCGCTCGACATCGGCGACACTCTAACCTCTCGCCCGCTCAACAACGGCTGCATAATACTCATTGCTCGCTCAACAACAACATCACCATAATTCTTAGCGTATGCCAATGCATTGCAACAATAATATATTATTCAATAAACATGACTATAATATATCTAACTATGCTCGTACGTCACACGTACCTTTTTCTACCGAAGTGAGGATATATTAGAAATTGTCATCTTCGTTGTCCCGCCTCTTGGGAAGGCTCTACACAATTGTAACAATTCAATAATATAAGCGATATTAGGTCCCATCTCAAAATCCTCAAGAAATAATATTTTTTGTCAAAAAATTGAGACTCACGATCGATCCCCTGAATCTCGAGATCGATCGCGAGAACCCACTGCCCTTTCGCGATAGATCGCGACCAACTCGGCGATCGATCACAGAAATGCTTTTTCACCCAATTCTTGGATGGCTTCGCGCGATCGATCGTGCACAGGTTGGCGATCGATCGTCGAGTCCTATTCCTTTGAAAAAATCACATTTTCCTGCACATCATCATCCCAATGCATCAACACATGCTATGGTTACCACATATCAACTACAATGTACCAAAGTACCATAATACAACTCATTCCTCAACATTAAAACTCATTCCAAGCTTGAAATTCAAATACCATCAATGAAGAAAGGTTATCAACAATTACTACACATAACTCAAACTTTAGTTCCTTACCCCTTGTACTCCTCCAATTAAGTTCAAGATGCTAATTCCAAGCTAAAATCCATGCTTTCAAAGAATGGAAGGTAGAAAAAATGAAGGGAAGGTTGAGACCTTTTTTTGTAGAGAAAAGTGTGTGAAAAAGTGTGTAATGTGTGCAGATAATGTTTTGTGGCTCAAATGCTTCTCATCCTCTTATTTTAAATGTTGGTAGTTAACATTCATTATGCTTAAAGCCATGATGTTTTAATGTTGAGGAATGAGTTGTTTACAAGTATCACATATCTGTAATGTTTTGATAATTTTTATATTACATATACAAGTGGGCAAAATTGTCATTTCGTGGATTATGTTAATTGTTTTTGACGAAATTACACTAGAAGGGAGATCTCTGTAATTTTCCAAAGTCGAGAGGAGGTTTCTGTAATTAGACAAAAGTTGAGTTGGTGTTGATGTAATTATCCCTTATATTTAATGAACTAATACCTTAAATTGTTTTACCCTCCCTTTTATATTTTTTTAGCCCCTCAACCAAAAGTTTTAGATTCTTCACTGCATATACTAGTTAATAAAACACTATTTCTATAAGTATCCACTCAAATAAAATATTTAATCATTTACTTGATAAAGCTTAAAATCAATCATTCGTAGAAATGCAATAACCTAATCAACCGCACACAAAAAGCGGGACATAACTGATGCTATGGCAACCTCGATTAAATAAAGAACTGCAAATCTAATTAATGATTTTTTTAGAAGAGACTGGGAAAACTGTTACACGTAAAAGAGATTGATACGTGATAGAATCGGATAGAAAAGCGTCGTTGAGAAAATTGAAAGAAGTACATCAGGGATATGGTGCTGATGAGAGGTGATGGAAGGAATAGTGTAGTTATATCCAATTGACGTTCATCTTTTTTGATCAATTCTCAGTCATGTATATTGATTTAATAAGGTGACATAGCTCTCATATGCATAGTTAATTCTTGGGGCCAAGAAACTTCAAATTTTTTTTGTCAAAAACATGTTGGGAAAATGCCCACATTAACACCCGCCCATGGCGGTGGTTCTCCGCGGTAATTTTTTGTTGTAACAGCATGCCTGGAAAAAGGAGAATAGCAAGTCGATGCAAGTGTTTATCACTTTGTCTTTAAGAAGATTTTATCCCGCTCACGTACGTACGGAATATAACAATCTTCTCCCAATATATAACAACTTCAACAATCTTCTCCCAAGATATAATGATTTTATCTTGTGATTGTTGCACTACAAATCACAAGTTCTACAACCACAAATATTGCAAACTCTCTTCTTCAAGAACAAGATATAAAAACCCATTTTTTTTATAGGCATAAAGCCCTTTTTTATGTCTGATAAATGAGTGTTTATGCCGTGCATACACCACCACAACTTAACATGTATATAGAAAGACTTTTAGCCCAATGTACGAGCCGGCTGGTCGCTGCAGATGATTTATTAGCTTGGGCATCTTATTCATTCGAACACAAACTTTACAATGCTGCTCTTGCCCGATGATTCAAGTATTCGATTTTATTCTAGTTTTCTCATGCCCTCTAACCATATTTTACATGTCTTTTTTCATATATGTTATTCTCGACCACCAAGCACCGTAATTAATGATAATACACTTTTGGGCTTTACATATAACTTCATAGTTACTTGAGAATTTAATAAGGGAAAATTACGGATCGGTATTCTTTCGTGAAACTTAATCTATCATAGTCCAGCGAGAAAACATTAGTTGATCTAGGTCCATTCTTGGTTGAAATGACAATAATAACCCCATGTGGTCAATGTGGTCCAAGTGGTCCACGCGGTCCAACCAATCTTTAATAAAATTGCATTGTTAACCCCTAGAAAATGTTTAAAGAACAAAATAAGCCTCTATATACTATTCATCATAATTTTCATCCTAATATTTACCAAACAGTAGCATCATATGAACATGAGATCCTTCAGTTTCTGTCATCTCGGGATGAATCCTCAGAGCATACTTTTGCAAAGGACTCACAGTTTTATAACGTTCGTCTAATTATAATTCAAAACCCGATTCGAAGATCATGTTTTAAAATAAATAACAGGCCCAACATGCTTCCATATTACAATATAATTTTAACAAACTGAAAAATACTATTTTGACCTATAACGACACCGGGTGAGGTGGGTCGCAACACCACCAGTCAAAAACTTACTGCCTCCAGACTGTTTTACGAATGGCTCATCACCATCCAGCCTCAGCTCACGGGCGAGGTTAGTCTGCCAGTTATCCAACTCCTTCAGAAACCGCACAACGCAGCCCTAATTCGTTTCCTACCTTAGGGCGTAAGGTATAATCAAGATATAAGAAAGATTTAAAGAAATCTTGGAGATAGATGGGCAACAACCTTATTTTATTCTGGAATACTGATAATATCTATTACATTAAAACATCTCCTTTTGGGAGGAGACGGACTTGTTTAGCCTCTCATATAGATGAGGCTTGACTCAAGAACACATAAATTAAAATAAAGACTTATGAAATGAAAGAAAGAAAAGAAATATTACCAAGCTAAAAAAGCTGAAGATTACAAAGCTTGGAGACTACAATTCTTATTTTCAGAAAACTATGGAGAATTTTCGATGTCCTTAGCTTCCTGAATGAGTGCCTTTATATAGGCATAAATCTACAAATTCGGATTCCAATTCTCGATAATTGTTGAGTGCGCCTGTGAGTGCGCCTTAAATTTCACGTGTTCTGGCATCTTTGTCTGAGTGTGCCAACTTTTCTCGTGAGTTGTCCTTTTTTTTTTGTCTGAGTTCATTGAACAGTATTCGCACTAACTTTTAATGGTCCATACATTTTCCTTTGTCGGTGAATCTTTAAAAAAAGGTTTTTGTGGTCCCCGAGCTTTAAGAAAACGGGCTCTTGTCAGCAGATCTTTTGTTACTTCCTGCTTCTGATCTGTCGGGTTTGGATCGGAATCCTTTCCCGAACTATGGTTCTTTCTGCTTCGGGCATGCTTGGCAAATATGGTCTATCTATCGGCCAATGTGTGTCATGTTACAGAATTTTTGGTAGGTTTCTTTTCCTGCCGGAATCTTGTTTTCCCAAAGAATCCTCCTCTTTGTTTCAAAGAGTTCTACGGCAAATCTCGTGGAGGTTCATGTCATGGAATTCAGCAGGAAAGTTCTGTTGGCTGAATTCTGAAAGAACTTGAATGAGTATTTGACTTTGTCCATTTCCGTTAGACAAACCCAAAGACCCCATGCTCGTCTGGTTGAAACTTCATCTTCCAGGATCTCCAGGTTTTCCCTGAGATTCCCAACTCGTTTGTGGGTATCGTTAGCAATGTGTCTGTAATACCCCGGAAATGTTTATATGTTATGTGCTATCATTCACGGTTATGATATGTTTAAGGGTTGTGGTACATTTAAATTGGGGGTTATATTTATGTTATGATGATATGATTTAGGGGGCATGTTAGGTGTTTTAAGGGATGTATTAATTAAGTAATGTTATGAAATATCGCGTGAGGATATTTTAATACATCGTACTAAATACCGGGACACAATTAAACACCACATGACTCCCCAACCCACACCACCCAACCCCCAATTTGGCCACCTCCCCTCCCCCACTTGGTCCAACCCATACCCCATCATATCACCAACCCATCCCTCCTTCTCCCTATCATTCTCTTCTCTCTTCCCTTTTCTTCTGCAATAAAATCGCCCCCCTAGCTGCTGGAAGTGAGGATTTAAGTTGTGGAATAAGTGAGGAATTCTTGTGGGAAAAAGGGGGTAAGATGTTCTTGTTCTTATTTTCTTAAATATTGAATGGGTTTGAACTTTGTGGGGAAGATATGATGCATGCTAGCTTAGGTTTTGTTAAACCTTTGATTTAAGTACCTACATGGTGTTATTATGAAGCTACTAGCATGTTTACTTTAGCATGATGCATGTTTAATTGGGTGGATTTGTTGGTATGAAAAGAGGTGCTCGAAAATTCTGGAAAAATTGTGATACCCTGTTTTTCAGAGAGCTTGGGTGAGTACTGATAGAGTTGGGCGATTTTGATGCATGTGGGTTTAAGTTTGGGTGGAACTTCGATTTGAATACATTCATGGTAATATATTGTAGCCCTTAGCATGTTTGTTCAAGCATGTTATATGTTTATGTTGAAGTTTGGAGGGTATGAAATGAGGTGCTTGGTAATTCTGGAGAAATCGCACACACAGCAGGTGGCGATCGATCGCTACAAACGCAGCGATCGATCGCCGAAGACCAGTGGCAAAAATCAAAGGCAGGCGATCGATCGCCATAAATGGAGCGATCGATCGCCTCAAGCCAGTGAAGTCTGGCGACCGATCGCCTCGATGCAGCGATCGATCGCCAGCTGCTGAATAGTAAGAAATGATGTTTTTGTTGGATTTTTGATATTTGGACTATATTTGGCTTCTAATATTGACTGGTATGGTTGTGTAGAACCATCCCAGGTACCAACAACTTCAAGGAGATAAAGTTCTTCAACTTCTCCACTTTTGAGATTAAGGTAGTAAGAGACGTACGGGCATCGAACGGTAAAACACACTTCTATACTATGACTATGCAATGGTTGCATAAGTAATTATGTAATATGATGATGCTATGATGTTTATGATAAGTAAAGATGATATGATGATGATGTTGATGTATGTTAAACTATGTTATTAGGAATTGTAGGGTGTTCCGGTGGTTGTTATGGGCAAGCGAGGAAGGTACTTACCGCTGACATAGCTAGCGAGGAGATACATCCGCTATCAAGGTGTAGCGAGGGGTATCACAGTACCGCTATATGTCGAGCGAGGGGGCCAATTGTGTCGCTGACATAACAGGACCCGAACATTCACATTCCTAATTAAGATTGCTGATTATGAGCATATAAGTGAAGTATGATGTTAATCCTTTATGTTAAGATCTAATGATTATATGTATGAATATTTGAAACAGGGACAACAAAAGTGTGTTAATCCGATTAACCAGGAAGTACATGTTAACTGTTATTTCATGCATTTATTCATATGCCATTATCTTATGATGTTAAGTAATAATGTACATGCTCATGATGGGTTGTCCTGTAGGTACACTTTTGGACTGAAGGGCTAAGGGTCGGGTTGAGGCAGTGAGCTAAAAGAGCACAAGAATGCATAGGATTCAGGATTTGATTAGTATATACTCTAGGAGTAGTATAAATCTAAAATGTTAGCATTCGTTTATGTGAATGTAACTGATAAGTTTTGAAGTTTTATTTTTGGCCTGTAATCCTGTTAGCTCACGAAACAACCGGAACTCTAAGATGGCATTAATGCATGTTTAGTTCATTTTATGTCATTCTAGCACTGTTAAGGTAGGAAGACCCTACATTAGTGGTATCAGAGCAGTGGTTAGAGAACCCGGGAATGAGTGAAGGGTAGCCTTAGCAATAAGTTGGCTAGGTGCTCCTTTTTATACATGTTTTGTGCATATGTTGCATATGCAGTATATGACTATTATACTAACATGTTATGGTTTTCTAACGATGTATTGTATGAACTGCTTTTGGGTATTGTTGTTAACCCTTGTGTTACAGCATGGCAGCAAATGTGGAAGTGGGTGATGCAATTAGTGTTAATGCAAGTGCTGGGCGTACAAATCCTCTACCACCGCTAGCTTTGGGCGAAGAACCGTCTGAGCAGCAGTTACTACCTGGGGAGCTAAGTTTGGCTCAATTTCTGGCATACCGACCCCCGATGTTCGAAGGAACTGAGACAGGGGAACATGCCGAAGAGTGGTTAGAAAGGTTGGAGAAAATCTTCGTGGCGGCTCCTTGTGCAAAGTCTGCCTGGATAAGGTTAGCAGAATTTCAACTGGCCAAGAAGGCATTGATGTGGTGGAAGACCACAGTAGTGGAACAAGAGGCTCAGGGACAGGAAATAAATTGGAAGATGTTTCGAACTTGGTTTCTGACCTGCTACTTTTCAGCTGCTGCACGACAGGCTAAGGAGGATGAGTTTACCAACTTAAAGCAAGGTACCATGTCAGTATCGGACTACGCTCTTCATTATTGTTCTTTACTCCGATACGTGCCCATATTGCTGCGAATACCCAGGCAAAGATGAGGAATTTCATGAAAGGTTTGAGGCCGGAACTGTATGACAGGGTCGTTACTTATGGCCCTGCTTGCTTTGATGACGCCCTTTCACGGGCTGGGCTAGCCGAACTGGGAGTTGGTGCGTATCCTGATGCCGTACCACCTCCAGCACCCCCTCAGAAATATACCTTTGATAATTTGAAGCCGAGGGGTGATCAGTTCAAGACAAGGGGGAGCGCATCAGCTTCGAGGTTCAGTGGTAAGAGGCCCGAGAATCGTTGGAAAGGAAATCGTAGGTATGACGCCCCGTCAGGAAGAGGACAGTCTCAGGGAGGTAGATTTGGGAGAGTCCAGTGCTCTCTTTGTGGGCAACCACATTCGACGAAAGACTGCGTAGGTTGTTATGTTTGTGGCAATAAGGGCCACTTTGGTCGACAATGTCCCAATCGGGAGGGACAACAGAACTCTGCGGGGAGGCCCGCGGACAGAACAGTACAACACAGGCCACCGTTTGTACCGAGGCAGTATGGAGGTCATCCTATGGGGCCACCTCAGGGGTAGGTTTATGCATTGACGAGGGAGCAGGCTACAGCGGCTCCGAAAGAGGTTATAGCGGGTACGTGTCTTTTATTTACGCACCCTGCTTTTATATTGATAGACACAGGTGCGTCACACTCCTTTGTGTCGATGATTTTGTGGAAAGGCACCACATATGCACTTCTCCGTCGCCCATGCCTCTTCTAGTCTCGACACCCGCTGGAAGAAGTTTGATTGCTGATTGGATTGTCTATGACGGCCTCATTTATTTTGAGGGTAACGAGCTAAAGTCAGATTTGATTGTTCTGGGAATGTCAGACTTTGATTGCATTGTGGGCATCGATGTGCTGAACAGGTATCAGGCAGTTGTAGACAGCAAGCAGAGGATTGCCCGGTTCAGATCTGATTTGGGAGTCCAGTGGACATTTTATCAGGATGGTTCCCGTCCAAAGATTCCGTTGATATCTGCTGTCAAGATGGCATAGTTATTGGAACGATGCCATACATGATATCTCATCTATGCTGTTGATATTACGGAAAAGAGGAAAGAATTAAAAGTCGAGGATGTGCCCGTAGTGGCGGAGTTTCCTGATGTCTTTCCGGAAGAGATTCCCGGATTTCCACCGACGAGAGAGGTCGAGTTTGAGATTGAGTTACTATCGGGGACGTCTGCCATTTCTCGTCCGTATAGGATGGCACCAACGGAGTTAAGGGAGTTAAAGATTCAGTTGCAAGAGTTCCTCGACAAGGGTTATATACGCCCTAGCGTATCACCCTGGGGTGCACCAGTTTTATTTGTAAATAAGAAGGATGGTTCGATGCATCTATGCATCGATTACAGACAACTGAACAAAGCCACAGTAAAGAATAAATATCTGCTTCCAAGGATCGATGATTTATTTGACCAGTTGCAGGGTACGAGGCTCTACAGTAAGATCGATCTGAGATCGGGGTATCATCAGATTCGAGTTCGAGAGGATGATGTACAGAAGACAGCTTTCAGGACTAGATATGGGCACTATGAATTCTTAGTCATGCCTTTTGGGGTGACAAATGCCCCAGCTATCTTTATGAGTCTGATGAACAGAGTATTTCAACCGTATTTGGATCAGTTCGTCATTGTTTTCATTGACGATATACTCATTTCCTCTCGGACCGAAGAGGAACACGTGAAGCACTTGAGGACAGTACTCCAGATCCTTAGGGATCATCAGTTATATGCGAAGCTTAGCAAGTGCGAGTTCTGGTTGGACAGTGTGGTGTTCTTAGGACATGTTATATCTAGCAGCGGGATATCTGTAGATCCCAAGAAGGTTGAAGCTGTGATGGAGTGGGCTGCACCCACTTCTGTACCAGAGATACGGAGCTTCCTCGGCTTGGCAGGATATACCGACGTTTCGTCGAGGGTTTCTCAAAGATTGCCAGACCCCTGACACAGCTGACTCAGAAAGGAGTGACGTTCTATTGGTTCGAAGCTTGTGAGGAAAGCTTCTAAGAACTGAAGCGTCGTTTGACTACGGCACCTGTATTGGTGATTCCTTCTGAGAATAAGAGGTTTGCCTTGTACACAGATGCATCACTTCAGGGTTTGGGCCGTGTGTTGATGCAAGATAAGCATGTGGTGGCTTATGCATCGAGGCAGCTGAAGCCACATGAGGTTAGGTATCCAGTCCATGATTTAGAGCTGGCAGCCATTATATTTGCCTTGAAGATCTGGAGGCATTACCTATATGGTACAACGTTTACCATTTATTCAGACCATAAGAGCCTGAAGTTTTTGTTCACACAGGCTGAATTGAATATGCGACAAAGAAGATGGATGGATTTACTCAAGGATTATGATTGTGAAATTGAGTACCATCCTGGTAAAGCAAACTTGATAGCAGACGCCTTTAGTAGGAAGGTGAACAGTACTGCTGAGGATGCCATGAGTTTATCAGCTATGATGACTTCTTGTTGCCATCTGGGCTACGATTTCGATGTGGACACATCGCCGGTGTGAGTGTCGACCTTATTGGCTGAGCCAGACATATTTGAGGCTATCAGGAAAGCCTAGAGGTCGGATGATGAGGTTTAGAGGTGGTCATTATTGGTGCTTCAGGGTCAGCCATCAAAGTTCAGAGTAGCTGAGGATGATTCCTTGAGACTGGGCAACAGCTGGGTAGTCCCAAATACGCCAGAGTTGCGTAAAGGAATCTTGGAGCGAGCTCACAGTAGCCGGTTTAGTATCCACCCAGGAGGAAGAAAAATGTATAAGGACCTAAGTGGTCAGTTCTGGTGGAGACGCATGAAGCGTGATGTTATAACTTTTGTCAAAAGATGTTTGATCTGCGAGCAGGTAAAGGCAGAAAGGCAGAGGCCTGGTGGCGAGCTGAGAGCTTAGAGGTACCTAAGTGGAAGTGGGAGCACATATCTATGGACTTCGTGACCCACTTGCCAAGGACAACCTCTGGATTTGATGCGATCTGGGTAATCGTGGATAGGCTGACGAAGGTGGCTCACTTCATCCCATACTGTATGTCTTTCACATACCTAAAGATGGCCCAATTATATATACGGGATGTGGTGAGGTTGCATGGGGTTCCAGTCTCGATTGTGTCTGACAGAGACCCAAGGTTTACTTCACATTTCTGGGAGGGTCTCCAGACAGCTTTGGGCACAGAGGTGAGACTGAGTACAGCTTATCACCCTCAGACAGACGGCCAGACAGAGCGTACCATTCAGACGCTCGAAGACATGTTGAGGGCATGTGTGTTGGAGTTTGATACTCCGTGGCAGGATTCAGTGGCACTATTAGAGTTCTCATATAATAACAGCTATCAGGCGAGCATTCAAATGGCCCCTTTTGAAGCTCTTTACGGACGACGCTGTAGGTCACCGCTGTATTGGGAGGACTTGACTAGTAAAGCGGTCGGAGGACCAGATATGATCAGGGATATAGAAGAAAAGGTCAAGTTGATACGTCAGAAGATGAAAGCGGCCCAGGATAGGCAAGAAGCCTATGCCAATAAGCGACGACGACCGCTATAATTCCAGTTAGGAGACAAGGTCTTCTTGAAGATCTCACCCTTTAGGGGTGTGGTTCGACTTGGTATGCGGGGGAAGTTATCTCCGAGGTATGTTGGGCCGTATGAAGTACTACAGCATATCGGTACATTGGCCTACCGCTTGGCTCTACCGCCATCCTTATCTAGCATACATGATGTTTTTCACGTCTCTATGTTACGGAAGTATGAGCCAGACTCGTCTCATGTCTTACAGCCTACTGAAGTACAGTTGGACTCAGATCTATCCTACGTAGAACGAACAATCAGAATTCTAGATCGATTGGATCGCAGATTACGAAGCAAGATTATACCGATGGTCAAAGTTCAATGGGATCGTCGGGGTGACGAGGATGCTACGTTGGAGACGGAACGGCATATGGTGCAGCACTATCCGGAACTATTCTCTGGTATGTTTTTATGTTTAGTTTTGATATAGTGAATGCATGTGGATTTTGAGGACGAAATCGTATAAGTAGGGGAGTAATGTAATACCCCCAAAATGTTTATATGTTATGTGCTATCATTCACGGTTATGATATGTTTAAATGTTTAAGGGTTGTGGTACATTTAAATTGGGGGTTATATTTATGTTATGATGATATGATTTAGGGGGCATGTTAGGTGTTTTAAGGGATGTATTAATTAAGTAATGTTATGAAATATCGCGTGAGGATATTTTAATACATCGTACTAAATACCGGGACAAAATTAAACACCACATGACACCCCAACCCACACCACCCCACCCCAAATTCGGCCACCTCCCCTCCCCCACTTGGTCCAACCCATACCCCATCATATCACCAACCCATCCCTCCTTCTCCCTATCATTCTCCTCTCTCTTCCCTTTTCTTCTGCAACAAAAATCGTCCCCCTAGCTGCTGGAAGTGAGGATTTAAGTTGTGGAATAAGTGAGGAATTCTTGTGGGAAAAAGGGGGTAAGATGTTCTTGTTCTGATTTTCTTAAATAGTGAATGGGTTGGAACTTTGTGGGGAAGATATGATGCATGCTAGCTTAGGTTTTGTTAAACCTTCGATTTAAGTACCTACATGATGTTAGTATGAAGCTACTAGCATGTTTACTTGAGCATGATGCATGTTTAATTGGGTGGATTTGTTGGTATGAAAAGAGGTGCACGAAAATTCTGGAAAAATTATGATACCCTGTTTTTCAGAGAGCTTGGGTGAGTACTGATAGAGTTGGGCGATTTTGATGCATGTGGGTTTAAGTTTGGGTGGAACTTCGATTTGAATACATTCGTGGTAGTATATTGTAGCCCTTAGCATGTTTGTTCAAGCATGTTATATGTTTTATGTTGAAGTTTGGAGGGTATGAAATGAGGTGCTTGGTAATTCTGGAGAAATCGCACACATAGCAGGTGGCGATCGATCGATCACCGAAGACCAGTGGCAAAAATCAAAGGCAGGCGATCGATTGTCATAAATGGAGCGATCGATCGCCTCGAGCCAGTGAAGTCTGGCGACCGATCGCCTCGATGCAGCGATCGATCGCCAGCTGCTGAATAGTAAGAAATGATGTTTTTGTTGGATTTTTGATATTTGAAATATATTTGGCTTCTAATATTGATTTGTATGGTTGTGTAGAACCATCCCAGGTACCAACAACTTCAAGGAGATAAAGTTCTTCAACTTCTCCACTTTTGAGATTAAGGTACGTACGAGACGTACGGGCATCGGACTGTAAAACACACTTCTATACTGTAATACCCCCGAAATGTTATTCGATTATTTGCTATGATGATGATTTATGATGTATTTAAGAGGGTTGTGGTGCATTTAATTGGGGGCTATGATTATGTTATGATGATATGATGTGGGGAGCATGTTGAGTGTTTTAGAGGATGTATTAATTTAATTGAAGTTATAAAATATCGAGTGAGGATATTTTAATACATCGTACTAAATACCGGGACACAATTAAACACCACAAGGCACCCCAACCACACCACCCCCCAATCGGCCACCACCCTTTCCCAAGTGTAACCTCTCCCCCACTTGTTCAACACCCATACCCCCACTTGCCCCAACCCATGCTATCACTCATTTCTTGCATCCACTCTCCTCCACCTCCTTCTCCCTCTCTTTCTCTCCCAAAATCGATGGAGTAAGCTGCTAATAGGAGGAGGAAAAAGCTTGTGATTTTGTGTGCAAAAGCTTACCAAGAAGAGGGGTAAAGTTTTAATACTCTGTTTTTCAGAGTTTTGTTTGGGGTTTGGTTTTGGTGGGATGTTTTATTGCATGCTAAGTGTAGGTTTGGGTGAAACCTTGGTATGAGTACTTAAATGGTAGTTTTATGTAACTATTAGCATGTTTGTTTGAGCATGTTACATGTTTTATGTGATAGATTTCTGGTTATGAATCTATGTGCTCGAAAACCTGGGCAAAGAAGAACATACTCTGTTTTCTGTATGGGTTGGTTGAGGATGAAGATTATGATGATGTTATGATGCATGTTAGCTTAGGTTTTGCTAAACCTTTAATTTGAATACATGCATGGTAGTTTATGAAGCTTATAACATTTTTGTTCAGACATGTTTTACGCCTTATTAAGTAGAAATGATGGTATGAAATGAGGTGCTCAAAAATCTGGGAAGTCCCGATTTTTCAGAGCTCTCGATCGATCGAGATTTTGGTTTCGATCGATCGAGCGAGGCAGAAAGTTTAAAGCATGGTTTGAAATTCAGGCGTCGATCGATCGAGGGATTTTCCGATCGATCGGTGAAGCTCCTCGATCGATCGGAAAAATGTTTCGATCGGTCGATCGAGGCAGAGTGTTTGGGCACTGTTTGTGCACAGTTTCTTGATCGATCGAGACCTTGGGGCCGATCTATCGAGAGAGGCAGAATGTTGAAAATAAAATGATGATTTATTTTGTTAAGTTAATGGTATGAGATGATATTAAGGCATCTAATATGGTATTATGTGGTCTTGTAGAACCATCTCAGGTACCGACACCTTCAAGGAGATAAAGTTTGTTGACTCCTCCTCCTTTTAAAAAGGTACGTAAGAGACGTACGGGCACCGGACGGTAAAACACATCTTTACACTACGACTATGCTTTTATTGCATGAGTATTCATGATGAATTGATGATGTTTATAAGATGTTTATGATGTTTATAAGATGGTTATGACGTTAATAAGATGTTTATATATTTCCATACGACGTATTATGTGGTAAGATGCCACAGGGTAAGATGCCCATATGGTAAGAGGCCATACGATATATTATGTGGTAAGATGCCACGGGGTAAGATGCCCATATGGTAAGAGGCCATACGATGTATTATGTGGTAAGATGCCACGGGGTAAGATGCCCATATGGTAAGAGGCCATACAATGTATTATGTGGTAAGATGCCACGGGGTAAGATGCCCATATGGTAAGAGGTCATACGATGTTATGATGTGGTAAGATGCCACAGGGTAAGATGCCCATATGCATGAATATGAATCAGGGACAACAAAAAGAAGTTAATGAATGACCAGCATATTTACTTAACCAATATTTCATGCATTTACTGTGATGTTTTTATGATGTTAAGTACGATTGTATATGCTCATGATGTGTTGTCCCTGTAGGTACACTTTTGGACTAAAGGACTAAGGGTCGGGTTGAGGCAGTGAGCTACGAGGAACACATGAATGTATAGGATTCAAGTCATGATTAGTATCTACTCTAGGAGTAGTGTAAAACTAAATGTTAACATTCTTTTTGGAATGTAATGAATTATTTTTGAAGTTTTGTATTTTGCCTGTAATCCTGTTAGCTCATGTGACAACCGGAACCTTAAGATGTTATTTAACGCATAATTAGTCTTTTTTATGTCTTTATAATACTGTTAGGGTAGCGAGGCCCTACATTAGTGGTATCAGAGCAGTGGTTAGATAACCCGGGAATGAGTGAAGAGTAGCCTTAGCAATAAGTTGGCTAGGTGCTTACTTTTAAACATGTTTTATATGTATGTTGCATATGAAGTAGAAAATGATATGCTGACATGTTTAATTATCTAACGATGTACTTTATGAACTGCTTTTGGGTATTGTTGTTAACCTTTGTGTTGCAGCATGGCAGCAAATATAGAAGTGGGTGACGCCATTAGTGTAAATGCAAGTGCTGGGTTTACGAACCCACTGCCACCGCCAGCCTTGGGCGAAGAGCCTTCGGAACAGCAATTATTACCTGGGGAGTTGAGCTTGGCTCAATTTATGATGTACCGACCCCCGATGTTCGAAGGAACTGAATCAGGGGAAAAAGCTGAGGAATGGTTGGAGAGGATTGAACAGATATTTGTGGCAGCACCTTGTGCAAAGACGGCATGGATCAGGTTAGCAGAATTTCAGCTGGCTAAGAAGGCACTGATGTGGTGGAAGACCACAGTGATTGAGCAAGAGGCTCTGGGGCAGGAAGTAAATTGGAAGATGTTCCGAACGCGGTTTCTGACCCGCTACTTCTCAGCCGCTGCAAGACAGGCCAAGGAGGATGAGTTTACCAACTTAAGGTAAGGTACCATGCATGTATCTGACTATGCTCTACATTACTGTTCCTTACTGCGATATGTGCCCCATATTGCTGCAAACACCCAGGCAAAGATGAGGAATTTTATGAAAGGATTGAGATTGGAACTGTATGACAGAGTAATCACTTATGGTCCTGCCTGTTTCGATGATGCACTTGCAAGGGCTGAGCTAGCCGAACTAGGAGTTGGGGCATATTCCGATGCCGTGCCACCTCCAGCACCCCCTCAGAAATCCACTTCTGACAATTTGAAGCCCAGAGGTGATCAGTTTAAGCCTAGGGGGAACACTTCAGCGTCGAGATTCAGTGGCAAGAGGCCCGAGAATCGATGGAAAGGGAACCGTAGGAATGATGCTCCATCTGGGAGAGGGCAGTCTCAGGGAGACAGATCTGGAAGGGTTCAGTGCACTCTTTGTGGGCAACCGCATTTGGCAAAAGACTGTGTAGGATGCTATGTTTGTGGCGACAGAGGCCACTTTGCTCAGCAGTGTCCCAATAGAGTAAGACAACAGAACTCTACGGGGAGGCCCGCGGACAGAGCAGTACAGCACAGACCACCTTTTGCACCGAGGCAGTATGGAGGTCAGCCGGTGGGGCCACCTCAGGGGCAGGTATATGCTTTGACGAGGGAGCAGGCTACGGCGGCTCCGAAGGAGGTGATAGCGGGTACGTGTCTTTTATTTACGCACCCTGCTTTTATATTGATAGACACAGGTGCGTCACACTCTTTTGTGTCGACGAATTTTGTTGAAAGGCACCACATATGCACTTCTTCGTCGCCCATGCCTTTTATGATCTCGACCCCCGCGGGAAGAAGTTTGACTACGGATCAGATTGTCTATGATGGCCTCATTTATTTTGAGGATAATGAGTTAAGATCAGATTTGATTGTGCTGGGAATGTCAGACTTCGATTGCATTGTGGGCATCGATGTTCTGAACAAGTATCAGGCAGTGGTGGACTGCAGACAAAGAACTGTCCGGTTCAGATCTGATTTAGGAGTCCAGTATACATTCTATGGGGATGGTTCCCCTCCAAAGGTTCCGTTAATATCTGCTGTCAAGATGGCACAGTTATTGGAACGAGGTCATACAGGATATCTTATCTATGATGTTGATATGATGGAAAAGAGGAAAGAGTTAAAGGTTGAGGATGTGCCCGTAGTGGCAGAGTTCTGATGTCTTTCCGGAGTAGATTCCCGGATTCCCACGGACGAGAGAGGTCGAGTTTGGGATTGAGTTACTACCGAGGACGTCTGCCATTTCTCGTGCCCCGTACAGGATAGCACCAGCGGAGCTAAGAGAGTTAAAGATTCAGTTGCAAGATCTCCTTGACAAGGGCTACATACGCCCTAGCGTATCACCCTGGGGTGCGCCTGTTTTATTTGTTAAGAAGAAAGATGGATCGATGCATCTATGCATTGACTATAGGCAACTGAATAAGGCCACAGTCAAGAACAAGTATCCACTTCTGAGGATTGATGACTTGTTTGATCAGTTGCAGGGTACGAGGCTCTACAGTAAGATCGATCTGAGGTCGGGGTACCATCAGATTTGAGTGAGGGAAGATGATGTTCAGAAGACGGCTTTCAGGACGAGATATGGGCACTATGAATTCCTGGTCATGCCTTTTTGTAAGGACCCTAGTTCCTTAAGTACGGATTAAAGGCATAATTAGAGCTAATATAAAGTATCAGAGTAAAATAATCGTGTTGAGACTATGAGCCTTAAGAGTTACATGCCAAAATAAGGACTGTCAAATGGATTAGTTACATTCCCAATCAAATGAATGTATTTACTATAGCTTTACACTACTCCTAGAGTAGACACTATACAAAAGTAATCCTGTCCTTCATCTACCAAAAGTGTTCTTCACAAGCTCACCGCCTCAACCCGCTTTAGCCCCTTTTTCATGCCAAAAATGTACCTACAAGGACAACCCCCAAACATGAGCATATAATAATTCATATACAACACAATATGAATTTAAGGCGTAAATGCATAAACCGTAATAAACACTTCCTGTTTTTCCCATGCATTTTAAACGCTCCCTTTTTGGTTGTCCCTATACCATAACTCATGAGTATAATCAAATAGATTATTTAATGGTCCACACATGTCATGACATAATACCATTCCATTATCACCAATTACCAATCAACAATCCCTAGTCTATTCATCACAATGTATTTTAATGCCCCTCGCTTTTCATATCGGCGGCATAGAATAACCTCGCTTCAATGGACATGCGGCGCTCTCACCCCTCGCTTCACATTGAGCGACAAATATTCTTTCCTCGCCTCATATGATAACCATGCTTAAATGTGACATGCGGCGCTCCCACCCCTCGCTTCACATTTAGCGGCAACAAAACAAATAACGGCAAGCATTAAAATCATCAAGGGATGACCACGACTCATGGGATGTGCACCAATAACCATCATATGCATATACAATCATCATGCATAATTCCACATGTATTTGCATCTACAATGCATAATTCCATATATACTCGCATCCACAATGCATAAATAATGAGTATATTAGACACATGTACCGTTGGGTGCCCGTACGTCCTCTACGTACCTTTCCAAAAAGTAGGATGTGGTAGGACTTCACTTGGCTGTGTCGCCACCTGGGATGGTTCTACATATTCACACAAATCAATATTAGAACCCAATAATAGTCCAATTACCAAAAATCCCACAAAAATAATCAAAAACACCCATTTTGGTGTCTCGCGATCGATCGCCATATAGCCCCGATCGATCGCGAGACTACACTGCCTCTTCCAACAAACTTTTTCAATTCGCGATTGATAGCCGAGTTTGCGCCGATCGATCGCGACCTCGCCGATCGATCGCGCTAAACTCGCGATCGATCGCTGAAGGCTACTGCCTTCCCCCTGTAGCTCGCGATCGATCGGTAGAAAATCCCGATCGATCGCCGAGTCCTGTATGCTCGATTTTTGGGCACTATTCATCCTTCTTCTTCCCCAAATCAAACAAACTCAAACATTAACACATCAACAATATAAAACCACTAAAAACCTTCAATAAACATTCTCATATACTCAAAAATCCAACACCCAACCAAAATAATACCAACCCCAACAAACCCATTTCAAAACCCTTCAAAACCATTTCAAACTCAAATCAAACACTACAAAAACAACAAGGAGGTATCCATACCTCTTGGGGACTCCAAATCTCCCAACAAATTCCACAAATCAAGGTTTTGGAAGGATTTCTCTCCCACTTTTGAGCCAACAACGAAAATGAGAGTGGGTTAGGGTTGGAAGGAGTGTTTGGGGATTTAAGGAGTGAATGGTAAAGTGATGGGTGAGGGTGGGGTAATTGTTATTATATGACAAATAAAATTGTACCCCAACAATTAACATGATGTCCAAAATACCCCAACATGGTATTTTTCAATCACAGCACCAACATGCATCTCAAAACCTAAATTAAATTCATGCTATCCAATTAATTGTCAATCGTCACAATTAAATCATGCCAACACCCAATTCTCCCAATATGCACAATATACAACCCGAAATGCATTCCCGGGTCACTCTTTCCATGTGACCATGCATTTTCATATGATAATTAATTCCAACACATATATTAATTATCACCATAAAAATCACGTAACATAATTAATGCCCAACTTGCATATAATTATTTCGGGGATATCACACTTTTGGGGTGACAAATGCCCCAGCTGTCTTCATGAGTTTGATGAACAGGGTGTTCCAGCCATATTTGGATCAGTTCGTCATAGCCTTCATTGACGACATACTTATTTACTCTCGGACTGAAGAAGAGCATGTAAGGCACTTGAGGACAGTGCTTCAGATCCTTAGGGATCATCAGTTATATGCAAAGCTTAGCAAGTGCGAGTTCTGGTTGGACAGCGTGGTATTCTTAGGCCATGTCATATCTAGCCATGGGATATTTGTGGATCCCAGGAAGATTGAAGTTGTCATAGAGTGGGCTGCACCCACTTCTGTACCGGAGATTCGAAGTTTCCTCGGTTTGGCGGGTTACTACCGACGTTTCGTCGAGGGTTTTTCAAAGTTCAGTGGGATCGACGGGGTGTCGAGGACGCTACGTGGGAGACGGAACGGCATATGATGCAGCACTACCCGGAACTATTTTCTGGTATGATTTATGATTAGTTTCTATTTGGGTAAGTGCATGCGATTTCGAGGACGAAATCTTATAAGTAGGGGAGTAATGTGATGCCCCGAAATTAATTAATGGTAACCTGGACATTAACTATGTTTATATGATGAATTATCACGATGACCAAGTTATGTGTGGAAACGATGTATTAACATGATTTAAGGATGTTGATTTTAATTATGAGGAGAGTATAAATTTAATGAAGTCGGTTGCATTTTGTAATGCTTTCGAGATATCATGTTAGCGTATCTTATACATCATGTTAAGTGTTGGGGTACAATTTAATTAAACCCACATAACCTCCCACCACCCCACCTTTTTAATTCATTTTCCCCCTTTACACTCAAAATCCCCAAAATCATTTCTCCCAAACCCTTTCCCCCAATTTTCGAGTTTGGCACTAAGGTGGGAAAGAAATCCTTGCAAAAGCTTCACCCTTGTGATTCTTGGTAAGATTTAAGCCCTATGATGTGTATATATCACTCCTTGAAGCTTTTGTAAAGTTTTATTTGAGTTGTGTTGATTTTGGAGGGTTTGAAATGGATTTATGTGGGTATGTGTTATTTATGGTTGGGGAATGATTTGTGAAGTGTTTTAAGTGGGTTTTAGTGGGTTATGATGTTATTGTTATTGTTGGAAAGTTTGGTGTTGAAAGGTATGAAGATGAGCTTGCAAAATACACTTAAAAATGGAGAAATCGCGGCCACTGTAAGTGGCGATCGATCGCTACAAAAGCAGCGATCGATCGCCGAGAAGCAGTACGCGAAGAAGAGCTTAGGCGATCGATCGCCTCAAATGGCGCGATCGATCGCCAACGTCCAGTAGCCTTTTCACGTATCAGGCGATCGATCGCCTAAAATTAAGCGATCGATCGCCGCAAGGCAGAAGAGCGAGGCGATCGATCGCCTCAAGTAGCGATCGATCGCCACTGTTTAAATTTTGGAAAATGTTGATTTTTGTTGAATTTTTGGTATTGGGCTATTGTTTAGCGTCTAATATCAATTTTTATGGTTATGTAGAACCATCCCAGGTGCTAACAATATCAAGAAGATAGAGTTCATCAATTTCTCCACTTTTGGAATTAAGGTACGTAAGAAGCGTACGGGCATCGGACGGTAACACACTCCTAACTCTGACTATGCATTAATTGCATAAGTATTTACGATGTTTATGATGATGTTATGATAAATGAAGATGATATGATGTTTATAAAGATGATTATGATAAGTAAGTTATGATGATGATAATTATGATGATGAAGCTTATGATAATGATTTTGATAAGTAAGTTATGATGATGCAATACGATGTTTATGATGTGGTAAGATGCCACAGGGTAAGATGCCCACATGATGAGAGGCAATACTCCTATATTATGACTATGAATGCATAAGAATCTACGATGCCACGATGATGTGTATAATGCATGAAGATGATAAGATGTTTAAGATGATGTTATGTTAAGTAAGTTCACGATGAAGATAATTTGACAATGAATCAAGATGATAAGACGTTTAAGATGATGTTATGATAAGTAAGTTCACGATGAAAACGATTTGATAATGAATCAAGATGATAAGATATTGACGATGATGTTATGATGGATAAAGATGATTTTGTGATGAATAAAGATGACAAGGTGCTTAAGATTATGTTATGATAAATGATGATGATAAGACGTTACTATAACGATTATGATGAGACGATGATGTCTATAAGATGATAATGCTTATATGATAATGATGTTTACTAGATGATGATGTTTATAAGATGCTATGATGTTTATGATGAATATAAAAACTATGTTCTTAAGAATGGTTGAATGTCCGGTGGTTATTATGGGCAAGCGAGGAAGGTCTTGCCGCTCACATAACTGAGCGATGGGGTACATCCGCTATCAAGGTGTAGCGATGGGTATCATCCGCTGATGAGCGATGGGGTACATCCGCTAGGTGTAGCGATGGGTATCATCCGCTGAGCGATGGGGTACATCCGCTATCAAGGCGTAGCGATGGGTATCATCCGCTGAATAAGAGATACATCCGCTATCAAGGCGTAGCGATGGGTATCATATGATGTGTTATGTCGAGCGAGGGGGCCAATTGTGCCGCTGTCATAATGGAACCCGGACATCCCATTCCTAATTAACATAGTTTGTTGTGAGCATATATGTGAAGTATGATGTTTAATCATTTATGTCAAGAACTAATGATTTTATGCATGACTATGAAACAGGGACAACCAAAGAGGGTTAATACGATTAACCAGGAAGTATATGTTATCAATTACTTTCATGCATTTATTTATTATATGCCATTTCCTTATGATTATTAAGTAACGATGTTATGCTCATGATGGGTTGTTCCTGTAGGTATACCTTTGGACTAATGGACTAAGGGCCGGGTTGAGGCAGTGAGCTTTGAGAAGCATGGAAGAAGTTAGGATGCAAGAACTTTTGGATAGTATCTACTCTAGGAGTAGAATAATCCTATCGCCTTAATATTCATTTTGTGAATGTAATTATTTAGCCTTTAAAAATTTCATTCTCGGCCCATAATTTTGCTAGCTCTAAGCTACAACTGAAACCCTAAGACGTATTAAATGCATGTTTAGTCCCTAATAGGTGATTAAGACGATGACAAGGTAGGAAGGCCCTACATTAGTGGTATCAGAGCAGTGGTTAGATAACTCGGGAATGAGTGAAGGGTAGCCTTAGCAATAAGTTGGCTAGGTGCTTACTTTAAACATGTTTTGTGCATAAGTTGCATATGAAGTATATGATGTGATGCTAACATGTTTCGCTTCTCTAACGATGTATTTTATGAACTGCTTTTGGGTATCGTTGTTAACCCTTGTGTTGCAGCATAGCAGCAAATGCAGAAGTAAGTGATACGATGTTATATGTACTTCTCCGTCGCCCACGTCTCTTGTAGCCTCGACCCCGCTGGAAGAAGTTTGATAACTGATCAGATTGGTTAAGACGGCCTCATTTATTTTGAGGATAACGAACTGAGGACATACTTGATTGTTCTGGGGATGTCAGTTTGTAGGCATTGATGTTCTGAACAGGTATCAGGCAGTTGTGGACTGCAGACAAGGACTGTCCGATTCAGGTCTGATATGGGAGTCCGATGGACATTCTATAAGGATGATTTCAGTTCGAGGATGCCGTTAATACCTGCTGTCAAGATGGCACAGCTATTGGAACGAGACTACAAAGGATGTCTCAACTGTACTGTTGTTATTACTAAAAAGAGGGAAGAGTTAAAGGTTGAGGTTATGCCCGTAATGGCAGTAATTCCTGATACATTTCCGGAAGGGATTCCCGGATTTCCCACCGACGAGAGAGGTCGAGTTTGGGATTAAGTTACTACCAAGGACGTCTACCATTCCTCGTACCCTGTATAGGATGGCACCGGCGAAGCCAAGGGAAGTTAAAGGTTCAGTTGCAAGAACTCCTTGACAAGGGCTATATGCACTCTAGCATATCACCTTGGGATGCCCCAGTCCTGTTTGTCGAAAGAAAGATGGTTCGTTGCGGTTGTGCACCGATTTCAGACAACTGAACAAAGCCATAGTGAAGAATAAGTATCCGTTCTGAGGATTAATGATTTATTTGATCAGCTGAAAAGTACGAGGCTCTACAGTAAGATCGGTCTGAGATCGGGGTATCATCAGATTCGAGTTCGAGAGGACGATGTACGGAAGACAGTTTCCAGGACTATATATGGGCACTACGGATTCTTAGTCATGCCCTTTGGGGTGATGGATGCCCAGCTGTTTTATGAGCCTAGTGAACAGGGTGCTCCAACCATGTTTGAATCAATTTGTCATAGTTTCCGTTGACGATGTGCTTAATTACTCTCGAACTGAAGAGGAACATGTAAAGCACTTGAGAACAGTACTCCAGATCCTTAGAGATCATCAGTCGTATACTAAGATCAGTAAGTACGAGTTCTGGTTGAGCAGTGTAGTGTTCGTGAGTCATGTTATAGCAAGATTGCTAAGCCGTTGGCACGGCCGACTCAGGAAGGAGTGCCATTCTTTTGGTCCGAAGCTTGTAAGGACAACTTCCAAGAATTGAAGCGTCGTTTGACTACGACAACTATGTTGGTAATTCCTTCTGAGAATAAGAAGTTTGCCTTGTGCACGAATACAACACTTCAAAGTTTGGGCTATGTGTTGATGCGAGATGAGCTTGTGCTGGCTTATGCATCGAGGCGGTTGAAACCACATGAGGCTAAGTACCCAGTCCATGATTTGGAGCTGGCAGCCATTATTTTTGCCTTGGAATTTGGAGGCACTACTGGGATGGTACGTCGTTTACCATCTACACGGACCATAAGAGCCTGAAGTTTTGTTCACACAGGCTGAGTGGAATATGCGACAAAGAAGATGAATGGACTTACTCAAGAATTTTGACTGTAAGATTGAGTACCATCCTGGTAAAGCAACTTAATAGCAGGCACCTTAAGTCGGAAGTGAAAAGTACTGCTGAGGACACTATGTGTTTATCAACGATGATGACTCCTATCACCAACTGGGCTATGATATTGATGTGGACACGTCGCCGGTGCGAGTGTCGATCTTGTGGGCCGAGCCAGGCGTATTTGAGGCAATCAGGACAGCCCAGAGGTCGGAGGATGAGGTTCAAAGATGGTCATTATAGTACTTCAAGGACGGCTATCAAAGTTCAAAGTGGCGGAAGATGATTCATTAAGATTGGGCCACCGATGGGTAGTCCCAAATACGCCGGAGTTGCGTAAAGGAATCTTGGAGCAAGCTCACCGTAGCCGGTTCAGTATCCACCTAGGAAGAAGAAAGTTGTACAAGGACTTAAGTGGTCAATCCTAGTGAAGACGTATGAAGCGTGATGTTATGGCCTTGCCAAAAGATGTTTGATCTGCCAGCAGGTAAAGGCAGAAAGACAGAGGCCTGATGGCGAGCTGAAGAGCTCGGAAGTACCCCAATGGAAGTGGGGGCATGTACATGGGCTTTGTAACCCACTTGCCAAGAGCGGCCTCTGGATTCGATACGATCTGAGTGATCGTGAACAGGGTGACGAAATAGCTCACTTCATCCTTTGTCATGTGTCTTTCACGCACCCAAGGATGGCTAATTGTATGGGCGGATGTAGTGAGATTGCGTAGAGTTCCAGTCTCGATTGTGTCTGACAGAGACCCAAGGTTTACTCCACATTTCTGGGAGGGTCTCCGAACAGCTTTAGGCAAAGGTGAGACTGAGTACGGCCTATCACCCTCAGGCAGACGGCCAGATAGAGCGTACCCTTCAGACGCTCTAGGACATGTTGAGGGCATGTGTTGTGGAGTTTGATACTCCGTGGCAAGATTCAGTGCCGATGATAGAGTTCTCCTTTTATAACAGTTACCAGGCGAGCATTCAAATGGCTTCTTTTGAAGCTCTTTACGGACGACGATGTAGGTCACCGCTGTATTGGGAGGACTTGACAGTAAAGCGGTCGGATGACCGGATATGATTAAGGATATGTAAGACAAGATTAAGTTGATACGCCAAAAGATGAAGGTGACCCAGGATAGGCAATCAGCCTATGCCAACAAGCGGCCATGACCGCTAGAATTCCAAGTAGAAGACAGGGTCTTCTTGAAAATCTCACCCTCCAGAGGTGTAGTTCGTTTTGGTATGCGGGAAAGTTATCCCCGAGGTATGTTGGGCCATATGAGGTGTTGCAGCGTACCAGTACTTTGACTTACTGTTTGGCTCTACCGCCGTCTTTATCTAGGATGTATGATGTTTTCCATGCCTCAATGTTACGAAAGTATGAGCCAGACCCGTCTCATGTGTTACAGCCTACTGAAGTGCAGTTGGGCTCAGATGTATCCTACGTAAAACGACCGGTTATGATTCTGGATCGTGAGGATCGCAGGCTACGAAGTAAGATGATACCGATGGTCAAAGTTCAGTGGGATCGACGGGGTGTCGAGGACGCTACGTGGGAGACGGAACGGCATATGATGCAGCACTACCCGGAACTATTTTCTGGTATGATTTATGATTAGTTTCTATTTGGGTAAGTGCATGCGATTTCGAGGACGAAATCTTATAAGTAGGGGAGTAAATGTGATGCCCCGAAATTAATTAATGGTAACCTGGACATTAACTATGTTTATATGATGAATTATCACGATGACCAAGTTATGTGTGGAAACGATGTATTAACATGATTTAAGGATGTTGATTTTAATTATGAGGAGAGTATAAATTTAATGAAGTCGGTTGCATTTTGTAATGCTTTCGAGATATCATGTTAGCGTATCTTATACATCATGTTAAGTGTTGGGGTACAATTTAATTAAACCCACATAACCTCCCACCACCCCACCTTTTTAATTCATTTTCCCCCTTTACACTCAAAATCCCCAAAATCATTTCTCCCAAACCCTTTCCCCCAATTTTCGAGTTTGGCACTAAGGTGGGAAAGAAATCCTTGCAAAAGCTTCACCCTTGTGATTCTTGGTAAGATTTAAGCCCTATGATGTGTATATATCACTCCTTGAAGCTTTTGTAAAGTTTTATTTGAGTTGTGTTGATTTTGGAGGGTTTGAAATGGATTTATGTGGGTATGTGTTATTTATGGTTGGGGAATGATTTGTGAAGTGTTTTAAGTGGGTTTTAGTGGGTTATGATGTTATTGTTATTGTTGGAAAGTTTGGTGTTGAAAGGTATGAAGATGAGCTTGCAAAATACACTTAAAAATGGAGAAATCGCGGCCACTGTAAGTGGCGATCGATCGCTACAAAAGCAGCGATCGATCGCCGAGAAGCAGTACGCGAAGAAGAGCTTAGGCGATCGATCGCCTCAAATGGCGCGATCGATCGCCAACGTCCAGTAGCCTTTTCACGTATCAGGCGATCGATCGCCTAAAATTAAGCGATCGATCGCCGCAAGGCAGAAGAGCGAGGCAATCGATCGCCTCAAGTAGCGATCGATCGCCACTGTTTAAATTTTGGAAAATGTTGATTTTTGTTGAATTTTTGGTATTGGGCTATTGTTTAGCGTCTAATATCAATTTGTATGGTTATGTAGAACCATCCCAGGTGCTAACAATATCAAGAAGATAGAGTTCATCAATTTCTCCACTTTTGGAATGAAGGTACGTAAGAAGCGTACGGGCATCGGACGGTAACACACTCCTAACTCTGACTATGCATTAATTGCATAAGTATTTACGATGTTTATGATGATGTTATGATAAATGAAGATGATATGATGTTTATAAAGATGATTATGATAAGTAAGTTATGATGATGATAATTATGATGATGAAGCTTATGATAATGATTTTGATAAGTAAGTTATGATGATGCAATACGATGTTTATGATGTGGTAAGATGCCACAGGGTAAGATGCCCACATGATGAGAGGCAATACTCCTATATTATGACTATGAATGCATAAGAATCTACGATGCCACGATGATGTGTATAATGCATGAAGATGATAAGATGTTTAAGATGATGTTATGTTAAGTAAGTTCACGATGAAGATAATTTGACAATGAATCAAGATGATAAGACGTTAAAGATGATGTTATGATAAGTAAGTTCACGATGAAAACGATTTGATAATGAATCAAGATGATAAGATATTGACGATGATGTTATGATGAATAAAGATGATTTTGTGATGAATAAAGATGACAAGGTGCTTAAGATTATGTTATGATAAATGATGATGATAAGACGTTACTATAACGATTATGATGAGACGATGATGTCTATAAGATGATAATGCTTATATGATAATGATGTTTACTAGATGATGATGTTTATAAAATGCTATGATGTTTATGATGAATATAAAAACTATGTTCTTAAGAATGGTTGAATGTCCGGTGGTTATTATGGGCAAGCGAGGAAGGTCTTGCCGCGCACATAACTGAGAGATGGGGTACATCCGCTATCAAGGTGTAGCGATGGGTATCATCCGCTGATGAGCGATGGGTATCATCCGCTGATGAGCGATGGGGTACATCCGCTAGGTGTAGCGATGGGTATCATCCGCTGAGCGATGGGGTACATCCGCTATCAAGGCGTAGCGATGGGTATCATCCGCTGAATAAGAGATACATCCGCTATCAAGGTGTAGCGATGGGTATCATATGATGTGTTATGTCGAGCGAGGGGGCCAATTGTGCCGCTGTCATAATGGAACCCGGACAGTCCCATTCCTAATTAACATAGTTTGTTGTGAGCATATATGTGAAGTATGATGTTTAATCATTTATGTCAAGAACTAATGATTTTATGCATGACTATGAAACAGGGACAACCAAAGAGGGTTAATACGATTAACCAGGAAGTATATGTTATCAATTACTTTCATGCATTTATTTATTATATGCCATTTCCTTATGATTATTAAGTAACGATGTTATGCTCATGATGGGTTGTTCCTGTAGGTATACCTTTGGACTAATGGACTAAGGGCCGGGTTGAGGCAGTGAGCTTTGAGAAGCATGGAAGAAGTTAGGATGCAAGAACTTTTGGATAGTATCTACTCTAGGAGTAGAATAATCCTATCGCCTTAATATTCATTTTGTGAATGTAATTATTTAGCCTTTAAAAATTTCATTCTCGGCCCATAATTTTGCTAGCTCTAAGCTACAACTGAAACCCTAAGACGTATTAAATGCATGTTTAGTCCCTAATAGGTGATTAAGACTATCTCAAGGTAGGAAGGCCCTACACCATAAGAGCCTGAAGTTCTTATTCACTCAGGCAGAGTTGAATATGAGGCAAAGAAGGTGGATGGATTTACTCAAAGACTATGACTGTGAGATTGAGTATCATCCTGGTAAAGCAAATTTGATAGCAGATGCCTTAAGTCGGAAGGTGAAGAGTACTGCTGAGGATGCTATGTGTTTGTCAGCTTTGATGACTTCTTATTGCCATCTGGGCTATGATTTCGACGTAGACACTTCGCATGTGCGAGTGTCGACCTTTTTGGCGGAGCCAGATATATTTGAGGCAATCGGAAGGCCCAGAGGTCGGATGATGAGGTTCAGAGATGGACGTCATTTGTACTTCAGGGTCAGCCATCCAAGTTCAGAGTGGCTGAGGATGATTCTTTGAGACTGGGCAACCGATGAGTAGTCCCAGATACACCAGAGTTGCGTAGAGGAATATTGGAGCGAGCTCAAAGTAGTCGGTTCAGTATCCACCCAGGGGGAAAGAAGATGTACAAATACCTATGTAGTCAATTCTGGTGGAGACGCATGAAGCATGAGGTGATTACTTTTGTTAAAAGATGCTTGATCTGCCAGCAGGTAAAGGCAGAGAGGCAGAGGCTTGGTGGCTAGCTGAAGAGCTTAGAGGTACCTGAATGGAAGTGGGAGCATATATCTATGGACTTTGTGACCCACTTGCCAAGAACTGCCTCAGGATTTGATGCGATCTGGGTGATCGTAGATAGGCTGACGAAAGTGGCTCACTTCATCCCTTACAGTATGTCATTTACATACTTGAAGATGGCCCATATGTATATACGGGATGTGGTGAGATTGCATGGTATTCCAGACTCGATAGTGTCTGACAGAGACCCGAGGTTCACTTCACATTTCTGGGAGGGTCTCCAGACAGCTTTGGGCACAGAGGTGAGACTGAGTACGGCCTATCACCCTCAGACAGACGGCCAAACGGAGAGTACCATTCAGACGCTCGAAGACATGTTAAGGGCATGTATTTTGGAGTTTGATACTCCGTGGCAGGATTCAGTGCCGCTGGTGGAGTTCTCCTATAATAACAGTTATCAGGCGAGCATTGAAATGGCTCCTTTTGAAGCTCTGTATGGACGACGATGTAGATCACCGCTGTATTGGGAGGACTTGACTAGCAAAGCGGTCGGAGGACCGGATATGGTTAAGGTCATGGAAGAAAAGATTAAGATGATACGCCAAAAGATGAAAGCGGCCCAGGATAGGCAAGCAGCCTATGCCAATAAGCGGCGACGACCGCTGGAATTCCAGTTAGGAGATAGGGTCTTCTTAAAGATCTCGCCCTTCAAGGGTGTGGTTCGTTTTGGGATGCGGGAAAAATTATCTCCGAGGTATGTCGGGCCATATGAAGTGTTGCAGCGAATCGGTACATTGGCTTATCGTTTGGCTCTACCGCCATCTTTATCTGGCATACACGATGTTTTCCATGTCTATATGTTAAGGAAGTATGAGCCAGATCCTTCTCATGTCTTACAGCCTACTGAAGTACAGTTAGACTCAGATGTGTCCTACGTAGAACGACCAATCAGAATTCTGGATCGAGAGGATCACAGACTACGAAGCAAAGTTATACCGATGGTCAAAGTTCAGTGGGATCGTCGGGGTGTCAAGGAGGGTACGTGGGAGACGGAACGGCATATGGTGCAGCACTATCCGGAACTATTCTCTGGTATGTTTTTATGTTTAGTTTCGATATGGTGATGCATGTGGATTTCGAGGACGAAATCTTATAAGTAGGGGAGTAATGTAATACCCCCGAATTGTTATTCGATTATGTGCTATGATGATGATTTATGATGTGTTTAAGAGGGTTGTGGTGCATTTAATTGGGGGCTATGCTTATGTTATGATGATATGATGTGGGGAGCATGTTGAGTGTTTTAGAGGATGTATTAATTTAATTGAAGTTATAAAATATCGAGTGAGGATATTTTAATACATCGTACTAAATACCGGGACACAATTAAACACCACAAGGCACCCCAACCACACCACCCCCCAATCGGCCACCACCCTTCCCCAAGTGTAACCTCTCCCCCACTTGTTCAACACCCATACCCCCACTTGCCCCAACCCATGCTATCACTCATTTCTTGCATCCACTCTCCTCCACCTCCTTCTCCCTCTCTTTCTCTCCCAAAATCGATGGAGTAAGCTGCTAATAAGAGGAGGAAAAAGCTTGTGATTTTGTGTGCAAAAGCTTACCAAGAAGAGGGGTAAAGTTTTAATACTCTGTTTTTCAGAGTTTTGTTTGGGGTTTGGTTTTGGTGGGATGTTTTATTGCATGCTAAGTGTAGGTTTGGGTGAAACCTTGGTATGAGTACTTAAATGGTAGTTTTATGTAACTACTAGCATGTGTGTTTGAGCATGTTACATGTTTTATGTGATAGATTTCTGGTTATGAATCTATGTGCTCGAAAACCTGGGCAAAGAAGAACATACTCTATTTTCTGTATGGGTTGGTTGAGGATGAAGATTATGATGATGTTATGATGCATGTTAGCTTAGGTTTTGCTAAACCTTTAATTTGAATACATGCATGGTAGTTTTATGAAGCTTATAACATTTTTGTTCAGACATGTTTTACGCCTTATGAAGTAGAAATGATGGTATGAAATGAGGTGCTCAAAAATCTGGGAAGTCCCGATTTTTCAGAGCTCTCGATCGATCGAGATTTTGGTTTCGATCGATCGAGCGAGGCAGAAAGTTTAAAGCATGGTTTGAAATTCAGGGGTCGATCGATCGAGGGATTTTTCGATCGATCGGTGAAGCTCCTCGATCGATCGGAAAAATGGTTCGATCGATCGATCGAGGCAGAGTGTTTGGGCACTGTTTGTGCACAGTTTCTCGATCGATCGAGACCTTTGGGCCCATCGATCGAGAGAGGCAGAATGTTGAAAATAAAATGATGATTTATTTTGTTAAGTTAATGGTATGAGTTGATATTAAGGCATCTAATATGGTATTATGTGGTCTTGTAGAACCATCCCAGGTACCGGCACCTTCAAGGTGATAAAGTATGTTGACTCCTCCTCCTTTTAAAAAGGTACGTAAGAGACGTACGGGCACCGGACGGTAAAACACATCTTTACACTACGACTATGCTTTTATTGCATGAGTATTCATGATGAATTGATGATGTTTATAAGATGTTTATGATGTTTACAAGATGGTTATGACGTTAATAAGATGTTTATATATTTCCATACGACGTATTATGTGGTAAGATGCCACGGGGTAAGATGCCCATATGGTAAGAGGCCATACGATGTATTATGTGGTAAGATGCCACGGGGTAAGATGCCCATATGGTAAGAGGCCATACGATGTATTATGTGGTAAGATGCCACGGGGTAAGATGCCCATATGGTAAGAGGCCATACGATGTTATGATGTGGTAAGATGCCACAGGGTAAGATGCCCATATGCATGAATATGTATCAGGGACAACAAAAAGAAGTTAATGAATGACAAGCATATTTACTTAACCAATATTTCATGCATTTACTGTGATGTTTTTATGATGTTAAGTACGATTGTATATGCTCATGATGTGTTGTCCCTGTAAGTACACTTTTGGACTAAAGGACTAAGGGTGGGGTTGAGGCAGTGAGCTACGAGGAACACAGGAATGTATAGGATTCAAGTCATGATTAGTATCTACTCTAGGAGTAGTGTAAACCTAAATGTTAACATTCTTTTTGGAATGTAATGAATTATTTTTGAAGTTTTGTATTTTGGCCTGTAATCCTGTTAGCTCATGTGACAACCGGAACCTTAAGATGTTATTTAACACATAATTAGTCCTTCTTATGTCTTTATAGTACTGTTAAGGTAGGAAGACCCTACATATACTATGACTATGCAATGGTTGCATAAGTAATATGTAATATGATGATGCTATGATGTTTATGATAAGTAAAGATGATATGATGATGATGATGATGTATGTTAAACTATGTTATTGGGAATGGTAGGGTGTTCCGGTGGTTGTTATGGGCAAGGGGGGAAGGTATTTACCGCTGACATAGCTAGCGAGGAGATACATCCGCTATCAAGGTGTAGCGAGGGGTATCACAGTAACGCTATATGTCGAGCGAGGGGGCCAATTGTGCCGCTGACATAACAGGACCCGAACATTCACATTCCTAATTAATATTGCTGATTATGAGCATATAAGTGAAGTATGATGTTAATCCTTTATGTTAAGATCTAATGATTATATGTATGAATATTTGAAACAGGGACAACAAAAGTGTGTTAATGCGATTAACCAGGAAGTACATGTTAACTGTTATTTCATGCATTTATTCATATGCCTTTATCTTATGATGTTAAGTAATAATGTACATGCTCATGATGGGTTGTTCCTGTAGGTACACTTTTGGACTGAAGGGGTAAGGGTCGGGTTGAGGCAGTGAGCTAAAAGAGCACAAGAATGCATAGGATTCAGGATTTGATTAGTATCTACTCTAGGAGTAGTATAAATCTAAAATGTTAGCATTCGTTTATGTGAATGTAACTGATAAGTTTTGAAGTTTTATTTTTGGCCTGTAATCCTGTTAGCTCACGTAACAACCGGAACTCTAAGATGGCATTAATGCATGTTTAGTTCATTTTATGTCATTCTAGCACTGTTAAGGTAGGAAGACCCTACATTAGTGGTATCAGAACAGTGGTTAGAGAACCCGGGAATGAGTGAAGGGTAGCCTTAGCAATAAGTTGGCTAGGTGCTCCTTTTTATACATGTTTTGTGCATATGTTGCATATGCAGTATATGACTATTATACTAACATGTTATGGTTTTCTAACGATGTATTGTATGAACTGCTTTTGGGTATTGTTGTTAACCCTTGTGTTACAGCATGGCAGCAAATGTGGAAGTGGGTGATGCAATTAGTGTTAATGCAAGTGCTGGGCGTACAAATCCTCTACCACCGCCAGCTTTGGGCGAAGAACCGTCTGAGCAGCAGTTACTACCTGGGGAGCTAAGTTTGGCTCAATTTCTGGCATACCGACCCCCGATGTTCGAAGGAACTGAGACAGGGGAACATGCCGAAGAGTGGTTAGAAAGGTTGGAGCAAATATTCGTGGCGGCTCCTTGTGCAAAGTCGGCCTGGATAAGGTTAGCAGAATTTCAACTGGCCAAGAAGGCATTGATGTGGTGGAAGACCACAGTAGTGGAACAAGAGGCTCAGGGACAGGAATAAATTGGAAGATGTTTTGAACTCGGTTTCTGACCCGCTACTTTTCAGCTGTTGCACGACAGGCTAAGGAGGATGAGTTTACCAACTTAAAGCAAGGTACCATGCCAGTATCGGACTACGCTCTTCATTATTGTTCTTTACTCCGATATGTGCCCCATATTGCTGCGAATACCCAGGCAAAGATGAGGAATTTCATGAAAGGTTTGAGGCCGGAACTGTATGACAGGGTGGTTACTTATGGCCCTGCTTGCTTTGATGATGCCCTTTCACGGGCTGGGCTAGCCGAACTGGGAGTTGTGCGTATCCTGATGCCGTACCACCTCCAGCACCCCCTCAGAAATATACCTTTGATAATTTGAAGCCGAAGGGTGATCAGTTCAAGACAAGGGGGAGCACATCAGCTTCGAGGTTCAGTGTTAAGAGGCCCGAGAATCGTTGGAAATGAAATCATAGGTGTGACGCCCCGTCAGGAAGAGGACAGTCTCAGGGAGGCAGATTTGGGAGAGTCCAGTGCTCTCTTTGTGGGAAACCACATTCGACGAAAGACTGCGTAGGTTGTTATGTTTGTGGCAATAAGGGCCACTTTGCTCGACAATGTCCCAATCGGGAGGGACAACAAAACTCTGCGGGGAGGCCTGCGGACAGAGCAGTACAGCACATGTCACCGTTTGTACCGAGGCAGTATGGAGGTCAGCCTATGGGGCCACCTCAGGGGCAGGTTTATGCATTGACAAGGGAGCAGGCTACAGCGGCTCCGGAAGAGGTTATAGCGGGTACGTGTCTTTTATTTACGCATCCTGCTTTTATATTGATAGGCACAGGTGCTTCACACTCCTTTGTGTCGATGAGTTTTGTGGAAAGGCACCACATATGCACTTTTCCGTCGCCCATGCCTCTTGTAGTCTCGACACCCGCTGGAAGAAGTTTGATTGCTGATCGGATTGTCTATGACGGCCTCATTTATTTTGAGGGTAACGATCTAAAGTCAGATTTGATTGTTCTGGGAATGTCAGACTTTGATTGCATTGTGGGCATCGATGTGCTGAACATGTATCAGGCAGTTGTAGACTGCAAGCAGAGGATTGTCCGGTTCAGATCTGATTTGGGAGTCCAGTGGACATTTTATCAGGATGGTTCCCGTCCAAAGATTCCGTTGATATCTGCTGTCAAGATGGCACAGTTATTGGAACGAGGCCATACAGGATATCTCATCTATGCTGTTGATATTACGGAAAAGAGGAAAGAATTAAAAGTCGAGGATGTGCCCGTAGTGGCGGAGTTTCCTGATGTCTTTCCGGAAGAGATTCCCGGATTTCCACCGACGAGAGAGGTCGAGTTTGAGATTGAGTTACTACCGGGGACGTCTGCCATTTCTCGTGCCCAGTATAGGATGGCACCAGTGGAGTTAAGGGAGTTAAAGATTCAGTTGCAAGAGCTCCACGACAAGGGTTATATACGCCCTAGTGTATCACCCTGGGGTGCACCAGTTTTATTTGTAAAGAAGAAGGATGGTTCGATGCATCTGTGTATCGATTACAGACAACTGAACAAAGCCACAGTAAAGAATAAGTATCCGCTTCCACGGATCGATGATTTATTTGAACAGTTGCACGGTACGAGGCTCTACAGTAAGATCGATCTGAGATCAGGGTATCATCAGATTCGAGTTCGAGAGGATGATGTACAGAAGACAGCTTTCAGGACTAGATATGGGCACTATGAATTCTTAGTCATGCCTTTTGGGGTGTCAAATGCCCCAGCTTTCTTTATGAGTCTGATGAATAGTGTATTTCAACCGTATTTGGATCAGTTCGTCATTGTTTTCATTGACGATATACTCATTTACTCTCGGACCGAAGAGGAACACGTGAAGCACTTGAGGACAGTACTCCAGATCCTCAGGGATCATCAGTTATATGCGAAGCTTAGCAAGTGCGAGTTCTGGTTGGACAGTGTGGTGTTCTTAGGACATGTTATATCTTGGAACGGGATATCTGTAGATCCCAAGAAGGTTGAAGCTGTGATGGAGTGGGATGCACCCACTTCTGTACCAGAGATACGGAGCTTCCTCGGCTTGGCAGGATATTACCGACGTTTCGTCGAGGGTTTCTCAAAGATTGCCAGACCCCTGACACAGCTGACTCAGAAAGGAGTGACGTTCTATTGGTCCGAAGCTTGTGAGGAAAGCTTCCAAGAACTGAAGCGTCGTTTGACTACGACACCTGTATTGGTGATTCCTTCTGAGAATAAGAGGTTTGCCTTGTACACAGATGCATCACTTCAGGGTTTGGGCTGTGTGTTGATGCAAGATAAGCATGTGGTGGCTTATGCATCGAGGCAGCTGAAGCCACATGAGGCTAGGTATCCAGTCCATGATTTAGAGCTGGCAGACATTATATTTGCCTTGAAGATCTTGAGGCATTACCTATATGGTACGACGTTTACCATTTATTCAGACCATAAGAGCCTGAAGTTTTTGTTCACACAGGCTGAATTGAATATGCGACAAAGAAGATGGATGGATTTACTCAAGGATTATGATTGTGAAATTGAGTAACATCCTGGTAAAGCAAACTTGATAGCAAACGCCTTTAGTAGGAAGGTGAACAGTACTGCTGAGGATGCCATGAGTTTATCAGCTATGATGACTTCTTGTTGCCATCTGGGCTATGATTTCGATGTGGACACATCGTCGGTGCGAGTGTCGACCTTATTGGCTGAGCCAGACATATTTGAGGCTATCAGGAAAGCCTAGAGGTCGGATGATGAGGTTCAGAGGTGGTCATTATTGGTGCTTCAGGGTCAGCCATCAAAGTTCAGAGTAGCTGAGGATGATTCCTTGAGACTGGGCAACCACTGGGTAGTCCCAAATACGCCAGAGTTGCATAAAGGAATCTTGGAGCGAGTTCACAGTAGCCGGTTTAGTATCCACCCAGGAGGAAGAAAAATGTATAAGGAGGATCAGTTCTGGTGGACACGCATGAAGCGTGATGTTATAACTTTTGTCAAAAGATGTTTGATCTGCGAGCAGGTAAAGGCAGAAAGGCAGAGGCCTGGTGGCGAGCTGAAGAGCTTAGAGGTACCTAAGTGAAAGTGGGAGCACATATCTATGGACTTCGTGACCCACTTGCCAAGGACAGCCTCTGGATTTGATGCGATCTGGGTAATCGTGGATAGGCTGACGAAGGTGGCTCACTTCATCCCATATTGTATGTCTTTCACATACCTAAAGATGGCCCAATTATATATACGGGATGTGGTGAGGTTGCATGGGGTTCCAGTCTTGATTGTGTCTGACAGAGACCCAAGGTTTACTTCACATTTCTGGGAGGGTCTCCAGACAGCTTTGGGCACAGAGGTGAGACTAAGTACAGCTTATCACCCTCAGACAGACGGCCAGACAGAGCGTACCATTCAGACGCTCGAAGACATGTTGAGGGCATGTGTGTTGGAGTTTGATACTCCGTGGCAGGATTCAGTGGCACTAGTAGAGTTCTCCTATAATAACAGCTATCAGGCGAGCATTCAAATGGCCCCTTTTGAAGCTCTTTACGGACGACGCTGTAGGTCACCGCTGTATTGGGAGGACTTGACTAGTAAAGCGGTCGGAGGACCAGATATGACCAAGGATATGGAAGAAAAGGTCAAGTTGATACGTCAGAAGATGAAAGCGGCCTCCAGTTAGGAGACAAGGTCTTCTTGAAGATCTCACCCTTTAGGGGTGTGGTTCGATTTGGTATGCGGGGGAAGTTATCCCCGAGGTATGTTGGGCCGTATGAAGTATTGTAGCGTATCGGTACATTGGCCTACCGCTTGGCTCTACCGCCATCCTTATCTAGCATACATGATGTTTTTCACGTCTCTATGTTACGGAAGTATGAGCCAGACCCGTCTCATGTCTTACAGCCTACTGAAGTACAGTTGGACTCAGATCTATCCTACGTCGAACGACCAATCAGAATTCTAGATCGAGAGGATCGTAGATTACGAAGCAAGATTATACCGATGGTCAAAGTTCAATGGGATCGTCGGGGTGATGAGGAGGCTACGTGGGAGACGGAACGGCATATGGTGCAGCACTATCCGGAACTATTCTCTGGTATGTTTTTATGTTTAGTTTTGATATAGTGAATGCATGTGGATTTCGAGGACGAAATCGTATAAGTAGGGGAGTAATGTAATACCCCCGAAATGTTTATATGTTATGTGCTATCATTCACGGTTATGATATGTTTAAGGGTTGTGGTACATTTAAATTGGGGCTTATTTTTATGTTATGATGATATGATTTAGGGGGCATGTTAGGTGTTTTAAGGGATGTATTAATTAAGTAATGTTATGAAATATCGCGTGAGGATATTTTAATACATCGTACTAAATACCGGGACACAATTAAACACCACATGACACCCCAACCCACACCACCCCACCCCAAATTCGGCCACCTCCCCTCCCCCACTTGGTCCAACCCATACCCCATCATATCACCAACCCATCCCTCCTTCTCCCTATCATTCTCCTCTCTCTTACCTTTTCTTCTGCAACAAAAATCGTCCCCCTAGCCTTTGGAAGTGAGGATTTAAGTTGTGGAATAAGTGAGGAATTCTTGTGGGAAAAAGGGGGTAAGATGTTCTTGTTCTGATTTTCTTAAATAGTGAATGGGTTTGAACTTTGTGGGGAAGATATTATGCATGCTAGCTTAGGTTTTGTTAAACCTTCGATTTAAGTACCTACATGATGTTAGTATGAAGCTACTAGCATGTTTACTTGAGCATGATGCATGTTTAATTGGGTGGATTTGTTGGTATGAAAAGAGGTGCTCGAAAATTCTGGAAAAATTATGATACCCTTTTTTTCAGAGAGCTTGGGTGAGTACTGATAGAGTTGGGCGATTTTGATGCATGTGGGTTTAAGTTTGGGTGGAACTTCGATTTGAATGCATTCATGGTAGTATATTGTAGCCCTTAGCATGTTTGTTCAAGCATGTTATATGTTTTATGTTGAAGTTTGGAGGGTATGAAATGAGGTGCTTGGTAATTCTGGAGAAATCGCACACACAGCAGGTGGCGATCGATCGATCGCCGAATGCTAGTGGCAAAAATCAAAGGCAGGCGATCGATTGTCATAAATGGAGCGATCGATCGCCTCGAGCCAGTGAAGTCTGGCGACCGATCGCCTCGATGCAGCGATCGATCGCCAGCTGCTGAATAGTAAGAAATGATGTTTTTGTTGGATTTTTGGCATTTGTACTATATTTGGCTTCTAATATTGATTTGTATGGTTGTGTAGAACCATCCCAGGTACCAACAACTTCAAGGAGATAAAGTTCTTCAACTTCTCCACTTTTGAGATTAAGGTACGTAAGAGACGTACGGGCATCGGACGGTAAAACACACTTCTATACTATGACTATGCAATGGTTGCATAAGTAATTATGTAATATGATGATGCTATGATGTTTATGATAAGTAAAGATGATATGATGATGATGATGATGATGATGTATGTTAAACTATGTTATTGGGAATGGTAGGGCGTTCCGGTGGTTGTTATGGGCAAGCGAGGAAGGTGCTTACCGCTGACATAGCTAGCGAGGAGATACATCCGCTATCAAGGTGTAGCGAGGGGTATCACAGTACCTAGGGCTGCTTACCGGTTGGAACCGGTCCGGTCCGGTCCGGAACCGGCCGGTTCCGGCCCCGTTATGGGCGGAACCGGTCCGGTCCGGTAAGGAACCGGATCGAACCGATTCCGGTTCCAACCGGTTCCGGTTTGATTCGGAGGTTAATCGGATTTTGGCTTTTTTTTTTTTTTAATTAGGCGTAACTACGCCCCATTCAGGCGTAGCTACGCCAAAGCTACGGCTTTTTTTTTTTAAGAGGCGTAACTACGCCTCCAAAGTGGCGTAGTTACGCCTCATTTTAAAAATAAAAAAAAATCTAAATAAAGTGGTAATTTTTAAAGGGATTAGAAATTTAACAATTTTTATGGGTTATTTAAACATGTCTATGTGTTTAAATACTTCTAGCATACAAATAATTGTAAAGACATGACAATTGAAAATCTAAATAAAAAAATATTACAATTTAGTAATTAGCAGTCTTCATAATTGATAAGTATTGTTTTGGCTATCTCTTCTTCTTGCTCGTCATAATGATTTACGAATTCGTCAACCGTCCCATCTCTTCTATTTTTGCATTCTGCTTCAAACCAATCTTTAAGTAACGTGAGCATGCATAATGAATCAGCTGATAGACTACTTCTGTAGTCTCTAATAATACGGCCGCATGTTGAGAATGCCGATTCAGAAGCGACGCTTGAAGCTTGTACAGCATACACGTCTCTAGCCATTTTGGCTAAGATAGGGAATTGTGCTGCATTGGACTTCCACCATTGTAAGACGTCGAAGTTGTTTCGGTTAGAAATTGATAATTCAGATAAATTTGCAACTCAGTCGACGTGCTAGTAGAAGGTCCCTTTCCCTTAAGTTTTTTCCTGCCCAGCAATCTAAGCAAATTGATGCCCCCACCTTTAGATTGAGCTTGGGGTTGTTCTTCAACAGGCCTTTGTTGCGATGATTCACTTGCCTGTTGATTATAATACAATTGAAACATATTTTGGAGAGATTGCATTGTAGACGTCTTTTGATCGTCAACAACCTTCCCCAAAAATTTAGCATAATATTCAAAAAATATCTCAAATGAAGATAAACATTGACTAGGATCTAGCAATGTTGCGATGCAGTGCACGGGTGGGATTTGTTCCCAATACTTTATAAATTTAGTTTCCATTGCATTAACAAAAGCATGCAAGTCATAGTCATCTCTAAATTCTATAAATTTATCAAACATGTTAAATACTAAGGAAGAAAATAAACGGAAGTTGGATAAGTAACACCAGAGAAACGTTCCGTCGCTTCTTTGAAAGTACCTAACAATGATACACAATTTTCAACAAATTCCCAATCCTCATCAGTCAAATAAATACTTTCATCGCTATCAGGCATTTGATATGAATTATAAAATGGAGTTAAAATATCTTTGTAAGGTAACATAGCATTCAACAAATTGTACAACGAATTCCACCTAGTTTCTATTGGTGATGGAAAAAGAAGATGCTTTAAACCATTAGATAAACATAATTGTTTCCAATCACGCTTAACACGGCTCGTGCGTAACCATTTAGCGCAGTATTTCATTTTCTCAATACATGCTGAGTGATTGTCCTCATAACCAACTTTAACAGCCAAATTAATCACATGACATGCACATCTAACATGAAAAAATACCATCAAGCATTGGTTTAAGATAGGTCTTTAAATCACGCATCGCAGCATTGTTATTCGCAGCATTGTCTAATGTGATTGAAAATACCTTATCCTGAATTCCATAATGTCTACAAGTGTTGAATACATATTTAGCAATTACATAACCAGTATGTGCACAATCTAACTCATCTAAAGACAAAATCCTTTTTTGCATACACCAATTATCATCAATCCAATGACAAGTGACAACAAGATATGAATCAGAATTTACATTTGTCCAAATATCAGTTGTTAAACTAACCCTACAAGGCAAACTAGAAAGATGTTGAAACAATGTATTTCTATATTCAACAAATACGTCCATACAATTTCTTTTTAGTGTGTGCCTGGATATATGTTTAAACATGGGTTGTATAGACGAAGCAAATTCAATAAAACCAGCACGTTCAGCTTGTATAAAAGGTAGTTCACATCTGATCACATATCTAACAAGTGACCTACGATTAATTTCAGCAGTTAAAATAAAATTCGTGCCAGTAAGAACATTAATTTGTGCTTGTGTTGCTTCTCGACTTAATGGTTGTAATGTTGTCTCATCAAAATTATGTTTTTTTACTAAGTGTTTTTTAAATGTTCCGGTGCCTCCACTGGAACCACCGGCTTTATATGAATACTGGATCTTACATAATTTACATATTGCACAGATTCATTAGTACCTTCTTTTTGACCGAGTTCAAAGTGATCCCATATCTTACTTCTTTTGGCACGAGTAGGTAGTCTACTTGCTGCTGTAGTGGCTCCGGATGACTCCACATGTTGTCTTTCTTGGGCTTGGGCAACAACAGGTTTGGCAGGTTGTTGGGGTTGTTGTGGTTCGACATTCATAGAAGAACCACCAACATCGAGGTCAGCAAAAAAATCATAACTTTCATTTAACTCAGGAATTGGCACAGGCAAATTCATTGCAGAAGATGAACTCAGTGATAGACGACCCGGAACGAGACCCCGACTACGACCCCGGCTACGACCAGCACCACTGCTAGATGAAGATGCCATTATGATATAAGACTATAAGTAAATTGTAAATAGCACAATTGAGAGAAAAATATGAGAGTGAAGTAATTTTCGTTACAAGAATTGTTATGAAACAATACACAACACAACATCCCCTATTTATAGTTTTTTTTTTTATTAAAAATTTTTTAAAAAAATAAATAAAAGTTAACGTTGGCAACGGCTAAGAGTCGTTGCCAACGTTAACATTGTTAACGTTGAAGGCAACGTTAACAAATGTTAACGTTGCCTTCAACAATTTTTATTTTATTTTTATTTTATTTTTTTTTTTTTATAATCTACCGGTTCCGGTTTCGGAACCGGAACCGGACCGGTAGGACCGGAACCGGCGGTCCTACCGGTTTGGTTCTTCGGAACCGCCCCGGACCGGTTTCTAACCGGTTCCGGGGCGATCCGGACCGGTTTCTAACCGGTTCCAGGGCGATCCGGAATCGTTAAGTCCGGTTCCGGTTTCGGACCGGACTTAACGGTCCGAATCCGGGCCGGGTCCGGTTTGACCCGGCCCGGTAAGCAGCCCTAACAGTACCGCTATATGTCGAGCGAGGGGGCCAATTGTGCCGCTGACATAACAGGACCCAAACATTCACATTCCTAATTAAGATTGCTGATTATGAGCATATAAGTGAAGTATGATGTTAATCCTTTATGTTAAGATCTAATGATTATATGCATGAATATTTGAAAGAGGGACAACAAAAGTGTGTTAATGCGATTAACCAGGAAGTACATGTTAACGATTATTTCATGCATTTATTCATATGCCATTATCTTATGATGTTAAGTAATAATGTACATGCTCATGATGGGTTGTTCCTGTAGGTACACTTTTGGACTGAAGGGCTAAGGGTCGGGTTGAGGCAGTGAGCTAAAAGAGCACAAGAATGCATAGGATTCAGGATTTGATTAGTATATACTCTGGGAGTAGTATAAATTTAAAATGTTAGCATTCGTTTATGTGAATGTAACTGATAAGTTTTGAAGTTTTATTTTTGGCCTGTAATCCTGTTAGCTCACGTAACAACCGGAACTCTAAGATGGCATTAATGCATGTTTAGTTCATTTTATGTCATTCTAGCACTGTTAAGGTAGGAAGACCCTACAGTGTCCCTCCATCTCGTGTTAAGAAATCTGCAAGAATATTTTTATCAGATTTCACAATGATAATATCATAATCATAATATTGGCATTATGCCTGCCATCTTAAAAGTCTAGCCTTTTCTGGTTTTGATTCAATTTTATTTTTCAGAAAAGACTTAACACTAGTATTATCTATTTTTAAGATAAATTTCTTTGCAAGTAAAAATAATGGCCATTTTTTAAAAGCCTTTCGAACTGCAAAGAACTCCTTCTCGTTGATGTGACATCTGATAACTTCGTTGCTATCAAATAGCCCACTGCAGTATATGCATGTCACTTCTCCTTCTGGTGTGACTTTCATGGGGAATGCAACCCACCAATGATCACTTGCATCTGTGTATAATACTAGTTCATCCTCGTCGTTTGGTATTGCAAGCTTTGGTAGTTACCTGCAAACCTCCTTAAGCTGTTTGACCGTTTGTCTGTGATCTTCATTCCACTCAAACTTGACATTTTTCTTGGTATATATAGTACCAAAACTCAAAAAATACCAATCCCTTCACAAATACATCATGATTCATTAAATATCATCTGTTTTCAAAAACCATCTCTCTAACCTCAATTCTCATTACCAGCCCCAATACAAAGTACTCCGGACCCCAAATCCCACAAATGACCAAATTCCAAGGTTATCACCACGACGAGAATACAATCTCATCCCTTGGGTCCAACGACTCCAAAAACTGGATTTAAAATCCCCGGGAGTCCCAAAACCGCAATTAATTCATAATTGCCACAATAAAAATCCATTAAGGATTATTACGACACCGGGATTAACACCATTAATCCCCGGGCATCACAGATCTTCCAAGTTGATTCTTTCCATTACTTTGTGGGAAGTATGGGTTCTCCTCGTCGGACTGCAATCATTTTTTCAGTCTCCGTTAAAGGTCTTCGGACCTCCTCTGCTTTCCCTTTTTGGTGTAAAATGGGTTCTGTACCATAAGAAGGTGGTAGCCATTCTCCGTTTCTTCTTCCTGTCGGACTTGGTATTGACTCCAATTCCTTAACTCGGGATTGAACATCTTGAAGGTTTTCAAGAATCTCCTTCTGATGTTTAATCATAATCTCCATCTGACTCTGAATCTGATGGATCTGTGCAGGGACATGGTATTGAATGTAGCCATAGCGCTGCACTGTCTTCTGAATCTCTCTAAGATCTTGGGATATCTTAGAAGAATCTGGCTCGATTTCTCGAAAGGTTGGTTCTCCCATCCTAATCATCTGCTCCAGACCCTGTTGGATCATTGGGGTCTGGAACAACGTCCTCGTGTTCAGGATGATCATCTTCCTGAAGTTCTGCTAACTGGAACTGTAGTTTGAGGTTCACTTGATGAAGCCTCTTAGCCATCTTTTCCAATTTCTTGTAATGGTTTATGCCTGATGTGCATATACATGTTCCTCGTAAAAGTTTCCACTTATGGTTGAAGCGTTGAGCTTCTGCCATATGCTTCTGATTTAGTGCTTCCAATTTCTGAAAGTACCACCTGTATGAATGACACTTTGAACATTCGTTCGGGTCCATAATTTCTTGATTCGTCTCCTCCGTATAGGTTACAAATTAATATTCAAAATATTATTATAGTATTTCCAGAATAAACCTAGGCTATGATACCATTTTATGCCAAAGATAAAAAAAATCGGGGACTTATAACAAGACGACGTTAAATGTTACTTCTTAATAAATATAAGGATATAAAATATAATTTAAATATTATATATTGGCTTCTTTTTAAACAAAAGCCTAAAGAATAGAATGCAACATATCAAACTATTGAGGGTCATCTTAAAACACCTAATTGATTGAAAATATTGAAATTGGACTTATTTCAAATAAATTGTTTCCAATTTGGCTTTTTATACACTAAGATTTTTTCTCAAGACTTAAGTAGATTTTGTGTCCCAAAGTGTACTTACTTGTAATTTCCCCATTTAATAAAGAGGGAAAAATCCAAGAATTGTGTTACAAAAGTTGGCTTATATCGACTTTTGATCATCTAAATGGTTAATTTTTTTTGTTGGAATGCTGATATGATGTTGAACAAAAAAATGAGTTTGTGATAAAATCAATTTACTGTATTAAGATCAGATTTTGACCAATCAGATAAACAAAAACCCGTCTAAAGAACTTTAGTGTTTATCTTTGGAATTTTCTCTAATAGTAAGTGATTAAAGTACATAGTTACTGTAAGGACCCCCGTGCCCTTAACCCATTATTAGTGTATTAATCCATACCATTAGTGGGTATAATCATAATTCATGGGGAAAAGCCATGTGCAAGTGCTACACCATATTGGTGATCCATAAAATTTCTTGCATTCATCCCATATAATATGCAAATCCCCCAACCAAGATTACATATATGACATGCACCCTCATAATACACTAACATGCTCTTAGTTCATTTAGCAATTCCACATTTAATTGCATGTAACTCATAAATGAACAGAGAAAAGCCGTAGTCCATTTATACATTCCATATACACGTAAAATGTACTCACATAAGAGCACCCAATGAATGAGCGTGTATCTGATGTATAAAACACTCTACCGGATACCGTTACTGGTACTTCAATCCTGGAAGCACCTCCCAAGCACAGCTCGATCTCAACACTGGATCTATGTACTTAATCAACCATCTCTGGTACCTCGATCCTGGAAGTACCTCTATCATCAGCCCGAGCTCAACTCCAAAGCTACTGCTGCTGCACCTGTGTTACCTGCCCCAACAGAGACAGCCCCCACACGGGGTGAGCATACCAATACCACCAATCCAATAAGCATAACATTGCAATTCAAATACAGAATGTAAAAGCTATAATTTAAATGATACTCCATGGATGGTAACACCTTCATCCGGGATCCTCTGTATTGTCCCTGTTCTCAAAATAACCAAACTCATCAAATTCCCAAAACCAGCTAATCGTCACATAGATTAACTAATACCGTTCTGTTATGCCAGTTCCATGATCAATATGGTAAAAACATAAATGTAAGAGACCATAGATATCACATATATCTAACCAATAATTCCATATTCCAGTTTCATTGCTCGTCCACAATGGCGGCATACTAAACCTCGCGCACGCTCAACAATAGCGGCGTCATAACCGATGGTCGCTCAACAGCGATCGCATCCCAAATCATCGCTCGCTCAATAGCGGCACCGTATGGATCCCAATGTATAACCATTAGACGTAAATACTATTTACCATGCATATTGTTATCCATTTATAGCAAATATCATGCACCATGCATTTCAATACCTATCCGATGCAATTACCACGTGCCACATATTTCAATGTCCATATGACGCAATCATCATACACCATGTGTTCCAATACCCATTTAGTACAATTACCACACACCATGCATTTTACAGTTGCAATGCTAAAATAGGCTATGCTCGTATGTCCTACGTACCTTAAGTCTCCGTAGTCCAAGCCAAACCTTGCTTGAGTTCCATGCCTCGAGAAATATGTGCTAAAACACATAAACAACTCACAATCAAGAATAAGCATGCGATTACGTGTCCAAGCACGTTCAAGACTCCCAATCATATCGTCAATCCATGACGATTACCAAAATAAAGTCCCCCCCCCCCCCCGGCTAAGCATGCATAATACCCAAAATATACCATTAACAAGTTTAAAAGATAACCAAGAATTCAACCGGGAATTCCGTTTTATTAAACTTTGGCCTCAACCAATCCATTTTAAAAGTATAGCATTCCCATTGGAATGTAGACATTGCCCCGGAAACGGCCCATTAAAACCCCGATTCCAAAATCCCGACATTTTCCAAAATTTTGAAAAAAACAAAGGGAACAGGGCCGCGATCGATCGCCATACCCTACTGTCCGAAAATAAACAAGCCGCGATCGATCGCCACATCTCGCGATCGATCGCCAAGGCCCTCACGATCGATCGCCCACTTCTCGCGATCGATCGTCGCTACTGCTCATCGCCTTCCCAAATCCAGTAGCATGTCGCGATCGATCGGCGCCTCGCCAAGATCGATCACGGACTGCAATTTTCCGAAAACTCGAGCTTTAATGGTGTTTTTCACACCCAAACTCCAAACCAACACCCCATACAACCTCAACACCTCAAATACAACAATTAAACTCCATGAAAACACTGAAATCAACATATTAGATTTTAACCCAAAAATTCCCAAAACCCAAAGCCAACCAAACCTCAACCAAAAGCTACCATACTACTATCAAACCGAAGCTAATGACGAGGGGAAGATTAATACCTGATTATCTTCGAGAAAACCGGCCTCCGAGCCAAGCTACCCGCGATTTCTCCTCCAAGGGAGAAAAGGGAAATGGGGGAGAAGGGTTTATCGCAGGAGAGAGGAGGGAGAGAGAGAGAAATGGATTCCAAATGACGGAATCCCGAGTCCAACTGGTATATATAGCAAAAATGCCCCAAAATACTAATACCTTCACCAATACATCATGATTCATTAAAAATCATCTGTTCTCAAAAACTCTCTCTCCAACAACAAATCCCCAGACTGGCCCCCAACATAAGGCACCCCGGACACCAAGTCCCACTAAAAACCCAACTCAAAGGTTTTCCACCGAAATGAGAATACAATCTCAAACTTTGGATCCAGCGATCCCAAGTGCCCGATTAAACAACCTCGGGAGACCCAAAACCGCAATTAATTCCTAATTGCCACAATTAAAAAAATCCATCAAGGATTAATACCGCACTGGGATTAACACCATTAACCCCGGACATTACAATTATCCCCCACTAATAAAATTTCGTCCTCGAAATTGCACCGGTGTACTCCACGTAACACCAGGACTACACCAACAAAGCAAAGCCACAACCCCGATTCTGGACCATATTAGAATCGAATTAACAATCGCGAGAACACCCATCTCGTACCAAGCTCTAAAATAGAGCAAACGCTAAAACCAATACAAATCCGAAAGATAGCAACATACCTCGACGTGAAACGTCCCAGAAGTCACACCACGACTGCAAACCAACCAAATCTCCATTGGTTCTGACATAGATATCATCCCGTGACATCCATCACTTGCCCACGATGCTTGACACGCATCGTCATGATGGGGACCACTAGTATACAACAGTATACTCACAGAAAATCCGGTTTCGCTTCCCAGCCCATCTCCTCCAAAGGAGTAGTTGCACCACTTGCAACCCGGACCGGGTTACCCACGATCACTGATCCACACAAAACACATCACCGAGGATGTTTACACCGGTGTGTTCCAAGAAATCATATCTTGGTCCCGACACACCATCAAGACTCCACAAAGTCGCAAGTTCCACAGAGGTCACGCAAAACAATCAATTGCATCCCCGCTACGCGTGTCAACCACGACACCAAACAAATCTGAGTCCTGGCCACCCCTTGTCTATCCTGGGATTTAACAATCCTATAAACAGGGGGGCTATCGAATTAACCAGCAAGAACCACAATGGTCTCAAAACACGACAATCCCTCCTCAGAGGGAGTCAATCGTACCTCACGATCATTCCTCAGAATACATCGTGCCATCGAGATTACCGCTCTCGAGGTCCCGCAATCTCACACCGGAGATTTACCAAACCAAGCATACAAACTCGACGTTCAACAAGGAACAAAAATAAAGTTGGCATTCGTATACTCACACGGCATACATGCCCAACCACCAATCACAACATGCATACACAATGCAATAGACTCGGGTATCTCCAATCATACCCAAATCCCAAAACCAACTGACAAACCTGGATTATTCTCACTCCACGGAGAATGATGGTTGACCAACCAAAACCAAAGGGTGTGATTTCAACATCAACACCACACAACCAAAGCAACGAATCTCCCAAAGGATTCAACCGGTAGGTATATCAGTACCGCCTTTCTCTCAAGGGAAAAAAGTCATGAATCCATGATCCTCCAATCCTCGAACCACCGTTCGGAAGACCTGGATATATTTATACCAAAACATATCCTGGAACCCAAAAATACACAACTGGTTAGAGTAGTGCATCAATACCACCATTACCCGACTCAAAATCCGCATACGCCATGTATACACATTCCAACGATGCTCTGTACTAATGCCATAGTACTCCACAAACGAGCATCTCCCCGGAGACGTCTCCTCAAACGTCTCACCGAGGTAAGAAATTCATTACTCGGTCCAACACCAGTAATGCTTACCATGGCTGATCTACAATCAATCCACGACCAATGCAAGCTGTCTCCAAGACAGTACAACTCAAATCTCTCCAAGAGACAAAATCAATATAGTAGTGTCACCCCACTAACTATATCTCACAAACCATTGTGACTCCCATTGCATGCCATATGCAAGGATGCTCAACTAGAGCTAACAACGACTTGTTGACACTCACGTTGGTAATATCAACAAAATTGAGCTGTCCCAGTACAAGTCCCTCAAAACAATGGCGTATAAATGTCCCCGTGAGGTATTCCCTACCTCAATCACCATGCCACATAGAGACTACAAGAGTCTACCATAACCCTCGTCGTATCACCATACGATTCACCAAACTCGAATCCAACGAGCATTATAATGGTTAACACAAGCACGCTAAAGTACTGCAACAATACTTGGCTAGCGATTCGCTGGCCCCATAGGCTCATACCAACCTATCAAGGCGACACACGTTCCAACCCGGTATACCATACCGTACAAACCATTAGAGTTGTGGGTCATCGCCCAACATATCTCTAAAACACCAAAGCACAATGGACAACCCGGCGTCCATGCTTAATTACCATGCAATCCTAATCCATTAGGATTTATTCCACACCCTCATGGTGGGTGTGCCCATGCCTATCACACATCACAACAACAAGCGAGTAGTTTCCTCAATGACTACTCTTACCACCAATCACTTGGCCTTAGCCATCCCAACGAGCATACCCAAGGGTATCATTGCTCGACAAACATTTACCTCTATAACATGATGCGGTACTCTCACCGGTACAATGCATCCAATGCTCCATCGAGCAAACCTGCTCGGAAAAAGGTCTCGTCAACTAGTGACCCAGACTCTACCATGTGCCCACCATCGGCACTCAAACTATACAACCAAATACATAAACATGAATGCATTATTCACCAAAACGACGCCACGCGTCCACATAGACATCCCAAATAACATCGTCAAACACATGACGACACATGTCGATATACGACATCCATAATCTCATCGTCAAACACATGACGGTATCAAACGACACATGGAATTCACAATAATGATATCAAAAGTAATTTGCCATACCTCATCGCTATCAAGATAGCGGAATACCTGTATCCATCGTCCACCAGCGGTACATAAGCAGCATCCATTGCTCGTAGGTGGCATAATCCAGTATTACACACATAGCGGTATAATCCATCGCTATAGAATCGGCGGCATGATCCCTCGCCATAAAGTCAGCGGCATAAAACATCGCTATAAATACCTGGCGGTATGAACCATCGCCAATAGAATACCTGGCGGCATGAACCATCGCCAATAGAATACCCGGCGGAATGTACCATCGCCAATAGAATACCTGGCGGCATGAACCATCGCCAATAGAATACCCGGCGGCATGAACCATCGCCAATAGAATACCTGGCGGAATGTACCATCGCCAATAGAATAGCGGAATAATCGCGGACTCAAGAGGTACTCACACCCATGTAGTACTTTGTTCCCGATCGCATCGCTACGTCATGACAGCGGCATCATCGCTTCGACGTGACAGCGGCATGTATCATCGCTTCGACACGACAGCGGCATCATCGCCTCGACATGACAGTGGTACCATCGCTTCGACGTGACAGCGGCATTTACCATCGCTTCGACACGACAGCGGCATTTACCATCGTTCCGGCATGACAGTGGAAATACCCCTCGCTTCGACATATTAGCGGCATAATATCCCTCGCAATAGTAATATGACAGCGGCATTATCCTTCGCTTCGACATATTTGCGGCAAATATTCTTCATCACTATAATATGACAGCGGCAAGTATTCACATCGCTACGCCATGCATGCAACCGTAATGCATAATCCGTATTCCAATAACTATTTCGGCACGACAGCGACATCATCGCTTCGACGTGACAGCGGCATTTACCATCGCTTCGACACGACAGCAGCATCATCGCTTCGACGTGCATGCAACCGTAATGCATAACCTGTATTCCAATAAACATCGCCATGAGTGTATTTTAATGCACCTCACTCCAACATTTAGCGGCAAAGCATTAGAATCATCACTCCTATGTATATGCAACCGCAATGCATAATCCATGTCTCATAAGACCCTGCAACCACCATGGTTAGCAACACATATTCCAATTATGAACACATATCATAAACGCACATAAGCAATATAGTTGTGCCGCGCACCCTAACTATCATCATGCATAAGTATGTGCTTCTCATTCCCATTAACATGTTCCTAGGCCCTCAACAGCCCCAAAGAGCTAATCACTGCTCTGATACCACTAATGTAAGGACCCCCGTGCCCTTAACCCGTTATTAGTGTATTAATCCATACCATTAGTGCATATAATCATAATTCATGGGGAAAAGCCATGTGCAAGTGCTACACCATATTGGTGATCCATAAAATTTCTTGCATTCATCCCATATAATATGCAAATCCCCCAACCAAGATCACATATATGACATGCACCCTCATAATACAATAACATGCTCTTAGTTCATTTTGCAATTCCACATTTAATTGCATGTAACTCATAAATGAACAGAGAAAAGCCGGTAGTCCATTTATACATTCCATATACACGTAAAATGTACTCACATAAGAGCACCCAATGAATGAGCGTGTATCTGATGTATAAAACACTCTACTGGATACCGTTACTGGTACTTCAATCCTGGAAGCACCTCCCAAGCACAGCTCGATCTCAACACTGGATCTATGTACTTATTCAACCAGCTCTGGTACCTCGATCCTGGAAGTACCTCTATCATCAGCCTGAGCTCAACTCCAAAGCTACTGCTGCTGCACCTGTGTTACCTGCCCCAACAGAGACAGCCCCCACACGGGGTGAGCAAACCAATACCACCAATCCAATAAGCATAATATTGCAATTCAAATACAGAATGTAAAAGCTATAATTTAAATGATACTCCCTGGATGGTAACACCTTCATCCGGGATCCTCTGTATTGTCCCTGTTCTCAAAATAACCAAACTCCTCAAATTCCCAAAACCAGCTAATCGTCACATAGATTAACTAATATCGTTCTATTATGCCAGTTCCATGATCAATATGGTAAAAACATAATGTAAGAGACCATAGATATCACATATATCTAACCAATAATTCCATATTCCAGTTTCATTGCTCGCTCCACAATGGCGGCATACTAAACCTCGCGCACGCTCAACAATAGCGGCATCATAACCGATGGTCGCTCAACAGCGATCGCATCCCAAATCATCGCTCGCTCAATAGCGGCACCGTATGGATCCCAATGTATAACCATTTGACGTAAATACTATTTACCATGCATATTGTTATCCATTTATAGCAAATATCATGCACCATGCATTTCAATACCTATCCGATGCAATTACCACGTGCCACATATTTCAATGTCCATATGACGCAATCATCATACACCATGTGTTCCAATACCCATTTAGTACAATTACCACACACCATGCATTTTACAGTTGCAATGCTAAAATAGGCTATGCTCGTACGTCCTACGTACCTTAAGTCTCCGTAGTCCAAGCCAAACCTTGCTTGAGTTCCATGCCTCGAGAAATATGTGCTAAAACAAATAAACAACTCACAATCAAGAATAAGCATGCGATTACGTGTCCAAGCACGTTCAAGACTCCCAATCATATCGTCAATCCATGACGATTACCAAAATAAAAGTCCCCCCCCCCCGGCTAAGCATGCATAATACCCAAAATATACCCTTAACAAGTTTAAAAGATAACCAAGAATTCAACCGGGAATTCCGTTTTATTAAACTTTGGCCTCAACCAATCCATTTTAAAAGTATAGCATTCCCATTGGAATGTAGACATTGCCCCGGAAACGGCCCATTAAAACCCCGATTCCAAAATCCCGACATTTTCCAAAATTTTGAAAAAAACAAAGGGAACAGGGCCGCGATCGATCGGCTCCAAGCCGCGATCGATCGCCATACCCTACTGTCCGAAAATAAACAAGCCGCGATCGATCGCCACATCTCGCGATCGATCGCCAAGGCCCTCGCGATCGATCGCCCACTTCTCGCGATCGATCGCCGCTACTGCTCATCGCCTTCCCAAATCCAGTAGCATGTCGCGATCGATCGGCGCCTCGCCAAGATCGATCGCGGAATGCAATTTTCCGAAAACTCGAGCTTTAATGGTGTTTTTCACACCCAAACTCCAAACCAACACCCCATACAACCTCAACACCTCAAATACAACAATTAAACTCCATGACAACACTGAAATCAACATATTAGATTTTAACCCAAAAATTCCCAAAACCAAAGCCAACCAAAACCTCAACCAAAAGCTACCATACTACTATCAAACCGAAGCTAATGACGAGGGGAAGATTAATACCTGATTATCTTCGAGAAAACCTGCCTCCGAGCCAAGCTACCCGCGATTTCTCCTCCAAGGGAGAAAAGGGAAATGGGGGAGAAGGGTTTATCGCAGGAGAGAGGAGGGACAGAGAGAGAAATGGATTCCAAATGACGGAATCTCGAGTCCAACTGGTATATATAGCAAAAATGCCCCAAAATACCAATACCTTCACCAATACATCATGATTCATTAAAAATCATCTGTTCTCAAAAACTCTCTCTCCAACAACAAATCCCCAGACTGGCCCCAATATAAGGCACCCCGGACACCAAGTCCCACTAAAAACCCAACTCAAAGGTTTTCCACCGAAATGAGAATACAATCTCAATCTTTGGATCCAGCGATCCCAAGTGCCCGATTAAACAACCTCGAGAGACCCAAAACCGCAATTAATTCCTAATTGCCACAATTAAAAATATCCATCAAGGATTAATACCGCACCGGGATTAACACCATTAACCCCGGACATTACAGTTACGACATGCAAAAAATTTAAAGTTCAGATTTTTTATAAAAAAAAAAACAAGACCATGGCTTAATCAGTTAAACATTAAATAAGTTGATCGAATTGAGAAGAGACATTTTAATACCCTACCCCATGTTAACATTAAGTTAATGACGTTACAAGTAGTAATACTTTTTGGTGAAAATGAATGCAAAACACCTCATTGGTATACGTACTGCTTTAACTATCAAAATTTTAAACACTTTTTAAACGAAAAAAGAAAATCATAAAGCCAAAAAATATATTTTTTTAAGGATTTCTCAATTAATTTTTCTTTGAAAGATATAAATTGTGAATATTTTTTTACTATCATAACCGACAATAAAAAATTATTGTTTGTTTTTCAATAGAAAAAAAAAATCACTTTAACTAGTATAATCAAAATCTTCCTATGTTAATTAAAGTAAAAATGTTACGTAAGAGGTAAATACCAAACTCAGCTACCTAAGATAATTAAATGTAAGCCAAAAAGAAAATATCTACTTAAAAAAGTAAATAAAACTATATATATATATATATATATATATATATATATAATTAATAATATACATCGCTGAAAGCGCTCGCGTTTGAATTAGATTACAATTTTAAAATGATAAAATATAGTTGATGGTATTATCAAATGGTATATATACCCTTTCAAATTAAATAAATGTAAGTAACTCGAAGATAACAATAAATGTGGCTTGGACGAAAATTAACTGATGACCTTCGTGTATATCGTTATCATTAGTTGTTATCTACTGCACGACTCGAACTCGAGTCTCGCCAAAGTGGAGGTGAGCTCATAGCCTCACTTATTTATATTTTTGATACAATTATATTGATTAATTAATATCTTAATGTATTTGCCTTTCCATTGACTCTAGTTGTGAAGTGTGGCAATTATGTTGGATATTATGAATAATAGAAAAGACAAACAAAAGAAAAATAACATAGAAAATTTAATATGTTTATGTATACATCTACACCTGCAAATGGGGTTATTTAAAAAACTAACCCAAAAAAAATTGTTTTTAATAAAATAATCCAATTTAAAAACAGTTAATAAAGTAACTCGAGATGCCAACCCAGTTGGTGTTTTCGATGTGTCACGCCAACTGGGTTGGCGTGACCATAAAAAATAATGGTCACACCAACTGGGTTGGCATGACCAACGTAGAATAACAGTCATGCCAACTGGATTGACGTGACCAGTGTAATAACAGTCACGCCAACTCAGTTGGCGTGACCTTTGTTTTTATTTATTCACGCCAACCGAGTTGGCGTGACTTTAAATATATTAGTCCCGCCAATCCAGTTGGCGTCTCTATTTGTGCACTATAAATACTACCCTCCGCCTCTCATTTTTCCCACACAATTCACTCGAGTAAATCTCTCTTTTAATATTTTTGTTATATGATAAAATTCTGAGTATGCTCTGTAGTTGCAGCTTTAGCTGATCTTCTACATCAGAAAAGATTTTATTAGCTACTAGTAATATTTAATTATCTATAGTTATCAAAATATGTCTATTCAAGTTTTATTTTATCGGAGGGTAATATTATACAAGATTCTGAGTTCGTCTGATATGATCGTGGTCCATCAAGAGGTACAACCATACGTCGTACAATTAATTTTTTACAATTATGAAATAAAGTATATGATATCACTGGGTTCGATCGCAACCAGTTTCTTTTAAAATTATATGCTAGGCATATGTTCAAAGATTTTTCGGGGTTACGTCAGACTATTTTACCCATAGATGATGATTATAATTTAGCATGGCTACTTGATTCAGAACGTCATAGTTGCTTGGAATTTTATATATAAGCAGAACCAAGGAATTATGATTTTATTCCAGAAATGCCAATGAGTGGCAGTTTTTCAGAAGGTTAGACGACATCTGTTATTCAAGAGACGTCCGTTGCTCGACATCAAGCTGAGGGTTCATATAGTGGTAGAGACCGAGATGATCATCCAGTAGATGTTGGTAATGTTGCTGATGAGCCACGAGCAGACAGTTTTGCTGATTTTGGTGATCAAATTCATTCTGAACCAGAGGGGATTACATCTGATGATGAGGCTGATGCTGATGATGTGCAGGCAGCTGTGAAGGATTATTCAGTACGTGTTGCAAAACGTGAGTACCACGTTGTTAAGAGTACAAAAACATTGTGTAAAGTAATATGCAAACACGGTACAGAGGATATACCTTGCAGATGGTACCTGCGTGCATGTTTGGATAAAAAAGTTGGGTTATTCAAAATAACCAAATATGGTGGTCCTCACACTTGTCTGCTGAGTGAGCTTTCGCTGGATCATTCGAACTTTGTGATGACCAGAAATTATGGATGTTAATCCCGGAGTGTTAATAACCCGTAAAGTTGTTTTACGTGGCAATTGGAGTTTAATCGAGGTGTTGGGCCTTCTGGGCTCGTTTATTTGGGTGGTTGGGATTGTTGGATCCCAAGGTTGAGATTGTATTCTCATTACGGTGTAAAACCTAAGAGTTGGGTTGTTGAAGTGTTTCGGAATCCCGGGTGCTGTGTGTGGGCACCGGTAGGGGGTTTGGAGTTAGAGAGAGAATTTTTGGAAACAGATGATTTTAATGAATCATGATGTATTTGTGGGACTATTAGTATTTCGGGGTATTTTTGCTATAAATACTAGTTAAACCCGAGATTTTAATTATCGGAGCCATTTTTTCCCACATTTTCCCGTCACCCTCTCTCTTCCCCCGCGTAGCTTTCCCGATCTGTGCGACCCCCGCCACTTCAAGCGCCGCGCCCGCCGCCGTCCGGCCGCCGTTCGGCGCGTCCGACCCGCCGCCAGCTTCGTCTCTTCCAGGCGCTCCTCCCCATACCAACAATTTGAAGTTTCGTTGAGAATCGCGTTCGGATTTGCCAGAAAAGCGCTAGGGTTCGAAACTGGATTTTGTCCGATTTTGGGGCTCGATTTTGGTACGATTTTGGGGCTTTCTTTTCAGGTGTTTTTGGGGCTTTTTATGGTGTTGTTGGGTCGATCATTTCAGACTTTAATGGTTCGAAAAAAATTGTTGCTTATGGTTCGAATTTTGGATGCTGTTTGCGTGGGGTTCTTGTTCGAAATTTGGGGTTTTGACTTGGGGATGATTATTGTTGTTGTTAATTGATTAATTCATGTGTTAGATGAATTATGGTGATTATTTGGGTTTGATTTGTGTTGTTAGGGTTCGAATTTAGGGGTGGTTCTTGAGCGATTTTTGATATTGTCTCATTCGATTTTCCCTCCCTGTATATGCCCTGCCCCGGGTCTTGTAAATGGTAAATTGTCGTGGGTTGACAATAATTTTCTATATAAGGGTTATGGGTGTGCTTGAGCATGAGTTGCATGTTCGTAATTAATTGTGAATTAATTTATCGTGTTAGCACATCGTTCCTCGGGGCATGGAACTCGAGCAAGGGTTGGCTCGGACTTCGGAGATTTAAGGTACGTATTGACGTACGAGCATAGCCCCTTTAATATAATTGCAATTGTTGAGTGCTTGGTACACTGTATTGCAATGAATGTGTGTGAATTGCATGGTTTATTGTGGAAATGCATGACACATGATATTAGCAATAAACGGAGATTGAAATGCATGGTTTATTGTACTTTCTTCAAATGCTTATATATGCATTGAGAATTGCATGGTGCCGCTTTTGAGCGAGCAGTGATTGGGATGTTGTCGCCTGTGAGCGAACATCGATTATGACGCTGCTGCCATCGAGTATGCGTGGAATTGGAATGCCACTATTGTAGAGTGAGCAATGAAACAGAGATATGAAACCATAAGTGAGGCACACGGATTGTTTATAATCATTGTTTAATGATTTGATGTTATTATTTATGACATTGGTATATGGCTCATAGAATTGTTAATCAATGTAATGATTAACTGGCATTTGGGAATTTGATGGTTTCAGTGTTTTGAGAACAGGGACAGTACAGGAAACCCTGGATGAGGATGATGCCATCCAGGGAGTATATTTTGTATTTCATAGCATTTACTTTTGTTGTAAATTATGAATTTCATTACTGTGATTATGGGATTTTGTGTATTGGTATGCTCACCCCGTTTGGGGGGCTGTCTCTGTTGGGGCAGGTGAACAGGTACATCGATGGCTTTGGAGTTGAGCTCGAGCTGTTGATTGGATGTACTCCCAGGATCGTGGTACCAGGGCTTGATGGAGCACGGTATCGTATAGAGTACATATATACACCTGAGGATTATATACATATTCATGATGCTCGCCTGTGAGCACGATTATACTTGTATATGGATTGTATATAAAGGCATGAGCCTTTCTCTCTTTCATTCTATGTTGCATGCAATTAAGAGTAGAATTGCTAATGATATGAGAGTCATGGGTGTATTGTGTGGGTGTTGAAACCCATCTATGTTGTCTTATGTGTGGTGTCTTCCCTGGCTGGGAATTTACTTAGCGTTGCTGTGTTCTGTTGAGTATGTGTTTTCCCTGGCCGGGAACTATATATTGTGTTGTGCTTTTAGATAGCTCTATTTATGGGGAGACTCTGCCCAAATTTTTATAAAAGTCCACAATGTAAAAAGTGGCAAAAAGGGCATGGTAATGGGCAATTCTATGAGTCTATATGTTAGTAGAGATGATCTTATAACGTTGAATGTTAAGGGAATTTTGTAAGCATCATCTGAGTTTCCCGATTGATTTGTATAGAAGCATGTACCACACATAGTGGTTAATACACTAATCAAGGGTTAAGGGCTTGGGGTCCTTACATTAGTGGTATCAGAGCAGTGGTTAGCTCTTTGGGGCCGTTGAGGGCCTGGAACATGCTGATAGGAATGAGTAGCACATATTTATGCATGATAGTAGCTAGTGTTGTGTGACACAACTGTTTTGCTTATGTGCATTTGTGATATGCGATCATAGTGAAACGATTATATGTCATGACATCTATGGAATCATAATATAACCTGTTGATTATGATTGTGAGTTGTGACACAGGGGCAACCAAATGGAGCATTTTGAAATGCATCGGAATATGGGAAGTACTTTGTACTCACGATTTATGCATTTACTCATTATAATCATATTGTGGGAATATGGATTATTGTATGCTCATGGGTTGTGATTGTTCCTGTAGGAACACTATGATGCGAAAGGCTAAGGCCATGGTTGAAAGACACGAAACGGTAACCTGCATTTTATATACATCATGGATTTATGCATTGTTGTTGCATGTGTACATGTAGTGATGATTTTAATGCTTTGCCGCCAATTGTTGAAGCGAGGGGTGGGAGCGCCGCATGTCACATTGTGCGAGGTGCATTAAAATACACTCATGTTGATGTATATTGGATATGGCATATGCTTTGTGATTGCAGGTGTAAATGGAATACTTGGTGAATATCCCATGAGTCATTGTTATGGATGAGTGATGATTTTAAATGCTTGCCGCTAAAATTTTTTAAATTGTGCCGCTAAAATGTGAAGCGAGGGGTGGGAGCGCCGCATGTCACATTGAAGCGTGGTTATCATATGAGGCGAGGAAAGGATATTTGCCGCTAAAATGTGAGGCGAGGGGTGGGAGTACCGCATGTCCATTTAAGCGAGGTTATTCTATGCCGCCTATATGAGAAGCGAGGGGTGGGAGTACCGCATGTTTTATTTAAGCGAGGGGCATTAAAATACACTACCTTGACAATGACTAGGGATCAGCTATATTGATAGCGATGGTTCATGCCGCTATATTGAATGACGATGGTTCATGCCGCCATGTATATTGATAGCGATGGTTCATGCCGCTATATTGACTGGCGATGGTTCATGCCGCCATGTATATTGATAGCGATGGTTCATGCCGCTATATTGACTGGCGATGGTTCTTGCCGCCATGTATATTGATAGCGATGGTTCATGCCGCTATATTGACTGGCGATGGTTCTTGCAGCCATGGATATTGATAGCGATGGTTCATGCCGCTATATTGACTGGCGATGGTTCTTGCCGCCATGTATATTGATAGCGATGGTTCATGCCGCTATATTGACTGGCGATGGTTCTTGCCGCCATGGATATTGATAGCGATGGTTCATGCCGCTATATTGACTGGCGATGGTTCTTGCCGCCATGTATATTGATAGCGATGGTTCATGCCGCTATATTGACTGGCGATGGTTCTTGCCGCCATGGATATTGATAGCGATGGTTCATTCCGCTATACTGATTGGCGATGGTTCTTGCCGCCGGATATATTGCTAGTGATGCCTCTTTCCGCTATTATGTGGACGATGATTCATGCTCAGGTGTACAGCGAGGTTTCATGCCACTTATTATATGACGAGGTATCATGCCGTCGATTCTATAGCGATGGATTGTACCACTATGTACTCAGCACAGGATTTTGCCGCCTTCGAGCGATGGGTGCTGACTACGTACTATTATCGAGCGACGGAGACAGGTATGCCGCTATATTGATAGCGATGAGGTATGGCATATTACTTGTGTTAGCATTATTGTGGTTACTATGTGTTGCTATATATATATGCCATGTGTTTGACGATGAGATTATGGATGTCGTGTATTGACATGTACCGTCGTATGTTTGACGATGTTAGTTGGATGTCATATGTTGACATATGCCGTCACGGGATGACGATGACATAGTTGATGTTCTATGTAGGCGTGTGGCGTCGTTTTGATGATTAATACATTTATGTTATGTATTTGGTTATATGGTTTGAGTGCCTTGGTGAGCACATGATAGAGTCTGGGTCACTAGTTGACGAGACCTTTTGTCGAGCAATGATACCCTTGGGTATGCTCGTTGGTTTGGCTAGGGCCAAGTGATTGGTGGTAAGAGTAGTCATTGAGGAAACTACTCGCTTATGTTGTGATGTAGGGTAGACATGGTTACACCCACCCTGAGGGTGTGGGATAAGTTTTAACGGATTATGATTGTATCATAAGTGAGCAAGGACACCGGGTTGTCCATTGTGCTTGGTATTTTAGAGATATGTTGGGCGATGACCCATTACTCTAACGGTTTGTACGGCATGGCATACCGAGATGGAACATATGGTTTGTTGGTGGGCTTGATTGAGCCTATGGAGACAACGCTTTGCTAGCCAGATATTGGGGGGATGATATAGTGTGATTGTTGGAGCCATGATACTGCTCGTTGGAACCGAGTTTGGTGAATCGTATGATGATACGATGAAGACTTTTGGCAGGCTTTTGATTGTCCCTTTGTAGCATGATGTTTGAGGCATGTGACACCCATAAGAACGTTTATACGTCTATTGTTTTGAGGGACTTGTCTGGGACAGCTCATAATGTTGGAGTACCAACAAGAGAGTCATCAAGTCGTCGTTGACTCGATTTGGGGAACCCGTGTATTTGGGATGCAATGGGTGTTATTGTATCCAGTTTTTCCGAACAGTGGTTCGAGACTTGTGGATCTCGAGTTCGATGGCACTTCCCTTGTGGGGAAGGAGGTAGTATTATACCTATTTGGGAATCTTTGAAAGATTCGGTGAGTTGGTACGTGTGGTGTTGATCTTGGGAATCACACCGTGCTGTTGATCGTAGATTATCATCCTCCACTGAGATGGGAATGACTCAGAATTGACAGTTGTGTTTGGGGCTTATGGGTATGTTGTAGATACCCGAGCCAAGTGCATTGAGTATGTATGTGATGTCAGTGCTTAGGCAGGTATACCGGTGAGTATACGGATGCCAATTAATGATTTCCTTTTTGACAAGCATAGAGTTATGCTATTTTTGGATGGCTAAATCTCTGATGAGAGATATGGAACACCCTGAGATTGGGAATCTCCATGGCACGATAATTATGAGAAACAATCGTGAAGTTAGTTGACTCCCTTTGAGGAGGGATTATCTTGTGTGGGTTGAGGTGTTTCCTTGTTGGTGTTTCCTCCGAGTTACACGATAGCCTTCCCAAGTTTGGATTATTAAATCCTAGGATTGCCAAGGAATGGCAGGAATTCGGATTTGTTGGGTGTCGCTGTCACACAAGCGTTGAGGATGCAATGGGTTTATTGCATGTCCTTTCAGAATTTGAAACTCTGTGGAGTCTCGATGGTTTATTTATGAGCAGGATATGATTCTTGGAATATCCGGAGGTGGACATCTTGTGTATTCGGGTGTGGATCGGTGGCCGTAAGTTGCCCGATCCGAGTTGCAGAGGGTGCAACTGTTCCTTGGATGGAGGTGGTCTGTGTAGCCGGAACCAGGTTTGGTTTGTGTACACCGTGGTATGCTAACGTTTCCCCCGTAACGATGTATGTTAGACATCGTGAATCATGATAGAGATGTCTTTGAATGATATCTACGATGGAATCGGAAGCAATTCGAATCCTTGCAGTTTCAGTTGACTAACTGCTTTTGGACTGTTAGCGTTGAGTTGTGCTGACGCTCTTCGACGTAATGATGGGTTTGGAAGTCTATTCCACTCCAGAGATTGACACGAGGTCAACGTTCTCACGGTTGAGGTATCATTCATGATGCGTTCTTACTAGTTGATGACTGTCCGATCTACAGTCGTAAGTATCGGTTGTTTTGCGGTCATGAGAGACTGACCTTTGGGATGAACCGCATCGAGGTACGTTTGCCTCTTGGGTGATATGTTGGTTTTGGTAAAGTCGCTCTGTTTCAGAGTTTGATGTGAGATAAATATCCTCACGTTTATTGAGACGATTCTGATATGGTCAAGAATCGAGGTTATGACTTCATGATTGTTGTGTAGCCTGGGTGTTACGTGATACACCGGTGCTAATTTCGAGGACGAAATTCTTTTAGTGGGGGATATTGTGATGACCAGAAATTATGGATGTTAATCCCGGAGTGTTAATAACCCGTAAAGTTGTTTTACGTGGCAATTGGAGTTTAATCGAGGTGTTGGGCCTTCTGGGCTCGTTTATTTGGGTGGTTGGGATTGTTGGATCCCGAGGTTGAGATTGTATTCTCATTACGGTGTAAAACCTAAGAGTTGGGTTGTTGAAGTGTTTCGGAATCCCGGGTGCTGTGTGTGGGCACCGGTAGGGGGTTTTGGAGTTAGAGAGAGAATTTTTGGAAACAGATGATTTTTAATGAATCATGATGTATTTGTGGGACTATTAGTATTTCGGGGTATTTTTGCTATAAATACCAGTTAAACCCGAGATTTTAATTATCGGAGCCATTTTTCCCCACATTTTCCCGTCACCCTCTCTCTTCCCCCGCGTAGCTTTCCCGATCTGTGCGACCCCCGCCACTTCAAGCGCCGCGCCCGCCGCCGTCCGGCCGCCGTTCGGCGCGTCCGACCCGCCGCCAGCTTCGTCTCTTCCAGGCGCTCCTCCCCATACCAACAATTTGAAGTTTCGTTGAGAATCGCGTTCGGATTTGCCAGAAAAGCGCTAGGGTTCGAAACTGGATTTTGTCCAATTTTGGGGCTCGATTTTGGTACGATTTTGGGGCTTTCTTTCAGGTGTTTTTGGGGCTTTTTATGGTGTTGTTGGGTCGATCATTTCAGACTTTAATGGTTCGAAAAAAATTGTTGCTTATGGTTCGAATTTTGGATGCTGTTTGCGTGGGGTTCTTGTTCGAAATTTGGGGGTTTTGGCTTGGGGATGATTATTGTTGTTGTTAATTGATTAATTCATGTGTTAGATGAATTATGGTGATTATTTGGGTTTGATTTGTGTTGTTAGGGTTCGAATTTAGGGGTGGTTCTTGAGCGATTTTTGATATTGTCTCATTCGATTTTCCCTCCCTGTATATGCCCTGCCCCGGGTCTTGTAAATGGTAAATTGTCGTGGGTTGACAATAATTTTCTATATAAGGGTTATGGGTGTGCTTGAGCATGAGTTGCATGTTCGTAATTAATTGTGAATTAATTTATCGTGTTAGCACATCGTTCCTCGGGGCATGGAACTCGAGCAAGGGTTGGCTCGGACTTCGGAGATTTAAGGTACGTATTGACGTACGAGCATAGCCCATTTAATATAATTGCAATTGTTGAGTGCTTGGTACACTGTATTGCAATGAATGTGTGTGAATTGCATGGTTTATTGTGGAAATGCATGACACATGATATTAGCAATAAACGGAGATTGAAATGCATGGTTTATTGTACTTTCTTCAAATGCTTATATATGCATTGAGAATTGCATGGTGCCGCTTTTGAGCGAGCAGTGATTGGGATGTTGTCGCCTGTGAGCGAACATCGATTATGACGCTGCTGCCATCGAGTATGCGTGGAACTGGAATGCCACTATTGTAGAGTGAGCAATGAAACAGAGATATGAAACCATAAGTGAGGAACACGGATTGTTTATAATCATTGTTTAATGATTTGATGTTATTATTTATGACATTGGTATATGGCTCATAGAATTGTTAATCAATGTAATGATTAACTGGCATTTGGGAATTTGATGGTTTCAGTGTTTTGAGAACAGGGACAGTACAGGAAACCCCGGATGAGGATGATGCCATCCAGGGAGTATATTTTGTATTTCATAGCATTTACTTTTGTTGTAAATTATGAATTTCATTACTGTGATTATGGGATTTTGTGTATTGGTATGCTCACCCCGTTTGGGGGGCTGTCTCTGTTGGGGCAGGTGAACAGGTACATCGATGGCTTTGGAGTTGAGCTCGAGCTGTTGATTGGATGTACTCCCAGGATCGTGGTACCAGGGCTTGATGGAGCACGGTATCGTATAGAGTACATATATACACCTGAGGATTATATACATATTCATGATGCTCGCCTGTGAGCACGATTATACTTGTATATGGATTGTATATAAAGGCATGAGCCTTTCTCTCTTTCATTCTATGTTGCATGCAATTAAGAGTAGAATTGCTAATGATATGAGAGTCATGGGTGTATTGTGTGGGTGTTGAAACCCATCTATGTTGTCTTATGTGTGGTGTCTTCCCTGGCTGGGAATTTATTAGCGTTGCTGTGTTCTGTTGAGTATGTGTTTTCCCTGGCCGGGAACTATATATTGTGTTGTGCTTTTATTTCGGGATAGCTCTATTTATGGGGAGACTCTGCCCAAATTTTTATAAAAGTCCACAATGTAAAAAGTGGCAAAAAGGGCATGGTAATGGGCAATTCTATGAGTCTATATGTTAGTAGAGATGATCTTATAACGTTGAATGTTAAGGGAATTTTGTAAGCATCATCTGAGTTTCCCGATTGATTTGTATAGAAGCATGTACCACACATAGTGGTTAATACACTAATCAAGGGTTAAGGGCTTGGGCTCCTTACAAACTTGGATAAGAACATGATTGCTAGCTTGTTATTGGGAATCGTTCGTCGTGATCCAGCTTATGAATTCAAGTATGTGATTCAAACAGTGAAAGATAAGTATGGATTGAAATATATATGCAAAAGGCTGGCATAGTTTGAAACGTGCAGTACGGAACGCGTATGGAACATGGGAGAGCTCGGTCAATAAATTACTTTCTATATGGGAGCTTTGCAAAATTGGAATCCAGGCACAGTCGTCGAGTGTGATCATCTTGATAATGCAAGACCAAGAGAAAAAACTTTGAGTTATGTTTTCTGGGCCTTCCAACCGTGTATAGATGGTTTCCGGCACTGTCGTCAAGTTATTACAGTGGATGTCACACATCTATATATAAAATATCAGCATAAGATGTTGATTGCTGTGTCCATGGATGTGAATAATCAAGTGTTACCGTTGGCATTTTCAATTGTGGATGAAGAGAACTTTTTGTCATGGAAATGGTTCTTGGAGATGGTTAGCAAACACATTATTGGAGAATCTGGCGGCGTGTGTTTGATTTCTAATCAACATCCGGGCCTTATTGCAGCAACCGAATGTATCCCTGACTTCAAACCCCCCCGTGGAGTGCATCGATTTTGTTTGAGACATCTTTCCTTAAACTTTAATAGTCTTTTCAAAAACGTGCACTTAAAAGACTTTTGTTGGAAAGCTGGATCAGAAAATCAACTAATAAAGTTTAAGCGTACGATGGAAGAGATCAAAACCATTGAACCAAGGGCTTTTGATTACCTGAATCGGATTGATAAGTCTCAGTGGACACTTGCTCATGATGAAGGATGGCGTTGTGGTATCCTAACAACAAATATGTCGGAGTGCATAAATGGAGTAATAAAAGGTGCACGTCGCCTTCGAATCACTGCCATTGTATAATTAACATTCGATCGTTGTGTGCATTATTTTTTCGAGCGATTGAAAAAAACGGATAGAATGATCCAAAATAATCAAGAATGGCCGGATTATGCTTTTGAAAAATATGCTCGGGCTGATCTTCACTCCATTCATCATGAAGTTCAGATGTTTGATCGAAGGCATCTAACAGCCTCAGTTATGACAAGGATGCAAGTTGGACGTGGGGGTAATACTCATGTTCTGAAGCTCAAATCAAGGGAATGTTCTTGTGGGAAGTGGAAAGAATTTGGCATTCATTGCTCACATGTGATACAAGTATGTCGAAATTATGGCTTCAACGCAAAAACATTTGTCAAGGAGTATTATAATATGCAAGAATATTGGAGCACATATCAAGGTCGATTTGAGCCATTATGGGGAGAGCAGTATTGGGAAACCCCGTCATTCGAGTTGTACCACAATTCCACCTTGCGTACTATAAGAAGACGGGGTCGAGACCGAACAACATGCATGCAAAATGAGATGGATTGGCCTGAACCCGGGCAAGACGACATATGGCATCGAGTTCTCAAAACCAATAAAGTTGTAATTGTTTTTGTTATTGTTCTTGTTCTTGTTATTGTTATTGTTATTGTCACATATCAAATAAGACATTCATATGGAAGTACATTAATAATAAGATTGACAATAGGCAAACATGACTACATATATTAAGGATAAAACTCTATAATGCCCCTCCAGTACCACAACGACGCGTCTGTTTCCGTCTCTGACAGCGTCCTTCCTGAATGGCCTGGTCATCTTGCTCTACAGGTACATCGTCCAGCTGAACATCAGGTGACCAATTAGGAACACAACCGGTGACACGTCAAATTGTGGAGACATCGATGCATATATTTCAGGGAATCTAATATTAACATCTGGGCTGGATTGTTCTTGTGAGTACATGGGTTGATGAGGCGTGAAATACGTTTGATCATACGACTGATACACGACGACATGATTTTTACCTCTAAATTCTGAAACTATGAAGTGACAGGAAGCAAAATGAGAAAAAAACGATTGTAACTTGGAGGTTCTGGCCGAGGAAGAAAGATTGTAACTTGGAGGTTCTGACCGAGGAAGAAGGTGGCGAGCAAAATTTATAACACCAATTCACGCCAACTGAGTTGGCGTGACCAATTATTGGTCACGCCAACTCAGTTGGCGTGACCAATGATATTAATTGGTCACGCCAACCGAGTTGGCGTGACCAATTATTCACGCCAACTGGAAAGTCACGCTACCAGTTGGCGTGACCATTATTTTACACTGGTCATGCCAATTGGGTTGGCGTGACCATTATTTTATATGGTTACGCCAACTGGGTTGGCGTGACACATTGAACACGCCAACCCAGTTGGCAACTAACGTTAGTTTTTAAATTTGTTAAATTTTGAGGTTATTTTGAAATTGTTTATTTAATTAATGTTATTTAGTTAAATATCCCCCTGCAAGTGCTACTAGTTGGCGTGACACATTGAACACGCCAACCCAGTTGGCAACTAACATTAGTTTTTAAATTTGTTAAATTTTGAGGTTATTTTGAAAATTGTTTATTTAATTAATGTTATTTAGTTAAATATCCCCCTGCAAGTGCCAAGTAGCAAAACTTCACTATTTTTTAAAGGAAAGTTGGAACATATCTTTCATATTTTTTGTTTTTTACAATTTTAGTTCTTTTTTCTTACGAAAATGCTTATGTGGCGTCCAACAACAAGTCATCATTCTCGTGAAAAAGACTAAAATTGCAACAACAAAAATGATATTATATTATATTTTGATATATTGTAATATATTGTTGAAATATAATATTGTATATCTTTTGGACCATATTTGATTATAGTCATCTATAGTTTTTGTGACTACTATATTCGATTATAGTCATCTATAATTTTTAATATATCATTTTGTAAAAAAAAAACTATCTACTATATTTTAATCTTGTCATTATAACATAATATTTTAAGAGTTTTATTGTGTGTGTATATGTCTACTAAAGTTTTTTTGTTAAAACTTTTAAAAATTGTGACAAAAAATATGTTATAAAACAGAAAGTATACAAGTTAAGTGTCCGGAAGCTAATAGAAATAAAGAAAAATCGTTTAACTCGGGTATATGACCTCGTAACAAAATATAACCCATTTATTCGCAATGGCAAAAATAACTTCAATCACTAATTAGCAATGGAATTAGGAACTTATGTCGCTAAATTACTTTATTTTTTACAATTATACACAAAAATATGATTGTTATTCCCGGAATGGTCCAAGACCAAAGGCCTCAGCTGAGGAATGGGTCAAAAGGGAGCCCTTTCCACCCGACTACCAATTCCAGCAATATATGCGACGGACTCCGTTCATGGCAACAATAATGTCTACAATGCTACAATGTTCCCTCACAATACTATAGGGATGCTAATCTTGTGAAAGAGGATTGGAGCTGCAACTGCACTTGAACTTAGAGCCACTGGAATTCCATACACCCTTGCACCTGACATTGTTGCTAGATAATCAAGCCTAGAATTTTGAATTCAACACACAACTTGGACAACATGTTTGTGTTTAGTCAAATTTGACGGGTTTGATTATGTAAGTAATGAGATATTAATTTTTGTTTTCTTCCCTACTCTCCACCTATAAATACCCACTCATTCGTCATTCTAAAACCACCTAAAAACACAAATCTTTTCTTTTTTTACAAATAAAAGTATTGAGGTCAAAGTGAGATTGAGTGTAAGAATTTTTTAAGGAGATTTTATCATTGGAAGGAATAGGAGTAGTGGAGAGAAAATGAGCATTAAAATCAGAGTGTTCTGAGTGAAATACTTTGTATCCTCAATTCTCTTGTCTTCTTTGTTATTAATAAATAAGTAATCTCCTTGAGGGTTCTTGAGTGGACGTAGCCCAATATGGGGTGAACCACTATAAATCTTGGTGTTTAACTTGTTCAGTTGTTGATTATGTGTTTGTGATATCCGATGCGTTATTACCTTAATTATATGTTGATTTCCTGATACCCCAACAGCTGATATCAGAGCCAAATTCTCAAATACTATAGGAAATCCTCGTATGCTCTGTGGTTGCAGTTTAGTCCGAACTTCCACATCAGAAAAGGCTTACTAGACAGTATTATGGAAGTATTTTTTTTTTTTTTTTGTGTTTTGATAAATCAAAGTGTATGTGGGATAGAAGATGGATGCTATGTTCTAGGGTGAAAGATCATTCAAATCTCATTACTTCCGTCCACATCATGTAGTGGAAGATAGACTTGGTAGTTTCCTTGTTGGACACAAACTCTAAAATGTATTTTTTTTCAAAACTTTTCGGCTACCGATCGATTGCGCCATATTACCGATCGATCGGTAGCACTGAATTTTTATTTTTCAAATCGCTGCCTCACGCAATCGATCGCCAGATTTCCAAAGATCGATCGCGTTAGGAAAAAATTATCCACTTTGATTTTCGTCCTTTGTTTGACCTGTTGGCTCGGTTTGGTTCTTTTTCATTATTTTCGCTCATTTCCTCCACTTTTATGCACTTCCACCTAAATTCCCGGAACATACAAAAACAACACAAAAACGCATAATATCGTCGAAGAATCATAATAAAATGCATATGAATTCATAGCAATTTAAGTGTAAAAAACACACTTATCAACTCCCCCAAACTTAGACTTGATAGTCGTTGAGCAAGCAATAAGATCAAGATATAGAGTTACTTTTAAAAAAGATTAACTAGCAACACAAATGTATAGCTCAGAAACCTCATTTACACACAAACAAGAGTCAATCCAAAAATCAAAAGACGTGTTCTCCTAAGACAAGCAATACATCGCAAAATTGGAACGCATGTGTGTGTTATTGTCAATCTTAGTTTCATGCATATCTTCAAGATCAAACAATACTATTCAACTCAATATCAAGAACTATCAAGTACTCCATAGACCTACTTTTCAAGCACTTATTCACTAATGTAATACTCTCTAGACTTGGATCATAAGGACTTTAGCTTGTAATGTTAGGCCTAGGTGCCAGTTACAAAGAAAAGTTAGGAAAATCAAAGAAGAAAGTATAATTTAATATGCTTGCACATTCCTCTTTCTTCTTCTTTTCTCAAGGCTAATATAATTTTTTTTCTCTTTTATTTTTTTTGCCTTGGACCTCTTTTGAAATACAACTCGTGATCGATATCTAACAGATAGAACTTTAATTGTACAACTCACGATGGATTCACCTTCTTTCTTTTTATTCATCACACATTTCTTTTTCTTTAGTAATAGCTCAAAAACGTTATGTGCTTTGAAAGTCATCTTGCTCTCTTTCGGTTAAGATAAAATTTATTTTAGGCTCATAAAGGTAGGTAAAATGAGTTTGAACAATAATATCGAATGTTGGCTAATTTTTATTCTTTTTCAATTAAGCTCAAAGGTGGACATTAGAGAATGATATAGACAAGGTAGGCTTAAAAGACTCAAACTTTCCAAAGATCGCCTAAATCATATCCAAGTCAAGTTCATAATTATAAAATTTCGCTTCATAGTGCCATCAAATAAGTTTAGAGTACTCTAAGATGCTCAAGACAAACCGGAGTTTATAAAAAGTTTTCACTATCCAACATGTAATCCACAAAATCATGACTCAATATACTCAAAATATTCATCAATTTTGAAGTACTAACCCAACAAGGATATTCACATACATGTCAAAACTTTTCAAGACTCAAGTTGAGATGTAAAGCGAGATTAGTTTCATCATGTAATACAGGCACAATTCTAATTCAATAATTTCTTAAGGTTGAACTCATTTTCAAAAAAAAATCGTTGGTGCTCAAGAAACGATTCAATTTGAAAGAAAAAAATATGACAAAGTAATGCGGTCCCCCAAATTTAAATTGTGCATTGTACTCAATGTACTAAATATGACAAATAATACAAGCACTTACCTTTGACAAAGACCGTCAGTGATCGTCGTCATTCTCCTCATCAGCTAGTGGGGCAAATGTTTGGGAAACATGAACAGCGCACATGGAGTCATTAATCCAAAAATCAAAAATAAAAAACAAAATATAAAATGCCTAAGGAATAAAAAACGAAGATAAGAGATAGAAAAATTTCTTGATTTATAGTCTCAAGCTGATCTTTTTACCCAATTTCCTCAATAGTTGGGGTGGTTAGTGTTACACTAACTCCTAGATCCATTGGATAATGTCTCAACCTCTCATAATTAAAGACATAAGTGCCTAGATAGGATGGCTCCACAAGGGTATACTTTAGCAACAGTGAATGGTCCAACCCATGATGCATTTCGCTTGCTTTGAAAATTGCGAGGTGGTGAAGCTTTATGCAATTCAACAATGTCCCCCTCACATATTTCTCTGCCTTCTCTTTCTTCTTTTTATTCGCTTTCTTTTTTTTCTTTCTTGTCATTACATACATCTACTTGCTCACTTGCTCATTCTCCCCATCGCCCTTGGCATTTCCTTGCACCACATCAACATGTAAAATGTTAATTTCATTAATAATAAAGTATGTGTGCGTGTTGTGTGTGTGTGGTGGAGTTTGAAACATAGTGAATGTAACTTGATCCTCTCCTACACGGAGAATCAACTTCCCTTTTTCAACATCAATCAATGCTCTTCTGGTAGCTAGGAATGGTCTTCCAAAGATCAAGGGCATGTTTGCATCTTCCTCCATGTCCAACACCAAGAAATCCACGTGATGGATTTGTCCACCATTTGTAGTATTGCACCCTAACTATGACTGCCAGGTTCTCGTACGTTGCTAGTCATTTGTATCTAGGTCTTCGTGAAGCGCAGATGCTAGGCGCTACCCATGATCGGCAGGTTGTTGCTGGAATTATATTTCGGCAATTGTCTATTAAATGAGTTTAATTGATAATGGGGCATTCAGGGTAAGCCAAAGAAGTTATTTGACTTTTAAAACCACAAAGGTTGTGATCCTACTGCTATGATACACTTGAGCCTCGCTAGGTCACAATCAACCGGCCGCCGATCTATCGATGAGAATTGAGACTTAAATGTTACATTCTCAAGATTGTGTGATTCATATTCAAGAGATGAGTTTAATTTTTGAAAGCTCCTCACTTTAGTGGAGTTTCTATGTTTGGAAAGGTTCCATCTATAGAAAGTTCTAAAATTAAAAAAGTATGATATATTTATCTCATAATTATATACGTCAATTGTACATCAAGTTATTCAATTGGATTGACCTACTTGGATTATGAGTTTAGTGCTCATGTGTTGGCTGTTGGGCAATTGGAAGATTGTTAGCATATGTGTCCTACAAGCCAAATGTTGGCATGTTGGGCTTTATGCACCCAAAGCCCATTAGTGAATCAATGACCCTATAAATATTCATTCTAGTTTCTGAGAAAAAAATGACTCTTAATCATTCCACACAATACATTATTTCTCATAGAAACGCCGACACCACACTAGCACTGGTGCTGGGCTTGCAGATCTGGTCAGGTTGATCGGACTCGAGGATCACCGCCATCAGATTCACGTCAGTGAATGGTAATTCCTTTTCGTGCATTATATTTGATATTTACATATTCTAATATATGAATCAAGCGCGATCTATCTGTCGTCGGGTTAGAACTGTTTATGTTTTATTCCGCTGCGTTTGGATCTTACGTCGGGGTACGAAAAACCAACAAAAACACCTTGCCCTTGAAGTGCATGTCTTGACCAAGGGTAGTTGGGAGGTTGACCTTATGAGGGTGAATGCCAACCTTACAATTATACCTCCAAGGTTAAGTTCGGTGAATAGTTGAATACGATCGTCTTTCTCCCGTTGGGTATCAACAATGTTATATAACAACAAGAATGGTATCATCAAAGAACACGAAATTGCATTGGCTGCGACAGTTTATTGTATATGGACACAACGAAATGCAATGAAATTTGATGGTCATCGGGATGTTGTGGATATTGTTTTTGGGCGCATTAGAATCTTGGTTTTTAGAATGATGTACAAATTATTTCTTAGTGATATCTATCTTAGGGATGATATGTAGCATTCGCTATAAGATTGTATGGTTTTGTATGCGAGTATATCTCGAAACATTTGTATAGTTTTGATCAATGGAATTTTATTTAGCGATAAAAAAAAACAAGAATTGTAACTAAAAGATCAGATAAATAAAAAAATTATCATGACATACAACTAATCGTGTTAAGGATCCAAGGAACGAATGACATGACTCCTCTTGCAAAAAGGCATCGAGTAATTTGCTCAAAAGAAAAAAAAAAAGCATCGAGTAACAATATCGACATGACACGTATGAGATGCAAAATTACAGAATGCATTTGATGCGTGCCAATGAGTCAACGCACTAAGTCTCGGTAAACAGAGGAATGAAGCGTGCAGTTCATTAGACTAAGCTCATTAGACCACGTAATTTGGTTTATTCATTGTAGCACTTTGATTCACGCACACATGGATTTGGCGCTAATGATTCGGCTGTGCATTTATTGATTTTCGGTCTTTCATAAGTTTAGTACTAAACGAAATCTTAATAGTAATTATCTCAACTAACCACATTTATTGTATCCACCAACCCAACCAAACATTTAAGTTGATCTAATGAGATTTTGGAGCTCTAATCAATCAAAATTAGGTATTAGTGCAATAAATTGGTTGGTTTACACTTTAAATCTTTTTTAGCCGAGTGTTAACATGATACCAAATATTATTGATATGACACTGATCATTGTTAATATGTCCGATATTGCCACCACTTCAATGAAAAAATTACGCAAAGCAAAAGAAACAAAGTTTTGTACAAGACCTGTTTTTTGTTCAATTAGAGAATCAAAATCCAATTTATGATCATTCACAAGCAGAAAGTGCTATTTCGCCAACATAAAAGATAAGTTTGAAATGATTTTTTTTATATAAAATCCTCTTATGTTTTATTAATCTATTATATGATTTTCTTAATAAAAATATAATCTGTGTGACATTTATTGGTGTGTATTTTACCTTGCAGATTCACCTTTTTTCACCGTCTATTAAAGGATCCATGGCCATTTGCTTTCTTCCGTCAGCATCATCTTCGTCTTCCTTAACATATATATCTAACTCCTCCTTTATTATCTGCTACACATAATAATCTTAAGTTGTCTTCCATTGCCATTTATCTAATAGTCTTTGTTACCTCACTTTTTGGTTCGATTTGTAACAATAAATTTGTATACGAAAAATAAATAGACATCGAGATTTTTTACGTGGAAAAACCCTGAAGGGAAAAACCACGGGACCTAGTCCAGTTTAAATCTTCACTATAATAAAAGAGTGATTTACAGTGTATTTTCCTACAAAAATAGAGGAAAAAGCCATGAGAATAGAATGATGAAGCAGAGCCGAGCAGCCTTCTGTGGCCTCAAGAAGAAGAGAAAAAAAACCCCTCATAACCTACTGTTTCATTAATCTTATATCACCCTTAATGGGCTCCCATAGTGGGCCTTCACAATTAATTGGAGATGGGCAATGGGCCCCAAATGCGGGCCAAGGTAGATGGGCCAAGATAAATAGTTAATAAAATGGGCCCTAAGCATAAGGGGCCACGGATCACTCGTTCTTATGAGACCGAGTCGAGCTAATAGGGTTCGGGTCCAAGCCGCAGAGGATATCGGGGTATCATGAGTATCCCCATCTAGTCGAGCTAGAGTAGCGCTGTATCGACTCCAACTGGTTAGGTGAGGACCCGGATCGGTAGTCCTTTAAATGCCAAATCATGATGTGACCCTCGCCATGCCGAGTTCCCAAGTCATGCTGTCGGTAGAGCCATGACAGTTCGAATGCCGATCCTTGATAAAGTAGGCGGCTCGTAGAACCCATACGAGTAACTGGTGTAATCATAGTACTGAGCTCCGGTCAATAAGAGCAGATCATACTAGGAAGTAGGAATCCGAACTGAAGCTACTATAATCGAGAATTCCGAGCTGACAAAGGTGATCGGGAGCCCCGAGGTGATAAAACTGAGCTGAGAAGCAAATAAACATATATCCGAACTCCGGGAATAAGAAATATTCCGAGCAGATAAGACAAATACGGACTATGTTTATCTTGGTTGAGCCGACCTGAGCAAATAAAGCTCGCCCGACCTAAGCTCCAGAGATGATGTATGAGAGAATAATACCCATCCGATCTGATATGAACAAATATTGCTCGCCCGACCTGATCTGAGAATATGTACTAACAAACTACGCTCGCCCAACCCGATCTAAGCTCCGAAGAAATATATAGAGCTAATAATATTGGTCCGAGATGAGCTGAACTCCACATGATAAATAAAGTAAATATTGCTTGGCCGACCTGATCTTAGCTCCGTCATAGATAAGAGCAAATAATGCTCGGCCGACCTGATCTTAGCTCCGTCATAGATAAGAGCAAATAATGCTCGTCTGAACTCCATAGTCAATAAAGCCTAGCTCCATTCCATATCAGATAAAACTCGCCGAACTCCAGAGCTAATAAACATCTGGACATCCAGAGCTTGATAAATATGACGTGCTGAGCAAACAAAATACAGATGAGCTCCAAAATTGATCCATAGAAAGAACAAATAAATCCGGGCTGATCTGAGCTCCATAAGTAATGCCGAGCCGATGAGTAAATAAGTTGATATGAGCTCCGGAGACGGGATATATCGAGCAAATGACACATGTCTGAACTCACAAAACAATAGTCATGCATTTCGTAAATAGATATAGCCGAGCTCCAGACAATCAACATGGAGCAAATAAGACTCCAGAGTGTCGAAACTGAGCTGGCATGCAGTAAGGATGACATGTTTTCTTAGCAGGGCTGACCTGCAATGATAACTCGAAATAATTCTAATTACAGAGTTAAATCTTAAATAGGGCTGACCTGTTATCTGTGCAGGGCTGACCTGCATTAACAACTAGACATAATTCTAAGTACAGAATTAAATCTTAACATGTTGACCTGTTATCTGTGCAGGGCTGACCTGCAATAACAACTAGAAATAATTCTAAGTACAGAATTAAATCTTAACAGGCTGACCTGTTATCTGGGCAGGGCTGACTTGCAATAACAACTAGAAATAATTCTAAGTACATAATTAAATCTTAACAGGGCTGACATGTTCTCTTAGCAGGGCTGACCTGCAATAATATCTCGAAATAATTCTAAGTACAGAATTAAATCTTAAACAGGGCTGACCTGTTATCTGGGCAGGGCTGACCTGCAATAACAACTAGAAATAATTCTAAGTACCGAATTAAATCTTAACAGGGCTGACATGTTCTCTTAGCAGGGCTGGCCTGCAATAATATCTCGAAATAATTCTAAGTACAGAATTAAATCTTAAACAGGGCTGACATGTTATCTGGGCAGGGCAGACCTGCAATAACAACTAGAAATAATTCTAAGTACTGAATTAAATCTTAACAGGGCTGACTTGTTCTCTTAGCAGGGCTGACCTGCAATAATATCTCGAAATAATTCTAAGTACAGAATTAAATCTTAAACAGGGCTGACCTGTTATCTGGGCAGGGCTGACCTGTCTGAACTCCGAAGATAATAAACCGAGCATATAAGTCTCGCCCGACCTGAGCTCCAGCCATAATAAACCGAACATATACCGCCCGTACGTCGTGAACTCCAGAGCTAATAGGTATGCGAAGCAGATAAAGTTCATCCGACATACATAATCACTAGAAGTGAGCAGATAAAACTCAGCTGAACTCCCCAAACTAAAGAGCATCCGAACTCCAGGATGATAAATGCGCGTAGGAGATATAGCTCATCTGAATTTGCAAAGTGACAGATGACTTGCGCTCTTGAGATGATAAAATGCTGAGCAAATAAAGCTCATCTCATCTGATCCCGGAGAATAAATATAAGTAGACAAGACCTGTCCGGTCTGGACTCCAGATAATAAATATGAGCGAATGATTCTCGTCTGATTCGAACTCCGGGGCAGACTATCCAATAAAATCGTGCCTGGGCGGAACTTAATTTCCCAGTCAGGGCTGACCTTTACTTTCATAGTAGTCAGGGCGGACCTTAACTTTCATAGCAGTCAGGGCGAACCTTAACTTTCATAGTCAGGGCGGACCTTAACTTTCATAGTAGTCAGGGCGGACCTTAACTTTCATAGTCAGGGCGATACCTTAACTTTCATAGTCAGGGCGATACCTTAACTTTCATGTTCAGGGCGATACCTTAACTTTTATCGTAGTCAGAGCGGTACCTTAACTTTCATAGTCAGGGCGGTACCTTAACTTTCATAGTCAGGGCGATACCTTAACTTTCATAGTCAGGGCGATACCTTAACTTTCATCGTAGTCAGGGCGGTACCTTAACTTTCATCATAGTCAGGGCGATACCTTAACTTTCATAGTCGGGGCGATACCTTAACTTACATCAGAGTCAGGGCGGTACCTTAACTTTCATCATAGTCAGGGCGATACCTTAACTTTCATAGTCAGGGCGATACCTTAACTTTCATCGTAGTCAGGGCGGTACCTTAACTTTCATCATAGTCAGGGCGATACCTTAACTTTCATAGTCAGGGCGATACCTTAACTTTCATAGTCAGGGCGATACCTTAACTTTCATAGTCAGGGCAATACCTAGTCAGGGCGGTACCTTAACTTTCATCATAGTCAGGGCGATACCTTAACTTTCATAGTCAAGGCGATACCTTAACTTTCATCGTAGTCAGGGCGGTACCATAACTTTCATCATAGTCAGGGCGGTATCTTAACTTTCATCATAGTCAGGGCGATACCTTAACTTTCATAGTCAGGGCGATACCTTAACTTTCATCGTAGTCAGGGCGGTACCTTAACTTTCATCATAGTCAGGGCGATACCTTAACTTTCATCGTAGTCAGGGCGGTGCCTTAACTTTCATAGTCAGGGCGATACCTTAACTTTCATAGTCAGTGCGATACCTTAACTTTCATCGTAGTCAGGGCGGTACCTTAACTTTCATCATAGTCAGGGCGATACCTTAACTTTCATAGTCAGGGCGATACCTCAACTTTCATTGTAGTCAGGGCGGTACCTTAACTTTCATAGTCAGGGCGATACCTTAACTTTCACTCCTCATCTCGTGTGCCTGGGCTGACCATGGCCACACTTGTCTGGGCGGACCATGATATATCTCCTCATCTCGTGTGCCTGGACTGACCATGGCCACACATGTCTGGGCGGACCATGACATATCTCCACATCTCAACTCCCACACTCACACACTACTCCCGAACCTCCATACCACTACACCACATCCGAATAAGTTAATCAAAAATCCGGATCAAATAAAGATCAAAAGCTGATGAATAAGGCCTTACTGCGAGATCGCATGCCCGAGCTGATATAATAGGGGCTTACTGCAAGATTGCATGCCCGAACTGTCATGTAGAGGCTTACTGCTAGATTGCATGACCGAGCTGTCATAATAGGGGCTTATTGCAAGATTGCATGCCCGAGTGGATCTTCTGATGTGGGGCTTACTGTGAGATCGCATGCCCGGGATAGCTGAATAGGGCCAAGGTGGCCGAGGCCGAGCCAAGACTTTGAATCGGAAATGTGCCTTAAGTCCAACGAAAATAAGACCCATGGTGTAGAATGGAGCCCAGATCAGACGACCCAGACCGTAAATGCGGCGCCGCTAACAAAGTTGCGCTGCACAAAAACCCTAAACGCCTGGTTCCACCGCCCGCTGCGCAAACCCCACCCTAAACCAGTCGAGAAGATCAGACAAATAGTGAATGATGCGAGTCGTCTTCTTCCTCATTTTTATCAGATGAGATGCAGACCAGCAGTTCATGCACCGCCCAAAAATGGCAAGGCCACGACTGCTGCCCCGAGCTGAAGTACACGCCCAAACCAGCGGAAGGTCACAAACCCGCTGCCGCAACAACCACGTACTCTCAGAAACCAAGCTTCCAGAGCTAAATCTCATTAGGTCTGGTCCAAGACGAAGGCCAGTAACTCCTGTACCAATGTAAAAAAATCGCACGGCCATAGCCGCTGCCTCCAGCTTCGACGCAACCAGCAATGGGCAACACAACCCAGCCGCCACCTCATAGAACCCTGAACTCGCCGCCCGGAGCCAACCTTGCAAAGCCCACGACCCAGTGCCACCGAAACCACTCGGAACGAGAAACCCATCGCCTAGAGTTGCCAAAAACGAAGCCTCGAACACAGTCGCAACACCCACCTGCTGCCGTTTTTTGAGCTGAAGACTGGGCTGTGGAGGTAAAACCCCAGGAGGAGAGAGCTCAGAGTTCCATCGTAAATTGCCCTAAAAAATCGACGTCTTCGCTTGATTTTCCCACAGACGGCGCCAATTGTTATCTCACTTTTTGGTTCGATTTGTAACAATGAATTTGTATACGAAAAATAAATTGACATCGAGATTTTTTACGTGGAAACCCCGAAGGGAAAAACCACGGGACCTACTCCAGTTTGAATCTTCACTATAATAAAAGAGTGATTTACAGTGTATTTTCCTACAAAAATAGAGGAAAAAGCCATGAGAATAGAACGATGAAGCAGAGCCGAGCAGCCTTCTGTGGCCTCAAGAAGAAGAGAAAAAAAACCCCTCATAACCTACTGTTTCATTAATCTTATATCACCCTTAATGGGCTCCCATAGTGGGCCTTCACAATTAATTAAAGATGGGCAATGGGCCCCAAATGCGGGCCAAGGTAGATGGGCCAAGATAAATAGTTAATAAAATGGGCCCTAAGCGTAAGGGGCCACGGATCACTCGTTCTTATGAGACCGAGTTGAGCTAATAGGGTTCGGGTCCAAGTCGTACCAGATATCAGGGTATCAGTCTTCTTCTGCATTACGAAATCTTTTGCAATTCAGTAAGTAAAAAATTCTGCATGCTAATTTTCTTCTATTTTTAAAGAAAGTTGTGTATGAAGTCAAAAAAAAAACTGGTCCATCTGTAGAATACAGTGCTGGTTCAATCACGACTTTTTCTTTTTCTACTCTTTAATATACTTTATGACTGGCATGACTTTGAATTCTTGTTTTGATCGATTACTAGTCCATTTTACCATTTTATTTACTTGGGATTCTGCTCATTTCAGCAGATAAATGAAGAAATTCGCAGTCAAGGTGGAAGAAGGAAGGGATGGCCGAGATGGGAAGCCATCAGTTGGTCCGGTTTATCGTAATCTACTCGCAGAGAAGGCGTTTCCAACCATTGATCCTAGATCCACCGCATGGAAAATTTTCAGGTCATCTCCTACAAAAAAAAAATGTATCTATTTCGTGTAGTTATTTGGGAAGCTGTTTTGACTTTTGGTCTATAACGAGTCAAGGTTTGGTCATAATGCAATAAGCTGTTTTTGTTGGGCGTAAAAAGAGAAACAACTTACGGAACCAAAAGCAAAACTGGTCAATTTACAGTATAATTTTGCTAATTTTTCCATACTTGTTTCCATGTTACAATGGAAGTCTTTCAAGTTTGTCGACTAACAAGTCACAAGTTTTGTATGCGCAGGACCTCCGTTGAAAAGTATCCTGATAATAGAACTGCTGGGATGGCGTGAGTTGATCGATGGGAAGGTGCCACGCTTTTTACTGCTATTATCTTATATGTGATGGATCATATCTAGGGGTGCTTACCGGTCCGAACCGGTCCGGTCCGGACCGGAACTGGCCGGTTTCGGACTCGTTATGGGCGGAACCGGTCCGGTCCGTTAAGGAACCGGATCGAATCGGTTCCGGTTCCAACCGGTTCCGGTTTGGTCTGGTTCCTTAACGGTTTTTTCGATTTTTTTTTTTATGTTGTAAATGTTTCTTCAATGATGTTCATCACAAATTCAATATATTTCTTCTTCATTTCATAATATAGATGCATACAAATAATTGTAAAGACATGACAATTGAAAATCTAAATAAAAAAATATTACAATTTAGTACTTAGCAGTCTTCATAATTGATAAGTATTGTTTTGGCGTTCTCTTCTTCTTGCTCGTCATAATGATTTACGAATTCGTCAACCGTCCCATCTCTTCTATTTTTGCATTCTGCTTCAAACCAATCTTTAAGTAACGTGAGCATGCATAACGAATCAGCTGATAGACTACTTCTGTAGTCTCCAATAATACGGCCGCATGTTGAGAATGCCGATTTAGAAGCGACGCTTGAAGCTTGTACAACATACACGTCTCTAGCCATTTTGGCTAAGATAGGGAATTGTGCTGCATTGGACTTCCACCATTGTAAGATGTCGAAGTTGTCTTCGGTTAGAAATTGATAATTCAGGTAAATTTGCAACCCAGTCGACGTGCTAGTAGAAGGTCCTTTTCCCTTAAGTTTTTTCCTGCCCAGCATTCTAAGCAAATTGATGCCCTCACCTTTAGATTGAGCTTGGGGTTGTTCTTCAACAGGCCTTTGTTGCGATGATTCACTTGCCTGTTGATTATAATACAACTGAAACATATTTTGGAGAGATTGCATTGTAGACGTCTTTTGATCGTCAACAACCTTCCCCAAAAATTTAGCATAATATTCAAAAAATATCTCAAATGAAGATAAACATTGACTAGGATCTAGCAATGTTGCGATGCAGTGCACGGGTGGGATTTGTTCCCAATACTTTATAAATTTAGTTTCCATTGCACTAACAAAAGCATGCAAGTCATAGTCATCTCTAAATTCTATAAATTTATCAAACATGTTAAATACTAAAGGAAGAAAATAAACGGAAGTTGGATAAGTAACACCAGAGAAACGTTCCGTCGCTTCTTTGAAAGTACCTAACAATGATACACAATTTTCAACAAATTTCCAATCCTCATTAGTCAAATAAATACTTTCATCGCTATCAGGCATTTGATATGAATTATAAAATGGAGTTAAATATATTTGTAAGGTAACATAGCATTCAACATATTGTACAACGAATTCCACCTAGTTTCTATTTGTGATGGAAAAAAAGATGCTTTAAACCATTAGATAAACATAATTGTTTCCAATCACGCTTAACACGGCTCGTGCGTAACCATTTAGCGCAGTATTTCATTTTGTAAAGACATGCTGAGTGATTGTCCTCATAACCAACTTTAACAACCAAATTAATCACATGACATGCACATCTAACATGAAAAAAATACCATCAAGCATTGGTTTAAGATAGGTCTTTAAATCGCGCATCGCAGCATTGTTATTCGCAGCATTGTCTAATGTGATTGAAAATACCTTATCCTGAATTCCATAATGTCTACAAGTGTTGAATACATATTTAGCAATTACATAACCAGTATGTGCACAGTCTAACTCATCTAAAGACAAAATCCTTTTTTGCATACACCAATTATCATCAATCCAATGACAAGTGACAACAAGATATGAATCAGAATTTACATTTGTCCAAATATCAGTTGTTAAACTAACCCTACAAGGCAAACTAGAAAGATGTTGAAACAATGTATTTCTATATTCAACAAATACGTCCATACAATTTCTTTTTAGTGTGTGCCTGGAAATATGTTTAAACATGGGTTGTATAGACGAAGCAAATTCAATAAAACCAGCACGTTCAGCTTGTATAAAAGGTAGTTCACATCTGATCACATATCTAACAAGTGACCTACGATTAATTTCAGCAGTTAAAATAAAATTCGTGCCAGTAAGAACATTAATTTGTGCTTGTGTTGCTTCTCGACCTAATGGTTGTAATGTTGTCTCATCAAAATTATGTTTTTTTACTAAGTGTTTTTTAAATGTTCCGGTGCCTCCACTGGAACCACCAGCTTTATATGAATACTGGATCTTACATAATTTACATATTGCAACAGATTCATTAGTACCTTCTTTTTGAGCGAGTTCAAAGTGATCCCATATCTTACTTCTTTTGGCACGAGTCGGTTGTCTACTCGCTGCTGTAGTGGCTCCGGATGACTCCACATGTTGTCATTCTTGGGCTTGGGCAGCAACAGGTTCGGCAGGTTGTTGGGGTTGTTGTGGTTCGACATTCATAGAAGAACCACCAACATTGAGGTCAGCAAAAAATCACAACTTTCATTTAACTCAGGAATTGGCACAGGCAAATTCATTGCAGAAGATGAACTCAGTGATAGACGACCCGGAACGAGACCCCGACTACGACCCCGGCTACGACCAGCACCACTGCTAGATGAAGATGCCATTATTATATAAGACTATAAGTAAATTGTAGATAGCACAATTGAGAGAGAAATATGAGAGTGACGTATTTTTTGTTACAAGAATTGTTATGAAAAAATACACAACACAACATCCCCTATTTATAGTTTTTATTTTTTATTAAAAATTTTTTTTTTTTAAAAAATAAAAGTTAATGTTGGCAACGGCTAAGAGCCGTTGCCAACGTTAACATTTTTTAACGTTGAAGAGGCAACGGCTATACAGCCGTTGCCTTCTTCATTTTTTATTTTATTTTATTTTTTTATTTTTAAAAAAACTACCGGTTCCGGTTCCGGAACCGGAACCAAACCGGTAGCACCGGAACCGGCGGTGCTACCGGTTTGGTTCTTGGGGACCGCCCCAAACCGGTTTCTAACCGGTTCCGAAGCAAACCGGAACCGTTAAGTCTGGTTCCAGTTTCGGACCGGACTTAACGATCCGAATCCGGGCCGGGTCCGGTTTGACCCGGCCCGGTAAGCACCCCTAATCTTATCTTACTTTTGCATGTCAGAGTTTTGAGTAAATTTGGTGTTGAAAAGTTTTTTGCTTTCTGATAAAACTTTATGGTATTTCATCTTCAGTGGGACCCTTATATGTGGGAGACATATAATGAAGCCTACCAGAAAACATTGGTTGTTGGTTCGGCATTGCGAGCACATGTTATTGAACCTGTAAGAAACTGCATTCCATTACTTAGTATATGCAAGTATTTTGGATGTTTATACATTGTATTGTTATGTTGGGTTTCCGTACCCCAGCGCCAGATCCAAACGCAGCGAAAATAATACAATAAACAGATCTGACCCGGGGACGATCGATCGCGCCTGATTCATATATAAACATGCAAATATCGAATATTAATGCACGAAAAGATATTACCGTTAACGACGAAATCAATCTGATGGCAGTGATCCTCGAGTCCAATCAACCTGACCAGATCTACAAGCCAGCACCAGTGCTAGTGTGATGACGGCTATTCTTAGAGAATGAGTATATTGTGGAATAAATGAAGTGTCATTGTTTCTCAAAAACTAGAATGACTTATTTATAGGGTCATTGAGTAACTAATGGGCTTTGGGTGCATAAAGCCCAATAGGCCAACATTTGACTTGCAGGGCACATGTGCTAACAATCTCCCACTTGCCCAAAAGCCAACACATGAACACTAAACTCATAATCCAAGTAGGTCAATCCAATTGATAAATTGATGTACAAATGATGTACATAATCATGAGATAAATATATCATACTTTTTTAATTTTAGAACTTTCTATAGATGGAACCTTTCCAAACATAGAAACTCCACTAAAGTGAGGAGCTTTCAAAAATTAAACTCATCTCTTGAATATGAATCACACAATCTTGAGAATGTAACATTTAAGTCTCAATTCTCATCGATAGATCGGCGACCGGTTGATTGTGACCTAGCGAGGCTCAAGTGATCAGTCATTAAATCAAAGTACACAGTTATCTGTCAGGACCTCAATGACGCCTCGGGTCATGAGGAGTAATTGTGCACAACTATGACTAGAAATTCTATACTCGACAAGTGGTAACCACTTATAGAATTCCGAGTATGGTCGTTCAGTGAACTCATTCCTAATGAGCACCTATTCATGTGTGCTGACTTCTCCAAGCCAACGCTGATGAAACGCGGCGCACTACACTAGACACATCATGAATACCAGTCTCTAATGAGCATATATCGATATCCCATTCTCGAAGGCTCATCGACCAGGAACATTTAGAAATCGCAGTCGAGAATGTATTTCATGGTCACCATCATATGTGTGAGACCCCGTTATCTAAAGGATATTAAGGTGCGATTAAGAGAACTAAACATATATATATATATATATATATATATATATATATATATATATATATATATATATATATATCAGAGTGTTAGGCCGTGTTGACTACCTGAGCTTAAGAGATTACAGTACCAAAGGTTCAAAAAGGAATTTCACATATTCCTACAAAAGGTACTACATTATAGTCTTACTCTACTTCTTGTAGAAGCTATACAAAAGAATTCTCTAATATGCTAATCCTGTAGCACTCCTTACAGCTCAGCATTTTAACCCGGACCCTGGTTCTCATCATCAAAAGCACCTACAAAGACAACCCCCAACATAAGCATATCATAATTCATATTCAACATAATATGAATGTAAAACGTAAATGCATAAATCATAAATACAAAATACTTCCTGTATTTCCATCGCATTTACAACGCCTATTGGTTGTCCCTGTACCATATTCATAATCAAATCACTATATGAACATATGGCCTCATAAATAAATGTCATGACATATCATTACTTTCTCTCGAGTCAGCCATCATCAGTTATTTTAATGCTTCTTCGCTCCTTAATCTCAAAACAAGCGGTATCTCATCATCGCTTCTTCATACAAGCGGTATCTCATCCTCGTTTAGCATAGGCATACCCCGCCTCTATGTGCAAGCGAGCCTCCCCCCTCCCGCTCCACATATTTAGCGGTAAAGCGTAAGCATTAAAATCCTCACTGTGATCACCCCTGACTCGTGGAATACACCTCTTTTATTCCACATCACAATATGCAATCACAATGCATAATAACATGTATCATACTCTTAATGCATCACATTGCATTCATCATGTGTCAAATAGACAAACATAAAGTACATGTTACCGTTGGGATGCCCGTACGTCGCTTACGTACCTTTCCAAAATGTAGTGTGTTGTGGGATTCTATCCCCTGCGCTGTGTAGCTATCTGTGAAGGCTCTACACCAGTGTACAACACAATATTAGATGCCAATTTATAGTCCAAAATCTAAAAATCCAACAAAATATCATTTTTCATTATTCTGTCCTCTGGCGATCGATCGCTACCTCGAGGCAATCGATCGCCAGACTTCACTGGCCCATGGCGATCGATCGCCTGTCTTTGATTTTGGCTACTGGCCTTCGGCGATCGACCGCCCCATTTGTGGCGATCGATCGCCACATGCTCTGTGCGCGATATTTTCCAGATTTCTGAACACTCATATTCATACCATTCAAACCAGCACATAAGCTATACCACATGCCCAAACCAACATGCTAGTAGCTACAAGGTACTACCGTGAGTGTAATCAAATAAAAGTTATACCCAAACTTAAACCCACATGCATGAAAATCACCCAACAATATCAGTAGCCATCCAAGATTTTCTGAAAACAGGGTACATATTTCATTTCCAGATTTCTCGAGCACCTCATTTCATGCTATTAAAACTACAACATATAACATAAAACATGCTCGAACAAGAACGCCAAGAGCTTTACAAAAACTACCATGCATGTACTCAAATCAAAGGCTTACCAAAAACCTAGCTAACATGCATGATAATACCTCCACAACTTCACTCCCATCCCATATTTTCCAGAAAAAACAGGGCACATACTTTACCCAGATTTTCGAACACTATATTTTACATGCTTAAATCCTTCACATAAAACATGTAACATGCTCAAGGAAAAATACTAGAAGCTTCATAACAACACTATATAAGCATTTAAATCGAAGGTTTTAAGAAGCCTAAGCTAACATGCCATTTTTACACCAACAAAAAGCATGAACTTAAACAACTTAAATTCAAAACCAGAACATGGTTTCTCACCCCTTTTTGCTCCGATTTTTGGAAGGCTTCAAAGCAATAAAAATGGTTGAACTCCTTCCTATCTTGTTCAGTAAGTGTTGGACGATTTTTTGGGAGAGAAATGGTGGGATTTCAGACATGGAAAGGTGGAGTGGGAGAAGGGGAAAGGGGTATGGGTGAGCAGCTGGCAGCAGGGTATGGGTCAAGGGGGGGTGGTTGGGTGGTGGGTTAAGTGATGTGTTATGTTTTGGTCCCGGTATTTAGCACGATGTATTAAAATATCCTCACATGATATTTATAGTATTTTCTCAATAAAATACTTCAATTCCCATTTAAACATGCTTCACCAAAACAAATAACACACACACCCCAAATAATCATGCCACAACCCCAAAATCCCAACATATAACACATGCACCCTGATATGCATCTCCTCAATAATATTAATTCAATCCCATGAATTAACACCAAAATCATCATAATTTAATTAATGATTAAAATCACATAATCATTTCGGGGATATCACAATATGCGTAATGTAAGGACCCTAGTTCCTTAAGTGCGGATTAAAGGCATAAATAGAGCTAATCATGCTATATCAGAGTTTAATAGTTCGTGTTGAGGCTTTGAGCCCTAAGAATTACATGCCAAGTTAAGGACTATCAAATGGATTAATTACATTCTCAAACAAATGAATGTTATTCCCTATAGCTTTACACTACTCCTAGAGTAGATACTATACAAAATAATCATGTCCTTCTAATCAAAAGCGTTCTTCACGAGCTCACCGCCTCAACCCGCCTTAGCCCCTTTATCATGCCAAAAAGTACCTACAAGGACAACCCCCAAAACATGAGCATAATATTATTCATATCCAACACAATATGAATATAAGGCGTAAATGCATAAATCATAATAAAACACTTCCTGTTTTTCCCATGCATTTTAAACGCTCCCTTTTTTGTTGTCCCTGTACTATAACTCATGAGTATAATCAATAGATTATTTAATGGTTCACACATGTCATGACATAACACCATTCAATATTCATCAATTACCAATCCCTAGTCTGTTCATCACAATGTATTTTAATGCCCCTCGCTTCACATATAGGCGGCATAGAATAACCTCGCTTCAATGGACATGCGGTACTCCCACCCCTCGCTTCACATTTTAGCGGCAAATATTCTTTCCTCGCCTCATATGATAACCACGCCTCAATGTGACATGCGGCACTCCCACCCCTCGCTTCACATTTAGCGGCACCAAATAAAATAGCGGCAAGCATTAAAATCATCAAGGGGATGACCATGACTCATGGGATGTGCACCAATAATCATCATATGCATATACAATCATCATGCATAATTCAACATGTATTTGCATCCACAATGCATAATTCCATATATACTCGCATCCACAATGCATAATCAATGAGTATAATAGATACATGTACCGTTGGGTGCCCGTACGTCCTCTACGTACCTTTCCAAAAGTGGAATTTGATATGGCTTCACTTCCTTGGTTGCGTCGCCACCTGGGATGGTTCTACACAATCACACAACCCCATATTAGAAGCCAAATAATAGCCAAATACCAAAAATTCGTCAAAAAATCCATTTTCCAAAATTCTGCTGTTGGCGATCGATCGCTGCATCGAGGCGATCGATCGCGAGCCTTACCGATCGATTGCTTTGATGTAGCGATCGATCGCCTGATCTTTCTGCCTCGAGGCGATCGTTCGCGCCATATATGGCGATCGATCGCCTGCCTCGCATTTTCGCCACTGCCCTTCGGCGATCGATCGCTGCATTTGTAGCGATCGATCGCCATCTGCTGTGCGCGTGATTTCTCCATTTTTATGCCATAATTTCTTCCCCATTCTTACCAACACATACACCAACAAACCAATAACATAAAAACACTATAAACCTTCAACAAACATCACAATACTACCCAAAAATCCAACACCCAACCAAAGTAATACTAATCCCAACAAACCCATCTCAAAAACTCAAATAACAAACCCAAATCAAAATAAATCCTTGCAAAAACAACAAGGAAGGATATATACCCTTCATAGACCTCAAATCTTACCAAGAATCACACCAATGGAGTTTTTGCTAAGGTTTCTCTTCCACTTTTAAGCCAAAATCGAAAATGGGGGAAAGGGGTTAGGGTTGGGAGAGAAATTGGGGATTTTGTAAAGTGATGGGTAAAGGTGGGGTAATGGGGTTATAAGGGTTTAATTAAAAATTATACCCCAAAAATTAACATGATGTATAAAATACCCCAACATGGTATTTTAAAAGCATTTTACCAACATGCACCCAAAACCTCAATTAAACTCATGCTTTCCAATTAATTGCCAACAATAACAAATAAATCATGCTAATACCCAATTCTCCCAACATGCACAACATGTACCCTGAAATACACTCCCGGGTCACGCCTACCATGTGACTAAGCATTTCATCAAGATAATTAATTCCAACACATAGATCAATTATCACCATAATTAATCATATAAACATAATTAATGCCCAAATTGTAATTAATTATTTTGGGGATATCACATGTAACCACATTCTATGGACTATAGCAATCTCAAGGACTTCATCAATACATCAAGATGCATGGGTAAACATATGAAGAAGTGCCATATATATTAATATTCAAACAAAGATTTATCATAATAAGATTACAAGTACAATCAATCAACATTGATTTACTTAATCATGTATGACAACAATATCTTTAACTTTCCCAAAGCCAACTACTCATGTGTCTCAAGACCATCTTCCCAAGATGTCTGACAAACACCAATCGTTGTAAAGGCTTTGTCAGTGGATTCACTATATTTTTCTGTTGAAGCGATTCTCTCGATAATAATGTCGCGTCTACCATCTCTCTCATTAGATAGTATTTTCTCAATATATGTTTGGATACTGATGAGATATTGGCTATTCATAATAGCTCAAATGTTGTCACACTACCAGAGACTGTGTCAACCGCACTAGAAATTACACTCAACTCTTGGATGAAATTTCATATCCAAACTGTCTCTTTGCTGCATCGTATGTTGCAATGTATTCAGCTTTAGTGGTGGAATCCGATGTGGTCTTGCTTGGAACGTTTCCAAGGGACAACATCATCCTTAAGCTTAAATACAAATTCGAACATCGATTTGGTATTGGATACCCCAGAAATAATTATATGTATTTGGGTATTAATTATGTTTATGTGATTAATTATGGTGATAATTAAATTATGTGTTGGAATTAATTATCTTGTTGAAATGCTTAGTCACATGGTTGGCGTGACCCCGGGGTGCATTTCAGGGTGCATGTTGTGCATGTTGGGAAATTGGGTGTTAACATGAATTAATTGTATTGGTTGGCAATTATTTTAGAAAGCATGAATTTATTGGGAGTTTGGTGCATTTTTGTAAAATGCTTTTAAAATACCATGTTGGGGTATTTTATACATCATGTTAATTATTGGGGTACAAATTTAATTATAACCCTTATAACCCCACTATACCCCCACTTTACTTCACTTTACCCATCACTCTTAAATCCCCAAATTTCATTCCCAACCCTAAACCTCTTCCCATTTTCGATTTTTGGCTCCAAGGAGAGGAGAAATCCTTGCAAAAACTTGATTTGTGGGATTATTTGTGAGATTTGGAGTCCCCAAGAGGTATGGATACCTCCTTGGTACTTTAATGGTGTTTAGTTTGGATTTTTGGTTTGGTATGTTGAGTTTTAAAATGGGTTTGTGTTGGGTTGTTATTGGTATTGGTTGGGAGTTGGATTTTTGGTTGTAAATGGTGTATATTGAAGGTTTAAAGAGTTTTTATGTTTTTGGTTTGTTGGGATAAGTGTTGGTGAGCTTGGTGAAGAATTTATGGTGCAAAAATGGTGTTGTTGCAACACAGACAGCGCGATCGATCGCCCGTTTTTGGCGATCGATCGCGCGCAACCGGTAGGCTCCAGAAGCATTCGGCGATCGATCGCCACTTTTGGACGATCGATCGGTGAGGCTGGCGATCGATCGCGCCAAATGTGGCGATCGATCGCCGAAGGATGAAAATTTTGGCATCGGGCAGAATGATCTCGCGATCGATCGGGCCCTTGCGGCGATCGATCGCGAGATGCAAAATATTATGTTTTTGGATATTTTGTGGGATTTTTGGATATTGGACTATAATTGGCTTCTAATATTGATTTGTATGGTTGTGTAGAACCATCCCAGGTACCAATAACTTCAAGGAGATAAAGTTCTTCAACTTCTCCACTTTTGAGACTAAGGTACGTAGTGAGACGTACGGGTATCGGACGGTAAAATGTGTTCTTACGCTTTGGCTATATATATATCGTGGACAAGTGTGGATTACGAAATGTGTTGATATATATTGAGATAATGGTGATGCATTATGATTGTGGACTCAAGTGTTGTGTTTATATATATGTGGATGGAAATGCTTGATTGTTCAGGTAGTTGTTATATACGAGCGAGGGAGGTACTTGCCGCTGTCATATGAAGCGATGGTAATATGATATTTGCCGCTGTCATGTCGAAGCGATGTACATGCCGCTGTCATTGTTGAAGCGAGGGATATCATATGATGCCGCTATATGTCGAAGCGAGGGGTCCTAAATTTTCGTTGTTGTAACAGGACCGGAACAGTCACATTTAGTGATTAATGTGGAATATTGTGGTTATAACTGGAACGTGGTATCGATCATTATATTATGAACTAATGATTTTGTGCATGAGTTTATGAAACATGAACAACAATGAAAATGTGCTAATGTGGTAAATCAAGGAGCATACATACATACATATCTCATGCAATTATTTATGTTATTGTGCTTGGATTTGTTGAATAGTGATGTATATGCTCATGGTGAGTTGTTCCTGTAGGTAAACCTTTTGGACTTGGAGGGCTATGGGCCGGGTTGAGGCAGTGAGCTACGAGGAGCATTAAGGAATTAGGATACAGGATTTTGGATAGTCTCTACTCTAGGAGTAGTGTAAATCTATAGTATCAACATTCATTATTGGGTATGTAATTGATTAGCTTTTGGAATTTTATTTTTGGCCTGTAATCCTAATAGCTCAAGGCTGCAACCGGAACTATAAACTATCTTTAATGCATGTTAGCCCTAGTTATATTACTTTTTACACTGTTAAGGTAGAGAGGCCTTACATTAGTGGTATCAGAGCCGTGGTTAGAGAACCCGGGAATGAGTGAAGGGTAGCCTTTGCAATAGGTTGGCTAGGTGCTCTTTTTAATCATGTTTAGTGCATATAGAGTATATAAATGTTATACTAACATGTTTTGGTTATTGTTACTCATGTTATCTAACGGCGTATTATATGAACTGTTTTTGGTGTTATTGTTAACCCTTGTGTTACAGCGTGGCAGCAAATATCGATATAGGAGACGCAGTGAGTGTTAATGCAAGTGCTGGGCGTACAAATCCTCTACCACCGCCAGCTTTGGGCGAAGAACCGTCTGAACACCAGTTGTTTCCCGGGGAACTGAGCTTGACTCAATTCCTTGCATACTGACCCCCGATGTTTGAAGGAACCGAGACAGGGGAACAGGCCGAAGAGTGGTTAGAAAGGATGGAGCAAATCTTCGTGGCGGCTCCTTGTGCGAAGTCGGCCTGGATAAGGTTAGCAGAATTCAACTGTCCAAGAAGGCACTAATGTGGTGGAAGACCACGGTGTTAGAACATGAGGCTCAAGGTCATGATATAAACTGGAAGCTGTTTAGAACTCGATTTCTGACCCAGTATTTTTCGGCTGCTGCACGGGAAGCTAAGGGGGATGAATTTACTAACCTAAAGCAAGGTACTATGCCGGTGTCAGACTATGCTCTTCACTACTGTTCTTTGCTCAGATATGTACCTCATGTCGCCACAAATACTCAAGTGAAGATGAGGCACGTCATGAAAGGCTTGAGGCCTGAATTGTATGATAGGGTGATCACTTACGGCCCTACTTGTTTTGATGACGCCCTTGCACGGGTCGAGCTGGCAGAATTGGGAGTGGGTGCATATCCGACTGTAGCGCCACCTCCAGCACCACCATAGAGATCGACCCCGGAAAACTTGAAACCAAGGGGCGCCATTTTAAGCCAAGGGGGAACTCATCAGCTTCCCGATTCAGTGGTAGACGGCCTGATGTGCGTGGACGGGGAAATCGTGGGAATAATGGTCCGTCAAATAGGGACAGTCACAAGCAAGTAATCATGGGATAGTTAGATGTTTCCTTTGTGGGGGACCCCACTCGGTGAAAGAGTGTTCTGCTTGTTTTGAATGTGGTAAGCATGGCCACTTTGCTCGAGAATGTCCTAATCGGGGAGGACAACAGAACACTATGGGGAGACCTTTAGACAAGGCAGTGCAACAAAGACCACCGTTTACACCGAGACCATTGGGAGGTCAGCCGTTGGGGCCACCTCAAGGGCAAGTGTACGCTCTGACCAGGGAGCAGGCTACAGCGGCTCCAGAGGAAGTGATAGCGGGTACGTGTCATTTATTTACGCACCCTGCTTTTATTTTGATAGACACATGTGCGTCACACCCCTTTGTGTCGACGAGTTTTGTGGAGAGGCATCGCATATGCACGTCTCCGTCGCCCACGCCTCTTCTGGTCTCGACACCCGCTGGAAAGAGTATGATTGTTGATCGGTTTGTTGTTGACGGCCTCATTTATTTTGAGGGCAACGAGTTGAAGTCAGATTTGATTGTTCTGGTAATGTCAGACTTTGACTGCATTGTGGGAATTGATGTACTGAACAGGTATCAGGCAGTGGTAGACTGCAGGCAGAGAACGGTGCGGTTCAGATCTGATTTGGGGGTTCAGTGGACTTTTTATGGGGATGGTTCCCGCTCAAAAATCCCATTGATATCGGCTATCAAGATGGCTAAGTTATTGGAACGTGGGCATATGGGTTATCTTATTTATGCCATTGATGTTGCTGAAAAGAAGGAAGAGTTAAGGGTCGAGGATATACCCGTAGTCGCGGAGTTTGCCGATGTATTCCCGGAGGAGATTCCCGGATTTCCACCGGCTAGGGAAGTCGAGTTTGGGATTGAATTACTACTGGGAACACCCGCTATTTCTCGTGCCCCTTACAGGATGGCACCGGCAGAGTTAAGGGAGTTGAAAGAGCAACTACATGAACTCCTTGACAAGGGTTACATACGCCCCAGCGTATCGCCTTGGGGTGCGCCTGTATTATTTGTGAAAAAGAAAGATGGATCGATGCGTCTGTGCATCGATTATAGACAATTGAACAAGGCCATAGTGAAGAATAAATACCCTCTTCCGCGGATCGATGACTTGTTTGATCAGTTGCAGGGTACGAGGTTGTACAATAAAATTGATTTGAGGTTGGGGTACCATCAGATTCGAGTTAGAGAGGAAGACGTACATAAGACAACATTATGGACCCGTTATGGTCATTATGAGTTTTTGGTCATGCCGTTTGGAGTGACAAACGCCCCAACTGTCTTTATGAGCTTGATGAACCGAGTATTCCAACCATACCTTGATCAGTTCGTCATAGTATTTATTGACGACATACTCATCTACTCTCGGAGTGAGGAAGAGCACAAGAATCATTTGAGAGCAGTGCTTCAGATTCTTAGGGACAATCAGTTGTACGCCAAGCTCAGCAAGTGTGAATTTTTGTTGAGCAGCGTGGTGTTTTTGGGGCATGTGATCTCTAGTAATGGGATATCTGTGGATCCCAGGAAGGTAGAGGTAGTGATGGATTGGTCTGCGCCTACATCTGTGCCCGAGATCCGGAGCTTCCTTGGTTTAGCGGGTTATTACCGACGTTTCGTCGAGGGATTCTCTAAGATCACTAAGTCGTTGACGCAGTTGACTCAGAAAGGAGTTCCATTCTTGTGGTCTGAGGCATGTGAGCAGAGCTTCCAAGAGTTGAAGCATCGGTTGACTACAACACCTGTACTGGTGATTCCTTCGGAGAACGAGAGGTTTGCTTTGTACACAGATGCATCACTGCAGGGTTTGGGCTGTGTACTGATGCAGGATAGGCACGTGGTGGCTTATGCTTCGAGGCAGTTGAAGCCTCATGAGACCAGATACCCAGTTCATGATTTGGAACTGGTGGCTATCATTTTCGCCTTGAAAATTTGGCGGCATTACCTATATGGTACTTCATTTACCATTTATACGGACCATAAGAGCTTGAAGTTCTTATTCACCCAAGCGGAGCTGAATATGAGGCAGAGGAGATGGATGGACTTGCTCAAGGACTATGACTGTGAGATAGAGTACCATCCGGGGAAGGCGAACCTGACAGCTGACGCTTTGAGTAGGAAGGTGAAGTATACCGCAGAGGATGTTATTCAGCTATCAACCATGATGACTTCCTGTTGTCATCTGGGATATGACTTTGATGTAGATACATCACCGGTACATGTATCGACCCTGTTGGCAGAGCCGGAAATCTTTGAATCTATCAGGAAAACTCAGATGTCAGACGTTGAGGTGCAGAGATGGTTATCATATTTACGTCTGGGTCAGTCATCAAAGTTCAGAGTGGCAGAAGATGGTTCCTTGAGGCTTGATAACCGTTGGGTAGTGCCGAGGGCACCAGAGTTGCGTCAAGGGATCTTGCATCGTGCTCATAGCAGCAGGTTTAGCACACATCCAGGTGGGAGAAAGATGTACAAGGACTTATTCGACCAGTGTTGGTGGATGCGGATGAAAAGAGACGTCATCACCTTTGTCAAAAAGTGCTTGATTTGTCAGCAAGTAAAAGCGGAGATGCAGAGGCCTGGTGGCGAGTTGAAGAGTTTAGAGATACCGGAGTGGAAGTGGGAACACATATCTATGGACTTCGTGACCCACTTGCCAAGGACTGCCTCGGGATATGATGTGATCTGGGTGATCGTGGATAGATTGACGAAGGTGGCTCACTTCATCCCTTATTGTATGTCGTACACATACTTAAAGATGGCCCAATTGTATGTACTGGACGTGGTAAGGTTGCATGGGATTCCAGTCTTTATTGTGTCTGACAGAGACCCACGGTTCACATCACATTTTTGGGAAAGTCTCCAGTCAGCTTTGGGTACGGAGGTGAGACTGAGTACAACTTATCACCCTCAGACAGATGGCCAGACAGAGCGTACCATACAGACGCTCGAAGATATGTTGAGGGCATGTGTATTGGAGTTTGATGCTCCGTGGCAAGATTCAGTGCCACTAGTAGAGTTCTCTTATAATAATAGCTATCAGGTGAGCATTCAGATGACTCCATTCGAAGCTCTTTACGGTCGACGTTGTAGGTCACCGTTGTACTGGGAGGATTTGACTAGTAAGATGGTCGGGGGACCGGATTTGATTCGAGAAATGGAAGAGAAAATCAAAGTGATCCGTCAGAAAATGAAAGCGGCTCAGGATAGGCAAGCAGCCTACGCTAATAAACGGCGGCGGCCGTTGAAATTCCAAGTGGGAGATAAGGTCTTTTTGAAGATCTCACCTTTCAGAGGTGTGGTTCGTTTTGGAATGCGCGGGAAGTTGTCTCCGAGGTATGTTGGGCCATATGAGATATTGCAGCGCATCGGTACTTTGGCTTATCGTTTGGCTCTACCGTCGTCATTGCCTGGTATACATGACGTCTTCCATGTCTCTATGTTGCGGAAGTATGAGCCATCTCCGTCTCATGTTTTACAGCCCTCAGAGCTACAGTTGGGTTCAGATATGTCCTATGTGGAACGACCGGTTAGAATTCTGGGTCGAGAGGATCGCAGACTTCGGAGCAAGATTATACCGATGGTAAAGGTTCAGTGGGATCGTAGGGGTGTCGAGGAGGCCACGTGGGAGACGGAGCAGCATATGGTGCAGCATTACCCGAAACTATTTTCTGGTATGTGATTTATGTTTAGTTTCGTTTTGGGTAAGTGCATGCGATTTCGGGGTCGAAATCTTGTAAGTAGGGGAGTATTGTGATACCCCCGAAATAATTATATGCATTTGGGCATTAATTATGTTTATGTGATTAATTATGGTGATAATTAAATTATGTGTTGGAATTAATTATCTTGTTGAAATGCTTAGTCACATGGTAGGCGTGACCCGGGGGTGCATTTCAGGGTGCATGTTATGCATGTTGGGAAATTGGGTGTTAACATGAATTAATTGTATTGGTTGGCAATTATTTTGGAAAGCATGAATTTATTGGGAGTTTGGTGCATTTTTGTAAAATGCTTTTAAAATACCATGTTAGGGTATTTTATACATCATATTAATTATTGGGGTACAAATTTAATTATAACCCTTATAACTCCACTATACCCCCACTTTACTTCACTTTACCCATCACTCTTAAATCCCCAAATTTCATTCCCAACCCTAAACCTCTTCCCATTTTCGATTTTTGGCTCCAACGAGAGGAGAAATCCTTGCAAAAACTTGATTTGTGGGATTATTTGTGAGATTTGGAGTCCCCAAGAGGTATGGATACCTCCTTGGTACTTTAATGGTGTTTAGTTTGGATATTTGGTTTGGTATGTTGAGTTTTAAAATGGGTTTGTGTTGGGTTGTTATTGGTATTGGTTGGGAGTTGGATTTTTGGTTGTAAATGGTGTATATTGAAGGTTTAAAGAGTTTTTATGTTTTTGGTTTGTTGGTATAAGTGTTGGTGAGGTTGGTGAAGAATTTATGGTGCAAAAATGGTGTTCCTCGCAACATAGACAGCGGCGATCGATCGCCCGTTTTTGGCGATCGATCGAGCGCAACCGGTAGGCTCAGAAGCATTCGGCGATCGATCGCCACTTTTGGGCAATCGATCGGTGAGGCTGGCGATCGATCGCGCCAAATGAGGCGATCGATCGCCGAAGGATGAAAATTTTGGCATCGGGCATAATGGTCTCGCGATCGATCGGGCCCTTGCGGCGATCGATCGCGAGATGCAAAATATTGTGTTTTTGGATATTTTGTGGGATTTTTGGATATTGGACTATAATTGGCTTCTATTATTGATTTGTATGGTTGTGTAGAAGCATCCCAGGTACCAACAACTTCAAGGAGATAAAGTTCTTCAACTTCTCCACTTTTGAGACTAAGGTACGTAGTGAGACGTACGGGCATCGGACGGTAAAATGTGTTCTTACGCTTTGGCTATATATATATCGTGGACTGATCGCTTTTATTTTAAACAGTTATTTCGAGCGATTCTACCGCAAGTGCACGGTGTCAAGTTTTAGTATAATGATCTAGAAGTAAGGATTGTCGAACCCACGAGGACTAGTAGTAATTACCAAATTTAACTAGCGTTCTATATTTAACCTACGAAACTGGTTGAAAGATGAACTAATTTAATCAACTCCAATATTCAACGCACCACAGAGAATTAAGATAATAAACAGTAGAGATAAATATCGAGACTTCGGTTCACTTGAGTAATCCCCCACAATTTACCTACTAGTTCTAATTAAAATTAATGCATCTAAGGTGACAAGTTTTCCGATTATATCCAATATACTCTCTCGAGCTATATTAAACCTAACACTGAATTGCAGTAAGTAACTCTCATTCACTTATTTAACAATTCAATGTTGCAAACGTTCTATGAAAACCCTTAGCCTTCGATTACTAGATATCTATAGCTATCACTCGTGTATTTGACGTCATCTCTCGATCTCGGTCTGAAATCCACGGTTTATGTTATTGGTTCCGTTTCACAAAATCATCTCTCGATCTCAATTGCAAACTAACAACATTCAAAGAGTAGCTAATTCTTCAAAAGCATTAACAGCATAACATAAACTCAAAAATAACAAAAACTCAATCAAAAACTAGAATTAAAACTGTGGGTTCATACACAAGATCCCCTTGTCTCGATAACAAACTTAGCCTAGCATATTAACGGAAAAACAACATTTTATAATATCTAACAACATTATAAACATTGGAATTCGAAAATAAAACTACACAAAAGTTCAGAAATACTAGTAAACACTCGATGTTGAATCGTGCGTCGATCCGTTGTTCCCGTCTCTAGCTGCGTTCCTTTGAATCGTCTTGAATGAATCTTCTCTTCCAAGAGGTGGCTGCCTATCCAGAGGTCAAAGAACCCTCCTAATGACCTAAAAATCTCTTTTTATATGTCTCCTCCCGAGCTCCAATAATCTGGTACCAAAAATAGCCCCAAAACTTAATTAAGGAAGTTTTTTATTCTGGGACTCTGCACGCGATCGATTTCTTCAAATTGGGCGATCGATCGCCTTCAGCTTTTTCTCCTCGGCGATCGGTCTCTTCAAGATAGGCGATCGATCGCCTATATGTTCTGTCCCGAGGTGATCGGTCGCCTGATTTGTTGCGATCGATTGCCTCTCGCTTGAAAAATTCCACGAGCTCACTGCCTTCAGGCGATCGATCTCTTCGAAATAGGCGATCGATCGCCTGAAGCTTTTGTCAATTTTTAAGTCATTTTGACATCTTTTCCCACGGATTGCCTCGTACTGTCATAGTTCCACATCCTAGTCCATAAAACGGGGTTTTTCCAGTATTTCTTGCACTTCTACTGGATTCCTGGAAATACAACAAAACACAACCAAAAGTATAAAATCTTCCAAGAATCACTATAAAAATCGCAAGAAATATATGCAAATATAAGTGTAAAAATGACACTTATCAACTCCCCCAAACTTAGCTCTTGATCGTCCTCGAGCAAGAATAAAATCAAAAACAGTGAATTCACAACAGATAAGTGACATGGATCATTTCGTGCTCGTATGTTTATCTCAGAACCTTTACTCATACTACAACAAAGAATCTTTCAAATTGTTGGACACAAAGTGTTTTCTCTTTAAGTCAAATAACAGTTTCAAATTTGGAACGTGTGTGTGTGCTGTTGTCAATCCCAAGTATCATACAATTATCATAGATCAAAACAGTGTTAATCAATAACAATCAAGATTTTTCATCGAGAATCTCATAAACCTAGTTTTCAAGCACTTCTCCACTAATGCAATCAATTCCTAGACTTGGATCAAAAGGACTTTTAAAGCTTATAATGTTAGGCCTTTTGGTGTCGGGTACAAAGAAAAGATAGGAAGCGCAAAGAAGAGAGTATAATCTTTTATAATTCAATTGTTCGCACACATCGAGCTTCTCTTCTTTTTCTTTTATAGCCTTGGCCACTTTGGGTCTTATATGTTTATTTTTTTTTTCTTTTTTCTTTTCAAGGCTCTTTGTCTATCCTTTTCTTTTTCTCATTCACAAGCGCTTTTCACAATAAGCTCATCAACTATAAACATCTATGTGCATCTAATGAAATTCATTATACTCCCTTGGGTGAGGATAAGATTTTTTTTTTTTTTTGGGCTAAACATGGTAGGTATAATGAGTTTATCAACAAATGTCGAATGGTGGCTAATTTCCATTCTTATTCAATCAAGCTCAAAGTTGGACACTAGGGAAAGATGTAAATAAGGTAGGCTTGAAAGGCTCAAATGTTCCAAAGATCGCCTAAATCATATCCAAGTCTAGTTCATAATTATAAAAATTTCGCCTCAAAGTGCCATCATCAAATAAGTTCTATGATTACTCTAAGATGCTCAAGACATGTCATCAAGTTCACACCTATCATCACTACTTCAAAAGTAATCAACAAGTTTATGACTCAATGTGCTCAAATTATTCCTCATTTTCAACATGTCAATTCGACTCAAAATATTCACAACATGTTTACAATCATCCAGATTCAAGTCATAAGTAGAGTAAACTAATATCATCATAGCATGGAGTCACTACTTTTAATCCAATTACACTAAAAACAATTTTTCAGGCTCTTCATCGGACTCATCAATATTATGCTAAAATCAAAGATTCCACAGCAGTAGACATGTTCAAACGCACAATTAAACAAATTCAACTCAGCACAAACACCATTCACTCCTTAAACAAAAGCAAAAACAAAATTCCCATCTCCACATATCATATCATAGTTAACCAATTACCCCCCCAAACTTAAGTAATACATTGTCCTCAATGTAGTGAACATGAAGAAATAATAGGACAACGTAATACCTGGGGTGACAACCGTCAGTGGTCGTCACCCTCATCCGCATCGGCAGCGCCATCAGCATCATCATCGTCATCAGAGGGTGGCGGGTATGGCTGGAGCGTGGGTGGCAGTGGAAACGCCAAGTCGGGATGGGCCTGGGCTGCGACTGTGTGCCAGTCGTATGAAAAACGTAGAAACTCACGAAACTCAAGGCGCATGTCATCTTGATTGTGCAACATCTCCTCTTGATTGCGCCGGAGCTCGCGTTGCCCATCGCGAACCAATCGCTGTTGCAGTTTGAGTGCCCTCATCTCATCCTCTAAAGATTGAAATCGTTGAGCATTGGTGGTAGGATGGGCTATTGGAGAATGGCCACGAGAAGCTCGGCGATGTGAAGATTGGGGCTGGTCCGGATCATTGGAAGGCCCTGGTGCAGACTCGGGCTCCGCCGGTGGTCTAGGAAGGCGAAGTGGCATAAATGGCACACTGGTTTGCTCATAAGCCTCCCAAGGGACTTGTTTCTGGCGGCACAATTCAGTGATTAAAGACGGAAAGGGGAGACCAATCGTGGTAGAGCCTTCCACCGCTACTTTCATCGAAGAGTATATGATCTCCCCAATATCCACCGAGCGGCGTGTCATGATAGCGAAAACTAACACAGCTCTCTCCTTAGTAACCACGGCAGTGTGAGTCGATGGAAGGACTCGATGGGAGATAAAAGTAAACCAGATGTCTGCCTCTGGTTTCAACTGAGTTTTCTTACAATGTTTGATCTGCCCATCCGAATTGAGTATCCATTCTGCCCCTGCCCCACAGATTGTCTCTATCACTTCATTATAGTCAAGGTGGTGATGCAAATAAGTCGAGTATTCATCGTTTCTGAAATCCGGCATCTCATATGTGCGATTGATGCGTTCGCTAAGAAAAAGAAACTTCTTCCGCCGGATAGTCAGATACGGACCGTTCGCTTCGACTTTGAAGTTGGCATAGAACTCCTTGACTAAGGGGATGACTGCAGGGCACGGGGGTGATACAAAGCGCAACCATCCGCGGCGTTCCGCCTCGTTGAGGATGGACGAATCGGGTGTGTCCATATCCATTCCCCTCTCCCGGACTAAAGGTCTAGCATGCCATTTTTCATAGAATTCGGATGCGACATGATTGGCAAAACGAGTCGTGTCATAATTCGGGGTGGGGGTGGAAGAGGAAGCCCCTCGTCTTGGCTTCTTTGTAGGTGCCATGCTATGAGATATATCAAAATGACAAGCAATGCCTCAATGAGTTCTTACACAATCCAACTTGCCTCAAACCACTTTCAAGAAGTTACTAAGCACCACCAAGCCTCAACAATATCAATACTAGCAAGCCTCTAACACCAATCTTCAAAATAACTTTCCTACCCACAAAGAATGCAAATCCTTGCCCACTTTCACCAAATATCTAGTAATTAGGCATGACCCGGAAATTGCAAGCCAAATTACCTCTAAATTTTGAAGCTTTGATGGAGGGTGTTCCTGGGCTTGGAGTAATCTCTCCTTGGTGCTGGAATGGCTTCCCGATCTTGTAATCTGTAGAAGAAAATTGCACCCTTTAGCCAATAATAGTGGAGGGGAAAGGAATTTGTGATAACATGAAAAATTGAGAAGAGATTGGGAAGGAAATTTGGGATTTGAGGATTTGGGGATTTAGGGATTAGGGATTTGAAAGGAGGAGGAGATGTGAGTTGGTGTGGAGTGAGCGAATCAGAGGTGTTTAAAAACAAAAAAACGCGACAGGCGATCGATCTCCTCAGATTAGGCGATCGATCGCCTGTGTCCAGTAGCATTTTTTAAAATTTTTTTCGTTGAGGCGTTCGATCTCCTAAAAATAGGCGATCGATCGCCTACCTCCAGTAGCATTTTTTTAAAAAATTTTGCGTGTAGGCGATCGATCGCCTACCTCCAGTAGCTGTTTTTGAAAAGTGCATGCTCAAGGAGATCGATCGCCTTGTTAGGCAATCGATCGCCTCCCTCCAGAGTTTTTTTTTTTTTTCTATCAAAACCTACAAAAATTAAAAAGAAAAACGAAATGCCAAACCAAAATCAATTAACTAATTACTAAATTCAAAACGAAGGAGAAGGGAGAAAAATTAGTTCTTGATTTATAGTCCCAAGCTGGACTTTTTGCATCTGTCGCTTCATTCAACAAAATGGACGGTGGTGCACTCCGGTATACTGAAATCATGCCCGTGGTAGTGCTTCAACCGCTGTGCATTCACTGTGAACGTTCCCTTGGTTGGATCATAGAGTTCGATTGCACCTGATGGAAACACCTTGGAAATACGGAATGGTCCGGACCAACGAGATTTAAGCTTGCCTGGAAACAGCCTTAATTTGGTGTTAAATAATAACACCATATCTTCTTCCTTGAAATCACGTTGACTGATCCTTGCGTCATGCCATTTTTTTGTCTTTTCTTTATAGATCTTGGAATTCTCGTATGATTGGTTCCGAAACTCTTCCATTTCGTTCACTTGGAGGAGACGGTGATCACCTGCAGCAGTTAAATCAAAGTTTAGATTCTTTATTGCCCAATATGCTCTATGTTCCAGTTCAACCGGAAGATGACATGCTTTTCCAAAAACTAACCGATATGGTGTGGTGCCAATAGGTGTTTTATATGCAGTTCTATAAGCCCATAAAGCGTCATCTAACCGTAAGGACCAGTCTTTTCGAGAAGTATTGACAGTTTTTTCTAAAATGCGTTTTACTTCCCTATTCGATACTTCTACTTGCCCACAAGTTTGTGGATGATAAGGTGTTGCAACTTTGTGGGTGACTCCATATTTGCTTAAGAGTTTGTCAAAAAGTTTGTTGCAAAAATGTGACCCACCGTCACTAATGATTGCCCGAGGCGTGCCAAATCGAGTAAAAATATGTTTTTTTCAAAAATTGCACCACCACTCTAGCATCAATAGTGCGAGACGCTGCAGCCTCAACCCACTTTGACACATAATCGACCGCAACTAGAATATAGTAGTGTGAACATGAAACTGGAAATGGTCCCATAAAATCGATGCCCCAAACATCGAACAATTCACATTCAAGAATGTTGTTCAAGGGCATCTCCTGTCTCCTAGAAATGTTACCAGTTCGTTGACATCTATCACAAGCTGAAACATACCTGTATGCATCTTTAAATAATGTAGGCCAATAAAATCCAGATTCCAGTACCTTAGCAGCAGTTTTGGTTGGACCCATGTGTCCCCCTACCTCGCGATCATGACAATGACTCAATATAGATGACATCTCCTCCTCTGGAACACACCTCCTGATCATGTTATCTGCACAAACTTTGAACAACAATGGTTCCTCCCACATGTAGTGTTTAACATCAGATAAAAATTTCGTTTTTTGATAAAATGTCATTTTGGGAGGATACCACTAACCAAATAATTTGCAAAATCGGCATACCAGGGTAGGGCAAGAACTTGAAAGAGCTGTTCATCGGGGAATTTTTCATTGATCTCTTCCACATCATTATCATGTTTCTCAATCTCAAAATCAATCCTAGATAAATGATCCGCCACTACGTTCTCTACACCCCTCTTATCCTTAATTTCTAAGTCAAATTCTTGCAATAAAAGAATCCATCGGATTAAACGTGGTTTAGCGTCTTTTTTAGCAAGAAGATACTTGAGTGCCGAGTGATCAGTGTACACAATGACTTTTGATAGACAAAGATAAGAGTGAAATTTATCGAAGGCAAATACTACTGCTAGAAGTTCTTTCTCAGTGGTGGCAGAGTTCTGTTGTGCCTCATTTAACGTTCTACTAGCATAGTAAATAGTGTGAAATACCTTATTCCTTCTTTGTCCCAATACTGCTCCGACAGCTGTGTCACTTGCATCACACATCAACTCAAATGGTATATCCCAGTCAGGTGCTATCAAAATAGGTGATGTGACCAATCTCTCCTTTAGTGTCTCAAATGCCTGCAAGCAATCATCATTAAAATCAAATGGTGCTTCTTTAGTCAACAAGTGAGATAAAGGTTTTGAAATTTGAGAAAAATCCTTTATAAATCGTCTATAGAACCCAGCATGGCCTAAGAAACTGCGAATTCCCTTCACTGATACTGGTGGAGGTAGTTCCTGTATCACTTGTACCTTTGCTCGATCCACTTCAATACCCTTTTGGGATATTTTATGGCCCAAGACTATTCCTTCTTTTACCATGAAGTGACACTTCTCCCAGTTTAGTACTAAGCTGTTCTCCTCACACCTTGTCAATACGAGATCAAGATTATGCAGACATGCATCAAATGAATTTCCAAACACAGAAAAATCATCCATGAATACTTCTAAAAACATTCATACCATGTCATGGAATATCGACATCATGCATCTTTGAAACGTAGCCGGTGCATTACATAACCCAAAAGGCATTCTCCTAAATGCAAATGTACCGTAAGGACAAGTGAAGGTGGTCTTCTCTTGGTCCTCAGGTGCAATTGCTATCTGATTATATCCCGAATACCCATCTAGGAAGCAATAATAATCATACCCAACTAGTCTCTCTATCATTTGATCAATGAAGGGGAGGGGGAAGTGATCCTTACGTGTAGCTTCATTAAGTTTTCTATAGTCAATACAGACTCTCCAACCAGTGACTGTCCTAGTAGGTATTAATTCATTCTTTTCATTAGTAATAACAGTCATACCTCCCTTCTTTGGTACACATTGCACCGGACTCACCCATGCACTATCTGAGATAGGATAGATAATACCTGCATCGAGTAGCTTAATCACTTCCGCCTTGACTACTTCTTGCATCTTTGGATTCAAACGGCGTTGTGGTTGCACCAACGGCTTGTAAGTGTCTTCCATCAGAATTTTATGCATGCACATCGATGGGCTTATTCCTTTTATGTCCGCCACTTTCCATGCAAAGGCTTGCTTGTGCTCCCTCAAAATCCTCAGGAGCTTCTCTTCGTCAATACCTGTCAAAGATGAAGACACAATTACTGGTAGAGAATTACTATTACCCAAATAAACATACTTGAGGTGAGTTGGTAGTGTCTCGAGTTCAAGATTGGGTGGTTCTTCAATTGAAGATTTCTGTGGCTTGATGTCCCTTTCTCCCAACTCTCCTAAATTATTGCTTTGACGTCTAATGTAAGGAGGGTTAGCTCGCATCTGAGCAACTATCTCTTGTTCTTCTTCATTCTCAAGCATGTCCTCATCATTAGTGAGATAAGCTTCCACTACATCCTTGCATTCTGTTCGAAATATCATGTCAGATAACACATCAACATGGTCAATACTAAAACACATATGCTCGTCATGAGGGTGTTTCATAGCTTTAAAAACATTAAAAGTAACTTGATCCTCCCCTACACGGAGGATCAACTTCCCTTGATGCACATCTATGAGTGCTTTGCCAGTGGCCAAGAATGGTCTTCCCAAGATCAAGGGCATTTCAGCATCTTCTTCCATATCCAACACGAGAAAATCCTTCGGGAAAATGAGTTTATCCACCTTGACAAGTACATCCTCGATGAGTCCTCGTGGGTAGGTGATAGATCTATCCGCCAGTTGAAGTGACACTGTAGTGGGTTTAGGCTCGCCTAATCCCAACTTCCTGAAAATTGACAGTGGCATTAAATTAATACTCGCACCCAAATCACACAAAGATTTAGTAAATGAAATAGAGCCAATGGTGCAGGGTATAGAGAAACTCCCTGGATCTTTTAACTTAGGAGGCAATTTGTTTTGCACAATCGCTGAACACTCCTCTGTTAAACTTACCGTCTCATGCTCTCCTAATTTCCGCTTATTCGATAAAATTTCCTTCAAAAACTTAGCATAACTAGGCATTTGAAGTAAAGCATCAACAAATGGTATATTGATATGTAATTTCTTAAAAATTTCAAGAAATTTTGCAAAACTTGCATCTACCTTAGCTCTTTTTAATGCAGCGGGAAAAGGAGGTGGGATTTGTACCTGCATTGGTGGTGTGATGGGTGTCTTGATAGAAGACTTACCTTTAGCTTCAACGTCTGCTTCAGTCTGTTCACTTTCATCTATTTGTACTTCCTCAACTTCCTCTTTCTCCTCAGTGGGTGATCCAATCTGCTTACCACTTCTCAATGATATAGCCTTTACTTGCTCCTTTGGATTTTTCTCGGTATCGCTAGGTAAGGTACGTTGCATTCTTCCTGACAAAATATTCGCCAACTGTCCCACTTGAGTATCCAAGTTCTTTATTGATGCATCCTGGTTCTGCATTCTATTCTCCGTTGATGTAATAAACTTGGTCATCAACTCTTCCATACTCGGTTTTGATTGATAACCCGGTGGAGGTTGTGGATTCAAAACATTCTTTTGGTTAGACCAAGAGAAGTTTGGATGATTCCTCCACGGTTGGTTATAATTGCTGGAGTAAGAGTTACCCTGTTGTGGCCTGTTTCCTACAAAGTTAGCATTTTCAGTAGATTGCACAAAAGGATTACCTGCTTGGCATTCTGTACTCTGATGGTTGCCTCCACATAATTCATATATGACTACTTGAGCTTGCATCGCTGTCATGCTCAAGCTATCCATTTTCTTATGCAATGCCTCCAACTGAGCTTGTATAGATGTCACCTCATCAACTTGATGCATCCCAATCGGTCTTTTAGGCACATTCCTTTCGGACTTCCACTGGTAACTGTTGGATGCCATCTCTTCCAAGAGTGTGTAAGCTTCTTCAGGTGACTTCCTCATAATCGTACCTCCTGCTGCTGCATCAATCATAGATCTATTAGCAGAAAATAACCCATTGTAAAATGTTTGTACCTGAAGCCAAATCGGAAGGCCATGATGTGGGCATCTTCGAAGTAAATCCTTGAAGCGCTCCCAAGCTTCATATAGAGTTTCCGGATCATGTTGCATGAATGTGGTGATATCATTGCGCATCTTAGCTGTCTTGGAAGGGGGAAAGTATCTTGATAGGAAGGCTTGAGCCATCCCCTCCCAAGTAGTGATCGACCCTGCAGGCAATGAATTCAACCAGCTCTTAGCTTTGTCATTCAAAGAAAAGGGAAAGAGACGTAACCTGATGGCGTCGTCAGTGACGCCATTGTGCTTGAACGTGTCGCATATCTCCAAAAAGTTGGAGATATGAGCATTAGGATCATCAGCAGGCGATCCTCCGAATTGCACAGAGTGTTGAATCATCTGAATTATGGCAGGCTTGATCTCGAAGTTATTAGCCTGAATCCTTGGTCTTGTGATGCTAGACATGGTGCCTTGAAAAGATGGTTGTGCATAGTCCATCATGGACCTTATAATTGGCACTTCATCATTATGTTGTTCACCATTCCCTCGATTGTTCTCAGCCATCTCTCTTGTTTCTTTTCGAAGTCTTCTGCAAGTTCGTTCAATCTCTAAGTCGAGTGGCTCTAATATAGGTCTGTCACTTCGTAGCATGAACTACAAAGACAACTCCCTGCAAAATTCAACACAACGAAGGAAGAACAGTAATGAAATCGTATAAACCGTAATATAAATAAATATAAAAGAAAAAATGGCTAAATTATAGTCAACTAATCTCTTATGATATTACTTAAACTAGTCCCCGGCAACGGCGCCAAAAACTTGATCGCTTTTATTTTAAACAGTTATTTCGAGCGATTCTACCGCAAGTGCACGGTGTCAAGTTTTAGTATAATGATCTAGAAGTAAGGATTGTCGAACCCACGAGGACTAGTAGTAATTACCAAATTTAACTAGCGTTCTATATTTAACCTACGAAACTGGTTGAAAGATGAACTAATTTAATCAACTCCAATATTCAACGCACCACAGAGAATTAAGATAATAAACAGTAGAGATAAATATCGAGACTTCGGTTCACTTGAGTAATCCCCCACAATTTACCTACTAGTTCTAATTAAAATTAATGCATCTAAGGTGACAAGTTTTCCGATTATATCCAATATACTCTCTCGAGCTATATTAAACCTAACACTGAATTGCAGTAAGTAACTCTCATTCACTTATTTAACAATTCAATGTTGCAAACGTTCTATGAAAACCCTTAGCCTTCGATTACTAGATATCTATAGCTATCACTCGTGTATTTGACGTCATCTCTCGATCTCGGTCTGAAATCCACGGTTTATGTTATTGGTTCCGTTTCACAAAATCATCTCTCGATCTCAATTGCAAACTAACAACATTCAAAGAGTAGCTAATTCTTCAAAAGCATTAACAGCATAACATAAACTCAAAAATAACAAAACTCAATCAAAAACTAGAATTAAAACTGTGGGTTCATACACAAGATCCCCTTGTCTCGATAACAAACTTAGCCTAGCATATTAACGGAAAAACAACGTTTTATAATATCTAACAACATTATAAACTTTGGAATTCGAAAATAAAACTACACAAAAGTTCAGAAATACTAGTAAACACTCGATGTTGAATCGTGCGTCGATCCGTTGTTCCCGTCTCTAGCTGCGTTCCTTTGAATCGTCTTGAATGAATCTTCTCTTCCAAGAGGTGGCTGCCTATCCAGAGGTCAAAGAACCCTCCTAATGACCTAAAAATCTCTTTTTATATGTCTCCTCCCGAGCTCCAATAATCTGGTACCAAAAATAGCCCCAAAACTTAATTAAGGAAGTTTTTTATTCTGGGACTCTGCACGCGATCGATTTCTTCGAATTGGGCGATCGATCGCCTTCAGCTTTTTCTCCTCGGCGATCGGTCTCTTCAAGATAGGCGATCGATCGCCTATATGTTCTGTCCCGAGGCGATCGGTCGCCTGATTTGTTGCGATCGATCGCCTCTCGCTTGAAAATTCCACGAGCTCACTGCCTTCAGGCGATCGATCTCTTCGAAATAGGCGACCGATCGCCTGAAGCTTTTGTCAATTTTTAAGTCATTTTGACATCTTTTCCCACGGATTGCCTCGTACTGTCATAGTCCCACATCCTAGTCCATAAAACGGGGTTTTTCCAGTATTTCTTGCACTTCTACTGGATTCCTGGAAATACAACAAAACACAACCAAAAGTATAAAATCTTCCAAGAATCACTATAAAAATCGCAAGAAATATATGCAAATATAAGTGTAAAAATGACACTTATCATGGACAAGTGTGGATTACGAAATGTGTTGATATATATTGAGATAATGGTGATGCATTATGATTGTGGACTCAAGTGTTGTGTTTATATATATGTGGATGGAAATGCTTGATTGTTCCAGTAGTTATTATATACGAGCGAGGGAGGTACTTGCCGCTGTCATGTGAAGCGATGGTAATATGATATTTGCCGCTGTCATGTCGAAGCGATGTGCATGCCGCTGTCATTGTCGAAGCGAGGGATATCATATGATGCCGCTATATGTCAAAGCGAGGGGTCCTAAAATTCCGATGTTGTAACAGGACCGGAACAGTCACATTTCTAGTGATTAATGTGGAATATTGTGGTTATAACTGGAACGTGGTATCGATCATTATATTATGAACTAATGATTTTGTGCATGAGTTTATGAAACAGGAACAACAATGAAAATGTGCTAATGTGGTAAATCAGGGAGCATACATACATACATATCTCATGCAATTATTTATGTTATTGTGCTTGGATTTGTTGAATAGTGATGTATATGCTCATGGTGAGTTGTTCCTGTAGGTACACCTTTTGGACTTGGAGGGCTATGGGCCGGGTTGAGGCAGTGAGCTACGAGGAGCATTAAGGAATTAGGATACAGGATTTTGGATAGTCTCTACTCTAGGAGTACTGTAAATCTATAGTATCAACATTCATTATTGGGAATATAATTAATTAGCTTTTGGAATTTTATTTTTGGCCTGTAATCCTAATAGCTCAAGGCTGCAACCGGAACCATAAACTGTCTTTAATGCATGTTAGCCCTATTTATATTACTTTTTACACTGTTAAGGTAGAGAGGCCTTACAGGTATCATCTACATCTGACTGCAAAACCAGCATCAGCTTAGCCTTCAACTTTTATTTCTCCACTTATAGTTCCAAAAACCATGAACATATCATAAGTTCTTCATAAGAACTTGAGGATTGTTTTCACAGTTTTCCAGTGACCTTCACCGGGATCTGTCTGATGTCTCTCCATTACTCTAAGAACATACATCAGGCCAAGTACATACCATAGCATACAATATGCTATTAAAAGTATAAATATAAGGTATCAATGTCATCTTTTCTCTCTCCTCATCAATCTTAAGACCCATTAACTCGAGAGATGAATACTATGACATATTGTGAAGTAACTCATTTTTCGACTATTCTATGCTAAACCCTTTTAGCAAAGTGTTTATGTACGTAGATTGAGAGATCTCAAGCATCCTTTAGATCTATCCCTGTAGATCCTTATGCTAATCACGTATGACGCTTCTCCCAATCTTACATGGAGAAATTAGTAGATAATCATGATTTAATTGATTAATCCAATACCATTCATGATGAGTAGGATATCATCGACTTAAAGCTTCACAAATATAACCGTGCTCCCACTAACCCTTTTGCACACACATTTCACTTCCGGATTTTTAACAAAACCAAAAACTTTGATAATGTTATCAAAACAGATTTCAAACTTCGGGATGCCTTCTTAGGCCCATAAATGGACCTCTGGAGTTTGCAAACATTTTGCTCACTCCCAATGGTTGTGAAGCCCTCTGGCTGCCTTGTATAAAAGTCTTCACATCCATCTGTTATATCTCATAGTCATAATATGAAGATATAACTAATAAAATTCGAATAGACTTTAGCATCATAACCGATGAAAATTTTCTCACAGACAACTCTTTGCCTATGAGAATAAATATTTCCCAACAGTCAAGCTTTGAAGGTCACTACCTTCCCATCCATTCCAAGCTTTCACTTGTAAATCCGCTTTCACTTGTAAATCCATTTGCAGCCAATGAGAACAATTCCCAAAGAGGATCTATAAGGTCCATACCTTATTAGAGTACATGGAGTCTATTTCAAATTTCATAGCATCTCGCCAATATCCCAAAACGATATCCAACATCGTCTCCTTGTAAGTCCTAGGATCACATCCATGGTCAAAATCATTTTGACTACTTTCTAGGAGTAAATGCAATTTAGCAGGAGTTCTTGAAACATTTTCAAATCTCCTTGGTGTGTGAATCAAAGGTTATGATTGACTCAATTAATTTCACCGTTTTCACTTTTCTAGTGGTTTGTGCTTCTTGAACCCTTTCAAGTTATATTATTTTTGTCATCCTTTCTAATAGAAACATTTTCTCTAGAAAGATTGCACTTGCGAAACAAATATTTTGCCTCCAATTGATAATATAAATTTCCACAAAATAACATAAGATGGATCAACTATCCAACTCATCTCCCACTGGCTGCTTCACATAAGCAGAAAATCTCAAATCTATATTTGGATTATTTTTCAGTCCATATCATATATGGGGTTTTCTTCACTGTATTGGTATGAATTATGCTCAACAAATATGTAACTTTAGAGAGTTACTCATAGAGAATCACATTCTCTTTAAGATAACTCAACATCATCTTGCACTAACATTTAGTGCTCCACATATGTTTATATGAATCAAATTCAATGAACATTCAGTACATGCTAAAGATATGTGGGATTTAAGTTATCACTGTTGTTATATTCTTTTAAAATAATCATACTAATTTTTCATAAGTTCATCAGATTCAATAAAACATGCATTCTTAAAAATATTACAAATCATATTCGTAAATTTAAAAGAATATCATTCTCTATCAAAATAGGAATAATGTCTATGATTAAATCTATAACAAATAAATAATTGCTCAAACCAGATCAAAACAGTTCAAGATTTTATATTAAATAAATGTTTCAAACAGCCTTTGCAACAACTCTTGCTACAATGCTTAGCCTCAGGTAGGTGTCACATTCCTAGGTCTCTCTAGTTCTTCTCATCACATGCAACTATTTGCAAAGATGCGAGCACAACTGGCATCATATACCAAAGAAGTAGAACCAATAGAAATATTTAATTTTAATATAAAACATACTCTTTCTAGAACGCTTCTAGTCTAGGTATTCCTTATAATATTGCGCCAGTGACCAGCAGTGAAAACATAGATGTCCCTCATTTCTTAGTTGCTACTATATCCTTTTTCGTCTTTTGAAGTTGGGAACCATTTCCCTTCCACTTCTTTATCCTTGAACTCTTCCTACCATTGGTAGAAGATTCGACAAGAAGAACGCGTTTCTCCTTTTGAATTAAGGACTCATGAGTTTCCAAGATTTTGACTATAAGATCAAATCTACAGCCAGTTAATGAGGATTTGTCACATTCAGATTTACCAGCAGTGAAAACATAGATGTCTCTCATTTCTTAGTTGCTACTATATCCTTTTTCGTCTTTTGAAGTTGGGAACCATTTCCCTTCCTCTTCTTTATCCTTGAACTCTTCCTACCATTGGTAGAAGATTCGACAAGAAGAATACGTTTCTCCTTTTGAATTAAGGACTCGTGAGTTTCCAACATTTTGATTATAAGATCAAATCTACAGCTAGTTAATGAGGATTTGTCACATTCAGATTTTCCAATTTGTCAACAAGAGATATCTTTCTTACACCATGCTCATAGACCGAAGCTCCATCTCGCATGTGAAATGAAAATAGCCCTTTTGAAATCGCGAGTCTCAGTAATCGCGTCCGTTCACCAAACAACATTTGTAGGTGTTGGAAAATATCAGTAATGTGAACAAATTTCTCATATGCGTTGAAACTCATTGGTGACATTGATGCTATCATATAGCACCTAGCCGAGAGATCATCGTCCCACCACTTCATGAGACGAACGGGGAGACACTTCAACAGGAGGCTCTCACCAAGGGTATATAGCAACCTTTTAGAAGCAAACACTATTTTAAAATTAATAGTCAATCAGAATAATTTGGTGCGGTTACTTTGTTTGTATCGAGAATTGATGCAATCGGATTCACGGCAATCACAATACTAAGAATAAACAGAAAATACATGCAAACCGTTTGCCTATTAATTAATTCAAAAACTATGGACTTTAGTTATTGAATGCTCCCAATAAATTTTTCGAATTCGTCACCCTCATGACAAATGAGCGGAAAATCGTATTTTCTTAGTGGGCTTGGAGTCCAACTAGCTCATGATAGCTCCGGGCGGGGGTCCAGCCGACCTCATGATACTAAAGGTAGCTCACAATTGCATCATATGCAACCCCCAAGATATTCGTCTCGTGATTGACATAACCCTACGGAGGCAGGCAAATTATGCCTTCTCACGTCAAACTAACCCATCCCACGGATGGTAATGTCCGCCAATAAGACCCCACGAGGGTGAGTAATCTTAAAGGTTAACAGAACCATATCCATAATTAAGTGGCAGTTAAACACACAGCTTTCTCATGCCAAATGCCCCCCACGAGGGTGAGACAAGGCACCTAATACAAGTAGCGTCTCATGGCTTAATTGTTGATGGAAGACAGGAAGCAACACACTCTTTTGAACTCCCTTTACAGTTTGATATTAACAATTTTGAATCATATTCAAAAGAGGGATTTAATAATTTTCAAATCTCATCAAGTACTTGTTTGTTTGTGTAGGACCCCCGTGCCCTTATCCTATTATTAGTGTATTAATTCATGCAATTAGTGCATACAATCATACATGTAGGGGAGAAACCACTTATCCTCACGGCCAATCATGCATATATTAAAATTTCTTTACATTATTCGATATAATGTCCAGTTTCCCCAACCATGACCACATAAGTCTTATGCACCAATATAATACTTTAACATGTCCTCAATTCAATTAGCAATTCAATGAATAATCGCATGCTATTCATAAATGAAGAGAGAAAGGCCCTCGCCTTTTTATACATACCATATACACATAATAGTGCCCACATGCGAGCATCGAATAAGCCTATGTGTATCAAATGTATAAAACGTCGTGCTCAATACCGTCTCTGGTACTCCGACCTCTGGAATCACCTCAAATCCAAAGCTTGAGCTCAACTCCAAGCCATCGATGTACCTAATAACCTGCCCCAACAAAGACAGCCCCCACACGGGGTGAGCATACCAACACCCCAAATCCAACAATCATAATAATACAATTCATAGTTTACAACAACGTAAATGCTATGAAATACAAAATATACTCCCTGGATGGTATCATTCTCATCCGGGATTCTCTGTACTGTCCCTGTTCTCAAAACAACTGAAATCACCAAATTCCCAAATGCCAGTTAATCACTACATTGATTAACGAATCCATATACTATATACCGATATCATAACCATAATATCAAATCATTAAACAATGATTACAATTATCCCATTTATCTCGTTTATGGTTCCATAGTTCTATCTCATCGCTCGCTCTACAATAGCGGCATTTCATTCTCGCGCATGCTCAATAGCAGTGGCGTCATAACTGATGTTCGCTAGAAAGCGACGACATCCCAATCATTGCTCGCTCAAAAGCGACACCATATAATTCCCAATGTATATATGTCCATTCATAGTGATTACCATAAACTATGCAATCCATTATACAATTATTGCAATATAGCGTACCATGCACTCACAATTGCAATTATAATAAAGGGCTATGCTCGTACGTCATACGTACCTTATGATTCCGTAGTTCAAGTCCAAACCTTGCCTTGGTCCTGTGACCGATGAATTATATGCTAAACACGATAATAATCCACAATTAATCTCAAGCATGCAACCACGTGACCAAGCACGTTCACAAACCCCAAAAATATCGTCATCCATGACGATTAACCATTTTAAAAGATCCCGGGCGAAGCATGCATTGAAAACTCAACACGAAATAATTCCCCAACAACAGGCATTGGCGATCGATCGCATCATCTCAGGCGATCGATCGCCTCGCGAAAATAGGAACAGGCGATCGATCGCTCCTTTTCAGGCGATCGGTCGCCTCTTAGTGTAAATGGCCACTGCCTCATGGCAATCGATCGCTCCCTTTGAGGCGGTCGATCGCCTCACAACACAAAAGCCCACTGCCCCTTGGTGATCGATCGCTTCATTTGAGGCGGTCGATCGCCTCACTGTTCATCTTCCTGAAATTTTTCAACAACGTCGCGGCGATCGATCGCCTTGACCTAGGGATCTATCGCCTCGACGTGTAAAAGCCAAAAATGGCGTCTTTCTTGCAAAAATTTTCCCAACAACAATCCTCACACCCCATACAACATAAAACCTCAACATAAACGCCATAAAAACTCCTCAAACCAACCAACCCAAAATTCTTTAAAAACCCATTTCTTTAAACCCAACACAAATCCTTCCCAAACACCACAAAACCACCATCAAGACGAAGGTAAATGCGAGGGGGTGAATAATACCTTATTATCTTCGAGAAATCCGGTTCCTAGGATGAGCCTCCATCGATTTGCTCAACCAAAGGGAAAGGGAGGGAAATAGGGGAAAGGCTTTTAGCGTAGAGAGAGAGAGAGAGAGAAGAGAGGGGGGGTTCCGTGCCAAAATGACGGAATACTGAGTCCATTGGTATATATAGTACTAAAACTCGAAAATACCATTCTTCCCACAAATACATCATGACTCATTAAATATCATTTGTTTTCAATAATTATCTCTCCAACTCAAATTCCATTACCAGCCCCAGTACAAAGTACTCCGGACCCCAGATCCCACTAAAACCAAATTCCAAGGTTATCACCACGATGAGAATACAATCTCATCCCTTGGATCCAACGACTCCAAAAACAGGATTTAAAATCCCCGAGAGTCCCAAAACCGCAATTAATTCATAATTGCCATAATTAAAATCCATTAAGGATTATCACTACACCGGGATTAACACCAGTAATTCCCGGACATCACAATTATCCCCTACTAATAAAATTTCGTCCTCGAAATTTGCACTGCGTACTCCACGTATTGCCGAGATTACAAAAATCCAAACGGATTCCCATCGTCGAATCATGAACACATCATGAACGACATTCCAACCGCGAGGATACCGACCTCGCACCAAAACCTGGAATGGGATAACCTCCCAAACCATTACAACCCCAACGGAACGTCAGCATATCCCAATGCCAACCATAACTGCTAACCCACGAATCATTCGTGATTCCAAACTAGATATCACCCCAATGATATCTCCAAGACATAGTCACCGATGTTAAACATACATCGTTACCAAAGTGACCATCAGTACACAACAGTGTACCTGAACTACATCCGGCTTCCACTTTCCAGATCCATCTCCCTCAAAGGAGTAGTTCCATCACTTTGCAACACGGATTGGGCAACAACAAGGCCCCGATCAACACGAAACACATCTCCAAAGATGTCCACATCTGAGTGTTCCAAGAATCATATCTTGATCCGAACACACCATCGAAACTCCACAAGGTCTCCAATTCCCGAAAGACATGCAAAACAATCAACCGCGTTCCGCCCCACGTGTCAACCACGACACTGAGCCAATCCAAAATCTGGTCATTCCTCGTTTACCCCAGGATTCAACAATCCTAACACAAGGAAGCTATCGAATTAACCAACAAGAATTACCATGGTCCCAAACACGACAATCCCTCCTCAGGGGAAGTCAACCGGACCTCACGATTAATCCTCAGAATACATCGTGTCATCGAGATTACCAATCTCAAAGTTCCACAATCTCTCACCGGAGATTCGCCAAACCAAGTATACTAATCCGACGTTCAACAAGGAACAAAATAGAGTTGGCATTCGTATACACATACGACATACATGCCTAAGTACTAACGCGACATGCATACACAATGCAATAGACTCGGGTATCTCCAAACATACCCAAAGTCCCAAAACACCCACTGCCAATCCCCAGTCATTCTCACCCCACGGAGAACAATGATTGACAGACCAACGACCAATGGTGTGACCCCAACATCAACACCATACAAACCGACTCATCGAATCCCCCAAATATTCCTAATCGGTAGGCACAACAATACCGCCTTCCTCACAGGGAAAAATGTCATGGACTCATGACCCTCCAACCTCGAACCGTCGTTCGGAACTCTGGATATGTTTATACCAAAACATATCTCAGGACCAAAATACGCAACTGGTTCAGAATAGTGCATCAAAGCCACTATTACCAAATCAAAACCCGTATACGCCATGTATACTCAAACTAAAGACGCTCAGTACCAATGCCATAGTACTACAAAACCTTGAGCACTACCCCAGAGACGTCCCCTCGAACGTCTCACCGGAAGTACGAAGCCATCACATAGTCCGACACTAGTAGGGCTTACCCCGGTTGATTCACAATCAACCCTCAATCAATACTAGCTGTCTCCATGACAGTACAATCCAAATCTCTCCAATAGATAAAATCAATATAGTAGTGTCACCCCACTAACCATATCTCACAAACCATTGACCCTCATTGCATGCCATATGCAAGAATGCTCAACCAGAGTTAACAACGACTCGTTGACACTCACGTTGGTATTCCCAACCAAATTGAGCTGTCCCAAAACAAGTCCCTCGAGACATTTGACGTATAAACATCTCCGTGACGTACTCCCTGCCTCAATCATCATGCCACAAGGAGACTACAAAAGTCTACCATAACCCTCATCGCATCACCATACGATTCACCCAGCTCGAATCCAACGAGCAGTATAATGGCTATCACAAGCACACTAAAGCACTACAACAATACCTGGCTAGCGGTCCGCTGGCCCCATAGGCTTATACCAACCTATCAATGCGACACACGTCCCATCCCGGTATACCATACCGTACAAACCATTAGAGTTGTGGGTCATCACCCAATATCTCTAAAACACTAAAGCATAGTGGACATTCCGGTGCCCGTGCTTAACCACAAAACGATCCTAATTCCATAGGATTTATCCCACACTCTCAGGGGTGGGTGTGATCATGTCTACCACATGTCACCTTGGCACAAGCAAGTAGTTCCCTCAACAACTACTCCTGTTACCAGTTACTTGGCCATGGTCATTCCAACGAGTATACCCAAAGGTACCACTACTCGTAAAATATTTACCTCAAACATGTGCTGCGGTACACTTCATGTACGGCGCACTCAATAATTCATCGAGCAACCTGCTCGGCATAATGGTCTCGTCAACTAGTGACCCAGACACTATCATGTGCTCGCCATCGGCACTCAAATCATACAACTAAATACATAAATGTATAAATCATCGAAACGACGCTACGCGTCTATATAGACATCCACTATGTCGTCGTCATCCTGTGACGGTACCTATCAACATATGACATTCAAAAAAACATCGTCAACTCGTGATGGTATATGTCGATACACGACATCCATAGTCTCATTGCCAAACACATGACGACATATGTATATCCACGCATATCATCCATAATAATGCTAATAAAACAGTAATAAACCATACATCATCGCTAATGAGATAGCGGCATACCTGTCTCCGTCATCCAACAGTGGTACGCAATCAGCACCCATCGCTCGTAGGCGGCATAATCCAGTGCTACGTACATAGCGGTATAACCCATCGCCATAGAATCAGTTGCATGATTCCTCGCCATAGAGTCGGAGGCATAAAACATCGCTATAAATATACGGCGGTATGAACCATCGCCAATAGAATAGCGGAATGGACCATCGCTATGAATACCCGGCGGCATGAACCATCGCCAATAGAATAGCGGAATGAACCATCGCTATATAGATACCCTGCGGCATGAACCATCGCCAATAGAATAGTTGAATGAACCATCGCTATATAGATACCCGGCGGCATGAACCATCGCCAATAGAATAGTTGATCCCTAGTCTTGTTACGGTTGTGTATTTTAATGCACCTCGCTTCACATATAAGCGGCATAGAATAACCTCGCTTCAATGGACATGCGGTACTCCCACCCCTCGCTTCACATTTTAGCGGCAAATATTCTTTCCTCGCTTCATATGATAACCTCGCTTCAATGTGACATGCGGTACTCCCAACCCTCGCTTCACATTTAGCGGCACAAAATAAATAGCGGCAAGCATTTAAAATCATCACCCATCCATAACAACGACTCATGGGATATTCACCAAGCATTTCATCCATACCTGCAATACAATGCATATTCCATATTCCAATATACGTCACCATGAGTGTATTTTAATGCACCTCGCTCAAATGCGACATGCGGCAACACCCTCGCTTCAACATTTGGCGGCAAAGCATTAAAATCATCACTCCAATATATACAACCACAATGAGTGTATTTTAATGCACCTCGCTCAAATGCGACATGAGGCAACACCTCGCTTCAACATTTGGCGGCAAAGCATTAAAATCATCACACCAATGTATATGTGCAACCACAATGCATAATCCATGTTGTATATAAAATGCAGGTTACCGTTTCGTGTCTTTCAACCCTGGCCTTAGCCTTTCATGTCATAGTGTCCCAACAGGAACAATCACAACCCATGAGCACATAATAATCCATATTCACCACAATGTGATTATAATGAGTAATGCATAAACTATGAGTACAAAGTACTTCCCGTATCCCGATGCATTTCAAAATGCTCTCTTTGGTTGTCCCTGTGCCACAACTCACAATCATAATCAACAGGTTATATTATGATTCCATAGAAGTCGTGACATTTAATTGTTCTACTACGATCAGATATTATAAACGCACATAAGCAAAATAGTTGTGTCACGCAACACTAACTACTATCATGCATAAACATTTGCTACCCATTCCTATCAGCGTGTTCCAGGCCCTCAACAGCCCCAAAGAGCTAACCACTGCTCTGATACCACTAATGTAAGGACCCCCGTGCCCTTATCCTATTATTAGTGTATTAATTCATGCCATTAGTGCATACAATCATACATGTAGGGGAGAAACCACTTATCCTCACGGCCAATCATGCATATATTAAAATTTCTTTACATTATTCGATATAATGTCCAGTTTCCCCAACCATGACCACATAAGTCTTATGCACCAATATAATACACTAACATGTCCTCAATTCAATTAGCAATTCAATGAAAAATCACATGCTATTCATAAATGAAGAGAGAAAGGCCCTCGCCTTTTTATACATACCATATACACATAATAGTGCCCACATGCGAGCATCGAATAAGCCTATGTGTATCAAATGTATAAAACGTCGTGCTCAATACCATCTCTGGTACTCCGACCTCTGGAATCACCTCAAATCCAAAGCTTGAGCTCAACTCCAAGCCATCGATGTACCTAATAACCTGCCCCAACAGAGACATCCCCCACATGGGGTGAGCATACCAGCATCCCAAATCCAACAATCATAATAATACAATTCATAATTTACAACAATGTAAATGCTATGAAATACAAAATATACTCCCTGGATGGTATCATTCTCATCCGGGATTCTCTGTACTGTCCCTGTTCTCAAAACAACTGAAATCATCAAATTCCCAAATGCCAGTTAATCACTACATTGATTAACGAATCCATATACTATATACCGATATCATAACCATAATATCAAATCATTAAACAATGATTACAATTATCCCATTTATCTCGTTTATGGTTCCATAGTTCTATCTCATCGCTCGCTCTACAATAGTGACATTTTATTCTCACGCATGCTCAACAGCAGTGGCGTCATAACTGATGTTCGCTCGAAAGCAACGACATCCCAATCATTGCTCGCTCAAAAGCGGCACCATATAATTCCCAGTGTATATATGTTCATTCATAGTGATTACCATAAACCATGCAATCCAATATACATTTATTGCAATATAGCGTACCATGCACTCACAATTGCAATTATAATAAAGGGCTATGCTCGTACGTCATACGTACCTTATGATTCCGTAGTTCAAGTCCAAACCTGGCCTTGGTCCCATGACCGATGGATTATATGCTAAACACGATAATAATCCACAATTAATCTCAAGCATGCAACCACGTGCCCAAGCACGTTCACAAACCCCAAAAATATCGTCATCCATGACGATTAACCATTTTAAAAGATCTCGGGCGAAGCATGCATTGAAAACTCAACACGAAATAATTCCCCAACAACAGGCATTGGCGATCGATCGCATCATCTCAGGCGATCGATCGCCTCGCGAAAATAGGAACAGGCGATCGATCGCTCCTTTTCAAGCGATCGGTCGCCTCTTAGCATAAATGGCCACTGCCTCATGGCGATCGATCGCTCCCTTTGAGGCGGTCGATCGCCTCACAACACAAAAGCCCACTGCCCCTTGGCGATCGATCGCTTCATTTGAGGCGGTCGATTGCCTCACTGTTCATCTTCCTGAAATTTTCAACAACGTCGCGGTGATCGATCGCCCTGCCCTAGGGACCGATCGCCTCGACCTGCAAAAGCCAAAAATGGCGTCTTTCTTGCAAAATTTTGCCCAACAACAATCCTCACACCCCATACAACATAAAATCTCAACATAAACACCATAAAAACTCCTCAAACCAACCAACCCAAAATTCTTTAAAAACCCATTTCTTTAAACCAACACAAATCCTTCCCAAACACCACAAAACCACTATCAAGACGAAGGTAAATGCGAGGGGGTGAATAATACCTTATTATCTTCGAGAAATCCGGTTCCTAGGATGAGCCTCCATCGATTTGCTCAACCAAAGGGAAAGGGAGGGAAATGGGGGAAAGGCTTTTAGCGTTGAGAGAGAGAGAGAAGAGAGGGAAGGGTTTCGTGCCAAAATGACGGAATACCGAGTCCACTTGGTATATATAGTACTAAAACTCGAAAATACCAATCTTCCCACAAATACATCATGACTCATTAAATATCATCTGTTTTCAATAATTATCTCTCCAACTCAAATTCCATTATCAGCCCCAGTACAAAGTACTCCGGACCCCAGATCCCACTAAAACCAAATTCCAAGGTTATCACCACGATGAGAATACAATCTCCTCCCTTGGATCCAACGACTCCAAAAACAGGATTTAAAATCCCCGGGAGTCCCAAAACCGCAATTAATTCATAATTGCCATAATTAAAATTCATTAAGGATTATCACTACACCGGGATTAACACCAGTAAATCCCGGACATCACAGTTTGTTTGCCGGATTCATGCACCTATGTTTTATTCATGCAATCATAAGTACTAATAAAACATACAAACAAACATTTATCATACATCACATGCATAATAAAAATAAATATGGTTGATTATGGCCTTTTCCTAATTGATCCACGTGAGCCATACGTGGATCACAAGTCTGTCTAAGGTGATTCAGGTATGCAATGCAATCCTATTACATTTTGTTTCCATCATACAAGTCTTGATCTTGGTGCTCCGTCTTCAATCTTCTCCCACTAATTCTAAAGATTTTACATTTAAATCGTGCAAACAAGAGAATAGGGATACAAATCCGGGGTGGGATACATCAGAAAATAGATAGAGCAGACTCGGAGGCCCGATTACCAAAATCACAATAATAATGAAACAATGAAAACCTAAGCATTCACCTAAACGCATTGGTCAAGGCCCGTAATCATCCACCATGCAATCACATCATATGTAATTAAACATTAAACTAATCAATTACATCACATGTAATTGTACTAATCACATAACATGTAATTAGAGCACAATAATTAATTTATTCTGTCATTTTCGCACTAATCGCATCATTAATTGAAAATAACATTAAGAAATTAAATAAAACCATTTTATTTAATTTCTAATTAATTAATTTTCAATTAATTGGTAAAATCACTATTTTACCTATTAATCATATTAATCAAAAAATAAAATTAACAAACTAAATGAAACACTTTAATTGAATTTCTAATTAATTAAATTATCAATTAATTTCTAAATGAAACACTTTCATTATTTTACCTCAAATCATAATATTAGTCAAAAATAAAATCAATAAATTAAATAACATTTTCATTCAATTTTCAATTAATTAAATTTTCAACTAATTGTAAAATCTCCATTTTACACTTAATAAATTAAAAATCACATTTTTAATAAATTAAGTATTATGATGTATTATTTCAAAAATAATATCCGGATAAAGCATCTAAAATTACCCAAAATAATTTATGGACTCCAAACAATTTGGACTCAAAATTAAATTTGCAATTTAAAAAGAAATACCAAATTTTCGGATTTATTAAATTTTTTTTTATTTTTTTAAATTTCTAAAATTGCAATTTGGCCCTGGCCTAGGGTTGAAAAAAATCTGCTACACTATTCATCATCTCTTCAAATTAGATGAAACCCTAGTAGCCAAAATCAGCCCTAGCCGCCATCTGCTGCCATGTCCAAGAATCAGCTGCCGCGACGTCGTCGCTTCACCGTGCAGCGTCGATCCATCACCTCTCCTCTTTCTCCGGCGAGCAGCGATACATCGTGTTCACTTTTCATGGAGCAGCAAACCATTTGCAAATCCAGAAATTAAAAACTCGATCGCAAAATCGCTCGGAAATTCTCGAATCCAGAACCTCGGTCATTCGAGTAGCGCGTTAGACGACGGAGAACAATTTCTCCGCCGCTTCCCGCCTGCTGTGCTGACCGTCTGAAGATTCCGGGAGTCAAGGGGCCAAATCGCTGAAGATTTGCGCGAGTCCAGGCGCATGGAGGCGGAGAACATGCGCCGCCGTTCGTTGCTCCTCCATGCTCGCCGCCGGCCGCCGTTACTACTCCGATGATGGTTGGGTGACGAAACATTTTCCAGAATTATTGAACTTTCGGATCTGATATAAAACTTCTTTCAATCCAATTTCTATGTTTTTCCTGATTACAATTTTTCGAAATAATTCAAACATGATTACAAATATTAGAAATGATCGAATAAAATTAATTATCACATATGAATCAAAGCACAACCTGGCTCTGATACCACTGTTGGGTTTCCGTACCCTAGCGCCAGATCCAAACGCAGCTGAAATAATACAATAAACAGATCTGACCCGTGGACGATCGATCGCGCCTGATTCATATATAAACATGCAAATATCGAATATTAATGCACGAAAAGAGATTACCGTTAACGGCGAAATCAATCTGATGGCGGTGATCCTCGAGTCCAATCAACCTGACAAGCCAGCACCAGTGCTACGGCTATTCTTAGAGAATGAGTGTATTGTGGAATGAATGAAGTATCATTGTTTCTCAAAAACTAGAATGACTTATTTATAGGGTCATTGAGTAACTAATGGGCTTTGGGTGCATAAAGCTCAATAGACCAACATTTGACTTGGAGACACATGTGCTAACATGTTATCCATCAAAACATTAACAGCCATCCTCCACCAAATAGTGTAAGCACAATTCACTACCGATTTTTATATAACTTGCTTGTCCCAAAAACTCGAGATCGTGAGAGGTTTATACTTTACATTCCCACAGCAACATCTGTAAGTCCGAGATCGAGAAATATATGTTTGGATAATATCCAAGGCTGAAATATGGAAAGTTAGTCAACTATTTACAATGTGATTCCAATGCCATGCTGAAGCCACTCATCACAAGAACTCGTACTCATAGAATTTTACTGTTACAGGGAGCTCGTGTTGGAATCTATGGTGCGAACTGTCCTCAGTGGATTGTGGCAATGGAGGTCAGTTCTTCAGACCTGTTCACCCCAATCTTGTTCCCCTTAAATTTGTTTTCTTAAACATGGGTGGTGTTTTACTTCTTCAGGCCTGCAATGCTCACAGCTTAATCTGTGTTCCTCTTTACGACACCCTTGGTAAAAGATTCGTCAGCCTTATTGTATTTATTTACTATTTTCTAGGATAGTTGGCGGCAAAATGTGTCTCAATTGTTATCTGATGTGATTTAAGTTTATAGTTGGGAAAAGAAAAACAATATTCAGTAGCGTGATTTGGTTCTTATTAATATATCTGTGCGAGTTAATAAAGTTTGAGACTTCAAAATTTTCATTGTGCAGGCGCTGGAGCAGTGAACTACATAATAGATCATGCTGAGATTAATATTGTTTTCGTTCAAGATAAGAAAGTGAAACAAGTAAGTGTAGCAAATTTCTATATTGGTTAATGTTAATCCCTTGAACCTTAGGATTAATCATTCCTCTTTATTATCTCATGAATAAAACAATTCCCTAATATTACAGCTACTGAGCCCAGAATGCACTAGTGCTCAAAGGATAAAAGGTAAGCAAGAATGAATACAAATTAATCACTTGTAGTTTCCAAAAAGATCTTTTATTAAAAAAAGAAATCTTTTGGTTGCAGTCATTGTGTGCTTCACTTCGTTGACAGAGGAACAGCGGGATGCTGCTGCTGCTATTGGCATCAAACCTTACTCTTGGACCGATTTTCTTGCTGTGGTATGATAAACCAGTCCAGTTGTCCTGTGTTTTCGAATCAAGCAAATTAACCCACATTGAATCATGGGCATTTGATATCAGGGAAGAGAAAAGCCATTGGAAATTTTTCCACCACAGCCATCAGATACATGTACGATTATGTACACAAGCGGAACCAGTGGAGATCCAAAAGGTGTTATATTGACCCATGAAAACATTATAACATGCATAATAAGCGGGGTTGAATTATTCATGGAGCAATTTGAAGAAAAGGTAACCTCAACATTCCCTTTCTCACCTTTTAGTGTCGTACTCATCATATTTCTTCTGATTTGTCAGTGTGTGGTACTTCTGTTTCTCATATATTTATGATTTGGGAGCCTCCATAGATGACAGTGGACGATGTGTACATATCTTTCCTACCCCTTGCTCACATCCTTGATCGCATGATTGAAGAGTTCTTCTTCCACAAGGGTGCTTCGGTCGGATACTATCATGGGGTAAGTTGCTAGATTGTCTTTGTTTTTTTTTTTCTGTCTTATCTGAACTTTTGAGGTCGCTCAGATGAGGATATGTTGTTAAGTTATATGCTATATTTGATTATATTATTTGCGTTGCATGTACTGAAGGAAATCAACGAAATAAGGGACGATTTGATGGAGTTGAAACCAACATTTTTGGCAGGAGTACCTCGAGTTTTTGAAAGAGTGCACGAAGGCATGCAAAGTTTCTGTCTATAATCATATTTCCCACCGGCAATTCCGCTGTCATTGTTTACTGTCTCTTTCTGTTTTTTTTTTTGCCCTTCAGGGGTCATCAAAGCACTTGATGAACTCAACCCTAGGAGGAGAAAGATTTTCAGCTGGCTTTACAAATAGTAAAAACTTGTGATAATTATATAATCTATAAAATAGATGGGTAGAAGTTTATTAAATTCTTATTTATATTGAAGCAGAAAACTGATGCTAAAAATGAATATCTTCATTTCATGGTACAGCAAACTTTTTTGGATGAATCGCGGATACAAACAGAAAGATGCATCACCACTGGCTGATCTACTTGCTTTCGGAAAGGTTTTCTTGCTTCTAGAGTTTTATATTTAGCTTCAATGTGCATCTTGAGCATATTTTTAGTTCCATTTTCCAGTGTGGGTTGTGCATCTGATTGCATTGGATCTGATCTAGAGTTTCTTAGATTTCTTACTTGGACAGAGCCGGGCAATAGTAAAGAGAGAAAGAAGTTGCCTTTATTTTCTTTTCTTCTTTATGTAGGTCAAAAACAGGTTAGGTGGAAGGATCCGTCTGATAGTATCCGGGGGTGCGCCATTGAGCACTGAGATAGAAGAATTCCTACGGGTTACTACGTGTGCTTTTTTGGTACAAGGATATGGTAAATAAACATGTTTATCTTGGGGCAAACTAAGAACAAGAAGTGGATATATAGAATCTCTAAAAGATGTATTTGGTCTGTTAATTTTGGTGGGCAGGGTTAACAGAGAGTTGTGGATTGGCGACTCTGGGGTTCCCAGATGAGATGTGCATGATTGGAAGTGTTGGCTCTTCTTTCATGTTTACTGAAATCCGTCTAGAGGAAGTTCCAGAGATGGGTTATATGATCCACTTTCTGATCCTTCTTGTGGCGAAATATGCATCAGAGGGAAATCAGCTTTTGCAGGATACTACAAGAACCCAGAGTTGACTCAGGAAGTTTTCCAAGACGGCTTGTTCCACGGGTTCGTTTTCGAGTCATCATTTCCCATAACTGTAAGGTGTACTATTTCTTGACTAAATTTTTGCATGAATCTACCCTCAGGTGACATTGGAGAGTTACCAAATGGAGTCATTAGAATTATCGATAGGAAGAAGAATCTAATCAAGCTATCTCAGGGAGAGTATGTTGCAGTTGAATATCTTGAAAAAGTTTATGATATCACCCCTATTGTCGAAGATGTAAGCAAGAAAGCATCATTTAGCTTCATTTGTTTTTTTTCTAATAAAGAGATTATAATCTTCAGCTCCAACTGTGAATTTAGATATGGGTGTACGGGGATAGCTTCAAGTCGAAGCTAGTTGCAGTCGTCGTACCAAACAAACATAACACCATGAAATGGGGAAAGCAGAATGGGCATAAAGAATCCACCTTTGTGGATCTATGCTCTTTAAACCAGCTCAAAAATCATATCCTCCATGAGCTCAAGCTTACAGCTGACAGAAACAAGGTCACTTTCTTCACATTCTTTATAAAAAAAAACCCAAACTAAGAGCACTAACACAATTATTTAATGGGATTGCTTCGAAATTTGCTTGGACAGCTGAGAGGTTTCGAGTACATCAAAAATATAATCCTGGAACCCGAGCTCTTCGAATTTTAAAAAATTTATAGTATTATTTTAAATTTTAATTATTAATATATTTAAATTATTAGTTAATCTTTATTTTCATTATCTTAAATATCCAACAGCTCTTTTTTTATTTTATTTTTTTATTTTTAAAAAAAATTTCTTTTAATTTTAAATATCAATGAGATATTTTTTTCTATAAATACATCTATGAAAATTTTCTTCTACGTTATTTCGTATTTTATCATATTTTATTAATATCTCAATTGCGCTTGATTCATATATAGCATTCAAATATCAAATATAAATGTTCAAAACGAGTTTACCAATATTAAATGAAATATTTGCAACTTGAACTATTGTGGGTTTTACATTGATTTGATCTATAATATGTGGATGACACTTGTTTATGACAACACACGCACGTTCAGAACTTTGTGAAGTATGAGATGTCCATGGATTGAACTTGTTCATTCGATAGATTTTCAACGCCTTTTGAATGTGCATGTTTAAAATTATTGAAGCACCCAAGTGAGGACAAGGTTATGATCATCATGAAACTATGAGCCACAAAACGAGTGGTTAGTTTTGTTCGGTTTTACACGAGCACGAGTAAAGTTCAAGCATGAGGGGATTTGGTGTGCCTTGAAATAGTCATATTTAGTGCGTTTAATTGTTAACGATTATGTATGTTTTGATAGATAATTTGTTACATATCATACTTAATCATATAAATACTTGAAATCAGGTAGAACTGAAGAAAATGAGCTAAATACGATGAATAAAGGTAAAAAATAATTTAGAGATGATGAGGAATTGAAGTAAATTAAGAAAAGTGGACAAAACGAGTACTGAAGAGCCTGATCAATCGCATGAAATGGACAAATCAAACGCTCGAGGAAGGAAAATCTAGCAACAAAAAGCACAGATCACCTATTGATCGATGAAAGTGCTTGATCGATCGCGAGTTGAAGAAAACTGAAAGTAAAAAGTGTTGTATAGCGCGATCGATCGCGCAAGAGGCCTTATAATTCATCAGGTAGATAATGTAGAGTAAATAGACATTAGATATCTTAGTTTATATTTTTACTTTCAGTTTTATTGAAGACTATTACAAAGATCAACACTAAGGCGGGATTAACGACCTCAACTAGTGAAGATTCGAATAGTTTTCTTTACCTTGCTTTTGTTTAATGCTTTGTAGAATAGTTTTGGGTTGTTTTATTGGATTATGAGTAGCTAAGTTCAATTCTTGGTTGAGGAAAACAATACCTTGGATTTATTGATTCATGGGGGGATTCATGTTCTTTAACTATCGATTTTATTGAGTATCAATGTTTTCGTGAATGCATTGATATGATTGTTGTTTGATTATTGGATTGACAACCTAAATACGTGCATGCAATCTATTGCGAATTAGATATCAAATAAGAAATTATTTACATAATCGAATTGAAAAAGCAACTAAGGCTGATAATTTTCTGCTGTTGAATTTATTCTGCTTAGGGTAAACAATAAACTAGATTAATATAAACTCGTGTGTTTATGTTGTTTAGATAATATCATACTCATGGTTTTGAATACTATCATGATTTCAATCTTATTGCGCATATATAGATTGATCGATAAATAAGAGTTAAATTAGAACGCATTGGCTAATTGAATATGAATAAGGTGATGGAGGAATAAAACTTCCAGATGATAAATATTCAAATAAAATTGAGTATTTTGAGAATCGATGATCAAGATGATAATATTCAAATGTAAAGTCGACTGATACCAAGAATCACTCAATAGTTTAATCACTTGCTTTTAATTCTTAGTTTTAATTCATTCACACAACCCATTATTTACTATTTAGTTTTTTATTTCTTTAACAAAACACAAATTCACACCTCCTTGTGGAATCGATGAATACTCACACTACTACATATTGTTATCAGTCATAAGATTGAATGAGATTTAATTTGGGCGTACACGATAAGCGCACACCGAGGTTCCACTGAATACACATGATGTTGTCCATGGTGTTTCTATAATTATTTCAATAGCTACTTGTTTGCTAGATTTGATAAGTTTTGGTTATTGTGACTTATTTTCCATCTCCTCAAGTCATTAAATTCAATAGCGGAAGAGTGATATGGAGTGAAGTGGAATCTTATTAGGTCTTGAATATTCTAGCCCCCAACAAAGGTCATTTTCGAACTGCAACGTCTGGAAAAGCAGGAAGTGCCCAATAGGTTCCAAGGATTACAAAGTCTAACAAAGTAGGTTCTCAAACTCCAGTGTATTATTATTTTCATCTTTGCATCACAAATTCATACACTGAGCTTTTGTACAATTCAGTCCCAGCAGAACAATGAATAATGAGGGAAATAATTTGTAGTTTTCTATTGAACATTTTTATACAGGTTCTCCTGGGAGTAATAATCTCACACATGTTGGTTGTGTTAGCATTAGATGCCCTACAAATCAATGGGCCAATTGTTGGCCCGTTGGACCCTCATAAGCATAGCCCAAATAATTGACCAAAACTCCTATAAATATATGTTCATCTCTAGGGTTAATGTGATTTTCCACTCTATACACACTCTCATAGAATAGCCGACATCACACTAGCACTGATGTTGTGCTTGAAGATCTGGTCAGGTTGATTGGACTTGAGGGATCACAGCATACAGATTGATTTTGCTGTTATCGGTAATCTCTTTTCGTACATTATATTATGATATTTGCATGCTAATACATGAATCAGGCGCGATCTATCTGTCCCTGGGTCAGATCTGTTTACTGTTTATTTTCCGCTGCGTTTGGATCTGCCGCCAGGGTACGGAAACCCAACAGTGGTATCAGAGCCAGGTTGCGCTTTGATTTATATATATGATGATTAATTTTATTAGATCGTTTCCAGTTCCTCTAATCGTGTTCAATTGTTTCAAAAATAACGAATCCGAAAAAATATAGAAAATCGATTAAAATGACTTTTGATTGATTTACAAAATCATCAAAGTATCGGAAAGTGTTTCCGGTGCACCATTGTTGCCGGCAGCCATGTTGTACGGCCATTCGAATTACTCGACAGCACGCGGCGGAGATACACCCTCGGCGGCTGCGCGCTGGTGGTTCGTGGCTGGCATGAGCGATCGGGCTGCTTGGGTGGTTTGGGGAAGAACCTCCAAACGGGCGAAGATGGTGTTGGTGTTAAGCGCAGGGAGATTCGCAGCAGGTGGTTCACGACCAGGATCTGGCCTTCGTGAAAGGTTCACGACCAGGTGTGCATGGTTTGCATAACAAGGCGCCTGGATCTGGTCGCAATCTGTGTGAAGCTCGCCGGTTGCTAGATCTCTTCATGCCGGAAATGGTTTCTGCGCTTTCGACGAGATCTCTTGACACCGGCCTCTGAATCTTTTCACAACTGGTTTCTGCGCCTTTGACGTGAGGCTACGACCGGAAGACGATGGCGGCGCCTGAAACCCTAGCCGCCATGCTTGATGGTGAGGATGATGAATAGTGGCTGGGTTTTTTTTAACCTAGCACTTTTTTGGGCCAAAATGCAATTTTTTCAAAAATTTTTAAAAAAAAAATTAAAAAAAATTTGAATTTTTTTAAATCCGAAAAATAAAGAGAATTTTTGGGTTGAAATTGCATTTTAATTTTGGATCCAAATTGTTTGGAGTTCATAATTTTTTGGGTCATTTTAGATGTTTATCCGGATATTAATTTTTGAAACAATAAATCATAATATTTAATTAAATAAAAATATGATTTTTATTTATTTAAGATAAATTGGAGATTTTACCAAGTAATTGAAAATTAAATGAAAGTTTTTCATTTAATTTGTTAATTGTATTTTCAATTAATATGATTTAAAGGTAAAATAGAGATTTTACCAATTAATTAAAATTTAATTAATTAGAAATTAAATAAAATAGTTTTATTTAATTTGTTAATTTTAATTTCAATTAATGATGCGATTAGTGGGGAAACGATAGAATAAATTAATTATTGTGCTCATGTGATGTGATTAGTATAATTACATATGATGTAATTGTTTAGTTTAATGTTTAATTACATATGAGATGAATGCAGGATGGATGATTACGGGCTTTGACCAATATGTTTAGGTGAATGTTTAGGTTTTATTGTTTCATTATTATTGTGATTTTGGTTATCAGGCCTGCGAGCCTGCTCTCTCTATTTTTCTGATGTACCCCACGGATTTGTATCCCCATTCTCTTGTTTGCACGTTTTAAATGTAAAAATCATCAGAATTAGCGGGAGATCGAGATTGAAGATGGAGCACCAAGAATCAAAACATGTATAATGGAAGCAAAAATGTAATATGATTGCATTGCATACCTGCATCACCTTAGACAGACTTGTGATCCACGTATGGCTCACGTGTATCAATTAGGATAAGGCCGTAATCGTCCATATTTATTTTTATTATGCATGTGTTGTATGATAAATGTTTGTTTGTATGTTTTATTAGTACATATGACTGCATGAATAAAACATAGCTGCATGAATCCGGCAAACAAACAAACAAGTATTTGATGAGATTTGAAAATTATTAAATCTTTCTTTTGAATATGATTCAAAAAATTTTAATATCCAACTGTAAAGGGAGCTCAAAGGAGTTTGTTGCTTCATGTCTTCCATCAACAGTTAAGCCATGAGACGCTACTTGTATCAGGTGTCTTGTCTCACCCTCGTGGGGGATATCTGGCATGGGAAAGCTGTCTGTTTAACTGCCACTTAATTATGGATAGGGTTATGTTAACCTTTAAGATTACTCACCCTCGTGGGGTCTTATTGGCGGACATACCATCCGTGGGATGGGTTAGTTTGACGTGAGAAGGCATAATTGGCCTGCCTCCGTAGGGTTATGTCAATCACGAGACGAATATCTTGGGGTTGCATATGATGCAATTGTGAGCTACCTTTAGTATCATGAGGTCGGCTGGACCCCCGCCCGGAGCTATCATAAGCTAGTTGGACTCCAAGCCCACTAAGAAAATACGATTTTCCCCTCATTTGTCATGAGGGTGACGAATTCGAAAAATTTAGTGGGAGCATTCAATAACAAAAGTCCATAGTTTTTGAATTAATTAATAGTCAAACGGATTGCATGTATTTTCTGTTTATTCTCAGTATTGTAATTGCCGTGATCCGATTGCATCAATTCTCGATACAAACAAAGTAACCGTACCAAATTATTCTGATTGACTATTAATTTTAAAATAGTGCTTGTTCTAAAAAGTTGTTGTATACCCTTGGTGGGAGCCTCCTGTTGAAGTGTCTCCTGGTTCGTCTAATGAAGAGATCACCATACTTTTGAAGTGATGGGACGGTGATCTCTCGGCTAGATGCTATATGATAGCATCAGTATCACCAATGAGTTTCAACACAGATATGAGAAGCTCGCTCACACTGCTGATATTTTCCTACACCTACAAATGTTGTTTGGTGAACGGACGCGATTACTGAGACTCGCGACTTTGAAAGAGCTATTTTCATTTCACATGCAAGATGGGGCTTCGGTCTATAAGCATAGTGTAAGAAAAATATCTCTTGTTGATCAATTGGAAAATCTGAATATGACGATACCTCATTAACTGACTGTAGATTTGATCTTATAGTCAAAACGTTGGAAACTCATGAGTACTTGATTCAAAAGGAGAAACGTGTTCTTCTTGTCGAATCTTCTAACAATGGTAGAAAGAGTTCAAGGATAAAGAAGAGGAAGGGAAATGGTTCTCAACCTCAAAAGATGAAAATGTATAGTAGCAACTAAGAAATGAGAGGCATCTATGTTTTCACTGCTGGTCACTGGCGCAAAATTGTAAGGAATACCTAGACTAGAAGCGTTCTAGAAAGGGTATGTTTTATACTAAAATTAAATATTTCTATTGGTTTTACTTCTTTGGTATATGATGCCAGTTGTGCTCGCATTTTTGCAAAGAGTTGCATGTATTGTGAAGAAGTAGAGAGCCCTAGGAAGGAGAAACCTACCAGAGGCTAAGCATTGTAGCAAGAGTTGTTGCAAAGGCTTTTTGAAATATTTATTTAATATAAAATCTTGAACTGGTTAGGAACTGGTTTGAGCAATTATTTATTTGTTCTAGATTTAATCATGAACATTGTTCCTATTTTGATAGAATGATATTCTTTTAAATATGCGAATGTGATTTGCAGTATTTTTAAGAATGCATGTTTTTATAGAATCTGGTGAACTTATGTATTCAAAGAATATAAAAAGAATGATAACTTAAATCCAACATATATTTAGCATGTGTTGAATGTCCATTGAATTTGATTCTTATGGACGTATGTGGAGCACTAAGTTTTAGTGCAAGATGATGTTGAGTTATCTTGAAGAGAATGTGATTCTCTCCCAGTAACTCTCTAAAGTTACATATTGGTTGAACATAATTCATATAAATGCAGTGACCAAAACTCCATATACGATATGGACTGAAAAATAATCCAAATATAGATTTGAGATTGTTCTGCTTATGTGAAACAGCCAGTGTGAGATGAGTTGGATAGTTGATCCATCTTATGTTATTTTGTGAAAATTTATATTATACAATTGGTGACAAAGTATTTGTTTCGCAAGTGCAGTCTTTCTAGAGAAAATATTTCTATTAGAAAGGAATGATAATATAATATAACTTGAAAGGGTTCAAGAACCACAAACCACTAGAAAAGTGAAAACGATGAAATTAATTGAGTCAATCACAACCTTTGATTTACACACACCAAGGATTTGAAAATGTTTCAAGAGCTCCTGATAGAATGAATCTACTCCTTGAAAGTAGTCAAGAAATAGACCATGGATATGATCCTTGGACTTTCAAGGAGGCGATGTCAGATATTGATTCGGGACATTGGCAAGATGCCATGAAATCTGAAATGGACTCCATGTACTCAAATAGGGTATGGGCCTTAGTAGATCATCTTTGGGAATTGTTCTCATTGGCTGCATGGATTTACAAGTGAAAGCTTGGAGTGGATGGGAAGGTAGTGACCTTCAAAGCTTGACTGGTGAGAAACGGTTATTCTCATAGGCAAAGAGTTGTTTATGAGAAAATTTTCATCGGTTATGATGCTATAGTCTATTTAGATTTTATTAGTTATATCTTTATATTATGAATATGAGATATGAGTAATTGATGTGAACACAACATTTCTCAGTGGTGGCATTGAGGTAGAAATGTAGCAACCAAATGTGTTTACAACTTCTTGGAGTGAGGAAAATGTTTTCAAACTCCAGAGGTCCATTTATGGGCCTAAGAAGGCATCTCGAAGTTTGAGCTTCCGTTTTGATAACATCATCAAAGTGTTTGGTTTTGTTAAAAATCCGGTAGTGGCATGTGTATGCAAAAGGATTAGTGGGAGCATGATTACATTTGTGATGCTTTAAGTCGATTATATCATGCTCATTGTGAATGGTAATCAATTAAAGCATGATTATCTACTAATTTCTCCATGTAAGATTGGGAGAAGCGTCGTACGTGCTTAGCATAAGGATCTATAGGGATAGATCTAAAGGATGCTTGAGATCTCTCAATCTACGTACATAAACACTGTGCTAAAAGGGTTTAGCATAGAAAGTCGAAAAATGAGTTACTTCATAATATGTCATAGTATTCATCTCTCGAGTCAATGGGTCTTAAGATTGACGAGGGGAGAGAAAAGATGGCATTGGTACCTTAAATATCTACTTTTAATAGCATATTGTATGCTATGGTAGGTACTTGGCCTGATTTATGCTCTTAGAGTAATGGGCAGACATCAAACAGATCTCGGTGAAGGTCATTGGAAAACTGTGAAAATAATCCTCAAGTTCTTATGAAGAACTTATGATGTGTTCATGGTTTTTGGATCTGTAAGTGGAGAAATAAAAGTTGAAGGCTAAGCTGATGCTGGTTTTAAATTGGATGTAGATGATACCATATCGATGTTCGGATTTTGTATTTAAGCTCAATGATGGTGATGTCTCTTGGAAACGTTCCAAGCAAGACACCACATTGGATTCCACCACTGAAGCTGAATACATTGCAGCATACGATGCAGCAAAGAGGCAATTTGGATAAGAAATTTCATCCAAGAGTTGGGTGTAATTTCTAGTGCAGTTGACACAGTCTCTGTGTACTGTGACAACATTTGAGCAATTATGAATAGCCAACATCTCATCAGGATCCAAACATATATTGAGAAAATACTATCTAATGAGAGATATGGTAGACGCGACATTATTATCGAGAGAATCGCTTCAACAGAAAAATATAGTGAATCCACTGACAAAGCATTGCAATGATTGGTGTCTATTAGACATCTTGGGAAGATGGTCTTAAGACACATGAGTAGTTGGCTTTGGGAAAGTGAAAGATATTGTTGCCATACATGATTAAGTAAATCAATAGTTAATTGATTGTACCTGTAATCTTATTATGACAAATCTTTGTTTGAATATTAATATATATGGCACTTCTTCATCTGTTTACCCATGCATCTTGATGCATTGATGAAGTCCTTGAGATTGCTATAGTCCATATAATGTGGTTACGCATATGATGGTGACCATGAAATACATTCTTGACTGCGATTTCTAAATGTTCCTGGTCGATGAGCCTTTGAGAATGGGATATCGATATATGCTCGTTAGAGAATGGTATTCATGATGTGTCTAGTGTAGTGCGCCGCGTTTCATCGGCTTTGGCTTGGAGAAGTCAGCACACATGAATAGGTGCTCATTTGGAATGAGTTCACTGAACGTCCATACTCGGAATTCTATAAGTGGTTACCATTTGTCGAGTATAGAATTCCTAGTCATAGTTGTGCACCATTACTCCTCATGACCCGAGGCGTCATTGAGGTCTTGATAGATAGCTGTGTACTTTGATTTAATGACTGATCAAATGTGGGTCATAAAGTCATTATTTTGGGTATTCAGTGATGCTGTCAGAGGCCTATGATTGTCGTCGGGATTCACCACTGGTCATGATGAACCAGGATGTCCTATGTGTTTTTCTATATATGATTCGAGGAATCTCTGGCCAGAGTGGATAGTGCTTGTGAAAAATGAGTTTTTCATATACGCACACAACGAATCATATAACGTGAAATAAATATATAGTTATTGAAATCATAAGGGGCCTCGACCAACCAATGCCCTTGATTCAATCGAGACATATTGAGTGAAAGGAATGTATTGCACGCTAACTATGGCTGACAGGTTCTCGTACGTTGCTAGTCATTTGTATCTAGGTCTTCGTGAAGCGCAGATGCTAGGCGCTACCCACGATCGGTAGGTTGTTGCTGGAATTATATTTTGGTAATTGTCTATTAAAGGAGTTTAATTGACAATGGGGCATTCAGGGTAAGCCCAAAGAAGTTGTTTGACTTCTAAAATCACAAAGGTTGTGATCCTACTGCTATGATACACTTGAGCCTCACTGGGTCACAATCAACCGGCCGTCGATCTATTGATGAGAATTGAGACTTAAATGTTAAGTGCTCAAATTGAGTGATTTAGAAGATATGAATTTAATTTCTGAAAGCTCCTCACTTTAATGGAGTTTCTATATTTGAAAATGTTTCATCTATAGAAAGTTCTAAAATTAAAACATTTGATATATTTATGTTGCATAATATGTACATTGGTAGTACGTCAAGTTATTCAATTTGATTGAATTACTTGGATTATGAGTTTGCAGTTTTGTGTTGGCTTTTGGGCAAGTGGGAGATTGTTAGCATTAGATGCCCTACAAGCCAATGGGCCAATTGTTGGCCCGTTGGACCCTCATAAGCATAGCCCAAAATAATTGACCAAAACTCCTATAAATATATGTTCATATCTAGGGTTAAGGTGATTTTCCACTCTATACACACTCTCATAGAATAGCCGACATCACACTAGCACTGATGTTGTGCTTGAAGATCTGGTCAGGTTGATTGGACTCGAGGGATCACAACATACAGATTGATTTTGCTGTTATCGGTAATCTCTTTTCGTGCATTATATTATGATATTTGCATGCTAATACATGAATCAGGCGCGATCTATCCGTCACTGGGTCAGATCTGTTTACTGTTTATTTTCCGCTGCGTTTGGATCTGCCGCCAGGGTACGAAAACCCAACAGGTTTCATGTTTTTATGATAGGTCATTAGGTAGTAGAATTTTATCCATATGTTTCATAAGTATTTCTCCTCAACCGTTTCAGATGCATATACTTGCATTCATTGTTTAATCTAAAACTTTTCTTATCTGTTATGTTTTCTCCAACATCAAAACTCAAAAATTGAACTTCTCGCCCACCGGTCTTTTTACAAAGAAGTTTATTAATCTTTTTAAGTACGCAGAAGATGGTATTCTTGATTTAAGCAATGCTACGGGAATGTTAGAGTGAATATATCTTTTAAATTGATGCTTAATTTTTTTGCCATGTCTTAGTATTTGAAAATTTCATATGTTCCAACAGGTGCAGAAGAGGTGTATCTATGACAACTTATGTTCCCGAACGCTTGGTGTGGCGCCCCAAACCTTGCCACCTAAAAGACAATAAGAAACTTTCGAGACATTTATACATGCCATACACAGACAATAAATGACTCACAGATGAGACTCACAGATGAGATTGATGTATATTCCTACAGCGTAAGAGATGTGGAAGGATTTACAGGATAGGTTTTATCAAAGTAATGCTCCGCTAATTTTTCAGATTAAGAAGTTTTTTATTGCTTTACATCAAGGTTCAATGGATGTAAGTGCATATTATACTCGCATTAAGACTTTATGGGATGAATTGTGAGAGTTTCAACCTATGAACGTGTGTAACTGTGGAATGATGAAACGATGGACTCAGTACCAAAATTACGAGTGTGTAATGCAACATCTGATGGGATTAAACGAATCATGTGCTCAAATTCGAGCAAAGATCCTTATGATGGATCCTACACATGTTATATCAAAAGTTTTTTCTCTAGTAGTGTAGGAGGAAAGTGTAAGGAATCCGAACAAGCAAAACGCAGCGGAAAATAAAATTGAATTCCTACCAAGGACCTATACAAAGTAATCATATCGAGATTTAATAGAATCATACCCTTGTAGCGTGTTTGAAATCAAATCCTCGTTTCAACACCACGAGTCACGAACAAAGATTTGCACATTTGCCTCTACGGTATCCACACGATCAAATCGAAAGGGGCGTTCAAGAATAAGTTGCTAGACTTGTTCTTAAACCGAAACAAAACTCACGGTTCGAAACTGATTGACGACGACCGTAAAACACCACTATTCACGACGGCGGCCGTGAGGTTGTAGGGTGAGAGTGGCGGCCGAGAGCTTATAGTCGAAGGTGGCTAGGTTTAGGCTCTATGAACTGTGATTAACCTCTTTTTATTTCCCATAATCACCTTAATGGCCTTATATCATTAGATTTAATTAAGGGCTTTCAAAAAGCCTTATTGGCCCAAAAACCAATTTTAATTAAATCCATACATATGTTATAATTAAGACTCCTCTTAATTAAATTAATTCATCCAATGAACTTTATTTTCCTTTATCGATTTAATATTTTGTGCGACCCGATAGCACCTTGCAATGTTGGCAGTGTCATAAAATCTAATTTTATGTCACAAGCAATGAGCGGTATCTAGCAACACATCAAGGCTACCCAAATTACAAGAATGTCATTGACTCGACATAACCTATGGACTGTGATATATTATCCATGTAACTTAATCCCTTTGTCCAATGTGTTTAGATTGAACACGAGTCATGTAATAGTCATACTCGTATATTCAATCTTTTATTTCTTGATCCCCAAGTAGAACTAGAATAAACGAATAAGCTCGATATCACATATCGACTCATTCGAGCATGGCCATGCATTTTAGTATCACTTGATCAAGGGCCCAAACACTTATCCTGTTATATAGGAGGGACAAATCCTATCTTGATCAATCAACATCCCTCTACATAATTCGTAGTATATCCAATAGTTGTCTTTATTGTTTACCCTATTCCAGGTAACGTTTGACAATATCAAGATACATAACTCCTTATGTTGGGATCTCAGATGATCTCAAGTCGTAAGGATTACATATACTATTATCACTATGAGAATTGCTTATGACACTCATATAACTATCCATGTAGCATTCTCATGGTGGGTCTGTCCAGTACATTGTTCTCTAACATGTACCCATGTGTTGATTTGATATCTCATATCTATGAACAATTCATCAATCGAAACATACTAGTCTCAATGCATTATCATTATCCCGATTCATGATAATACTTGACTATGGACAATCTTTAAGAACAATACAATATTATTCTAAGGATATTAACTTATATATTAATTCATATCTCACAGATACTCGAATAATATATAATAATGAATTGCCATAATAAAACCATAATACATTGTATGTCATAAACAATCATCTAATGAGTTGTCTTAGGGCATATCCCAACAAATCTCCCACTTGCACTAAGACCAGTCAGGCATATACTTAATGCCCAGAGAACTAGTATGACGACCATGCTTCTGCTGTGACAGTGGCTTCGTCAGTGGGTCAGATACATTATCATCAGTTGGTACTTTGCATATTTTTACATCTCATCTTTCAACGATTTCTCGAATTAAATGAAAGCGCCGAAGTATGTACTTGGATCTTTGGTGAGATCTAGGTTCCTTAGCCAATGCGATGGCTCCATTGTTGTCACAATAGAGTTCAATCGGATCTAGTATGCTAGGCATCACCCCAAGTTCAGAAATGAACTTCTTGATCCAAACAGCTTCCTTTGCTGCATCTGAGGCAGCAATGTATTCAGCTTCAGTTGTAGAATCGGCTACTGTCTCTTGCTTTGAACTCTTCCAGCTCACAGCACCTCCATTTAGGCAAAACACATATCCTGATTGCGATCGGAAATCATCTTTGTCGGTTTGGAGCTTGCATCAGTGTAACCCATTACATTGAGCTCTTCCTCACCTCCATAAATCAAGAATGTATCCTTAGTTCTTCTCAAGTACTTCTGGATATTCTTGACAGCAATCCAGTGACATTCACCTGGATCAACCTGATATCTGCTCGTCATGCTCAGAGCATACGAGACATCGGGACGAGTATATATCATAGCATACATGATAGATCCAATAGCTGACGCATATGGAATCTTACTCATGCGTTGTCTTTCATCTGGTGTTGAAAGACACTGATCCTTCGAGAGATGTATCCCATGTGTCATAGGCACGAATCCTTTCTTTTATTTTTGCATGCCAAACCGTTTTAGCACTTTGTCTATGTATGAACTTTGACTTAGGCCAAGTAATCTTCTTGATCTATCTCTATAGATCTTGATACCTAATACATAGGTGGCTTCACCCAAGTCTTTCATAGAAAAGCAATTCCCTAGCCAAATCTTTACAGATTGTAAGGCATGGATATCATTCTCAATGAGAAGTATGTCATCTACATACAATACTAGGAAGATAATTATGCTCCCACTGACCTTCTTGTAGACACAAGGTTCATCTACGTTTTTGATGAAACCAAACTCTTTGATTGCATCATCAAACGAAGATTCCAACTCCGAGAATCTTGCTTCAATCCATAAATGGATCGTTGTAGCTTGCATATCTTTCCAGCATCCTTTGGATCGACAAAACCCTCGGGTTGTGTCATGTACACATCCTCAAGTAAATTTCCATTAAGGAAAGCTGTTTTGACATCCATCTGCCAGATTTCATAATCATGAAATGCAGCTATTGCAAGTAAGATCCTAATGGATTTAATCATGACAACTGGTGAAAAAGTTTCATCATAGTCAATACCATGAATTTGTTTGAAACCTTTAGCAACCAGTCGACCTTTAAAGGTTTGTACATTACCATCCATGTCGGTCTTTTTCTTGAAAATCTATTTGCACCCTATGGGTCTTACCCCTTCAGGCGGGTCAACCAAAGTACATACTTGGTTTGTATACATGGATTACATCTCAGATTTCATGGCCTTTTGCCATTTCTCAGAATCAGGGCCCATTATAGCTTCTTGATAAGATGACGGCTCATCCTCATCAATAATGTGATATCCCCGAAAGGATTATGTGTTTACATGCTATCAAAGTGTTGATAATTATGTATTGAGGTGATTTAATTTGGGGTTTATGGGTTATGATTTATGTGGTAAAAGCATGTAATTAAGTTGGGGAATTAATGTATGTGGTTGGTGTTATATTTATTTTGATGATATGGTTTAGGAGGCATGTTAGGTGTTTTTGATGATGTATTGATGTGGTAAAATTATAAAATATCAAGGAGGGATATTTTTATACATCGTACGAAATACCGGGACACAATTAAACACCACAAGGCCACCCTACAAGCAACCCCCCCCCCCCCCCCCAAGTGGCTGAATCACGCCCATACCCCCCTGTTTTCAGGCATGCAGAGTGATCAACCATGCCTCTTCCATCACTTCTTTCCCACTCTCTTCTCTCGGTTTCCTCTCCCTTCTTTCGAGAAACATATCGTCCAACATATGAATTGATTATAGGAGAAGATATTTGGTGTTTTGTTGATCGGAATTTAACAAAAATCAAAGAGCAAAAGTGGTGAGGAATCATATGTTTTTCCCAGATTTCGGTTTTTAAGCATATGTTTTCTTTATAGCAGATTTGGCATACTAGTTTAAGGTTTGACGAAATCTTGTTATGAGTGCTTGCATGTGATGTTTATGAAGCCCCTAGCATGTTTTGTTAAGTAACTTACATGCTTTATATGTTATATTTCGAGTTGTGAAAAGTGGTCCTCGAAAATTTGGGCAGGGAAACTGCCTTGTTTTTGTTTGAGTAGGGGTTTAATCATGAGGATTTGAAGCATGCTAGCTTAGGTTTTGGTTGAACCTTTGATGTGAATACGTGCATGGTAGTTTTTTGAAGATGCCAGTATATTTCCTTGAGCATGTTTCATGTGTTATGTGAAGGATTTAATCATGTGAAATGAAGTGTTCGAAAATTCTGGGCGATGATTATATGCCCTGTTTTTCACGGAATTTCTGGTTGAGTGCTGAAATTGTGGGGTTATTACGATGCATGCTAGGCTTAGTTTTTGTTGAAACTTTGATTTAAGCACTTGCATGGAAGTATTGTGGAGTCCCTAGCACTTTTGTTCGAATCTCGATGGCTGACCTGAATGAACCACTGACATCCATCTCTCAACCTCTGCGTCGGTCCCCTGAGCCTTCCGGATGTGTTCATAAATGATCGGCTCAGCTAGTAAGGTCAACACCTGTACCGGAGAAGAAGGCACATCATAATCAAACCCCAACTGACAGTAGGAGCCCATCATAGCTGATATATACATGACATCCTCTGCCGTGCTCGTCACTTTCCGACTCAAAGCGTCGGCTGTCAAGTTTGCTTTTCCCGGATGGTATTCGATTTCACAGTCATAGTCCTTCAGCAGGTCCATCCATTTCCTCTGCCTCATATTCAGCTCAACCTGTGTAAACAAGAACTTCAGGCTCTTGTGATCAGTGAAGATGGTAAATGAGGTACCATATAAGTAGTGTCGCCATATCTTCAAGGCGAACACTATAGCTGCTAACTCCAGATCATGGACTGGATACCTCGTCTCGTGTGGCTTCAACTGTCTAGAAGCATAAGCCACTACATGTCTGTCCTGCATCAGTACGCATCCTAGGCCCTGTAGCGATGCGTCAGTATAAAGAACAAATCATTTGTTCTCCCTGGGAATCACCAAAACTGGTGCAGTAGTCAGTCTGCGCTTTAATTCCCGGAAACTATGCTCACAAGCCTCTGACCAACAGAATGGGACTCCCTTCTGAGTCAGCTGTGTAAGTGGCTTGGCGATCTTTGAGAAACCCTCAACGAAACGTCGGTAATAGCCAGCCAAACCAAGAAAACTTTGAATCTCACTGACTGAAGTAGGGGCGGACCAATCCATAACTGCCTCAATCTTCCTGGGATCTACTGATATCCCCTCTCGAGAGATAATGTGGCCCAAGAATGATACACTGCTCAGCCAAAACTCAAACTTGCTGAGTTCGGCGTACAACTGGTGATCTCTGAGGATCTGTAATACTGTCCTCAAATGACTAGCATGCTCCTCTTCACTTCTTGAATAGACAAGGATGTCATCAATGAATAAGATCACAAACTGATCAAGGTACTCCTGAAATACTCGGTTCATCAGGCTCATAAATACAGCAGGGCATTTGTTACACCGAACGGCATAACTAGGAACTCGTAGTGCCCGTACCGAATCTGAAAAGCTGTCTTCTGGACATCATCAGCTCTAACCCGCACCTGGTGATAACCAGACCTCAAATCTATCTTTGAGTAAACCTCTGTACCCTGAAGCTGATCGAACAGATCATCAATCCTCGGAAGTGGATACCTGTTCTTCACTGTGGCCTTGTTCAGTTGCCTGTAGTCAATGCACAGACGCATTGAACCATCCTTCTTTTTCACGAACAAGACTGGTGCACCCCAAGGCGATACACTAGGACGAATGCATCCCTTGTCGAGGAACTCCTGCAACTGCACTTTCAGCTCCCTCAGCTCTGCCGGTGCCATCCTGTATGGGCACGAGAAATGACTGATGTCCCCGGCAGTAGCTCAATGGCAAACTCCACATCTTTTATGTTTTATATTATTTTGGTAAGTAAATGTGATTTCGGGGACGAAATCTTATAAGTAGGGGAGTATTGTGATATCCCCGAAAGGATTATGTGTTTACATGCTATCAAAGTGTTGATAATTATGTATTGAGGTGATTTAATTTGGGATTTATGGGTTATGCTTTACGTGGTAAAAGCATGTAATTAAGTTGGGGAATTAATGTATGTGGTTGGTGTTATATTTATTTTGATGATATGGTTTAGGAGGCATGTTAGGTGTTTTTGATGATGTATTGATGTGGTAAAATTATAAAATATCAAGGAGGGATATTTTTATACATCGTACGAAATACCGGAACACAATTAAACACCACAAGTCCACCCTACAAGCAACCCCCCCCCCCCCCCCAAGTGGCTGAATCACGCCCATACCCCCCTGTTTTCAGGCATGCAGAGTGATCAACCATGCCTCTTCCATCACTTCTTTCCCACTCTCTTCTCTCGGTTTCCTCTCCCTTCTTTCCAGTAACATATCGTCCAACGTATGAACTGATTATAGGAGAATATATTTGGTGTTTTGTTGATCGGAATTTAACAAAAATCAAAGAGCAAAAGTGGTGAGGAATCATATGTTTTTACCAGATTTCGGTTTTTAAGCATATGTTTTCTTTATAGCAGATTTGGCATGCTAGTTTAAGGTTCGACGAAATCTTGTTATGAGTGCTTGCATGTAATGTTTATGAAGCCCCTAGCATGTTTTGTTAAGTAACTTACATGCTTTATATGTTAGATTTCGAGTTGTGAAAAGTGATCCTCGAAAATCTGGGCAGGGAAACTGCCCTGTTTTTGTTTGAGTAGGGGTTTAATCATGAGGATTTGAAGCATGCTAGCTTAGGTTTTGGTTGAACCTTTGATGTGAATACGTGCATGGTAGTTATTTGAAGATGCCAGTATATTTCCTTGAGCATGTTTCATGTGTTATGTGAAGGATTTAATCATGTGAAATGAAGTGTTCGAAAATTCTGGGCGATGATTATATGCCATGTTTTCACGGAATTTCTGGTTGAGTGCTGAAATTGAGGGGTTATTACGATGCATGCTGGGCTTAGTTTGTGTTGAAACTTTGATTTAAGCACTTGAATGGAAGTATTGTGGAGTCCCTAGAACTTTTGTTCGAGCACATTACACATAATATGAAGCGGTTTTAAGAGCATGAAAAGAGGTGCTCGAACATTTCTGGAAAAAAAAAATCAGTAGTGTTCCATTTTCGAAAAATGGGAATTTTATTAAGTTTATGATATTGGATCATTATGAGGTGCCTAATATTATGTTGTGTGATTATGTAGAACCATCCCAGGTACCAGCACAGTCGAGGAGATAAAGTCTGTTGACTCCTCTACATTTTGGAAAGGTACGTAAGCGACGTACGGGCATCCCAACTGTAACATGTATTCGTGTTTATTTATTTAACACAAGATAAAGTAAAGTATGCATAAGATGGTGCATTATGATATGATACATGTTGACATGCATTGTTTTTGCATAAGAATGTTGTGGAATATAAGAGGTGTATTCCACGAGACAAGGTTATCCCAGTGAGGATTTTAATGCTTACACTATAATTCCGCTGAAAATGTGGAGCGAGAGGTAGAGGACCGTTCGCACATGGAGGCGTGAATTTCCATAAGAAGCGAGGAAGAATACCGCTTACGTGGAGTTCCATAAGAAGCGGGGAAGAATTCCGCTTACGTGGAAAAGTAAGAAGCATTGCAATACACTAATGATAAAATGACTCAAGATTGAAGTAAGGATTTAAGAAGTAAAGATATGTCATGACATTATTAAGGAACCATAATATCATATAATGTTTTTATCATGAATTATGGTACAGGGACAACTAATGGGCGTTTTAAATGCATTGGAAATACATGAAGTATTTTATGGCTATGATTATGCATTTATGCTTTACATTCATATTATGTTTGATATGAATTACGATATGCTCATGTGATGGGGGTTGTCCTTGTAGGTGCTTTTGCTAAGGACAACCAGGGTCAGGTTGATAAGCTGAGCTGTAAGGAGTGCTACAAGATAGCAAGATAAAGACTTATTTTGTATAGTTTCTACTAGGAGTGCTGTAGAAGTAGCCTTACCCAAATTTGTTAAAGAATGTAACAAATTTCTTTTGGCATGTCATACATACATGTAAACCTTAAGCTCAATTGTCAACACGACTTGCAACTCTGATTTGATATGATTAGTTCTCTTAATTGCACCTTATTGTATGTTGAGATAACGAGGTCTTACAAATAAGTAGTAAGTCACCTTGTTGAGTCACAAGAAATCCATATCTCTGTGGCTCACGGTGTTCTCTTACAGACCTACGCTGGTCTTGTGTCTCTTGAGCAGACATTTCATCCACAACAACTTGTGGTGTCTGTTCTGTTTCCATCTCAATATCATGTTCAATGTTTTCTTGTGGTTGAACTTCACTAAGTTCTATTTGTCTCCCACTGGTTCTTCTAGAAATAAATTCTCTTTCAAGAAAGACACCAGTCCGAGCAACAACCACTTTGTTCTCTGTGGGATAATAGAAATAGTATCCTTTTGTTTCCTTAGGATACCCCACAAATAAACACTTATCATATTTGGTCCAATTTTATTAGAGGCGTGACGTCTCACGTAAGCCTCACAACCCCAAATCTTCATAAAAGACATACTAGGACGTTTCCCAGTCCATATCTCATATGGTGTCTTTTCAACTAATTTAGATGGAACACGGTTCAGTATAAATATTGCTGTTTCTAAAGCATATCCCCAAAAGGAAATCGGAAGATCTGCATGACTCATCATTTATCGAACCATGTCCAACAAAGTTCGATTCCTCCTTTCGGATACACCATTCCATTGTGGAGTATACGGAGGTGTGAGTTGTGGGACTATCCCACACTTCCTTTAGATAGTCATGAAACTCTTGGCTTAGGTATTCACCTCCTCGATCTGATCGGAGGATTTTGATACTTTTGCCAAGTTGGTTTTGTACTTCATTCTTGGAATCTTTGAACTTTTCAAAGGTTTCATGTTTATGTTTCATTAGGTACACATACCCATATATACTGAAGTCATCAGTAAATGTAACAAAGTATTGAAAACCACCTCTAGCTTGTGTGCTTATTGGTCCACATACATCACTATGTATGAGACTCAATAAATCATTTGTCATTTCAACATGTCCCTTGAAAGGGGCTTTAGTCATCTTGCCCATTAAACAAGATTCACATGTTTCATATGATTCAAAATCAAATGAATCTAATATTCCATCATTATGAAGTTTTGATATGCGATTCTCGTTTATATGGCCCAAGCGACAATGCCAGAGATAAGTTGGATTAGAATCATTATTGTTACTCCTTTTAGTATTTATGTTATATACAGGCATATCAAGATTTAATACATAAAGACCATTAATCAATTGTGCACTAGTATAAAACATATCATTCAAATAAATGGAGCAACACTTGTCCTTTATAATAAATGAAAATTCAACCTTGTCCAAACAAGACATTGAAATAATGTTTCTCGTGATAGAAGTCACAAAATAACAGTCTTTTAAATCAAATAATAAACCAAAAGGCAAAGTTAAAGAGTAATCTCCTATAGCTAATGCAGCAACTCTTGCTCCATTTCCCACTTGGAGATCAACTTCGCCTTTCGCCAATATCCTACTCCTTTTGAGATCCTGCACATTAACACAAGTGTGAGAACCACATCCAGTATCTAATACCCATGATGGAGAAGTAGATAAATTGACTTCTATAACAAAAATACCTGAATTGGAAGTCATACTTCCCTTTGTCTTCCTAAGTTCCTCCAGATATACTTTGCAGTTCCTCTTCCAATGTCCGGTCTCACCGCAATGGAAACAGTTCACTTCCTTAGCCACTCCTCCCTTTGGCTTGAGTGCATAAGCTTGAGGCTTAGATTTAACAAAGACTTTCTTGTTCTTCTTAAAGCCCTTTGCTTTAGCCTTTCCTTTGCTCTTATTCACAATAAGAACATTAGTGGGCTTAGGTTTCTTGGTGTTAGCTTCAAAGGTTCTCAGCATACCAAGCAACTATGGTAGAGTCTTTTCGATTTCAATCATATTGTAACTCAAAACAAATTGACTGTAGCTATGAAGCAATGATTGCAAGATTACGTCAGTGGCCAACGCTTGGTCCAATGGAAAACCCAGCTTCTCAAGATTCTCAATGTGCCCAATCATCTTCAGTACATGAGTTCCAACAAGGCTTCCTTCTACCATCCTGCACTGGAATAACTCTTTAGAGACGTCATACCTCTCTTGTCTTGCTTGTTGTTGGTAGAGTTGCTTTAAGTGCTCGATCATATCGAATGCCTCCATTTCCTCATGTTGCTTCTGAAGCTCAGAGTTCATGGTGGTAAGCATAAGGCAACCAACATCAAGTGCGTCATTTTGATGCTTCTCGTAAGCATCCTTATCGGCTTTAGCGGCCGTCACGGGAGGTTCCTCAGCAGGTAAGGGTTCCTCTAGGACATATTGCTTTTCTCTTGTTTGAGGACAATCCTCAAATTCCTATACCAGTCTAGGAAATTAGTCCCATTCAGTTTGTCCTTCTCAAGGACCGATCGTAATGACAGTGTGCTAGTTACGTTGTTTGATGCCATGGATATCTACAATATAAATATGCAAAATAAGTTTATGATTTGAATCATTTAATAAGGTCTTATATTAAATGACACTCCCACTATTTTGTTTAAAATCATCAACCCTCGAAACCTTAGTGGGCCAAGATCCATATTTCACCTAATCTTGAGTTAGCTTTGGCAAATCACCCAAGACTCGGTTATTTAGGTAGACAACCCTTTGTCAATTACATCACATGTAATTCCTGGATGGTTGGACGAACAACACTTTGTTCAAATTCATCTAATGAATTATTATCCAACCCCATGCCTCTAGGTTCCCAATCCTATTGAGATAACCTAGTTAAGTCAGACCCAATATAAAGTAAAACGGATATCACTTTTATCCTTTCGCGCCTTACCAAGATTGTCACGGTGCTTTGCTTTGGCAAACCCACACATGTTCAATCGAAGTCTTGACGAGTACTTTTAATTTTGGAAGGCATCTAAAACTTAATATTATTAGAGGGATTTATTGATCTCAGGATTTTATTGATAATTAAAAATATGTCTGGTACATATATGCATATACATATCTACATATATGTATAACAATCATCAATGTAAACATCATAAGATAACATGCATCACATACATTAACTTAAATAAAACGTGACATGGTTATAGCCCCTACTAAAGATTTTCTCAAGCCAATGAGAAAATCCTAAAAGGTCAACCTAAGGTAACTTCTCCAAGCACCTCTTTGGCTCCCTTTTGTGAATTGCCTCCTCATCCCGTCACCTTGGTCCATCTTCATTGATCTCCATCAATAAAATAAACTATATAATATAACAATTACATGAGATAGAGAGTTCCTCGAGTTATATTCGAGGGGAACATAGGGGAGGGATATCATTTAGGAAAAATAGAGAAGGCACGACACGTAAGCCGTAATAAATTACAAACATTCACAAAATCCTATCTAATAGGTCATAGGGCTATAACCATGCACCATGCTCAAACAACACATAAAACATGCTATAACAATTAATGAATTAAATTCTAAACATTTTAAAATTTAATTCTAATTAAAAACTGTAAAATAAATATTTTTGAAAATTATCGTACGCTCGGGACATCACATGCCACAGATATTTGGCGCGTCTCAAGCCATGGACTTGCTAACCCTAGCAAGCCCACGGTTGTAGCCATGTCACGGACCAAGGGTTCGAAAAACCCTATGTAAGGACCCTAATCCTTAAGTGCGGAATCAAGGCATAATAGAGCTAATATAAAAGATCAGAGTGTAAAAGAATGTGTTGAGTCTATGAGCTTAAGCATTACATGCCAAAAATAAGGACTACCAAAAATGGATTAATTACATTCCCCATCAAATGAATGCTATCAACTAGTTTTACACTACTCCTAGAGTAGACACTAGGCAAAATAATCCTGTCCTTCATCTACCAAAGATGCTCTTCAAGCTCACTGTCTCAACCCGTCTAGCCCTCCTATCATGCCAAACGTGTACCTACAAGGACAACCCCCAAACATGAGCAATAATAATCATTCATATTCAACACAATATGAAGATAAAGCGTAAATGCATAATCATAATAAAACACTTCCTGTTTTCCTCATGCATTTCAAACGCTTCCCGTTTGGTTGTCCCTGTACCATAACTCATGAGTATAATCAACAGATTATTTTTAATGGTCAAAACATGTCATGACATATACCAGCTCATCAATACCAAATACTGATCACCAATCCCTAGTCTGTCCATCACAATGTATTTTAATGCCCCTCGCTTATTTACATATAGGTGGCATAGGATAACCTCGCTTCAATGGACTGCGGGACTCCCACCCCTCGCCTCTCATTGAGCGGCAAATACCCTTTCCTCGCCCTATATGATAACCACGCTCAAATGTGACATGCGGCGCTCCCACCCCTCGCTTCACATTTAGCGGAACCAAACCAAATAGCGGCAAGCATTAAAATCATCAAGGGATGACCACGACACATGGGATATGCACCAATAATCATATGCATCTATAAACATCATGCATAACATGTATTTGCATCCACAATGCAATACCACATATATACTTGCATCCACAATGCATAACAATAAGTATATAAGATACATGTACCGTTGGGGTGCCCGTACGTTCACTACGTACCTTTCCAAAAGTGGATTTGATATGGCTTCAATTCCTCGGTTGCGTTGCTACCTGGGATGGTTCTACACAATCACACAACCCCATATTAGAAGCCAAATAATAGCCAAATACCAAAAACTTGACAAAAGAAAGCATTTCTCAAAAAATCCACTGGCGGCGATCGATCGTTTCCCTCAGGCGATCGGTCGCCTCAAAATTTCCATTGCGGCGATCGGTCGCCCCAAACATGGCGATCGATCGCCATTCCTTTGATTTGGCTACTGCCTCTCGGCGATCGGTCGCCTCATTTTAGGCGATCGATCGCCTAACCCGCAAAAAGTCCACTGCCTCTTGGCGATCGGTCGCCTCTTTTCAGGCGATCGATCGCCTCGCGCAGAGGCGCGATTTCTGCCATTTTTATACCAAAATTTTCTTCCAAACCATCCCAACACTTAAACAAACAAACAACAACAAAAATGACAACTTAAACCACCAAAATATACTTCAAACAAGTATAAATCCAACCTTTAACCTCAACCAAAACAACCCAACATAAACTCATTTTAAAACCCTTAAAATCATACCAAACTCAAACAAAACCTTGCAAAATTAACCATGAGGTATCCATACCTCTTGGGGACCTCAAATCACCCAACAATCTCCACAAATCAAGATTTTTGAAAGGTTTCTCTTCTCCCAAAAGCTCAAGCTCGAAAATGGAAGGGAAAGGGTTTGTGGATTTGATTTTGGTAAAGTTAAAAAGTGATGGATGGTAAGGTGGGGTTGGGGATAATAAAAGGTGAGTTTATTAATATGCATACCAAAATATCCCATGGTGTATAAAACACCCCAACATGATATTTTCCAAAGCATTAAACCAAATGCACCAAAATATCAATTAAACACATGATTTCTAATTAATTGCTAACCAAGGCAAATAAATCATGCTTCCAACCATAATTCCCAACATACCCAACATGCACCCTGAAATGCTATCCCGGGTCACTCTAACATGTGACTAAGCATTTCAACATAATAATTCCAACACATAATTAATTACCACATAATTAATCATATAATCACAATTAATGCACCAAATTGCAATTAATCATTTCAGGGATATCACACCCTAGCCTAACACACGGCTCAACCATGAACGAGACTAGGGTTCGAAACCCTAGCCATGTGCGGCGGCGGCTTGACCTACTCGAGCCAAATGGTTCGAAAAACTTAAACATCATACGACAGTCGAGATCTTTATCGAGCCAAAGGGTTCGAAACCCTAGATGGTGCGGCGGCTCGGCTTATGCTCGAGCCAAGGGTCCGAGACCCTAGCTTGCATGCGGCGACCGAGAGTTCACACGAGCCAATGGCTCGGTTTTGCACATGTATGTATCGTATCAATCCGTCAATTATATCATATATAATATTGCGATGATTTCCACAAAATCGATTATCACATATCATATATGATTCATATAGTTTCAAAGCATGCAAGAGATTCAAAAAAAAACATGATTAAACAATTAATCACATATTCCCGATATGAGCTTTGTACACGACTCTGATACCACTGTAAGAAATCCGAACAAGCAAAACGCAGCGGAAAATAAAACTGGATTCCTACCAAGGACCTATACAAAGTAATCATATCGAGATTTGATAGAATCATACCCTTGTAGCGTGTTTGAAGCCGAATCCTCGTTGCAACACCATGAGTCACGAACAAAGATTTGCACCTTTGCCTCTACGGTATCCACACGATCAAATCGAAAGGGGCTTTCAAGAACAAGTTGCTAGACTTGTTCTTAAACCGAAACAAAACTCTCGGAAATAAACCGATCGACAACGGCAGTAAAACACCACTATTCACGGCGGCGGCCGTGAGGTTGTAGGGTGAGAGTGGCGGCCGAGAGCTTGTAGTCGAAGGTGGCTAGGTTTAGGTTCTATGAATTGTGATTAACATCCCTCTACATAATTCGTAGTATATCCAATAGTTGTCTTTATAGTTTACTCTGTTACAGGTAACGTTTGACAATATCAAGATACATAACTCCTTATGTTGGGATCTCAGATGATCTCAAGTCGTAAGGATTACATACACTATTATCACTATGAGAATTGCTTATGACACTCATATAACTATACATGTTGCATTCTCACGGTGGGTCTGTCCAGTACAGTGTTCTCTAACATGTACCCATATGTTGATTTGATATCTCATATCTATGAACAATTCATCAATCAAAACATACTAGTCTCAATGCATTATCATTATCCCGATTCATGATAATACTTGATTAGGGACAATCTTTAAGAACAATACAATATTATTCTAAGGACATTAACTTATATATTAATTCATATCACACAGATACTCGAATAATATATAATAATGAATTGTCATTAATAAAACCATAATACATTGTATGTCATCAACAATCATCTAATGAGTTGTCTTATGGCATATCCCAACAGAAAGACAGCGCTCAATTTGTCATGGATATTCCAAAACTTCTGTTGATTTGCAATCACTGACAATGGAACACAACTCATCTGCGGTTATTACGAAGAGTTCACATTTTTCTAAAGGAGGTAAAAATGATAAGCGTGACAAAATCATTTGCCCTTACTGTGATTTTATAGGTCATACAATAGATAAGTGATATAGACTTCATGGATACCCCCGGGCCATCCGAGGTTCAAGCATAAACAAGGTCCAGGAAGGCTAATGCAGCAGCATGAGGAACCTACCGTGTCTTGTTTTCATGGTATTTTTTCTTCATCTCTCAATCCTTCTCACATTTCACGTGATACGTGGATATCGGATACAGGAGCAACACATCACATTTGTTGCTCACTTTCATCTTTTAATTCATACAAATCTCTTTGCACCTCCATAAATCTATCGAATAACTCTACTGTCCTTGCCACACACATTGGTAGTGTACACCTGTCATCAGACACAAAGAAGATGATTGGGATGGGTAAACAAGTTGGAACTTATATGCCTATGATATTCATAAGACCTCATCAATACTCTGTAATGTTGTCTCTTCAAAAACTCAATTGACGCACTTTAGAATGGGTTATCCATCATGTACAGAACTTTCTATTGTCAATAATGAATAGCATTTCTATCCAACTCATGCCAATAATGAATTGCATTGTGAACTTTGTCATTTATCCAAACAGAGGCGCCTGCTTTCATCTCTCATGGCAACATTTCTCAGCATAGCTTTGATTTAGTGCCCATAGATATATGGTGACCTTTTCCTATTGAGAGTGTTGAAGGTCTTCGCTATTAGATGACCACACGAGGTACACTTGGGCTTACTTACTGAAAGAAAAATCTGATGTGTCTCACATTTTTCCAACTTTCCACGAAGTCATTCAAACTCACTTCGGAAAGAACATTAAGGCGATTCGCTCAGATAATGCACCCGAACTTCATTTCACTGAACTTTTTCGGTCACTAGGCATCGTTCATTACCACTGCACTTTGTGGTGGAGAGAAAACATCAGCACAATGTAGCTCCTCTGTCGTGACTTAATACTCACTACAATTTACTTGATCAATAGAACTTCGTCTCCATTTCTTTCACACGAGACCTCTTTTCATGTATTGTTCAAGAAACATCATGTTTATGGTCAATAAAAAGTTTTTGGATGTCTATGTGTTATATTTTATTTGACTTTTAATTAAATATTTCAAATATACTATTTTACCCACGTGTTTTGTTTTTGTTTTGTTTTAATGCTTTATTTCTGATTGGATCTTAGCCATTGATTTGGATACAATTTGGAAGGCTGGGATTAAAAGAAGGGAAATCAGTTTCCTTGTTATTAAAAGCGTGACAGAAGAACGCGAGGCAAGGGTCAAAAACGGTTTCAGAGAAGGAAAAGCGAAGGCGGTATAATTTTCCTTTAGAAGAAATCGTAGGGTGTTTTCCCCCCCAGCGGCAGAGCAAGAGCTCGAGTAAGAGAGATTGAAGCATTTTCTCTCTTGAAGCTGTGAAATCATCGAAAGAAGGCAGAAACACTCGGCCCAGGTCTCTGAAAAAGCGAAGGCGGTATAATTTTCCTTTGGAGAAGAAATCGTAGGGTGTTTTCCCCCCCAGCGGCAGAGCAAGAGCTTGAGTAAGAGAGAATGAAGCATTTTCTCTCTTGAAGCTGTGAAATCATCGAAAGAAGGCAGAAACACTCGGCCCAGGTTTTCATTTCATTTTGTAAGTTCGTTGAATATAGGACATTCAAATGGTTGGATAATCTAGGGTGGTGTACTTCTTTGGTTGGTGATTAATGGAATCGTCCCCCCTCCTGTGGATATAGGCTGAAAAGATTGCCGAACCACGTATATGTTGTTTTACTGATTTGTTCCTGAAATTTCTGAATTGATTCTGATGTGTGCGTTCTTGAGAAATTATTGTGCTTGAATCTTTAAGTTCGACTTTGGTCAAGATTGTGAAGTCTGTGCATATGGTCTGAAAAAGAAACGAACTATGTGTGCATGATCGTGATTTTTCTTCTGTCAGACTTGAAAGATGAAGTGCGTTGAGTTTCAGAACATGTTTATTGAGTTCTTTAGTGCCAAGATCATTGATGATGCATTTAGAGTTCAATTATTCAAGTTCATGTGAGTCTTGATTGCCTAAATAGACATAGATATATCATGTAATTGGTGTGATCGGGAGTATTCACAACAATTGGCGCCGTCTGTCGGAAACGAATCCACTACAATGAGATCCACCAAGTTCGATATAGAAAAGTTTTCCGGGCAAAACGATTTTGGTTATGGAGAATCAAGATGCGAGCAATCTTGGTGCAACAAGGAACGGTAGACGCACTGAAGGGAATCGACGCACTCCCTGCCACCCTATCTGAAAAAGAGAAGTCGAATATCCTAGACAATGCTCATTGTTCAATAATATTGAGCCTTGGTGATAAGGCACTCTGAGAAGTCCGCAGGGAAAGTCGGCAAGCGCTGTATGGACAAAGTTGGAGCAGTTGTATATGACGAAATCTTTGGCGAATCGACTCTACATGAAGCAAAGGCTTTATTCATTCAAGATGACGGAGGAAAAATCAGTCTCGGTACAGATTGATGACTTCAACAAGATCATTGATGATCTTGAGAACATAGATGTGAAACTCGAGGATGAGGACAAAGCTTTTGCTGTTATTAAACTCGATTCCAAAGTCATATGATCATTTCAAGGATGCTATGCTCTATGGAAGGGATCAGACCATATCCTTTGAGGAAGTCCAATCAGCAGTAAGAGCCAAGGAATTGCAAAGGAAAATCGATGGGAAGGAAGGAAGTACCGGAGACTGTGTTCATGAGGGGTAGACCGGAAAAACATGACAAGCAAGGTCAGAAGTGGACCAAGAAGGCAAGATCGAAATCTAGTCCTGCAAAAGGTGGCAATGGAAAAGCATCAAAAACTCAGTATAAATGCTACAATTGCCACAAAGAAGGTCACTTCAAGAGAGACTGACCGGAAAGGAGGCAAGACCAGGAAAAACCTAGGAATGGGGATAATACATCGGTAGTGTCAGATGGATATGATTCAGCAAATGCATTAGTAGTGGACCAAACAGAGGCCAATAAAGAATGGATATTGGATTCAGGTTGCAGCTTCCACATGTGCCCCAACAAGGACTCGTTTGAGACTCTCGATCGAGTCGAGGGTGGAATAGTGTTGCTTGGGGATAACAAAGGCTGCAAGGTTATTGTGATTGGTTCCATTAGGCTAAGAATGCATGATGGTACAAAAAAACTCCTGCAAGAAATACATTCCAGAACTAAAAAGAAATCTAATTTCCTTAGGCACACTAGAAATAAATGGATGCTCTTTAAGGCTGAGAAAGTTCTCCTTTACCATTCACGCCTTCGCCTATTTTGAGGTAAGCTTCGTTCTAGATGGCATGGACCTTATATCATTAGATTTCCTTAAGCCATGTTGCTCGTGAGTCTTGTTCATGTTTAAGCATCTATTAACTCGTTGGACTCGTATTTTAGTATGATGGATCATTGTTGGAAATGGCAACACAAATTCTTCACTGAACCTTGCTCTTTCCCTGCTGCAATGATCGAAACTAGCTACTGTGTTGATTGAAACTTTGATGTTATGCTTGGACTATCTTATGATTCTTGCTTGGGTTCTTGGATATTTATTATTTTAAGTTTTCAATTATCCTATATCACATCTCTATTTCAGCTGGTTTGATCTCAATTTTTTTTGCGTGAAGTTTCAGCATTTCCCGTGTATCCCTGTGGTGTCTATGGACTATCGGGTTCGATTTTGTTGGAACACTTTTGTTGCGTTTGGATTTTTGGGGTTACTGTCATGCTAGCAAGTTATTTGCATTCTTGTTCCTCGTGAATTATATTCTAGTTTCAGTTACGAATCCTCACCTTAACCCATGGCTGGGTCCCTGAAATTCCAGTTACTTAATGTTCTTGTACTCTTGCCAGCCATGGAATTCTAGGGGTGGTGTTGTTCATGTGACCCTATCCCGGCCAAGAATTTCATACTTACCTACAGTTCATGGAATTTGTTATAGGGTTGTAGGTCATATATAATTGTGAATTATGTTCTTGTGATCAAGTACAGTCATTGTCCTTGCAAATAATTTCCATAGCGCACTGTTTCCTGGCCATGATTTATGATCCAACCATTATTTTGGTATACTGACTTGATCTCGTGGCTTGTTTTCTGTAGTGGATTTCGTTGGTTGTGTAAATGATAATCATACGAATTGGTTTGTTTTAGTGCACAAGGCCTGATAATTTAATGAAACTCATAATATTGAGTTGATAATTCAAGATATTGAATTGAAGTTGAAAAGTATATAAATGATATCAATTGTATTGTAAATGAACTAATATAGAATTGATATTACTCCAATAGCCTCCAGATGTCGAGAATGACTTAATCATATTGTCAATTTTAAGGTACGTGTTACGTACAAACATAAGTAAATATATTATTATTACGTGTAATTAATAATATATTCGTGTTGTATTTGAATTATTTCGTAGAGACGTAACAGTTTTGAATGTTATATTTATTAATATAATTGTTGAGTAATGTGTTGATTAGTATTGAGAGCACCAATGAATGGTGTTAGGATTTCTTGTGATGTTGTATTGAGCGTGTTGTGGATTATGATGACGCCGTTGTTGTGCGTGCGATAATTATTATGCTGCCGCTATTGAGCGTGCGATGGGTGATGTTGCTGACGTTGTTGAGCGAGGCGATATGACATGATGAGTTATGACTAATTAAATATAAAATGCATTTGATTTATGTAAATCATTGTTATCGTGATTTAATTATTGTCGATGGTGGAACTGATGGTTTTGAATTTTTGTATAGTAAATCATTCTCTTGATGATTTATTGACTTTGGAATTGATGATTTTGGATGTTATGAGAACAGGAGGAACAACATGAGAGATCTTATATGGATGTCGTATACTCATGGAGTTTTACTTAAATTACAGTATTATGTTCTGTAAATTATTAATTGTGTATTGATGATATTGAGTTCATGTTGTTGGTATGCTCACCTCATGTATGTGTGGGGTTGTTTCTGTTGAAACAGGTAGAACGTGTACGATATTGATTCTCGAAAAAAGTTCGAGCTATTGAATGAGGATGCTTCTGGGAGCGATTTACCAACATAGGTATGTTGGGTTTCCGTACCCCGGCGTCAGATCCATACGCAGCGAAAATAATACAATAAACAGATCTGACTCGGGGACGGACGATCGCGCCTGATTCATGTATTATCATGCAAATATCATAATATAATGCACGAAAAGATATTACCGATAACAGCGAAATCAATCTGATGTCGTGACCCTCGAGTCCAATCAACCCGACCAGATCTACAAGCCCAGCACCAGTGCTAGTGTGGTGTCGATGTTTCTATGAGAAAATAGTATACTGTTTGGAATGATTCAGAGTTCCACAACCCTTAGAGATTATTACCCTATTTATAGTTGTAAGGTTAGCTAATTGGGCTATGGTTCATAAAGCTCATCGGACCAACGTTTGGCTTGCTGGGCATTTAAGCTAACATGATATTGGTAATGTGATTATACAACCACATTTACACTTATTTATTGAAGAATGATCGCCTGTGAGCATAGTGATGTGTATACATAAATGAGTTGTATAAATGTCATTGATATTTCTCATTTCATTTGGGTATTGCATGCAAATTTAGTTATGAACATATTTGCATAATGAATTAAGAATATGACTAGTGCATTATAAAATGTGTACATCTGTAAATTAAGTTGTGTTGGGAATCGGGTTACGGGGGAATTTTTGTCGAGAAATTTTATAGAGGTTATACCATGAGTACGAAACATGTAATGAGAATTCCCAATCGATATCAATTATGCACTAATGACGTTGATAAATGCACTAATGACGTTGATAAATGCACTAATAACGAAATTAGGAATTAGGGTACTTACAATATTATCTACTCACCTGTCATGTTGACATTGAAATATCATGTTTATCGATGTCTCATGTAGCCCACAACCATTATCATCACGGGCAGATCATAAAGATAGGATGATAAAAAAACGAGATAAACAATGGATGAATTAAAAAATGCCTCCTCCTAAACTCATCTTATGCACCAAACAGTGCCTATTATTAATCTAGAGATCATTAGAATAATTAACTTTGATATTTGTAAATGTATGAACAAAAATATACATTCACCTCTTCTAAAAAAATTATGAACAAAATTTATAACGATAATTATTCTATTTGTAATTGTCTAACACGTCTCACACAATATATTCTTAATTTTTTTATCACTCATTTCAATATTATCTATAATTTATTTAAATTCCACTCCGTCTGTTTTTTACTTATGTATTTTAATCTAAATGTGACTAAATTATTAAAATGTAATTTTTATCATAAACGCTATTTATTAAATATAAAAAATTAAATATATACACGCAGTATGTGTACTAGATAACTAGTGATCAAGGAAATATATTTTATGTTTGTTGAAACTTTTTGTCAACTAAAATAATTAGAGAAGGATGGGATAAAATATAGGTCGAGGTAGGGTAGGCATCAGGTAGGGTTTGTCGGGTTCGGATATCCGATAGTCGGGTACCCGAATTTTTTTAAAAAAATTGCATCGATTAAGTGGCGTGAGCTAAGTCACATAAGGCGGATGCGGGAGCGGATGCGGATGCGGATGCGGATGCGGATGCGTGAGTGCGTCAATTTGCAAAAAAAATTGAGTGCGGATGCGCCTTAATGCGCCTATTAAAATTAATAAATAAATAAATATATATACATACACACTGATGAAATGAAGTTAAACATACATAATATACATCATATTTAATAAACTCACATCATTATTATATTATTTACAAATTTACAATATGAAGTTCTTAACAACTTTGGTGTTGCAGCTTAGATTTATTGAAGAATCTAAAATTTGCAGTTTTGCAAAAATGTTATAGCCAGTGATACAACGTAATTTGAATCTTGTATTTGATCGTTCGTCTAGTAAGAATTCTCCGAAAAATATATTGTAGAAATAGAAATGAAGTATTAAAGTTTTGTTTTATTTTAAGATATAAATTAACGAATTTGAAAAATGAAACCAAATTGTTCATATTTATTTCAACATGTTTGGTAATAGTATGAATTTATTAAAAATGACTCATATTATTTCCGGAGACTTATATTATTACTTTATGAAATGACTAATATAAACATTTAAATTAACTCAATAAAAATAAAAGTTTTATTCATAAAGTTCATTCTATTAATTTTCATGCAAAAACTAAGATATCAAATTTATTATTATTTACTCCGCAAAAATGTTACAAAATCACAGATTTATCATACTTTCTTTTATCACATATTTTAATCTTTCATATGTTATTATGTCTTTTCATGATTCATTATCTATCTATTTACCATATAATATAATTTTCTTACCAACCCGAAATACCTAGAAACCATAAAAATTCATCTAAACCCAAAATCGAAGAATTTTTTTATAATTACAAAAAAAAAAAAATCGGAGAATTAAGGAGGATTAACAAGACTTAGTAACTTAGTGCGCGACTTAGTAAATCTTAATGCGCGAATTAGGAAATCTTAGTGCGCGAATTATAAAATCTTAGTGCGCGAACTAGAAATTCTTAAAGCGCGAACTAGAAATTCTTAAGTCGCCTTAATGCGCCGCACGCGCACCGAGTTCGCCAGTTCGCGGCCGGAGCGCCAGTGCGTGGAGGGGGGTAGGAGGATTATGTGACTTAGGGCGTGAGTTGGGGATTTAGGAATCGGGGTAGATGGATAATAGACTAACATAAGTACAGCAAATCACACTAACATGCATACAACAAATGTGATTTGTACAGTACACCAAATCCGTTTTTGCATTCTGTATTTTAAAGCCATGCAAGTTTCGGTGGTTTAGTGTATATTTTGGGTACCCGAAAATATGTACAGTACAACAAATCCGATTTTGCATTCTGTATTTTAAGCCATGCAACTTTTCAGTGGTTTCGGTGTATATTTTGGATACCCGTAAATATACTACCCGAACACCAACCCACAAAAAATGTTTGGGTTAAAATACCCAACCTGGTGGGTCGGGTTGGGTATCAGATATCCGAATTAAATTGCCCTACCCCTAGGTCGGGGCACTAAATTTACTGTTATAATAACTTAAAAATATAATTTGAAAAAAAAATTAGCTAATCAATTTAAACTTTGGGTTGTTGCGGAAAAAAAAATCATAAAATGGTATAAGTTTGCTGCAATAAGATTATAAGTATAGTGTGTCATGGAAACTTACATCCAACTATATTCCAGTTATCCTTAATCTTCTCAAACTTAAAAAAAAAAAAAAAAAAAAAAAAGATTAAGCTCAAAAATATATTAACAAATCCAAAGTGCTTATCGATAAGATACTGTGAACATTCTAGAGATTCAGTCCTAGTAAAACACTGCAATTTTTTTTTATCATGTATTCATGTTCATGAAGACATCTGTCCTCGGCATTTTTTTGTAGGCTTTTATCTCTATTATTCTTTTACCCATAAAAAAAAATCTAATCAAGATCTTAAAATCTCAAAAGTGTCATGCGAAGAAAAATTAATGGAGTCCAAGTCTCGAACTCATGCCCCAAAAACAATGCCAAATCGAAACAAGATCAATCGACATCAAATTATGTATTTTGACCCGTAAAATTTTACTTGACCTAAAATTTTTAGTTTAAATTTTTTTGTCTCACTTCCCAAATATCATACATCCACCACTGCTCGTTAGTCATGTCGCTCTTTTATACTTGCAGCCCATGAGGCCGACTATTCTGCCAAGTTCATCGTCCAAGAAGTGTTGGAAAACGTGTTAATGAATTAATTTTTTTTTTTTTAAGGCTCGATCCATCGAGCAGAGTTGCTCGATCGATCGAGCGGACCAGAATTTTGTTTGGGCAAGTGAACAGTTGCTCGATCGATCGAGAATTGTTCTCGATCGATCGAAGCACTGTTTCAGAAAGTGAAATGGTGTGTTCATTGATGTTTGGGGTGCGATTTTTGGCCAAAAGTTGGCTCCAAATGGTGTCCCTTGAACATGGATTTTGGTTAACTATAAATATAACATTCCCACATGTATTAAAAAGAATTTTTCGAAATTAATTCATGATTTTTAGTGAAATTTGAGAGCATTTATTGTTCATCAAATTGAGTGCTTTGAACCTTTGTGGTTTGAGGACTTTTGATTTGGAGTGCTCATATCACAAGTCATAGTCGTTGTATCTTGGGAGACAAATTGCCATAGCAAACCGTTAGCATCATAGCGGGGCTATATTGTCTTAAGGACGGAGATTACAAATCTCGCCTCGACATAAAAATTGTTTTTGAAGCCATTGTTAATTTTTTCTGAGATACACTTTGAGAGAAATTTTATACAACAAACTTAAGACAATATCGTGCAATTCAATGGCTTCTTCGAGTGCAACGACTCCTGTTCACCATGGTGAAAGGCCTGAAAAGTTCAATGGGAACGACTTCAAGCGGTGGCAACAAAAGATGCTATTTTACTTGACCACACTAAGTTTGGCAAGGTTCTTAACCGAGGCGCCTCCTACGGTTGAAGAAGGAGAGACTGCCACCCAAAAGAGGGAAGCACTGGATGCATGGAATCAAAGCGACTTCCTATGCAAGAACTACATCCTAAATGGGTTAGATAATAAATTATATAATGTTTATTGTCTTGTGAAAACAGCGAAGGAACTGTGGGCATCGCTGGAAAAGAAGTACAAATCCGAGGATGCCGGCATGAAGAAATTCATAGTTGGATAGTTCCTGGACTTCAAGATGGTTGATACCAAGCCTGTGATGGCGCAAGTGCAAGATCTACAAGTGATCTTGCATGACATTCATGCGGAAAGAATGAGTCTAAGTGATTCATTCCAAGTCGCCGCTATGATTGAGAAATTGCCTCCTATGTGGAAGGACTTCAAGAACTATCTGAAACACAAACGAAAGGAGATGAGTCTTGAAGACCTTGTGGTTCGATTACGAATCGAGGAGTACAACAAAGTTTCCGAGAGGAAGGCGGGTAGGTTTCAAATGGAACCACGGGCTAACCTAGTTGAACAAAGAACCGGATCAAAGCGTAAGTTTGACGGTATGGCCTCCAACAATGGCAAGGCGAAAAAATTCAAAGGAAAATGCTATAAGTGTGGAAAGCCTAATCACATGGCAAAGGATTGTCGTAACAAAGACACTCGTGGAAAAGCTAAAGATCAAGTCAACGTGACCGAACATGATCGGATCTCGGAAGATTTGAATGATCTAATGTTAACCGCTGTGGTCTTTGAATCAAATTTGGTGGACAATCCTATGGAATGGTTCGTCGATTCCGGTGCAACCCGACATGTGTGTTCGGACAAGGCCATGTTCTCCACATACACTCCAATAAGTGGGCGCCAACTCTACATGGGAAACTCCACAACATCTCCGGTAATTGGACTGGGGAAGGTGGTTCTAAAGATGACTTCGGGAAAGGAATTGACTTTGATCGACATCCGAAAGAACCTGATATCCGGATCGGCTCTAGTCAAGGCAGGTTTTAGACTAGTTTTAGAATCTGAAAAAATTGTACTCTCCAAAAATGGAGTTTTCGTAGGAAAAGGCTATATGGATAAAAGCCTATTCAAAATGAATGTAATGACGGTTAAACGTCAATTTGAAAGCAATAAAGTGAATGATTCTACTTATTTGATTGAGTCTTGTAATTTATGGCATGATCGTTTAGGTCACGTAAATTATGGTTCACTTAACAAATTAGTGAAGTTAAACTTATTGCCTCAAATGAATGTTAACTTGAAACATAAGTGTGAGACTTGTGTCGAGGCCAAGTTAACGAAACCGCCATTCCATTCAATTGAAAGAACTACGAGACCTCTTGAATTAATTCATACGGATTTATGTGATCTAAAGTTTGTGGAAACTAGAGGTGGGAAAAAGTACTTCATTACTTTCATTGATGATTGTACGAGATATTGTTATGTCTATTTGCTAAGAAGCAAAGACGAGGCCTTGTGAGTATTTAAACAATACAAGAATGAAGTTGAAAATCAACTTAGCAAAAAGATAAAGAATGTTCGAAGCGATAGAGGAGGAGAATATGGAGCACCGTTTGAAGAATTTTGCACTGAGTATGTCATTATTCACCAAACCACTGTCCCCTATTCACCTCAATAATGGTATTGCCGAACGTAAAATCGTACTCTAAAAGAGATGATGAATGCTATGTTGATAATGTAAGGACCCCAAGCCCTTAAACCATAATTAGTGTATTAACCACTATGTGTGGCACATGCTTTCAATAAAAAGCCAATCGGGAAGCTCAGATGATACTTTATCATTGCATGGCAATTACAAAATAATTCCTTTAACACTCAATGTTATAAAGTCATCAGCCTAACAACGAAATAGACTCACAAAGTTCGCCCAATACCACCCCTTTTTGCCACTTTTCACATTGTGGACTTTTATAAAAATTTGGGCAGAGTCTCCCCATAAATAGAGCTATCCCGAAATAAAAGCACAACACATAACATAATTCCCGGCCAGGGAAAACATAATACTCATCAGACAGCAGTAATACTAAGTAAATTCCCAGCCAGGGAAGACATCATACATATGACGACATAATGGGTCTCAACACCCACATAATACACTAACGACTCTCATATCATTAGCAATTCTACACAATTGCATGCAACATATAATGAAAGAGAGAAAGGCTCATGCCTTTATATACAACCCATATACAAGAATGTCCGTGCTCACATGCGAGCATCATAAATGTGTATATAAACCTCGGGTGTATATAAGTACTCTATACGATACCGTGCTCCATCAAGCCCTGGTACCACGATCCTGTGAGTACATCCAATCAACAGCTCGAGCTCAGCTCCAGCCATCGATGCACCTGTTCACCTGCCCCAACAGAGACAGCCCCCAACGGGGTGAGCATACCAATACACAAAATCTCATAATCACAATAATGAAATTCATAATTTACAACACAAGTAAATATTAATGAATTTAAAATGATACTCCCTGGATGGCAACATCCTCATCCGGGATTCCGTGTACTGTCCCTGTTCTCACAATCATCAAACTCATCAAATCTCATAAATCAGTAAATCAACACATTGATTTAACTCATTGCATGCCTAGTTCTCGAATATCAATAATTATGATTCCAAGTTCATCATTCATGCAAATGTAGATATCTCAATATCTAATACTGATTTCATAGCCTCGCTATTAATCACAAATAGCTCAAATGCCTAGCATTTATTTTACCAATTCTTCATTATACCTAGACATCTCAAATGTCTTATAATGAATACATGATCCCGCGATCATTCTCAGGCATCTCAAATGCCCTACAATGGTCATATAAACCCAGTACCCCTATATATCATGTAAGAGTCATCCTACTCTAGTGTTACGCACGCTACAAGCGGCGATATCAAGATTTGGGTCATTCATTGGCTATATCAACATATATATATAATCCTCATGCGCGATTATTCAATGAAATCAATTTTCATTATGCATTCACAAATGCCCTAATATATAGAAATGCTCGTACGTCGGACGTACCTTAAATCTCCGAAGTCCGAGCCAAACCTTGCTCGAGTTCCATGCTCCGAGGAACGATGTGCTAACACGATAAATTAATTCACAATTAATTACGAACATGCAACTCATGCTCAAGCACACCCATATCCCTCAAAAATATTGTCAACACAAGACAATAAACCAATATCGAAAATCGCTCAAGAATACCCCACAAATTCTCGAACCTTCACAACACAAATCGAACCCATTAAACACCATAATTCATCTCACATATGAATTAATCAATCCATAGCATGAATAATCATCCCACATGCCAAACCCCCAAATTCGAAATCCAAACCCCTAAAATTCGAACACAAGAAGCATCCTTATACAACTAAAGCATGTAATAAACGACCCATAACAAGAATCGCCACACCCCTGCCAAAGATTACAATTTTCGAACCCATTCACGCACACATCACAAAATTCGAACCAATCCTCACGAAATTCGAAATAAATTCGAGCCAATAAATCACAATTAGGCAGGGAATCACATCACAAGCATGAAAAAGGGGGTTAGGAAGGTTACCCAAACGAAATCGGAAGAAATCGGACGAAAAATTGAAGAACCCTAGAAATTGGGGATCGGCGCATTCCAGCGAAATCCGACTTCCACACGCGATGAAACTTCAAATTGACGGAGGGGAAAGCTGCGCCTCGACGAGACGAAGCCGGTGATAGGTCGCACGCGGCGAACGGCGGCCGGACGGCGGCGGGCGCACCGCTTTTGCGCGCGGAGGCAGGGCAGACGGGAAAAGGGGCGCGGCGGGGAGAGAGAGAAAATGTAAGGGCTGAAATGAAATTAATTCTAAAATTTTGGGTTCAATTGGTATTTATAGCAAAAATACCCCGAAAAATTAATAGCCCCACAAATACATCATGATTCCTTAAAAATCATCTGTTTTCAAAAACTCTCTCTCTAACTCCAAAATCCCCTACCGGTGCTCACACAGCACCCGAGATCCCGAGACACAACAAAAACCCAACTCTTAGGTTTTTCACCCAAATGAGAATACAATCTCAACCTCTGGATCCAACGATCCCAACTACCCAAATAAACGAGCCCAGAAGGCCCAACACCTCGATTAAATTCCAAATCGCCACGTAAAACCACTTTAGGGATTATTAACACTACGGGATTAACACCTATAATCCCTGGTCATCACAGATAAGTTCTGGATTACCACAAAACTTGTGGGGGGAAGCAATCCCGTCGGCCAACTACATTCTAAACAAAAGACCACACAAAAGTAAGGATGAAACTCCTTATGAGTTATGGAAAGGTCACAAGCCTTCCTACAAATACTTGAAAGTGTGGGGGTGCTTGGCAAAGGTAGAAGTACCAAAACCAAAGCAAGTGAAAATCGGGCCTAAAACAATAGATTGTGTATTTATTGGTTATGCTAACAATAGTAGTGCATATCGATTTTTAGTACATAAATCTGAAATAAGTGATGTACATGAAGGTACAATCATGGAATCAAGAAATGTGGTATTTTTTGAAGAAGTATTTCCTTACAAAACTAACAAGGAAATGAGCCCTAAGAAAATGGTGTATGAAGACGCTAACCGTGACTCTATTGAGGAAGTAGAACCACGACGTAGCAAGAGAACCAAAGTCTAAGACTTATGGTCCTGCCTTCATGACGTATATGTTGGACAATGAACCAAGATCGGTTAATGACGCCTTATCTAGTCCTGATGCTCCTATGTGGAAAGAGGCTATTAATGGCGAGATAGAATCCATAATGCAAAACCACACGTGGGAATTGGTAAACCTTCCAACTGGAAGTAAACCATTAGAATGCAAATGGATTTTTATAAGGAAATATAAGTCCATGATTCAATTGATAAGTACAATGCGAGACTCGTGGCAAAGGGATATAGACAAAAAGAATGCATTGATTACTTTGATACATATTCATCAGTCACGAGAATTACGTCCATTAGAGTGATCATTTGAAAGGACCCTAGTTCCTTAAATACGAATTAAAGGATAATTAGAGCTAACATAAATTATCAGAGTAAAATGATCGTGTTGAGACTATGAGCCTTAAGAATTACATGCCAAAATAAGGATTATCAAGTGGATTAATTACATCCCCAATCGAATGAATGTTTTCACTATAGCTTTACACTACTCCTAGAGTAGACACTATACGAAAGTAATCCTGTCCTTCATCTATCAAAAGTGTTCTTCACAAGCTCACCGCCTCAACCCGCTTTAGCCCCTTTTTATCGTGCCAAAATGTACCTACAAGGACAACCCCCAAAATATGAGCATACAATAATTCATATACAATACAATATGAATGTAAGGCGTAAATGCATATATCATAATAAAACACTTCCTGTTTTTCCCATGCATTTAAACGCTTCCTTTTTGGGTTGTCCCTGTACCATAACTAATGAGTATAATCAAATAGATTATTTAATGGTTCACACATGTCATGACATAACACCATTCCTTTATCACCAATTACTAATCCCTAGTCTGTTCATCACAATGTATTTTAATGCCCCTCGGTTCACATATAGGCGGCATAGAATAACATCGCTTCAATGTGACATGCGGCGCTCCCACCCCTCGCTTCACATTTTAGCGGCAAATATTCTTTCCTCGCCTCATATGACAACCACGCTTCAATGTGACATGCGGCGCTCCCACCCCTCGCTTCACATTGAGCGGCACCAAACAAATAGCGGCAAGCATTAAAATCTTCAAAGGATGACAACGACTCATGGCATACGCACCAACAATCATCATATGCATATATAGTCATCATGCATAAATTCAACATGTATTGCATCTACAATGCACATTTCCATATATACTCGCATCCACAATGCATAATCAATGAGTATAATATATACATGTACCGTTGGGTGCCCGTACGTCCTCTACGTACCTTTCCAAAAAATAGGATGTGGTAGGACTTCACTTCCTTGGCTGTGTTGCCACCTGGGATGATTCTACACATTCACACAAACCAATATTAGAACCAAATAATAGTCCAATACCAAAAATCCCACAAAAATAATCAAAAACACCCATTTTGGTGTCTCGCGATCGATCGCCATATAGCCCCGATCGATCGCGAGACTACACTGTCTCGTTCAACAAAAAATTTCAATCCGCGATCGATCGCCGAGTTTGCGCCGATTGATCGCGACCTCGCCGATCGATCGCGCCAAACTCACGATCGATCGCGTAAGGCTACTGCCTTCTCCCCTGTAGCTCGCGATCGATCGGGAGAATGTCCCGATCGATCGCCGAGTCCTGTACACCCGATTTTTGGGCACTATTCACCCTTCTTCTTCCCCAAATCAAACAAATGTCCCGATCGATCGCCGAGTCCTGTACACCCGATTTTCGGGCACTATTCACCCTTCTTCTTCCCCAAATCAAACAAACTCAAATATTAATACATCAACAATACAAAACCACTAAAAATCTTCAATAAACATCCTCATACATCCATAAATCTAACACTCAACCAAAATAATATCAACCCCAACAAACCCATTTCAAAACTCCAATATATCAATCCAAAACAAAGTAAACCCATACAAAAACATCAAGGAATGATATATGCCCTTCCTAGGCCTCAAATCTTACCAAGAATCACACCAATGGAGTTTTTGCAAAGATTTCTCTTCTACCTTGAAGCAAAAATCGAAAATGGGGGAAGGGTTAGGGTTGGGAGAGTGTTTGGGGATTTTAAAGAGTAAATGGTAAAGTGGGGGGATAAAGTGGGGTAAAAGTTTATATATGTCAAATAAAATTGTACCCCAACAATTAACACGATGTCCAAAATACTCCAATATGGTATTTTAAAAGCATTTACCAACATGCACCAAAATCTCAATTAAATACATGCTTCCCAATTAATTGCCAACCTTAATAAATAAATCATGCTAATACTCAAATCCCCCAACATGCACAATATACATCCCGAAATGCATCCCCGGTCACGCCTATCATGTGACTACGCATTTCAATATGATAATTAAATCCAGCACATAATTCAATTATCACCACCATTCATCATATAACATAATTAATACCCAATTTGCAATTAATTATTTCGGGGATATCACAATACTCCCCTACTTATAAGATTCCTTCCTCGAAATCGCATGTACTTACCCCAACATGATGCTAAACATAAATAACATACCAAAAAACAGTTCCGGGTAGTGCTGCACCATATGCCGCTCCGTCTCCCACGTAGCCTCCTCGACACCCCTGCGATCCCACTGAACCTTGATCATAGGTATCACTTTGTTCCAAAGTTTGCTGTCTGCTCGATCCAGAATTCTAACAGGCCGTTCCACATAAGATACATCGGATTCTAACTGAACCTCAGAAGGCTGCAACACATGAGATAGATCCTGCTCATACTTCCGCAACATAGATACATGGAACACATCATGTATACCAGACAAAGAAGGTGGCAAGGCCAGTCGGTAAGCTAAGGTGCCAATGCGCTGCAAAATTTCGTACGGTCCAACATGCCTTGGAGACAGTTTTCCGCGCATCTCAAATCACACAACACCTCTGAAAGGCGAGATCTTTAAGAAGACCTTATCTCCCAACTGAAACTCCAATGGTCTCCGCCGTTTATTCGCATAAGCTGCCTGTCTGTCCTGGGCTGCTTTCATTTTCTGCCTTATCATCTTTATCTTCTCTTCCATTTCTTGAACCAGTTCCGGTCCTCCGACCGATTTACGATCCAAGTCATCCCAACACAAGGGTGATCTACACCGTCTGCCAAAAAGGGCCTCAAAAGGAGCCATCTGAATGCTTGCCTGGTAGCTATTATTATAAGAGAACTCTACCAAGGCCACTGAATCCTGCCAAGAAACATCGAACTCCAATACACAAGCCCTCAACATGTCCTTGAGCGTTTGGATAGTACTCTCGGTCTGGCCATCCGTCTGAGGATGATATGCAGTGCTCAATCTGACTTCAGTCCCCAAGGCTGACTGCAGACCCTCCCAAAAATGAGATGTGAATCGAGGGTCTCGATCCGATACTATGGAAATGGGGATTCCGTGCAATCTTACCACATCTCGAATGTACAACTGCACCATCCTCAAATAGGTGAAGGGCATGCTATAAGGAATGAAGTGAGCCACTTTGGTCAATCTGTCCACAATCACCCAAATGGCATCAAAACCCGTGGCACTCCTCGGCAAGTGAGTCACGAAGTCCATGGAAATGTGTTCCCACTTCCACTTTGGTATCTCCAAGCTTCTTAACTCGCCGCCAGGTCTCTGCCTCTCTGCCTTGACCTGCTGGCAGATCAAGCATCTCTTAACAAAGGCAACGACATCACACTTCATTCTTTTCCACCAAAACTGATCACGTAGATCCTTATACATCTTCTTTCCGCCTGGGTTGATACTAAGTCTGCTACTATGAGCTCGCTCCAAGATTCCTCTACGCAACTCCGGCGCTCGGAACCACCCAGCGGCTACCCAACCTGAAGGATCCGTCCTCGGCCACTCTGAACTTCGATGGCTGACCAAGATGCAATAAGGATAACCATCTCTGAATCTCATCATCTGACTTCTGAGCTCTCCTGATGTTCTCATAGATATCCGGCTCAGCTAACAAGGTCGATACGTACATGGGTGATGTATCTATGTCGAAATCATAGCCCAGATGGCAATAGGAAGTCATCATGGCTGACAAATGGGTGACGTCCTCAGCACTACTCCTCACTTTCTGGCTCAAAGCGTCTGCTGTCAAGTTAGCTTTTCCGGGATGGTACTCAATCTCACAATCATAGTCCTTGAGTAAGTCCATCCACCTTCTCTGCCTCATGTTCAGCTCTGCCTGAGTGAATAAGAACTTCAGGCTCTTATGGTCCGTGTAAATGGTAAACGACGTACCATACAAATAATGCCTCCAAATCGTCAGGGCAAAGATGATAGCCGCCAATTCCAAGTCATGGACTAGGTATCTAGTCTCATGTGGCTTCAACTGCCTCGATGCATAAGCTACCACGTGCTTATCTTGCATCAATACACACCCAAGGCCCTGAAGCGATGCATCAGTATACAAAACAAACCTGGAGTTTTCTGTAGGAATCACTAATACAGGCGTCGTCGTCAACCGGTGCTTCAATTTCTGGAAGCTCTCCTCACAAGCTTCTGACCAAAAGAATGGTACTCCCTTCTGGGTCAACTGTGTCAACGCCTTGGCGATCTTTGAAAATCCCTCGACGAAACGTCGATAATAACCTACCAAACCAAGGAAGCTCCGTATCTTGGGCACAGAAGTGGGTGCAGCCCACTCCATCACAACCTCAATCTTCCTGGGATCCACCGATATCCCACTGCTAGATATGACATGTCCCAGAAATACTACACTGCTTAACCAAAACTCACACTTGCTGAGCTTAGCATACAACTGGTGATCTCTGAGGATCTGGAGCACTGTCCTCAAGTGTCTCACGTGCTTTTCCTCGCTCCGGGAGTAGATGAGTATATCGTTAATAAACACAATGACGAACTGATCCAGATAGGGTTGGAACACCCGGTTCATCAAGCTCATAAAGACAGCTGGGGCATTCGTCACACCGAACGGCATCACTAGGAACTCATAGTGCCCATATCGAGTCCGAAACGCTGTCTTTTGTACATCTTCCTCCCTGACTCGAATCTGGTGGTACCCGGATCTCAAATCAATCTTGCTATATAGTCTGGTACCTTACAACTGATCAAACAAATCATCGATCCTTGGAAGAGGATACTTGTTCTTCACTGTGGCCTTATTCAGTTGCCGGTAATCGATGCACAACCGCGTCGAACCATCCTTCTTCTTCACAAAGAGAACCGGTGCGCCCCATGGCGATACGCTCGGGCGTATATATCCCTTGTCAAGGAGATCCTGCAACTGCTCCTTCAATTCTCTCAATTCTGCCGGTGCCATCCTGTAGGGTGCACGAGAGATAGCGGATGTCCCTGTTAATAACTCAATCCCAAACTCGACTTCTAGCCGGTGGGAATCCGGGAATCTCCTCCGGGAATACACCAGCAAACTCTGCTACCACTGGTACATCCTCAACTCTCAACTCTTTATTCTTTCCCGACGTGTCCACAGCATAGATGAGATAGCCCGTGTGGCCACGTTCCAACAACTGGGACATTTTGACTGCCGAAATCAACGGAATCTTCGCACGAGAACCGTTGCCATAAAAAGTCCACTGTATCCCCAAATCAGATCTGAACCTCACTGTTCTTTGTCGACAATCTACCACTGCCTGGTATCTGTTCAGAATGTCAATACCCACGATGCAGTCGAAGTCTGACATGCCCAATACAATCAAATCTGCCTTCAACTCGTTGCCCTCAAAATAAATGAGGCAGTCCGCAAGAAACTGATCGGCAATAACATTTCTTCCAGTGGGTGTCGAGACCATGAGAGGTGTTGGTAAAGAAGACGTGCGCATATGGTGTCTCTCCACAAAGCCCACATATACAAAAGAGTGGGAGGCACCTGTATCTATCAAAATAAAAGCAGGGTACGTAAATAAATGGCACGTACCGGCGATCACCTCCTCTGGGGCTACCTGTGCCTGCTCTCTGGTCAGTGCATACACCTGTCCCTAGGACGGTCTCACTGTCTGACCTCCCGATGGTCGAGGCATAGTCTGCTGCCTCTGATGCACCGTCCTGTCCTCAAATCTCGGCATGTTCCCTTGAAAGCCTGGCTGTCCTCCCCGTGTGGGGCAATACCGAGAGATGTGGCCCATCTTGCCACAACTATAACAAGCAGGGAAATTACTCGAATGGTTCGGCCCACCACAATTGTCGCACCTTGTCTCCCCCGATCTATTTCCTTGCATAGGCCCTCGGTTGGTCGACCAATTGCTCTTCCTGTTTTCTTGTTTCCGACCAAAAGATTTCTTTCCAATAAACCGTGAGGATGAAGAAGCACCACGAGGATTAAATGACTCTCCTCGTGGCCTCAAGTTATCAGTAGCTTGCGTCTGTTGTGGCACCTGTGGGGGTACAGCACTAGGATAGGCCCCAACTCCAATCTCCGCAAGCTGTGCTCTCGTGAGAGCGTCATCGAAAGAAGTGGGGTTGTTGGTGATAACCCGGTCAAAAAGCTCCTGCCGTAACCCCTTCAGAAAGTGTCTCATCTTTGCATGTCCGCTTGTGGCAATATGCGGGACATAACGCAGTAATGAAGAGTAGTGCATAGCATAGTCTGACACTGACATACCTCCTTGCTTTAAGTTTGTGAACTCATCTTCCTTTATCTGCCTTGCAGCCGCAGAGAAATACAGGTTCAGAAACCGGGTTCTAAAAAGAGTCCAATCAATCAATACACCCTGAGCCCTTAGTTCCATCACTGTAGTCCTTCACCACATGGAGGGTTTCTTCGCTAGCTGGAACTCCGCCAATCTCAGCCATGTCGTCCTTGCACAAGGAGCGGACACAAAAATTTGTTCCAGTCTCTCAAGACATTCCTCAGCCTCCTCCCCTGACTCTGTCCCCTCAAACATAGGCCGGTGGAAGGTCAGAAACTGAGTCAAACTGATCTCACCAGGTAGTAACAACTGAGCCACTGGTTCCATGCCTACAGCTGGTGGAGGTAGAGGGTTCGTCTGACCGATACTCGCATTAACACTGCCAACGTCACCTACCTCTTCATTGAGGTTTCCCAAGTTCATAGCCGCCATGCTGTAACACAAGGGTTAACAACAATCCCAAAACAACAATATATATGTTACACCGTTAGATAACAGGAATGTAATAAGCATGTTAGTATAACAGTATATACATCAATATGCAACATATGCATAAACATGCCCCAAATGTAAGCACCTAGCCAATCATGCTAAGGCTACCCCTCACTCGTACCCGGGTTCTCTAACCACTGCTCTGATACCACTAATGTAAGGACCCTAGTTTCTTAAATACGAATTAAAGGCATAATTAGAGCTAACATAAATTATCAGAGTAAAATGATCGTGTTGAGACTATGAGCCTTAAGAATTACATGCCAAAATAAGGATTATCAAGTGGATTAATTACATCCCCAATCGAATGAATGTTTTCACTATAGCTTTACACTACTCCTAGAGTAGACACTATACAAAAGTAATCATGTCCTTCATCTATCAAAAGTGTTCTTCACAAGCTCACCGCCTCAACCCGCTTTAGCCCCTTTTTATCGTGCCAAAATGTACCTACAAGGACAACCCCCAAAATATGAGCATATAATAATTCATATACAACACAATATGAATGTAAGGCGTAAATGCATATATCATAATAAAACACTTCCTGTTTTTCCCATGCATTTTAACGCTTCCTTTTTGGGTTGTCCCTGTACCATAACTCATGAGTATAATCAAATAGATTATTCAATGGTTCACATATGTCATGACATAACACCATTCCTTTATCACCAATTACTAATCCCTAGTCTGTTCATCACAATGTATTTTAATGCCCCTCGCTTCACATATAGGCGGCATAGAATAACCTCGCTTCAATGTGACATGCGGCGCTTCCACCCATCGCTTCACATTTTAGCGGCAAATATTCTTTCCTCGCCTCATATGACAACCACGCTTCAATGTGACATGCGGCGCTCCCACCCCTCGCTTCACATTGAGAGGCACCAAACAAATAGCGGCAAGCATTAAAATCATCAAAGGATGACCACGACTCATGGGATACGCACCAACAATCATCATATGCATATATAGTCATCATGCATAAATTCAACATGTATTGCATCTACAATGCACATTTCCATATATACTCGCATCCACAATGCATAATCAATAAGTATAATAGATACATGTACCGTTGGGTGCCCGTACGTCCTCTACGTACCTTTCCAAAAAGTAGGATGTGGTAGGACTTCACTTCCTTGGCTGTGTTGCCACCTGGGATGGTTCTACACATTCACACAAACCAATATTAGAACCAAATAATAGTCCAATACCAAAAATCCCACAAAAATAATCAAAAACACCCATTTTGGTGTCTCGCGATCGATCGGGAGTTTGCGCCGATCGATCGCGACCTCGCCGATCGATCGCGCCAAACTCGCGATCGATCGCGGAAGGCTACTGCCTTCTCCCCTGTAGCTCGCGATCGATCGGGAGAATGTCCCGATCGATCGCCGAGTCCTGTACACCCGATTTTCGGGCACTATTCACCCTTCTTCTTCCCCAAATCAAACAAACTCAAATATTAATACATCAACAATACAAAACCACTAAAAATCTTCAATAAACATCCTCATACTTCCATAAATCTAACACTCAACCAAATAATATCAACCGCAACAAACCCATTTCAAAACTCCAATATATCAATCCAAAACCAAGTAAACCCACACAAAAACATCAAGGAATGATATATGCCCTTCCTAGGCCTCAAATCTTGCCAAGAATCACACCAATGGAGTTTTTGCAAAGATTTCTCTTCTACCTTGAAGCAAAAATCGAAAATGGGGGAAGGGTTAGGGTTGGGAGAGTGTTTGGGGATTTTAAAGAGTAAATGGTAAAGTGGGGGGATAAAGTGGGGTAAAAGTTTATATATGTCAAATAAAATTGTACACCAACAATTAACACGATGTCCAAAATACTCCAATATGGTATTTTAAAAGCATTTTACCAACATGCACCAAAATCTCAATTAAATACATGCTTCCCAATTAATTGCCAACCTTAATAAATAAATCACGCTAATACTCAAATCCCCCAACATGCACAATATACATCCCGAAATGCATCCCCGGTCACGCCTACCATGTGACTACACATTTCAATATGATAATTAAATCCAGCACATAATTCAATTATCACCACCATTCATCATATAACATAATTAATACCCAATTTGCAATTAATTATTTCGGGGATTTCACATCATTGCTATCGCTGCTCTAAACAATTTAGAGATACATCAAATGGATGTAAAAACGGCATTCCTCAATGGGGAACTTGAGGAGGAAATTTATATGAAACAACCCGAGGGGTTTGTTGTTCCCGGACAAGAGGAAAATGTGTGTAGACTCGTTAAGTCATTGTATGGGCTTAAGCAAGCGCCAAAACAATGGCATGAAAAATTTGACAAAACTATGTTGTTAAATGGTTTCAAAATTAATGAGTGCGACAAATGTGTATATATTAAAAACACGCCTAAAGCATATGTAATAGTATGCTTGTACGTTGATGATATGCTCATAGTGGGAAGCAAATTAGAAATCATCAACGGGACAAAGAAAATGTTAATAAAACATTTTGAAATGAAAGATATGGGTGAAGCTGATGTGATACTTGGAATTAAAATCTCCAAGATATCTGAAGGACGAGTGTTGTCACAGTCTCATTATGTTGAGAAAATACTCGAGAAATTTCTCGCGAATGATACATCGTCTGTCAAAACACCCTATGATCCGAATCTACATTTGGTTAAAAACAAAGGGGACCCTGTCATGCAATTAGAATACTCAAGGATAATTGGCAGTCTCATGTATCTCATGAACTGTACACGTCCGGATATTGCATATGCGGTTGGCAAACTAAGTAGATTCATGAGCAATCCAAACAATGACCATTGGAAGGCATTGACGAGGGTACTTAAATATTTAAGATACACCCTGAACTATGGATTGTACTATACAAGATATCCAGCTGTATTGGAAGGATACAGTGATGCAAATTGGATATCGGACACACAAGACTCCAAGTCGACAAGTGGTTATGTGTTTACCATTGGAGGGGACAGTTGATCTCAAATGGCATTATGTTCATTGACTACGTGAAGTCAAATGAGAATATTGCGGATCCGCTCACGAAAGGCTTGCCTACAGATCAATTATATAGTTTATCGAGGGGAATGGGATTAAAACCCTATAATCAAAATCTTGTGGTTTTACCCAACCTATGTGAGTGGAGATCCCAAGATCTAGGTTCAAAAGGGACAACAAAACTACAAGATTGTATAAACACCTTGGAGAATTAATCTCCGACCCATTCCTATGATAAGGGGTGTAGCCTGCAAAAAGGGTACGAGGATTGGCAAAAGGCCTTTAATGATTCCTAAGACATATTAGAATATGTTGGAGTATAGCGGGATACTCTTCTAGGAGATCACCTACGTAAGTGCGAAGTGTGGCCGCTTCAAAGAATAGAAAGCACTTATGAAACCAAGCGTGGTCCATGGCCGAAACGGACACAACCTTAAGAAACCAATACGGAGGTTAGAATTATTATGGTTTGGGTTCAATTGTCTTGGTTTACACCAACGACTAAATAGTTCAAGACTATAAGTTCACTATTAAGTCAAGTAAATCCGATTGAATACTACTACGGAAGATTCAAAGCCGCAAGCTATCTATCCAGATGCCATAATAGTTCGTCAAAGCACTCAATTGCATACATGCATAAAATTTAATTCATGTGGGCGATTGTTGGAAAACGTGTTAACGAATTAATTTTTTTTTTTAAGGCTCGATCGATCGAGCGGACCAGAACTTTGTTTGGCAAGTGAACAGTTGCTCGATCGATCGAGAATTGGTCTCGATCGATCGAAGCACTGTTTCAGAAAGTGAAATGGTGTGTCCATTGATGTTTGGGGTGCGATTTTTGGCCAAAAATTGCCTCCAAATGGTGTCCATTGAACATGGATTTTGGTTAACTATAAATATAACATTCCCACATGTATTAAAAAGAATTTTTTGAAATTAATTCATGATTTTTAGTGAAATTTGAGAGCATTTGTTGTTCATCAAATTGAGTGCTTTGAACATTTGTGGTTTGAGGACTTGTGATTTGGAGTGCTCCTATCACAAGTCATAGTCGTTGTATCTTGGGAGACAAATTGCCATAGCAAACCGTTAGCACCATAGCGGGGCAATATTGTCTTAAGGACGGAGATTACAAATCTCGCATCGACATAAAAATTATTTTTGAAGCCATTGTTAATTTTTCCTGAGATACACTTTGAGAGTAATTTTATACAACAAGAAGTGTCTTCTTTGTGGAATTTGGGAGTTATTAGGGACTCGTTGACAGGGAATTTGTGAGGAGGATGCGTGTAATTGCTTTAGGCCAATATTGGTAAATTCTTGTTCGTTATTCTCTTTTTCTTTTTAATTGTATATATTAATTTGCAGGTATTATGCAAACTATGTAGGATTTAGGATGTATTATATGAGTTCAAAACAAAACTTTCATTATTTATTTTCCTATTGCATTCTCTTTTCTTGGTATATTTTGTTGCGCTTGTTGAGATTTGTATTTTTTTTTTATTTTTCTATTATAATATATTTGTTATCTTAGTCAAGATTATCTAAAAACTATCTATTTTTGTCACCCTACTTATATTAATTCTTTATAGTTTGCTATGTGGTTATCTTTGACTCAACCTACTTTAGTTTATCGTTTAAATAATAGCAAGATGATTTACCCATTTGCATTTTCACAAGCAAATTCAGAAATTTGATAAACTAATTGGACTTATACTAGATCAAACTAGTGATGGCCACATTAAATTATGAAGGGGAGGTAACCCATTTAACACTCAACAAAACCCACTTTTAAATCATAATTTTAAAACAATTTTTTACATATATGACTACTTCTATTTTTATTTAAACAAAAAAAAAAAAAAACACTTAGTCACACGGCCTTTGATTGTCAGGAAAACTGGATTTGATAACATGAAAACTTTGGGGCATGTAGTGAAATGCTATCATCTCGTGGATCCCTAAATAATTTTACATCTATACCTAAAATGTGAGGCTCATGATTAAAATCAATTTATATGGTCCAAGTTCCCATTAATGCATGTCACATGGCATTAAACTTGGACTCTAATAATTTTTTTTCCAAAAATTAGGTCTAAATTGAATTAATTCATATAATAAAAACTTATCATCTTCTTCATTATTTTCTACTCAAATTGCAAGCTTAGGTCTTGAATTTCAAAAATTTCTTCACTAATTTAACTATATTTCAAAATAATAATATTCGTATTAGACTTTTGATGATGGTCAAATTTTTCATTCAAAATAAATATGGAGCATGGCCTTCGATGACTAGCAAGTAGTATATTGTACCAGAACTCCTATTTATTTAAGGTGTGTTTGTAATTGCTTATTCAAAGCATTTCTATGTTGCTTTTGTTTAAAGTTGAAAAAAATCATTTTTAAGCAAAAAACATTGAGTGTTTGCTATTTAAATAAAAAACAGCTTAATAAACTTCAATTAATTACAAAATTGCCACAAAACAACTTAAAGTAGTTAAAAGCATGTCATGACATGCTTCTCAGCTTCTGCTTTTTTCTGTTTATTTTTAGAGAAATAATAGCAGAAGCAAGGAAATTAAACACTTAAATTCTATTTTTTTTACCTGAAAAGCTAATAAGCAGTTTGCAAAAGCATTTACAAACACCTAATTAGTCAAAAGTAAAATTATTAGAACTTTAAAGCAAGACTTATTGAGTAAATTATATGTGAAAGTTCTATGAATACTTAAGAAAATTTAATGAGAGAAAACGACCATCTATACTGAAAATTTTATATATAGTCTAAAAAGAATTTATTATTAATTATGATTAAAAATAAAATTTTATTTTTTTTGTAATTTATAGATAAATTTTAAAAGAATATCAAAATCAAACACGACAAGAAACAACTTATACACGTAGCATAATTTTGTAAACAAAACATTAACTTTAATTTGACTTTAACTTGATAGTCCGTATAAATAAAGAATTGTGAGAAAAATAATTCAAATATCAGCCTTGTCTTAGACTGGGAAATTATATACTTTCCTAAGATACAATAACATTGGCTTTAAGATTCATTTTCCCATCACTTTTTTTTGCAAAATCTTTTCAAGATTGATTGCATAAAATCCAAGAATATTCAAACACTTGGAAGAGCACTATCAAATATAAAAGTCCACAAAAACAAACAATCGTTACTCCCCGTTCCGCCGCCGCATCGGAAACAGATTACATGTCTTCCTGCAAGAAATGGAAACAACTCAAAAATATTTTCACCACACATGGAGACTGTGGATGCCGACCAAACGCAACAGATATTATCGAGCCAAAACCCAAATCAAAATCCACCACCTCCGATCAAAAGCGCAGCTGTTGCCCCTCTTCTTCAAATAGCTCCTGGGAGAGACACGGCGTCCGGCTATCCATCACCGACGGCGACGACGACTACACCTCCTCCACAATTTCACTTAATATCCAAAACTCCCCGCCGTTGTACTTCCCGGTAACTGAAACAAAACACCCTAAAGTGTCAAAAACGGTCAGCTCCTGCCCGAAAATCCACGACTGTTTCGCAGTAGTGAAAGATTCCGACGACCCTTATCAAGATTTCCGCAAATCCATGCTTCAAATGATTTTCGAGAACGAAATATATTCGAGAAGGGATCTTCAGCAGCTTCTGGAATGTTTTTTGCAACTGAATTCACCTCAGCACCATAAAATCATCCTTCAAGCGTTCATGGAGATATGCAACGGCGGAGGGGGCAAGGAGAACGCTTTACCGTGCTCTTCCGACGTGAGGACCGATTGAATATTATATGACCAAGAAAAAGAGATTGATCGAAGTTGTGGAATGAGATATAATTAAATTGCAGAAACTGAAGGGACTGGAATTACAGTTAATTAATTATAAATCTGTATGTATATTTTTCAAATATGGAGATTTTAATTTGCTGCTAACTCTGAAATTTTTTAATGAACAAGTGGTTGGCTGTCTGCGTTCATCATTGATTATGTATGTATGTTCCTTTCCAATTTTTATAAAAGAATAGCGACTCATTTTTTTTCCTTGTGAAATTTGGTGTCGGCAGTCAAGAAAATTAATCAAGAGTTGTTCAATAAAACGGGGAAAAGGAAAAGAAGAATAAACTAGAGAGTGGTTTGAAAACGAAATGAGCTCAATATTTTATTTATTCGTCAATTAATTTTTTTCGTCAACCAAATAGTTGAACAAAAAACTTCAAAAATACTATTGAACTATCGAAATTTTTTTAGTAATTTTTCTATTGTCGATCTTGGGTTTTGTCCACTTTAAATAGCTTCCGCGAATGTTTTGGGTTGCTTTTGAAAAATAGTTATTAACTTTTCAGATAAAAAAATAGATTTTTGCTATTTCATTTCCTTTCTTCTTCTGCTATAATTCTCCTGAAAAAGAAGGTAAAAACTGAAATAGAAAAACAAATCATGAGATCCTTCTGGTTGATTTAAGTTGAGTGATAACAATTTTATAATAAATTAAAATTTGTTAAACTTTTTTTTTATTTTAATATTCACCTAATATTTTTACTTAAAATCATTATTTCCAACTTAAATAAAAGATGTTTTAAATAACTGCTTTGATGAAATTACTGGTTTATGGTGCAATAGCTGGGGACAGGTCAGTTGTTGTGCTTCTGCTTTCTATTCTCGCCTCTTTGCACGAGATTTTTCCCTTCTTTTTCGAGGTGACAATTTATCTGGTGACTTCTATCTGTGTACAAAATGGGCTCCGGTGGTGCTTCTCGCAGATCGCCTACTTTAATATTCTAGTTGGTTGTCGGATAGACTCTATTATTTCACCGAGATCTGGGCGGAACTGGTTGCGTTGTGTGATAGAGATCTCCTTCCCTTTCCTCAGCGTTCCTTTTTTAGCGATGGTGGTTGCATTGCAACCCCGCCGAAAATGCAACCACCGTCGGAAACCATGATGGACTTTCGTCGGAACACCCGTCGATTGGGGGTAGCCCAGGCGTTCTCACATTCACGAATGCTTATTCGTGATGTTCCTCTCATTTTGGTATCACTATTTCAAATTAAAGCCTCCAATAATATAACTTTGGTGTGGTACTGTCTTTGCCCTTATGTTATTTTGTGTTCTTTTGTTCTTGTTGTGATCGATTTTCATGGCTTTTCGCCTACCCCTAGCACTTATTTTGTTTGGTTACCTATTGGTTTGGGCTCTTGGATGTGCTATTTTTGTCATGGTAGCCTTTTGGTTTTCTGGTAATAGCGTTTATCTTGTACGCCCAAATTAATCCTATCAGTTAATAACAATGATAAGAATGTAGTTGTGTGAGTAGAGATCGATCTCACGAGGAATGATATATTTTGTGTTATCGTATGCAAAACAAGTGAAAAGGGGGGATGAAGTTGATTTAATTACTACTATGAATTTAAAATCTAGAAACTATGGATTAAACTACTAATGCGTTCCATCGACTTTACAATTGAGGCTTATTGTCTTAATCATCAATTCTCTAAAAAGGTTCAACTTGTATTCAAATATCCGCCTTGTAAACTTAATTTCTATCTCACCTTAATTTTAGTTAGGTAGCCCACGCGTTTTATTCTAACCCTTATGAATAAATCAATTAAATATACGGGATTAGGATCAAAAGATGATAGCTTTACAAACTAGTGAGATAGACGAAGCTAGATAATATAATCCACGCTTCTATATTTAATCTAGGTGAACATTTTCCTAAGAATTTAACAACCTCACATGCGCATTAATATTAGTTGCTTCATTGATCAAGCATTAGATTGCATGCAAAACTACTATGTGATTAATCCAATAATTAAACACAACAACCATGACAATAAAATCTGAAAAACTATCAATACTCAATCAAGATTTATAAATAAGAACATGAATTTCATAAGAATAATAAATCTCAATTGTATTGTCTTCCTCAACCATGATCAAAAAGGTTTAGTTCCTCATAATCAAAACAAAACAATCACATTTTGTTCTAAGAAGCATAAATATAAGCAAGACAAACTAATTGGATCGCCACTCGTCGAGGTTGTCACTCCAACATTCGCTTTGATCTTCGTAGCCGCCTTCAAAACTACGATGAAATATGAAAGCTAAGTCTAAAATATGATACCTAGTGTATGAAAGGTGTCTCTAGGTCTGCTATTTCGTGTGGCATATATAGATGTTGGAAAAGTAGGGTAGAATCCTTATAGAATGGAAAGAAATCAAGTTTCTTTATTTTTGCGGACTCATCTACCGATCGATTGGTTACTTCCTTACCGATCGTTCGGTAATTCTTCAGCTTTTATTTTTCAGTCTTCGCACTTTACCAATCGATCGCGGGAGCGGAGATCCCAAAAGTAGGATAGGGATAAGGCGCCTTAGAAAGCGAATGCTCTGGTTTTTCCGTGGTTTGTATAATTTTTTGGTCAGAATCTCCACAGTAATGTCTCTATTAGATTCTCCGGTCACCGATCGATCGGTAACTCTTCAAAATTTTAGCTTCATCTACGTCAATTTACGATCGATCGTTACCTGTCCCACCGATCGATCAGTAACTCTTTTCACTTTTTCTTCAGTTTTTCTCGTCCGTCCTCGATTCCTCATGATCTCTAAGCTATTTCTTGATCCTTAGTCATCGTTATTAGCTTGTTTTATTCATCCCTACCTATATTTAAGCATTTATACGATTTAGACAACATATATATCAAATTATCTATCAAAACATACCCAATCGCTAACAATTAAACCCATTAGATGTGTTTATTTCTAGGCACATCATCTGTCTCTAGTTTTCATGTTATGTTTCACAGTTGTTTTGGCAACGCTTGGCTATAACTACTGGGTCTTTAGGTTTCGTGCGTCATTCAGTGATGTTCATTGGTCGAAGGAGTGAGAGATTTGGATAAGAGAGCTTGCTCGTTTGTTAGATATTTATCAATTTATGTCTCCCAGTTATCCATATTAGTACCTTCAGATTTCATGGAAGGTAGTTCCCTTATTCGACCTGTTGGGAAAACATTTCTAAGTTTTGGTGGTGACAAACATCTACCGGGTGATAAACATCAACTGGATACAGACACCTACCGAGTGACAAACATCAACTGGATACAGACACCTACCGTGTGACAAACATCAACCGGATGGACATCTACCGGATGAACACCAATCGGATGGACACCTACCGCATGGACATCAACTGGATGGACATCTACCGGATGAACACCAACCGGATGGACATCTACCGGATGGACACCAACTGGACAGACACCTACCGGATGGACACCAACTGGACAAACATCTACCGGATAGTCATATATTGAACAAAGACATCTACTGGTTATAGAAGAATGAACGACGAGTTGAACGAAGAAAGCTAGCAGAAGTCTAACCATCCAGCAAGAGCACAAAGCAACAAGACAAAATAAGTACAACCTATTCTGACAAAGGTACAACAGAGCGCCGCACCTTGCTATATCTCCGCCACCATTAGCGTTAGAATAAAAGAGCCGTTGCTAAAAAAAATAGGAAAGAAGACAATCAGAATATGGAATTATAACAGAAAATGGATCTCTTCCGAATATAGACAAGTTGCCGTTAAATCAATAAGTCTATAAATACGTCCAAGTGAAGAATGAAGAGGTTAGCTGAACCATCTGATCAAACAAAAAGAAACACCTCAACGCAAAAAGAAAATCATCTCATTGATATTCTCTGAAGGTTCAGCAATAGCAGAAAAGCCCTACTACTGTAATCTTAACATATTAACTACAACTGAGTCTGCTGCTCGAAGAACACTCGAAGTCAAACAGTTTATATTTGTGTGAGTATCGAAGTCACTGTAATCAAATTAGGAATTTGTGATTGCTAGGAGTTTAGCCAAGCTGTGTGAGTGCCTAAGAAGGTTGTATACTGTAAATTGTAAACCAAATTCTTCTAGTGTAATCTTCCTGCAAGGGAAGAAGGGGGGACGTAGAAGCGTTGTGCTTCGAACTTCCAGAAACAATACTTGTGTCATTTACTTATTGCTTATTTACCATTCAGTTATTATCACTCATGTGATATCCCCGAAATGATTATGTGGGTAATCATGCATTTAAGGGTGGTTAATTATGAACCGATATGTTTAAAGCGTTTGTATGTGGGATTAATTTATTTAATTTGATGATGTGGTTTAGGAAGCATGTTAGGTGTTTTTAATTGTTGTGTTGATGTGGTAGAATAATAAAATATCGAGGAGGGATATTTTTATACATCGTATGAAATACCGGGACACAATTAAACACCCCAAACCACCCCACATGCAACCACCCAACCCCCACTTGCAACCAAACCCACGCCCACCCCTGTTTTCTGGGAAAGCAGATTGACTTGTAGGCATGTTTGGACTTAGATATTTTGGGTCTTGCCTCTTCCAAAAGCTTCCTTCCTTTTTCCCTTATTTTCTCTGCAACTTGGTCGAGTTCCAGGAGAAAAGTGATCGGGTTTCATGCTTCTTTTCATATAGAAAATCGAAGGGCAAAAGTGGTGAGGAGTCACATTTTTTTCCCAGTTTTCAAGTTTCCTGGCATGCTTGTTCTTTGTAGCAGATGTGGCATGCTAGTTTAGGGTATGATGTTATCTTGTTATGAATACCTTTTTGGGATGTTTGTGAAGCCTTTAGCATGTTTAGTTAAGAAACTTGCATGCTTTATGTGCTAGATTTGTGGTAGAGAAAAGGGCTCCTCGAACACCCGAGCAGAGAAGTACTCTGTTTTCCAAGTTAGGAAGGGTTTTACCATGATGTTTCGAAGCATGCTAACTTAGGTTTTGGTTGAACCTTTGATGTGTTTTTATGTATGGTAACTTGTTGAAGGTACCAGTATATTTCCTTGAGCATGTTGCATGTGTTATGTGAAAGATTTAATCATGTGAAAGGTAGTGTTCGAAAATTCTGGGCAAGGTTCAAGTGCCCTGTTTTCTGGAAATATATGTGCGAAGAGTACTTTTATGAAGGTGTTATCATGCATGATAAACTTAAGTTTTGGAAAACCTTTGATGTAAAAATATGCTTGGTAGTTTTGTGAAACCCATGGCATGTTTAGTTGAGCAAGGTTTATGTTATATGTGTTAGTTTTAATAGCATGAAAAGAGGTGCTCAAGAATTCTGGAAATGAAAATGTGCCCTGTTTCCAGAAAAAGTTGATCCAGTACTTGTTTTAATGATCGATGTTTATGCATGTAGGTTTATGCTAAGGGTGTATATTTGGTTTGAATACACTCAGGGTAGTGTAGTTCAATTGCTAGCATGATGGTCTTGGTATGTATATTGTCCTACATGTTAGATTTAAGGGTATGATTATCGGTGTTAAGCAATTCTGGAAAATCGCCGAAGGAACAAGGTTGGCGATCGATCGCCAAGGAGGCAGGATCGATCGCGACGTTCCAGTGAGTTTTGGCGATCGATCGCCAATATAGTGGCGATCGATCGCGGATTGAATTTTTCTGGTATGCGAGGCAGTAGCATCTCGCGATCGATCGGGGCTCATGGGCGATCGATCGCGAGATGATATTAAAGGATTTGTGTGGTTTTAAATTTAGTTTTGTTTCCGTATTATTATGAGGTGCCTAATATTGTGTTGTGTGGCTATGTAGAACCATCCCAGGTGCCAGCACAATCGAGGAGATAAAGTCGATTGACTCCTCTATCTTTTGAAAGGTACGTAAGCGACGTACGGGCATCCCAACGGTAACATGTACTTTATGTTTGTCTTTATGACACATGATGAATGCAATGTGGTGCATTATGGTTATGATACATGTTTTATGCATTGTTTTTGCATATGTATGTTGTGAAATATAAGAGGTGTATTTCACGAGTCAAAGTTATCTTAGTAAGGATTTTAATGGCTTACGCTAAAGTCCATGGGAAGCGATGAAGAATTCCGCTTACATGGAGTAGCAATGCTAAAGTCCATTGGAAGCGAGGAAGAATTCCGCTTACATGGAGTAGCAAGAAGCATTAAAATGTACTAATGATAAGGGCTCAGGATGAAATAAGGATTTAAGGGAAAAGGGAATGTCATGACATTGCATATCCATACATTCATATAATGTGTTTCTATTATGAATTATGGTACAGGGACAACCAATGGGCGATATAAATGCTGGAAATACAGGAAGGACTTGTGTTTAAGATTTGCATTTATGCCTTACTTTCATATTATGTTAAATATGAATTGTGTTATGCTCATGTGTTGGGGGTTGTCTTTGTAGGTACTTTTGTTGACGAGAACCAGGGCCGGGGTTGATATGCTGAGCTGTAAGGAGTGCTACAGGATTAGCATGATAGAGTTTTTGTATAGCTTCTACTGAGTAGAGTAAGACTATGATGTAGTACCTTTGTAGGAAGTATGTCTTTCCTTTTGGAACTTTTTGGTACTGTAATCTCTAAAGCTCAGGTTAATCAACACGACACTTTACTCTGATATAATCACATGTATGTTTAGTTCTCTAAATTGCACCTTAATATCTTGATGTGATAACGGGGTCTCACATTTTAGTGGTATCAGAGCAGTGGTTAGATAACCAGGGAAGAGTGAAGGGTAGCCTTAGAGACAAGTTGGCTAGGTATTCATTTAGGCATGCTTATGCATGTGATGCATATGGTTGTATACGTGATATACTAACATGCTTTGAATATTTTACTCTTGTTATCTAACGGCTTATATTATGAACTGCTTTTGGTATTGTTGTTAACTATTGTGTTGCAGCATGGCGAACCTCAATGAAGAGGTAGGAGATGTGGACAGTAGAAATGCAAGTATTGCTCAGCCGAACCCTTTACCACCACCTGCTGTGGGCGTAGAGCCCAGTGTACAGATATTACTGCCAGGGGAGCTCAGTTTGAAGCAGTTTCTGAGTTTCCATCCGCCCATGTTTGAGGGGACTGAGTCTGGTGAAGTAGCTGAGGAGTGGTTGGAACGTATAGAGCAGATACTTGTGACTGCACCTTGTGCACTCACGGCATGGCTGAGGTTAGCAGAGTTTCAGCTGGCTAAGAAGCCTGCTATGTGGTGGAAGACCACCGTGATGGAGCTGAGAGCTCTAGGTATGGCAGTTGACTGGACTGTATTCCGGACCCGGTTCCTTAACCGGTATTTCTCTGCAGCTGCCAGACAATTAAAGGAGGATGAGTTCAACAGTTTGAAGCAGGGTAGCATGTCCGTAGCAGACTACGCTATGCAGTATTCCTCACTGCTGAGGTATGTACCTCATATTGCTGTCAGCAGCCATGCCAAGATGAGGAACTTTCTGAAAGGTCTGAGGCCGGAGCTATTCGATAGGGTTATCTCTAACAACCCCAGCTCGTTTGACGACGCCCTGACACGGGCAGAGTTGGCAGAGATTGCCGTAGACGCATACAAGGATGTTGTACCCCCTTTTGTACCATCACAGAGGCCTACTACTGATAGTCTGAGGCCACGAGGGGATCAGTTTAAGGCTCGTGGGGCCTCATCATCTTCCAGGTTTAGTGGGAAGAAGTCTCATGGACAGAAGCAGAACACCCGGGGGCACACACAAGGAAACAGGACAGAGGTAACCAGGTGTACCAACTGCGGAGGATGTCATTTGTTACGTGACTGTCGAGGTTGCTATATCTGTGGCAAGATGGGCCACATAGCTCGGGGTTGCCCCAATCGGGCAGTTCAGACGGATTCAGGGCCGAATAGGCCAAGGTTTGATGCTGGGAGGGCACCACAGAGGCAGCAGTTTGCACCACGACCCCTGGGAGGTCAGACGACAGGACCGCCGCAGGGACAGGTGTATGCACTGACCAGGGAACAGGCCGAGGCAGCCCCAGAGGAGGTCATTGCTGGTACGTGTCATTTACTTACGTACCCTGCACTTATATTGATAGATACAGGTGCTTCCCATTCCTTTGTATCTACTGCCTTTGTGGAAGGACACCATTTGTGCTCGTCTCTGTTACCCACGCCTCTCATGGTCTCGACACCCACGGGGAAGCATGTGATTGCAGATCGACAGTTATCTGATTGCCTCATTTATTTTGAGGGCAATGATCTGAGGGCCGATTTGATTCAGTTAGAGATGGCAGACTTTGACTGCATTATCGGCATTGATGTGTTGAGCAGATACCGAGCTATGGTAGATTGCCAAAAGAGGATGGTTCGCTTTCTGTCTGATCAGGGGTTCCAGTGGACTTTTTATGGGGACGGCTCTCGTCCAAGGATACCAGTAATCTCGGCGGTTAAGATGTCGCGGTTATTGGAACGTGGTCATACTGGGTACCTTATTTATGCTATGAATGCTTCAGAGGAGAAGGAAGTGAGAGCCGAGGACATTCCAGTTGTGGCGGAGTTCAGTGATGTGTTTCCAGATGAGATTCCGGGATTTCCGCCAGTCAGGGATGTGGAGTTTGCTATTGAACTGCTGCCAGGGACATCAGCCATTTCTCGTGCCCCATACAGGATGGCACCGGCAGAGCTGAGGGAGCTGAAGGTACAGTTACAGGAGCTCCTCGACAAGGGATACATCCGCCCTAGTGTATCGCCTTGGGGTGCGCCAGTCTTGTTCGTGAAAAAGAAGGACGGATCAATGCGTCTGTGCATTGACTACAGGCAACTGAACAAGGCTACAGTGAAGAACAGATATCCGCTTCCGAGGATTGATGATCTGTTCGACCAGCTTCAGGGTACGGAGGTGTACTCCAAGATAGATTTGAGGTCAGGCTATCACCAGGTACGGGTTAGAGCTGGTGATGTCCAAAAGACGGCTTTTAGAACTCGGTATGGGCACTATGAGTTCTTGGTGATGCCGTTCGGTGTGACAAATGCACCTGCAGTCTTTATGAGCCTGATGAACAGAGTATTTCAGGAGTACCTCGATCAGTTTGTGATCGTGTTTATTGATGACATCCTAGTCTATTCGAGGAATGAGGAGGATCATGCCGATCATCTGAGGATAGTACTCCAGATCCTCAGAGATCATCAGTTGTACGCCAAACTCAGCAAGTGTGAGTTTTGGCTGAACAGTGTTGCATTTTTGGGCCATATCATATCACGAGAGGGGATATCAGTAGACCCGAGGAAGATAGAGGCAGTTATGGATTGGTCTACCCCTACTTCAGTCAGTGAGATTCGAAGTTTTCTTGGTCTAGCTGGCTATTATCGACGTTTCGTCGAGGGTTTCTCAAAGATCGCCAAGCCACTTACACAGCTGACTCAGAAGGGAGTCCCATTTTGTTGGTCAGAGGCTTGTGAGCAGAGTTTCCGGGAATTAAAGCACAGACTGACTACTGCGCCGGTTCTAGTGATACCCAAGGAGAACAAAGGATTTGTTCTTTATACCGATGCATCTATACAAGGATTAGGGTGCGTGCTGATGCAGGACAGACATGTTGTGGCTTACGCTTCGAGACAGTTGAAGCCACATGAGACGAGGTATCCAGTCCACGATCTAGAGTTGGCAGCTATAGTGTTCGCCTTGAAGATATGGCGACACTACTTATACGGTACCTCATTTACCATCTTCACTGATCACAAGAGCCTGAAATTCTTGTTTACACAGGCTGAGCTGAACATGAGGCAGAGGAGATGGATGGACCTGCTGAAGGACTACGATTGTGAAATCGAATATCACCCGGGAAAAGCAAATTTGACAGCCGACGCTTTGAGTCGGAAGGTGAGGAGCACAGCAGAGGATGCTATGTCTCTGTCAGCTATGTTTGGCTCCTACTGCCATTTGGGATTTGATTATGATGTATCTTCTTCACCAGTACAGGTTTTGACCTTGCTAGCTGAGCCTGTTATATTTGATCACATCAGGAAGGCTCAGGGGACCGATGTAGAGGTTCAGAGATGGATGTTAGTGGTTCATTCAGGACAGCCATCGAGATTCAGAGTGGCTGATGACGGTTCTCTGAGGCTCGGCGACAGATGGGTGGTTCCAGATACACCCGAGTTGCGCCAAGGTATATTACAGCGAGCTCATTGCAGCAGGATGAGTATCCATCCAGGTGGGAAGAAGATGTATAAGGATCTACGCAGCCAGTTCTGGTGGAGGCGTATGAAACAGGATGTCACCTCTTTTGTCAAGCGTTGTTTGATTTGTCAACAAGTGAAAGCTGAGAGACAAAGGCCTGGAGGTGAACTAAGAAGTTTAGAAGTACCCGAGTGGAAGTGGCAGCACGTATCTATGGATTTCGTGACCCACTTGCCGAGGACTGTTTCGGGTTTTGATGCCATCTGGGTAGTCGTGGACAGATTGACTAAGAGTGCTCATTTCATTCCCTACTGTACGACCTTCACGCACTTAAGAATGGCGCAGTTATATGTCAGAGATGTGGTGAGATTGCACGGGATCCCTGTTTCGATTGTGTCAGATCGAGATCCGCGGTTTACATCTCACTTTTGGGAGGGTCTGCAGACAGCTCTAGGTACAGAGTTGAGGTTGAGCACAGCCTATCATCCCCAGACGGACGGACAGACCGAGCGTACGATACAGACGCTCGAAGATATGTTGAGGGCTTGTGTGCTGGAGTTCGACACTTCATGGCAGGACTCGATAGCCTTGGTGGAATTTTCTTACAACAACAGCTACCAGGCAAGTATTCAGATGGCTCCTTTCGAGGCCCTCTATGGTAGGCGTTGTAGGTCACCCTTGTGTTGGGATGACATGGACCGTAAGTCGGTTGGAGGACCTGAGTTGATTCAGGAAATGGAAGAGAAAGTTAAGGTTATCAGAACAAAGATGAAGGCAGCTCAGGATAGACAGGCAGCATATGCCAATCAGCGGCGTAGACCGTTGGAGTTTCAGTTAGGCGACAGAGTGTTTTTAAAGATCTCACCCTTCAGAGGCGTAGTACGGTTTGGGATGCGAGGGAAGTTATCCCCGAGGTACGTAGGGCCGTATGAGATCTTACAGCGTATTGGTACTCTGGCGTACCGGTTGGCTTTACCGCCCTCTCTGTCTGGCATACACGACGTTTTTCATGTGTCTATGCTGAGGAAGTATGAGCCAGATCCCTCACATGTGTTGCAGCCTTCAGAGGTTCAGATTGAGTCCGATGTTTCTTATGTGGAGCGGCCTATCAGGATTTTGGATAGAGCAGACCGCAGACTTCGGAACAAGGTTATTCCTATGATCAAGGTACAGTGGGATCGTAGGGGTGTCGAGGAGGCCACGTGGGAGACAGAGCGACACATGGTGCAGTACTATCCAGAACTGTTTTCTGGTATGCGTTTATGTACTGTTTTATTCTAGTTAGCAGCATGTTTGATTTCGGGACGAAATCTTATAAGTAGGGGAGTATTGTGATATCCCCGAAATGATTATGTGGGTAATCATGCATTTAAGGGTGGTTAATTATGAACCGATATGTTTAAAGCGTTTGTATGTGGGATTAATTTATTTAATTTGATGATGTGGTTTAGGAAGCATGTTAGGTGTTTTTAATTGTTGTGTTGATGTGGTAGAATAATAAAATATCGAGGAGGGATATTTTTATACATCGTATGAAATACCGGGACACAATTAAACACCCCAAACCACCCCACATGCAACCACCCAACCCCCACTTGCAACCAAACCCACGCCCACCCCTGTTTTCTGGGAAAGCAGATTGACTTGTAGGCATGTTTGGACTTAGATATTTTGGGTCTTGCCTCTTCCAAAAGCTTCCTTCCTTTTTCCCTTATTTTCTCTGCAACTTGGTCGAGTTCCAGGAGAAAAGTGATCGGGTTTCATGCTTCTTTTCATATAGAAAATCGAAGGGCAAAAGTGGTGAGGAGTCACATTTTTTTCCCAGTTTTCAAGTTTCCTGGCATGCTTGTTCTTTGTAGCAGATTTGGCATGCTAGTTTAGGGTATGATGTTATCTTGTTATGAATACCTTTTTGGGATGTTTGTGAAGCCTTTAGCATGTTTAGTTAAGAAACTTGCATGCTTTATGTGCTAGATTTGTGGTAGAGAAAAGGGCTCCTCGAACACCCGAGCAGAGAAGTACTCTGTTTTCCAAGTTAGGAAGGGTTTTACCATGATGTTTCGAAGCATGCTAACTTAGGTTTTGGTTGAACCTTTGATGTGTTTTTATGTATGGTAACTTGTTGAAGGTACCAGTATATTTCCTTGAGCATGTTGCATGTGTTATGTGAAAGATTTAATCATGTGAAAGGTAGTGTTCGAAAATTCTGGGCAAGGTTCAAGTGCCCTGTTTTCTGGAAATATATGTGCGAAGAGTACTTTTATGAAGGTGTTATCATGCATGATAAACTTAACTTTTGGAAAACCTTTGATGTAAAAATATGCTTGGTAGTTTTGTGAAACCCATGGCATGTTTAGTTGAGCAAGGTTTATGTTATATGTGTTAGTTTTAATAGCATGAAAAGAGGTGCTCAAGAATTCTGGAAATGAAAATGTGCCCTGTTTCCAGAAAAAGTTGATCCAGTACTTGTTTTAATGATCGATGTTTATGCATGTAGGTTTATGCTAAGGGTGTATATTTGGTTTGAATACACTCAGGGTAGTGTAGTTCAAATGCTAGCATGATGGTCTTGGTATGTATATTGTCCTACATGTTAGATTTAAGGGTATGATTATCGGTGTTAAGCAATTCTGGAAAATCGCCGAAGGAACAAGGTTGGCGATCGATCGCCAAGGAGGCAGGATCGATCGCGACGTTCCAGTGAGTTTTGGCGATCGATCGCCAATATAGTGGCGATCGATCGCGGATTGAATTTTTCTGGTATGCGAGGCAGTAGCATCTCGCGATCGATCGGGGCTCATGGGCGATCGATCGCGAGATGATATTAAAGGATTTGTGTGGTTTTAAATTTAGTTTTGTTTCCGTATTATTATGAGGTGCCTAATATTGTGTTGTGTGGCTATGTAGAACCATCCCAGGTGCCAGCACAATCGAGGAGATAAAGTCGATTGACTCCTCTATCTTTTGAAAGGTACGTAAGCGACGTACGGGCATCCCAACGGTAACATGTACTTTATGTTTGTCTTTATGACACATGATGAATGCAATGTGGTGCATTATGGTTATGATACATGTTTTATGCATTGTTTTTGCATATGTATGTTGTGAAATATAAGAGGTGTATTTCACGAGTCAAAGTTATCTTAGTAAGGATTTTAATGGCTTACGCTAAAGTCCATGGGAAGCGATGAAGAATTCCGCTTACATGGAGTAGCAATGCTAAAGTCCATTGGAAGCGAGGAAGAATTCCGCTTACATGGAGTAGCAAGAAGCATTAAAATGTACTAATGATAAGGGCTCAGGATGAAATAAGGATTTAAGGGAAAAGGGAATGTCATGACATTGCATATCCATACATTCATATAATGTGTTTCTATTATGAATTATGGTACAGGGACAACCAATGGGCGATATAAATGCTGGAAATACAGGAAGGACTTGTGTTTAAGATTTGCATTTATGCCTTACTTTCATATTATGTTAAATATGAATTGTGTTATGCTCATGTGTTGGGGGTTGTCTTTGTAGGTGCTTTTGTTGACGAGAACCAGGGCCGGGGTTGATATGCTGAGCTGTAAGGAGTGCTACAGGATTAGCATGATAGAGTTTTTGTATAGCTTCTACTGAGTAGAGTAAGACTATGATGTAGTACCTTTGTAGGAAGTATGTCTTTCCTTTTGGAACTTTTTGGTACTGTAATCTCTAAAGCTCAGGTTAATCAACACGGCACTTTACTCTGATATAATCACATGTATGTTTAGTTCTCTAAATTGCACCTTAATATCTTGATGTGATAACGGGGTCTCACAACTCAAAAGTCCAACAGACGTCTTCCGCACTATAATCAGTGTCTGCTGACTTGCAACATATTGAGAAGCTACTGCAGTACTTAACAGTCTGCAGCAACCCGAGCGAAATCGAAATTGAATCTAGTGTTTATTCAACACCCCTCTAAACACTACCCCGATCCTGCTTAGGTCTTCTTGTAAGGACCGTAGTTCCTTAAGTGTAAAATATTGACATAAGTAGAGCTAAGAAATGCATTATCAGAGTATAAAAATTTCGTGTTGAGGCCTTGAGCTTTAAGGGTTACATGCCAAGATAAATACTTCCAAATGGATTAATTACATTCCTACCAAAATGAATGTTAATCCTATAGATTTACACTACTCCTAGAGTAGATACTATACAAAAGAATCCCAGCTTCTATACCAAAAGCTCCTCGCTAGCTCACTGCGTCAACCCGACCTTAGCCCCTTTATGCCAAAATGTACCTACAAGGACAACCCCCAAATCATGAGCATATAATAATCCATAACAAGCATAACATGATTAAAAAGCGTAAATGCAGAAACAAGTAAGTACAAAACACTTCCTGTTTCCCCATTTGCATTTTAAACGCCCCCTTTTTGGTTGTCCCTGTATAATAACTCATGAGTATAATCAATGGATCATTCAATGGTTTTACAAATGATATGACATATCACCAATTACCAATCCATAGTCTGTTATAACAGTGTATTTTAATGCACCTCGCATGTCATGACAGCGGCACCAATACCCCTCGCTTCGACATATTAGCGGCATTGAATAACCTCGCTCAAATGCGACATGCGGCAATCCCCTCGCTTCAACATTTGGCGGCAATTATTCATTCCTCGCTATAATATGACAGCGGCAAGTATTTCTATCATCGCTTCAAGTGACAGCGGCAAAGCATTAAAATCATCACTCGAATATAACAATGACTCATGGGATGTACTCCAATCAATCAACATATACATATGCAATCACAATGCATAGATCAACATGTAATTGCATCTACAATGCACAATTCAAAACACAATTGCATCCACAATACATATCCCAATGCGAATATAAATCACATGTTACCGTTGGCGGCCCGTACGTCTTCTACGTACCTTTCCAAAAGTGGGAGATGGTAGGACTTTACTTCCTTGGCTGTGTTGCCACCTGGGATGGTTCTACACAATCACACAAAACCCATATTAGATGCCAATAATTGCCCAATACCAAAAATCATACAATAAATAACCAAAACACAAATTTTGGCTTCTCGCGATCGATCGCCAATTGGCCCCAATCGATCGCGAGATGCTACTGCCTCAACGTTAAAAAATCTGCATTCCGCGATCGATCGCTGAAGACATGCCGATCGATCGCTGGTACGCCGATCGATCGGCCAAATCTCGCGATCGATCGCCGAATGCCTCTGCCTCGCACTCTGGTGATCGCAATCGATCGGGAAGACCGCGCTGATCGATCGCCGAAGTCTGTAAATCGCGAACAATCGCCATTTTTGAGCACTATCTCAAGGCTACCATGAAACACACGATAAACCATCATACCCCAACAACTCAACACACATAATACACCAATATACTACCATGTAACTACACAAAACAATAATTTCAACAAAAGGCTACCAAACATGTCATTTCTACTCAACAACATATCAAAACACAACCAACAATTCAACCTAAACAAAACATGGTTCCTCACCCTCTTTTGCTCCAACTTTTGCAAGATTTCTTGCAATGAAATTTGCAAATCTCGTCCTCCTACTTGCTTAGCTGTTGCTGGACGATTTTTTTGGGGGGGGGGGGTGGGGGGTAGGGGGGGGCTGAGATGAAAGGTGGGGTGGGAGAGTGGAGAAGGGGTATGGCTGCAGCAAGGAGAGGTATGGGTTGAGGTGGGGGTGGTTAGATGATAGGTTAAGTTTTTGTCCTAGTATTTAGCACGATGTATTAAAATATCCTCACATGATATTTTATAGTATTTATTCAATAAAATACTTCAAATTCCAATTAAACATGCTTTACCAAAAAGAACAACACCCACCCCAAATAATCATACCATAACTCAAATTTCCAACATTTAACGCATGCACCCTGAAATGCATTACTAGGTCATGACCACCACATGACTAAGCATTTCCCATTATTATTAAATCAACACCAATAAATTAACACCAATAATCCTCACATAACATAATTAATGTTCAAATGGACATAATCATTTCGGGGACATCACACTTCTCAATCTTGAGAAATTACCAAAAACTGATGGCCTCATTCAGCAAGATTCCCATGTTCAAGAAGGATGAATACGATGACTGGAGAATTCGTATGCAAGCACATCTAAGTGCCCAAGATGATGACATGTGGTTCGTCATCACTGATGGACCAATGAAGATCATGAAAGTCAATGCAGCAGCTGCCATTACAGGTGGTGAACCTCAGATGGTCGAGAATGACAGATCCTTCTGGACAAATGAAGAAAAGAGAAAAGCAAATCTGGACAATGTGGCCAAAGACATATTGTTCAAAACACTGGACAAAAATATGTTCAACAAGATCAAAATGTGTCCCAATGCTATGGACATCTGGGAAAAGATTGCTCAGCTATGTGAAGGAAATGATCAAACCAAAGAAAACAGGCTCACTGTCGCCCTACAGAAGTTTGAAAACATCAAAATGATGTCCGGAGAAACTCTCAGTGAATATGATGAAAGAGTAACCGGAATCATAAATGAACTCAACAGCCTTGGTAAGGATCTATCCAACAGGGAAGTCACCCTCAAAATTCATGAGAGGTCTCCCAAGAGAATGAGATGTAAAAACGATTGCCATGAGGGAATCCAAATGTGATACCCCAGAAATAATTATATGCATTTGGGCATTAATTTTGGTTATGTGATTTATTTGGGGAAATTAAATTATGTGTTGGAATTAATTATCTTGTTGAAATGCTTAGTCACATGGTAGGCGTGACCCGAGGGTGCATTTCAGGGTGCATGTTGTGCATGTTGGGAAATTGGGTGTTAGCATGATTTAATTGTAATGCTTGGCAATTATTTGGAAAGCATGAATTTATTGGGAGTTTGGTGCATTTTTGTGAAATGCTTTTAAAATATCATGTTGGGGTATTTTATACATCATGTTAATTAATGGGGTACAAATTTAATTATAACCCTTATAACCCCACTATACCCCCCACTTTACTTTCACTTTACCCATCACTCTTAAATCCCCAAATCTCATTTCCAACCCTAAACCACTTCCCATTTTCGATTTTGGCTCCAAGGAGAGGAGAAATCCTTGCAAAATCTTGATTTGTGGGATTGTTTGTGAGATTTGGAGTCCCCAAGAGGTATGGATACCTCCTTGGTACTTTAATGGTGTTTAGTTTGGATATTTGTTTTGGTATGTTGAGTTTTAAAATGGGTTTGTGTTGGCTTGTTATTGGTATTGGTTGGGAGTTGGATTTTTGGTTGATTAATGGTGTTTATTGAAGGTTTAAAGTGTTTTTATGTTTTTAGTTTGTTGGTATAAGTGTTGGTGAGGTTGGTGAAGAATTTATGGTGCAAAAATGGTGTTTCTCGCAACACAGACAGCGACGATAGATCGCCCGTTTTTGGCGATTGATCGCGCGCAACCAGTAGGCTCCAGAAGCATTCGGCGATCGATCGCCACTTTTGGGCGATCGATCGGTGAGGATGGCGATCGATCGCGCCAAATGTGGCGATCGATCGCCGAAGACAGAAAAATTTGGCAACGGGCAGTCTGATCTTGCGATCGATCGGGACATCTCGGCGATCGATCGCGAGACACAGAAAAATGTGTTTTTGATTATTTTGTTGGATTTTTGGATATTGGACTATAATTGGCTTCTAATATTGATTTGTATGGTTGTGTAGAACCATCCCAGGTACCAACAACTTCAAGGAGATAAAGTTCTTCAACTTCTCCACTTTTGAGACTAAGGTACGTAGTGAGACGTACGAGCATCGACGGTAAAATGTGTTCTTACGCTTTTGGCTACGTATATATCGTGGACAAGTGTGGATTACGAAATATGTTGATATATATTGAGATAATGGTGATGCATTATGATTGTGGACTCAAGTGTTGTGTTTATATATGTTTTTAGAAATGCTTGATTGTTCCGGTGGTTGTTATATACGAGCGAGGGAGGTACTTGCCGCTGTCATATGAAGCGATGATAATATGATATTTGCCACTGTCATGTCGAAGCGATGTACATGCCGCTGTCATTGTCGAAGCGAGGGATATCATATGATGCCGCTATATGTCGAAGTGAGGGATCCTAAAATTCCGCTGTTGTAACAGGACCGGAACAGTCACATTTCTAGTGATTAATGTGGAATATTGTGGTTATAACTGGAACGTGGTATCGATCATTATATTGTGAACTAATGATTTTGTGCATGAGTTTATGAAACAGGAACAACAATGAAAATGTGCTAATGTGGTAAATCAGGGAGCATACATACATATATATCTCATGCAATTATTTATGTTATTGTGCTTGGATTTTGTTGAATAGTGATGTATATGCTCATGGTGAGTTGTTCCTGTAGGTACACCTTTTGGACTTGGAGGGCTATGGGACGGGTTGAGGTAGTGAGCTACGAGGAGCATTAAGGAATTAGGATACGGGATTTTTGGATAGTCTCTACTCTAGGAGTAGTGTAAATCTATAGTATTAACATTCATTATTGGGAATGTAATTAATTAGCTTTTGAAATTTTATTTTTGGCCTGTAATCCTAATAGCTCAAGGCTGCAACCGGAACCATAAACTGTCTTTAATGCATGTTAGCCCTATTTATATTTTTATTACACTGATAAGGTAGAGAGGCCTTACACCAAAGACTTAAAACATATAGATCTACATGATTTATTTGCTGACTTAAAAGCATATGAGTTTGAACTAGGCATTCGGATTGAAGATGAACCCAGCACCAGTCAACCAACCAAATCTCTTACTGCATCAGAAGCTCTGCCTACCACAACATAGATGACTCCTGAACAAATATGCAATGATGCAATGGTGCTATTTGTCAAAAAAATTGGAAAATTCATGAAGAAGAATAAAAAAGCCTATCAATCTTATCCAAGGAAGCAGAACTTCAAAAATATATCAGATGAGGATGATCGTGTATGCTTCAACTGTCTTAAGCCGGGACATTTTATCGAAGACTGTCCTAAACCAAAGAAAGATGATCAAAAGAGAGGATCCAAGGACTATAGAAAGTCAAAAGAAAGCAGAAGATCATCCAGAAGGGATATAGACCAAAAAGTACTGGTGGCTGAAGAAAAATAGAACAAATGGGCTGATTCAGAGTCAGAATCAGAAAAATCCACCAGCTCATCCAGTGACAGTGAAGATGAAGAAGTTCACTGTCTAATGGCCAACAATGACTGTGAGAAATCTAGAATTCATCAAGTTCGGAGCTCAGAGTGGTTTCTGGACAGTGGATGTTCTAGACACATGACAGGAAATGCGTGCTTATTATCTGAATTGGTTGACATCACTGGACCAAAAATAACTTTTGGAGATAACGCGAAAGGTAGAATCGTGGGTAAGGGTAAGATTAGCTATGGTAATATTATTATTAAATATATTCTCTTGGTTGAAAACTTATGTTATAACTTGATTAGCATTAGTCAACTCTGTGACAATGATCACTCTGTGGAATTCAACCAGCACTCATGTACAATAAGATCTACTGACGACTGTACATTACTTGTAGGAAGAAGGTATGAGAACACATATAAGATTGATTGGAACCTTGATCAGCCTACCTCCTATACTTGCTTTGCTGCTTTGAATACTTCCAAAAACTGGCTTTGGCACAAACAATTGAGTCACTTAAATTTTAAAACTATTGCCAGTCTGCGTAAACTTGATTTAGTCATTGGACTGCCCCAAATAGAGTTCTCAAAAGACAAGATCTGTGCAGCATGCCAACTTGGTAAGTGACCGCTTTTATTTTAAACAGAAAATATTTCAAAATGTAGTGTGAAGTGATTCTACTGCAAGTGCACGGTTGTCAAGTTTTCGTATAGTTTAATTGAAAGTAAGGGTTGTCGAATCCACAGGGACTAACGTATAAGTACCAAATAAGATTAATAAAATTATATTTACCCTACGATTAAAGAAAGTGATTAACTAATGCAAAATTAAACTAAGAAACGAAAATTAAACAAGAAACACTAAAATGAATGGTTCCGGATATGCAAAGGTAATTCGCTCGAGAAATTTATCAAGCTCTTCGTTCAACTGTGTTATCTTTAATGATTCATCTGAATAAGCAAATTATCAACCAATTGATTCTAAAGGTGAAAGGTTTTCGCTATTATTCAATACACTCTCTCGAGCTGTAAAGAAACTAATATCAAACTAGAACAAGTCACTCTCGTGCACCTATTTACTAATTCAATATTGCATAAATCGTCAAAACCTCGTTACTCTAAATCTCTCGATTCAAAGTTCTCACGTATGTGATTTCATCTCTCGATCTCAATCTTAAACATACTTCATGAATTAATAGAGCGTGCTATAACGTTATCTCTCGATCTCGGTTACAACTCTCAGAATCAATCAAAGTTAGCTAGGCTGTGATCTTAACAAGCAATTAGTTCATGAACAATAGGAATCAATACACTCAAACACAATTGAATCAATAAATCAAACACAATGAAACTCAATCTCAATAAAATAAACTAGATTTAATTCAAATCAAATACATAAGAGTTTAATTGTCTCTCGACCTCAAAAACATCAAATGAAATTGAAAATCAAAGAAATCAAAGTTTAGAAATACGATAAACGGTGGATGAATCCGTGCGTTGCACCGTGATTTCTTCTCTTGCTCTTTCCTTGCACTCCGGAATCGGTTGGCTCAAGGTCGGACGAAGAACGGAGAAGATGGCTCTCCTTGGCGGCGGCTAGGGTTGCTCCTTTCCTTCGAAATATGGTCTGATATGAGATCCCTCAGAGAATGAATGATTTTTCCCTTAAAACCCCCGAAGATCACGATAAACATGGAAAATAAAATCTTCAGGATTTCGCGTCTCGATCGATCGAAAGGTTTTTTCGATCGATCGGTGCACTGTTCGCTTCAGCATTCTCAACTCACTGCCTCGCTCGATCGATCGAGATATTTTTCCGATCGATCGACATTTCTCAAAATTTGTTGCTGAAGTCTCTGCCTCGATCGATCGATCGAGACAAATCGGTGCTTTGAATAATTTGATGTTCAACACTCTGCCTGGCTCGATCGATCGAGAATTACTCTCGATCGATCGAGACTTCGAAAAACCCAACTTCTTCATTTGATCTCTTTTTCGCCTCGATTTCGCCCGTTTTCTTCATTTTAGCTCATTTCTTCCACTTCCGACCTATTTTCCTGAAACAAACAAATAAACACCAAAAAACATAATATCATCCAGGAAAAAGTACAAAAAATGGGAATTACAGCTAAAAACACTTAAAATCTAAGCCTATCAGTAAGCAAATCAGATCCTCCTTTAAGAACAAAGGAATTAAATCTTCTTCTCGGTGCCTAGAGTTGCTGCATATGGATCTTTTCGGTCCTATACCAGTAACAAGTCTAGGGGGAATGAAGTATACCCTATTGTTAATAGACGATTACTCTCGGTTTACGTGGGTCCTGTTTCTAAGTGGCAAAGATTATGCTACTCCAAAGCTGATCAAACTACTGAAAAGACTCCAAAATGAGAAATCGTGTGGGATAGATAGAATTCGTAGTGATAAAGGTACCGAGTTTACCAATCAATCACTCGAATCATATCTAGATGACCTTGGTACTAAACACGAATACTCTGCTGCAAGAACCCCACAACAAAATGGAGTTGCTGAGCGTAGGAACCGCTCTTTGAAAGAAGCTGCGCGAACTATGCTAGTAGAATCAGATATTTCGCAGAGATTTTGGGCAGAAGCTGTTAACACAACATGTTATACGCAGAACAGATCAATGATTAATAAGAGAGCAAATAAAACCCCTTATGAGATCTGGAATGACAGTAAGCCAAATATTTCTTATTTCCATGTGTTTGGTTGCAAATGTTTTATTCACAACAAAGGAAAGACTCATCTCACCGCTTTTGATGCCAAATCTGATGCTGGAATATTTCTTGGATATTCTACAGTTAGTAAAGCTTTCAGAGTATTTAATAATAGAACTCTTACTGTAGAAGAATCTGTGCATGTAAAATTTGATGAATCCACTGATTGTATTGTATCTGATCTGAAAATCAACAACTTGAGCAATCGACTGGGAAGCACTTATATTGATGAAAATGTTGATGATGAGATAGATTACAGAAGAAGAATCGACTGCTCCTTGGAACCAGAAGTTCCTGAAGCTCAAGCAGAGGAGTCTGCTGGTCAACAAGCACTGCATCCAGCTGACAATGACGCTGTTGTACATACCCCTGCTGCAGTAGATGGGACTAACGAAAAAGATGCGTCAATCAGATCTTCTGATCTACCCACTTGTATTCGCCCAAATGAAGAAATCAATCCTCTTGGACCTCCGCTCCGGTGGATGAAGGATCATCCTTCCGAGCAGGTCATATGTAACCCTGTTGCTCCTCTACGCACCAATTAATGAATTCCTTCATACTGCATTCATATCTCACATAGAACCTAAGAAGATTGATGATGCTTTGTTAGACCCAAGCTGGGTAGAAGCAATGCAGGAAGAACTAAATCAGTTTGAGCGAAACAAAGTATGGTATTTAGTACCACGACCATATCATCACACTATAATAGGTACCAAATGGGTGTTTAGAAATAAATTAGATGAAAATGGTGTAGTTATCAGGAATAAAGCATGATTAGTTGCACAGGGCTACAGACAAGAAGAAGGCATTGATTTCGATGAAACTTTTGCTCCTGTAGCTCGACTAGAAGCAATTCACATATTTCTTGCATTTGCTACTTTTAAAGACTTTAAAGTCTTTAGATTTTAAAGACTTTAAAGTCTAAATAAACGCACTCTTAACATCCATCTTCCCCGTGCATGGTACGAAACTCTGTCAAAATATTTGATTGAGCATAACTTTACCATTGGTACGATGGATAAGACCTTATTCAAATTCACAAAGGGTGACCATACTCTGCTAGTTCAAATTTATGTTGATGACATTATTTTTGGCAGTACTAATTCAAAACTTGGCGAAAGATTTTCTAAAATAATGCAGGATCAATTTGAGATGAGCATGATGGGAGAATTATCATTTTTCTTAGGATTGCAAGTCAAGCAATCCAGTGACGGAATTCTGATAACCCATTCTAAATATACTAAAGAACTGCTGAAGAAGTATGGGATGAGTACAAGTTCAGCAGCGGCCACTCCAATGAGCTCATCTGCAAAACTCGACTAGGATAATTCAGGAATACCAGTCGAAGTAACAATGTATCGAGGAATTATCGGATCATTACTTTACTTGACGGCCAGCCGACCAGACATCATGTCTGCAGTTTGTATGTGCGCTCGGTTCCAAGCAAATCCTAAGCAGTCACACTTCACGGCTGTCAAAAGGATCCTCAAATATCTGAAAGGCACTGAGAATGTCGGTCTATGGTATCCAAGAGACTCAACTTTTAATCTGATCGGATATTCAGATGCAGACTATGCTGGATGCAAAATTGACAGAAAAAGTACCAGTGGATATTGTCAATTTCTAGGAGATAGATTAATCTCACGGGGTTGCAAGAAGCAGACATCCATATCAACGTCTACTGCAGAGGTAGAGTACCTTGCTGCTGGAAGCTGCTGTGCTCAACTACTCTGGATTCAGCAACAACTGAGAGATTATGGAATTGAATCCACTGAGGCACCCATATTTTGTGATAACATATCTGCCTTAGCCATTACATACAACCCGGTTCTTCATACTCGCACCAAACATATTGACATCCATCATCATTTCATCAGAGATCACGTTATGAAGAAAGAGATTCGGCTAGAGTACATATCTACCGAACAACAAGCAGCAGACATCTTCACAAAACCCCTACCGGACGCTAAGTTTTCCTACTTTCGAAATATTCTTGGTTTATTGAAATCAATCCATGATTGTTTTTATTTAAGTATGATGAATTCAGGGGGAATTACTCAGTAGAAATTGCATCAATTAAGGGGGAATTTCAGTTAGAAATTTATCTTGGTTATCTAAGCTCAGCTGGTAAAACAACAGCCTGCTGCAGTAGGTGCTTCCGTACCAGTAGGACTCTACATACCAGTAGATGTTACCTTACCAGTCGGACCCTACATACCAGCAGATTTTACCAAGTATGCTTTGACAAAAATAACATTCGATAACTATTAACCTCCTGGAACGTCGGAATTCAAATTTACTTTATATAAAAATAAAGTATTTCAATCCCGCCTAAATCCTATCCTTTTATTTATTTTTTAAAAATTTTTTAAATCGTTAGATGTCCGCCACGTATCCATGTGTCCTACAGTACGACGTTACATCTACTCTTTCCTTTAACCGCCATTACTTTTGTTTCTTACTTGTATCTTTTCCAAATTACTGCGTTAACTTTCTTCCCAGAAATTCTTACACTGCAGGATTTTTGATTCTCGGTATCTACATCAAAAATGTCTAAGAATACACAGCCCAGTTTCATCACCAATGCTGTTCATGTGGATTTTCATTCAATTTCCACAACCTCTGATGAAGATACAAAGGAAGTTTTTCACAAGTTGGATACATCTGGACTTCTGGTGATCCTCAGTCAAGCTCTGACATTCTACAAGGAAGCTCTACACGAATTCTTCGCCACTGCTAAAGTTGTAAATGACTCTGTGGTGGCCTCCATCTCTGGTCAAACTTTCACCATCACTCAACTGGACTTCGCCACTCACCTTTGTCTTCCTTCTACTGGACTCACAGATTTCTCCACTGTTCCAGTGGATGTCAGGGAAGAAATGCGCACCATATTCTCTGACTCCGACGCTCGTCTTCGACGTCCTCCATTCAAAAAGATTTTATGAAAAGTCATTTCCGCCAACTGGCTAATGTCATTTCCAAAGGTCTTCTATGCAAAACTGGATCCTTTGATGTCATCACCCCTGAAAAATTTGATGTCATGAGCGCCATCTTCAAAGGATTAGAAGTCAACTGGTCGGTCATTCTGTTTCGGGTCCTTACCGGCCTAGTCACTTCAGGGAAGGGCCAATCTGGTTTTGCTCTCCCTCTCAGCAGTATTTTTGACAGTAAAAACATTCAGGCAGGGGCCTCCTCCAATCTTCATCCAGGCAGACTTATCACTGCTAAGTACCTCCAGATTCACAGGCAACAGAGTGGTAGAGAGGTTGGTCTTACGAAGCGACGAACAACTCAAGTTGTAAGCGATTCTGAACAGACAATATCCGAATCCACTGAGTCATCTCCTCCTCCTCCTCCTCCTAAGAAGCCCAGGACCAGAAAAGGGGCTCCTCATGCTCTCAGAAAGATAGTTACTGCTGCCTCTGATACCATCTCTTCTGCAGTTCCAGCAACAGTCATCACTACTTCAAGGGAGCCAAGTCCCGAAAATCCTCCACCAGAGGAACCGACTGCATCAGCTGCCTCTCTGGCCATGGTACTCTCTGCACTAGTAGCTCCGACTGATCATTCTTCCAAACTGGTGAGCTCTCAACAAGCACCTGGCTCAATCAGCTTCGGCAACCCAAGTCCACTTGTCCTTACTGTCATCCCTAGGACACCACCACTAGAAAGGGAAAAGGACTTATGGCACCACTGTCCACCCCTGTAGCTTTTGAGATACAAATGGTCATGGATGAAGTAGAAGCCAAGCTGCAGCCACAGCTTGAAATATTTGATCGATGGGTAAAAGCGCGCCTAAACATTCGCTTTGATGACTTCACTCCAATTCTTGATCAAGCACGGGAAGATGAGAATCTCATCTTGGCTTATCTTTAGGTCCCGGACACTGAAAAGAGTTTGAAGCTTTGAGATCTATGTGGGAGAACTTCAAGCTCTTGTTCACTCCCGCCTTCAGCAATTCAATATTGATTCTGGAACAACGAATCATGATCGGGCAGTTCTAAATGCTCTAGGACCGAAGCTAGATATGGCTAAGCATGCCCTTCATGATCTCAGCATATCAACAGGCCTCCACTCCCGCTCTGCCGTGTCAAGAAATGCAAGTCCAGCTCCTACTGACTTGGAGACTGCTCCAACTGACTTGGAGACAGCTCCTCTTGACTTGGAGAATGCTCCAACTACTTTGAAGATAGCTCCTACTGACATGGAGATCCCCTCTACCGCTGATCCACTTATCTCCTCCGTTCCAAGTCCTGCCAACGATCAACCGCTACAATTGCTGGATGTTGATCATGCAAATGTTGACACAGTGATTCAGACTGTGATTCATCAAGTTACCATCTCTTCTGGTAATGCTGAACCCAGCGAGCCCTCATCACACTCTGCTGATCATACTCAGTCTTCCGCAGCCAAGCTGGAACAAGCTGTTACTAGCATGGATGTCATTGCTACCACCACACCTGCTGCACCAATCACTGAAGTCACTGCTCTGTTGACTGCTGATATTGAGGGTCATCCCGGCGTTATCACTACTAATGCTGAGACTCAAACGGATCCCCTGGATCAATCTCTGGCCCAGGATCCTCCTGAGGATTTCTTTGACTTCTCAACTCACATTCCTCTGGAAGGACCACCCAGTATTGCTGATTATCTGGTGCATCTGTCTAACGCCATCTCTGCACTAGCCAGTGACGTCAACAAGCTCAAACAGGAAGAACGCACTGCTACTTTTATTCTTGGGAGCCACCAGCAGCATACTGACTCCCAATTCCAGCAGGTCTATCGCAACATTAATAGTCTAACGACTAAAGTAACCAGGCTTCAGACCTTGTTGTGGATGCTTTTGCGGACTCATTCTCTCGGATAGGGCAGGCTCGTCTTCAGATCACTCAACAGAATGAATCTCTTCATACTGCCACCTCACTGGCCCTTGAAGATAAGATAGAAGATGCCAAGAAAGCCTTATCGGATCAATTGGCAACTATGCAAGCGGCCTTTGGTTCACAGATCCAAGACTTGAGCAACAGCCTACCAGCTGCTCCTCAAACTGCTAGAAGATTGCCCGAGTCCAGCAGGCCTGCTCCTCTGACCCAACGAGAACTGAATCCAGCTCACCGCTCATCTATTGCAGCTGGAGCATCCAGTCGGTCAAGATCCCCCTCTCAGCAACGGTCCCACACTTCCCGACATACTCCTGCTGAAACTCCACCCTCCACTCGTGACTACTCCCAGCATTGGCGAGGGGGCAAACAATAATTTTTTATTGTCTTTTTGTGTTTACCATTATATGTTTATCAAAAATATTCTTGCTGCTGTCTATCTTTATCTGCACTACTTTACGCCTGATATGACAATTTATACTGCAACTTGCTTGTTTTTCACTATAAATAGTATGCTAAGTGATAGGGTTGAATATTGCGTGTTTATGCTATGATATGTATATGTTTTCGTGTTGATTCTTGGATTATTTTACGGTTTACGGTATATATTTCTATATTTCAGGAATCAATGTTGAAATGCATAAAGTAGAGGAAATGAGCCAAAAATGATGAAAAAGGACCAAATCGAGCGAACGCGTCAAAGCCGGGAATGAAGAAAAGAATCAAAACAAAAAAAAATAAATATAAAGGGCCGATCGATCGAGACCCAACTCTCGATCGATCGGCGCTGGCAGAACATTGGCGATCGATCGAGCAGTCAGTATCGATCGATCGGCCGGAGGAGTTTTCTGAAAAATAACTTCCTTGTAGAGTTTGTGTCCAACAAGGAAGTCCTTGATTCCCTTCCTCTATATTTTGGACGAAAAATTACAACCATAATCAGACTTTGTTACCTAGGAATAGCCTCCACACCTCCATACTTCATATCACCTTCATCCACCATCACCACTTCATCCGAGGAATTGGAACAAGCCAACAAGAGAACCGAGGAGCACGATCGAGAATGAAGCAAGGAAGGATCGAGACTCAATGAAGGAGTCGACTTGGGAGTTTTCGTTTACTTTTCTATCATTGTTTTACATGATAATTGGATTTGTTGTGTTCTTGATGATTGAGAGATATCAATAACAAAGTTTTTCCTATTGATTTTGAGATTAAATTCATATATCCTCTATGTGCATGTGTTATTGTTCTTAATACTTTTAAAGGATTGATCACCTTTGAATGAAATTTTATTATAATTGAATCGAGAGATGAAATTATAATACGATATAATAATTCATGCCGTGTGTTAAAGATTGAGATCGAGAGATAAAATCACATACGAGTGATAGCTTTGGGTTGTTTAATCTAAAGTTGGTGGTTTTCATAAAGCGCATTCAACATTAAATTGTTAATTACGTGAACGAGAGTTACTAGTTGCAATTTGATGTTAGACTTAATATAGCTCGAGAGAGTTTATTGAATAAATTCGGAAAACCTCACCTTAGAGATGTATGAAGAAAAGAATTGTAAGAGTTGGGTTAGGTGAATCATAGCCTTGATAATTCTTTCTTGTGGACTTTTCTCGTGATCGTCGATTATTTTGTTTGGGTTATAGTAGTTTAATTTAGTTTAGTTTAATTATTAATTAATTATCGTAGGTTAAATATAGTTAAAAGAAATCTTATTTGGTACTTGCTTGTTAGTCCCTGTGGGTTCGACAATCCGTAAATTTCCTATCTATACTAAAACTTGACTGTAAGGACCCTAGTTCCTTAAGTGCGGATTAAAGGCATAATTAGAGCTAACATACATTATCAAAGTATAAATGTTCATGTTGAGACTATGAGCCTCAAGAATTACATGCCAAGTTGAGGACTATCAAATGGATTAATTACATTCTCAATCAAATGAATGTTATCCACTATAGCTTTACACTACTCCTAGAGTAGACACTATACAAAAGTAATCTTGTCCTTCATCTATCAAAAGCGTTCTTCACAAGCTCACCGCCTCAACCCGCTTTAGCCCCTTTCTGTCATGCCAAAATGTACCTACAAGGACAACCCCCAAAACATGAGCATAATATTATTCATATCCAACACAATATGAATATAAGACGCAAATGCATAAATCATAATAAAACACTTCTTGTTTTTCCCATGCATTTTAAACGCTTCCTTTTTGGTTGTCCCTGTACCATAACTCATGAGTATAATCAATAGATCATTTAATGGTTCACACATGTCATGACATAACACCATTCCATTATCACCAATTACCAATCCCTAGTCTGTTCATCATAATGTATTTTAATGCCCCTCGCTTCACATATAGGCGGCATAGAATAACCTCGCTTCAATGGACATGCGGTACTCCCACCCATCGCTTCACATTTTAGCGGCAAATATTATTTCCTCGCCTCATATGATAACCACGCTTCAATGTGACATGCGGCACTCCCACCCTCGCTTCACATTTAGCGGCACCAAATAAAATAGCGGCAAGCATTAAAATCATCAAGGGGATGACCATGACTCATGGGATCTGCACCAATAATCATCATATGCATATACAATCATCATGCATAATTCAACATGTATTTGCATCCACAATGCATAATTCCATATATACTCGCATCCACAATGCATAATCAATGAGTATAATAGATACATATACCGTTGGGTGCCCGTATATCCTCTACGTACCTTTCCAAAAGTAGGATGTGGTAGGACTTCACTTCCTTGGCTGTGTTGCCACCTGGGATGGTTCTACACATTCACACAAATCAACATTAGAACCCAATAATAGTCCAACACCAAAAATCCTACAAAAATAACCAAAAATACCATATTTTGTGACTCGTGATCGATCGCCGCGAGGGGCCGATCGATCGCGAGATCATACTGCCCGAAACTCAATTTTTCTTCCTTCGGCGATCGATCGCCACACTTGGCGCGATCGATCGCCAGCCTCACCGATCGATCGCCCAAAAGTGGCGATCGATCGCCAATAGCTTCTGGCTCGCACTGTTGGCTCGCGATCGATCGCCAAGAACGGGCGATCGATCGCCGAGTCCTGTACCACGAAAAACACCATTTTTGAACACAATTTTCTTCCCAACCTACACCAACACTTAAACCTTCAACCCAACAACATAAAAAACATATAAACATAATTAATGCCCAAATTGCAATAAATTATTTTGGGGATATCACAATACTCCCCTACTTATAAGATTTCGTCCTCGAAATCGCATGCACTTACCCCAAAATGAAACTAAACATGAATAACATACCAAAAAATAGTTCCGGGTAGTGCTGCACCATATGCCGCTCTGTCTCCCACGTAGCCTCCTCGACACCCCTGCGATCCCACTGAAACTTGATCATAGGTATCACTTTGTTCCGAAGTCTGCGGTCTGCTCGATCCAGAATTCTAACAGGCCGTTCCACATAAGATACATCGGATTCTAACTGAACCTCGGAAGGCTGCAACACATGAGACGGATCCGGCTCATACTTCCGCAACATAGAAACATGGAACACATCATGTATACCAGACAAAGAAGGTGGCAAGGCCAGTCGTAAGCCAAAGTTCCAATGCGCTGCAAGATCTCGTACGACCCAACATACCTCGGAGACAGTTTTCCGCGCATTCCAAATCGCACCACACCTCTGAAAGGTGAGATCTTCAAGAAGACCTTATCTCCCAATTGAAATTCTAACGGTCGCCGCCGTTTATTAGCATAAGCCGCCTGCCTGTCCTGGGCTGCTTTCATTTTCTGCCTTATCACCTTTATCTTCTCTTCCATTTCCCGAACCAATTCTGGTCCTCCGACCGATTTACGATCCAAGTCATCCCAGCACAAGGGTGATCTACATCGTCTGCCATAAAGGGCCTCAAAAGGAGCCATCTGAATGCTTGCCTGGTAGCTATTATTATAAGAGAACTCTACCAAGGCCACTGAATCCTGCCAAGAAGCATCGAACTCCAGTACACAAGCCCTCAACATGTCCTCGAGCGTTTGGATAGTACGCTCGGTCTGACCACCCATCTGAGGGTGATATGCGATGCTCAATCTAACTTCAGTTCCCAAGGCTGACTGAAGACCCTCCCAAAAATGAGACGTGAATCATGGATCTCGATCTGACACTATGGAAATGGGGATCCCGTGCAATCTTACCACATCTCGAATATACAATTGAGCCATCCTCAAATAGGTGAAGGTCATGCTATAAGGAATGAAGTGAGCCACTTTGGTCAATCTGTCCACAATCACCCAAATGGCATCAAAACCCGAGGCACTCCTCGGCAAGTGAGTCACGAAGTCCATGGAAATGTGTTCCCACTGTAAGTAATCCTTTTGAGCATACAACGCAGCGGAATAAAATTTTGGGATTACTAACACCGGATCTATACATAGGGATTCATATCGGATTAGAGGATAACAAGTGTCTCACCCTTGTAGCGTGTTTGAAGCAGAATCCACGGAGAAGCACCACGTCCTACGCCTTCTCCGAGTCAATAGCAAAACTCGATGAGTTTTGCCTCAACGGTATCCACACGATCAAATTGGGTGAAGGGATGGTTTAAGAACAAGTTGCTAGACAAGTTCTTAAACCAATACACGAAACACACTTGGTTCTTAATCAAAAGATGGCCCCAAATCACACCAAGAATTACACGGCTATAGGAAGCCGAGAGCTCAAGATTATTGGCGGCCGTGTACTTCACCTTGGGTGGCTAGGTTTTTTTTCTTTTTGATATCAAGGAATGATATGAAAGAATTAATTAACAATTAATCAAAACCTTGTATTTATATTAAAAGGCTTTTAATTAAGGTTCAAGACTTTCTTAAAGTCTTATGGGCCCAAACCCATGATTTAATTAAAACCTTTTAATCACTTAATTAAGACTCTTCTTAATTAATTAATTCATCCAATGAATTTAATTTTACCTTCTCGATTTAATCTATTGTGCGACCCGATAGGATCTTGCAATTTGGCAGTGACATAAAATCTCATTTTATGTCGCAAGCATTGAGCGGTATCTAGCATCACATCAATGCTACCCAAATTACAAGAATGTCAATGACTCGACATAACCATTAGAACTTGTGATAATATTAATCATGTAACTTAATCCCTTTGTCCTTTGTGTTTAGATTGAACACGAGTCATGGAATAGTCATACTCGTATATCCAATCTTTATTTCTTGATCCCCAAGTAGAACTAGAATAAACGAATAAGCTCGATATCTCATATCGACTCATTCGAGCATGGCCATGCATTTTAGTTCTCACTTGATCAAGGGCCAAACACATCTCCTGTTATATAGGAGGGACAAATCCTATCTCGATCAGTCAACATCCCTCTACATAATTCGTAGTGTATCCAATAGTCACCTTTATAGTATACCCTGTTACGGGTAACGTTTGACGATATCAAGATACATAACTCCTTATGTTGGGATCTCTGATGATCACAAGTCGTAAGGATTACATACATTATTATCACTATGAGAATTGCATATGACGATCATATAACTATCCATGTTGCATTCTCATGGTGGGTCTGTCCAGTACATCGTTCTCTAACATGTACCCATATGTTGATTTGATATCTCATATCAATGAACAATTCATCGATCAACATATACTAGTCTCTACGTATTATCATTATCCCAATTCATGATAATACTTGACTAGGGACATCTTTAAGAATAATACAATATTATTCTAAGGACATTAACATATATATTAATTCACAATGCACAGTTAAAAGAATAATATATAATAATGAATTGCCATTCATAAAACCATATTACAGAATATGTCACAAACAATCATCTAATGACTTGTCTTAGGGCATATCCCAACAAATCTCCCACTTGCACTAAGACCAATCAGACATACTCTTAATGCCTAGAGATCTAGTATGACGATCATGCTACTGCTGTGACAGTGGCTACGTCAATGGGTCAGATACATTATCATCTGTTGGTACTTTGCATATCTTAGGCAAAACACATATCCTTATTGCGATCGAAAATCATCTTTGTTGGTTTGGAAGCTTGCATCAGTATAACCCATTACATTGAGCTCTTCCTCACCTCCATAAATCAAGAATGTATCCTTAGTCCTTCTCAAGTACTTCAGGATGTTCTTGACAGCAATCCAGTGACCTTCACCTGGATCAACTTGATATCTGCTCGTCATGCTCAAAGCATACGATACATCGGGACGAGTACATATCATGGCATACATGATAGATCCAATAGCTGACGCGTATGGAATCTTACTCATGCGTTGTCTCTCATCTGGTGTTGAAGGACACTGTTCCTTCGAGAGATAAATACCATGTGTCATAGGCACGAATCCTTTCTTGGATTCTTGCATGCTAAACATTTTAAGCACCTTGTCTATGTATGTACTTTGACTTAGACCAAGAAGCCTTCTCGATCTATCTCTATAGATCTTGATTCCTAATACATAGGTGGCTTCTCCTAAATCTTTCATCGAAAAGCAGTTCCCTAGCCAAATCTTTACAGATTGCAAGGCAGAGATATCATTTCCAATAAGAAGTATGTCATCTACATACAACACTAGGAAAATGATTACGCTCCCACTGACCTTCTTGTAGACACAAGGTTCATCTTCATTTTTGATAAAACCAAACTCTTTGATTGCATCATCAAAACGAAGATTCCAACTCCGAGAAGATTGCTTCAATCCATAAATGGATCGTTGTAGCTTGCATATCTTTCCAGCATCCTTTGGATCGACAAAACCCTCGGGCTGTGTCATGTACACATCCTCGAGCAGATTTCCATTAAGGAAAGCTGTTTTGACATCCATCTGCCAGATTTCGTAATCATGAAATGCAGCTATTGCAAGTAAGATCCTTATGGATTTAACCATGGCCACTGGTGAAAAGGTTTCATCATAGTCAATACCATGAATTTGTTTGAATCCTTTTGCAACCAGCCGACCTTTATAGGTTTGTACGTTACCATCCATATCGGTCTTTTTCTTGAAAATCCATTTGCACCCTATGGGTCGTACCCCTTCAGGTGGATCAATCAAAGTCCATACTTGGTTTGCATACATGGATTCCATCTCAGATTTCATGGCCTCTTGCCATTTCTCAGAATCATTGCCCATTATAGCTTGTTGATAAGATGACGGCTCATCCTCATCAATAAGTAGTAAGTCACCTTGTTGAGTCACAAGAAATCCATATCTCTGTGGCTCCCGGTGTACTCTTACAGACCTACGCTGGGCTTGTGTCTCTTGAGCAGGTGCTTCTTCCACAACAGTTTGTGGTGCCTGCTCTGTTTCCATCTCAATCTCAGGTTCAGTGTTTTCTTGTGGTTGAACTTCACTAAGTTCTATTTTTCTCCCACTGGTTTTCTAGAGATAAATTCTCTTTCAAGAAATACACCAGTCCGAGCAACAACTACTTTGTTCTCGGTGGGATAGTAGAAATAGTATCCTTTCGTTTCCTTAGGATACCCCACAAATAAACACTTATCAGATTTGGGTCCAAGTTTGTTAGTGGCGTGACGTCTAACGAAAGCCTCACAACCCCAAATCTTCATAAAAGACATACTAGGACGCTTCCCAGTCCATATCTCATATGGTGTCTTTTCCACTGATTTAGATGGAACACGGTTCAGTAAGAAAATCGCTGTTTCTAGAGCGTGTCCCCAAAACGATATCGGAAGATCTGCATGACTCATCATTGATCTAACCATGTCTAACAAGGTTCGATTTCTCCTCTCGGATACACCATTCCATTGAGGAGTATACGGAGGAGTGAGTTGTGGGACTATCCCACACTCCTTTAGATAGTCATGAAACTCTTGGCTTAAGTATTCACCTCCTCGATCTGATCGAAGGATTTTGATACTTTTGCCAAGTTGGTTTTGTACTTCATTCTTGAAATCTTTGAACTTTTCAAAGGTTTCATGCTTATGTTTCATTAGGTACACATACCCATATCTACTGAGGTCATCAGTAAATGTAACGAAGTATTGAAAACCACCTCTAGCTTGTGTACTTATTGGTCCACATACATCACTATGTATTAGTCCCAATTAAACATTTGCCCTTTCAACATGTCCCTTGAAAGGGGCTTTTGTCATCTTGCCCATTAAACAAGATTCACATGTTTCATATGATTCAAAATCAAATGAATCTAATACTCCATCCTTATGAAGTTTAGATATGCGGTTCTCGTTTATGTGGCCCAAGCGACAGTGCCAAAGATAAGTCGGATTACAATCATTATTTTTAATCCTTTTAGTATTTATGTTATAGATAGGCATATCAAGATTTAATACATAAAGACCATTCACCATTTGTGCACTAGCATAAAACATATCATTTAAATAAATAGAACAACAATTGTCCTTTATTATAAATGAAAAACCATACTTGTCCAAACAAGAAATAAAAATAATGTTTTTAGTAATTGAAGGCACAAAATAACAGTCTTTTAAAATCAGTGATAAACCAGAAGGTAAAGCTAAATGATAATCTCCTATAGCTAATGCAGCAACTCTTGCTCCATTTCCAACTCGGAGATCAACTTCACCTTTCGCCAATGTCCTACTCCTTTTGAGATCCTGCACATTTACACAAATGTGAGATCCACATCCAGTATCTAATACCCATGATGAAGAAGTAGATAAATTGACTTCTATAACAAAAATACCTGAAGCGGAAGTCACACTTCCTTTCTTTAGATCCTCCAGATATACTTTGCAGTTTCTTTTCCAATGGCCGGTCTCACCGCAATGGAAACAGTTCCCTTCCTTTGCTATCCCTCCCTTTGGCTTCAGTGCAGAAGACTTTGGCTTAGATCTAGCAAAGACCTTCTTTGCTTTCTTGTTGCCTTTTGCTTTGGCCCTTTCTTTGCCCTTATTCACAATAAGGACATTTGTGGCCTTAGTCTTCTTAGTATTTGCTTCATATGTTCTCAACATACCAAGCAACTGTGGTAGAGTCTTTTCCATGTCAGTCATATTGTAATTTACTACAAATTGACTGAAGCTCTCAGGCAACGATTGCAAGATCACATCGGTGGCCAACTCTTGGTCCAATGGAAAACCTAGCTTGTCCAGATTCTCAATGTACCCAATCATCTTGAGCACATGAGTTCCAACTAAGCTTCCTTCTACCATCCTGCACTGGAATAACGCTTTAGAGACGTCATACCTCTCTTGTCTAGCTTGCTGTTGGTACAACTGCTTTAAGTGTTCGATCATATCGAACGCCTCCATTTCCTCATGTTGCTTCTGAAGCTCAGAGTTCATGGTGGCAAGCATGAGGCACCCAACATCAAGTGCGTCACTCTGATGCTTCTTGTAAGCATCCTTTTCGGTTCTTGTAGCCGTTAGGGGAGGTTCCTCAGCGGGTAAGGGTTCCTCTAGGACATATTGTTTCTTTTCTTGTTTGAGGACTATCCTCAAGTTCCTATGCCAGTCTAGGAAATTCGTCCCATTTAGTTTGTCCTTCTCAAGGACCGATCGCAGTGATATCTACAATATAAATATGCAAAATAAGTTTATGATTTAAATCATTTAACATGGTCTTATATTAAATGATACTCCCACTATTTCGTTTGAAAAATATCAACCCTCGAAACCTTTAGTGGGCCAAGATCCATATTTCACTTAATCTTGAGTTAGCTTTGGCTAATCGCCCAAGACTCGGTTATTTAGGTAGACAACACTTTGTCAATTACATCACATATAATTCTTGGATAGTTGGACGAACAACACTTTGTTCAATTCATCAAATGAATTATAATCCAACCCATGCCTCTAGGTTCCCAATCCTATTGAGATAACCTAGTTAAGTCGTACCCAATTAAAGTATAACGGATATCACTTTTATCCTTTCGCGCCTTACTAAGATTGCCACGGTGCTTTGCTTTGGCAAACCCACACATGTACAATCGAAGTTATTGACGAGTACTTTTAATTTTGGAAGGCATCTAAAACTTAATATTTTAGAGGGATTTATTGATCTCATGATTAATTTGATAATTTAAAATATGTCCACTACATATAGTTGTATACATATCTACATATATGTGTAATACTATTATCAAACTAAAACATAAGATAAATCATGCATCAACATACATAATTAAACGTGACATGGTTATAGCCCCTACTAACGATTTTCTCAAGCCAATGAGAAAATCCTATGAGTCAACCTAAGGTAACTTCACAAGCACCTTCCTTTGGCTCCAATTTGTGAATGGCCTCCTCATCCCGGCACGATGCTCCATCTTCATTGATCACCATCAATAAAATAAACTACACTATTTACAAGATATAGAATTTCTCGATTCACATTCGAGGGGAACATAGGGGAGGGATTACATTTAGAATAAAATAGAGAAAGGCACGACACGCAGGTCGTATTATAAATTACAAACATCCACAAATCCTATCTAATAGGTCAAAGGGCTATAACCACGCACCATGCTCAAAACAACACATAAAGCATGCATTAACATTTAATTAATTAAATTCTAAACATTTTAAATTTAATTCTAATTAAAACTGTAAAATAATTTTTGAAAAATTATCGTACGCTCGGGACATCACATGCCACGAACTAAAGCGACTAAGGCTCGAACCACCATGGTTTGAACCACAACCACTCGGCTGGACCATCGATGGGCCTAGGGTTCGAAACCCTAGCCCATGGCCGAGCCTTGGCTCGTGCGGCGGCGGCGCTAGGGTTCCAAACCCTAGCCGCCTCGCACCATCTTCGTTTTTCATCGAGCCAACTTGCTCGAAACATCGTAATTCATGAGCCACAAGCCACGGTCCAACCATGGACGGTCCATGACGGTGACGGCTTAACCATCTCGAGCCAAGGGTTCGAAAAACCCTAGCCCAAGCGGCGGCCGAGTGGCTTATGTGACTAGGGTTCAAAACCCTAGCCTTTTGCAAGCGGCGGCCGAGCCATGGTGACTAGGGTTCGAAACCCTAGCCCTTAGGTGGCGTCGGCCGTGAGCCATGCACGAGCCAATGTTTCGGTTTTGATCACGATTTATCATATATTTCGATCCGTCAATTATATCATATATAATATCATACGATGATTTTCGCAAACTCGATTTAATCCATATCATATATGAAAATACAGTTTTAAATAGCATGCAATATAAGCTCTAATATGATTAACACAATTTAATCACATAAATCCGATATGAGCTTTGTACACGGCTCTTATACCACTGTAAGTAATCCTTTTGAGCATACAACGCAGCGGAATAAAATTTTGGGATTACTAACACCGGATCTATACATAGGGATTCATATCGGATTAGAGGATAACAAGTGTCTCACCCTTGTAGCGTGTTTGAAGCAGAATCCACGGAGCAGCACCACGTCCTACGCCTTCTCCGAGTCAATAGCAAAACTCGATGAGTTTTGCCTCAACGGTATCCACACGATCAAATTGGGTGAAGGGATGGTTTAAGAACAAGTTGCTAGACAAGTTCTTAAACCAATACACGAAACACACTTGGTTCTTAATCAAAAGATGGCCCCAAATCACACCAAGAACTACACGGCTATAGGAAGCCGAGAGCTCAAGATTATTGGCGGCCGTGTGCTTCACCTTGGGTGGCTAGGTTTTTTTTTCTTTTTGATATCAAGGAATGATATGAAAGAATTAATTAACAATTAATCAAAACCTTGTATTTATATTAAAAGGCTTTTAATTAAGGTTCAAGACTTTCTTAAAGTCTTATGGGCCCAAACCCATGATTTAATTAAAACCTTTTAATCACTTAATTAAGACTCTTCTTAATTAATTAATTCATCCAATGAATTTAATTTTCCCTTCTCGATTTAATCTATTGTGCGACCCGATAGGATCTTGCAATTTGGCAGTGACATAAAATCTCATTTTATGTCGCAAGCATTGAGCGGTATCTAGCAACACATCAATGCTACCCAAATTACAAGAATGTCAATGACTCGACATAACCATTAGAACTTGTGATAATATTAATCATGTAACCTAATCCCTTTGTCCTTTGTGTTTAGATTGAACACGAGTCATGGAATAGTCATACTCGTATATCCAATCTTTATTTCTTGATCCCCAAGTAGAACTAGAATAAACGAATAAGCTCGATATCTCATATCGACTCATTCGAGCATGGCCATGCATTTTAGTCCTCACTTGATCAAGGGCCAAACACATCTCCTGTTATATAGGAGGGACAAATCCTATCTCGATCAGTCAACATCCCTCTACATAATTCGTAGTGTATCCAATAGTCGCCTTTATAGTATACCCTGTTACGGGTAACGTTTGACGATATCAAGATACATAACTCCTTATGTTGGGATCTCTGATGATCACAAGTCGTAAGGATTACATACATTATTATCACTATGAGAATTGCATATGACGATCATATAACTATCCATGTTGCATTCTCATGGTGGGTCTGTCCAGTACATCGTTCTCTAACATGTACCCATATGTTGATTTGATATCTCATATCAATGAACAATTCATCGATCAACATATACTAGTCTCTACGTATTATCATTATCCCAATTCATGATAATACTTGACTAGGGACATCTTTAAGAATAATACAATATTATTCTAAGGACATTAACATATATATTAATTCACAATGCACAGTTAAAAGAATAATATATAATAATGAATTGCCATTCATAAAACCATATTACAGAATATGTCACAAACAATCATCTAATGACTTGTCTTAGGGCATATCCCAACACCCACTTCCACTTTGGTATCTCCAAGCTCTTCAACTCGCCGTCAGGTCTCTGCCTCTCTGCCTTAACTTGCTGGCAGATCAAGCACCTCTTAACAAAAGCGACGACATCACACTTCATTCTCTTCCACCAAAACTGATCACGTAGATCTTTATACATCTTCTTTCCGCCTGGGTGGATGCTAAGTCTGCTACTATGAGCTCGCTCCAAGATCCCTCTACGCAACTCCGGCATACTCGGAACCACCCAGCGGCTACCCAATCTCAAGGATCCGTCCTCGGTCACTCTGAACTTTGATGGCTGACCAAGATGTAATAAAGATAACCATCTCTGAATCTCATCATCCGACTTCTGAGCTCTCCCGATATTCTCATAGATATCTGGCTCAGCTAATAAGGTCGATACATACACAGGTGATGTATCTATGTCGAAATCATAGCCCAGATGGCAATATGCATCATGGCGGACAAATGAATGACGTCCTCAGCAGTACTCCTCACTTTCCGGCTTAAAGCGTCTGTTGTCAAGTTAGCTTTTCCAGGATGGTACTCAATCTCACAATCATAGTCTTTGAGTAAGTCCATCCATCTTCTCTGCCTCATGTTCAGGTCTGCCTGAGTGAATAAGAACTTCAGGCTCTTATGGTCCGTGTAAATGGTAAATGACGTACCATACAAATAATGCCGCCAAATCTTCAGGGCGAAGATGATAGCCGCCAATTCTAAGTCATGGACTGGGTATCTAGTCTCACGCGGCTTCAACTGCCTCGATGCATAAGCCACCACATGCTTATCTTGCATCAATACACATCCAAGGCCCTGAAGCGATGCATCAGTATAGAGGACAAACCTAGTGTTCTCCGAAGGAATCACCAACACAGGCGCCGTCGTCAACCGGTGTTTCAACTCCTGAAAGCTCTCCTCACAAGCTTCTGACCAAAAGAATGGTACTCCCTTCTGGGTCAACTGTGTCAACGGCTTGGCGATCTTTGAAAATCCCTCGACGAAGCGTCGATAATAACCGGCCAAACCAAGGAAGCTCCGTATCTCGGGTACAGAAGTGGGTGCAGCCCACTCCATCACAACCTCAATCTTCTTGGGATCCACCGATATCCCACTGCTAGATATGACATGCCTCAGAAACACTACACTACTCAACCAAAACTCACACTTGCTGAGCTTGACATACAACTGGTGATCTCTGAGAATCTGGAGTACTGTCCTCAAGTGTTTCGCATGCTCTTCTTCACTCCGAGAGTAGATGAGTATGTCGTCAATAAATACAATGACGAACTGATCAAGATATGGCTGAAACACTCTGTTCATCAAGCTCATAAAGACCGCTGGGGCATTCGTCAAGCCGAACGGCATCACTAGGAACTCATAGTGCCCATATCGAGTCCGAAATGTTGTCTTCTGCACATCTTCCTCCATGACCCGAATCTGGTGGTACCCGGATCTCAAATCAATCTTGCTATATAGTCTGGTACCTTGCAACTGATCAAACAAATCATCAATCCTTGGGAGAGGATACTTGTTCTTCACTGTGGCCTTATTCAGTTGCCGGTAATCGATGCACAACCGCATCGAACCATCCTTCTTCTTTACAAAGAGAACCGGTGCACCCCATGGCGATACGCTAGGACGTATATATCCTTTGTCAAGGAGTTCCTGCAACTGCTCCTTCAATTCCCTTAACTCCGGCGGTGCCATCCTGTAAGGTGCACGAGAGATAGCGGATGTCCCCGGTAATAACTCAATCCCAAACTCGACTTTTCTAGCCGGTGGGAATCCGGGAATCTCCTCCGGGAACACATCAGTAAACTCTGCTACCATTGGTACATCCTAAACTCTCAATTCTTTACTCTTTCCCGACGTGTCCACGACATAGATGAGGTAGCCCGTGTGACCACGTTCCAACAACTGAGACATTTTGATTGCTGAAATCAATGGAATCTTCGCACGAGAACTGTTGCCATAAAAAGTCCACTGCATCCCCAAATCAGATCTGAACCTTACTGTTCTCTGTCGACAATTTACCACTCCCTAGTATCTGTTCAGAATGTAAATACCCACAATGCAGTCGAAGTCTGACATGCCCAATACAATCAAATCTGCCTTCAACTCGTTGCCCTCAAAATAAATGAGGTAATCCGTAAGAAACTGATTGGCAATAACATTTCTTCCAGTGGGTGTCGAGACCATGAGAGGCGTGGGTAACGAAGACGTGCGCATATGGCGTCTCTCCACAAAGCCCACAGATACAAAAGAGTGGAGGCACATGTATCTATCAAAATAAAAACAGGGTACGTAAATAAATGGCACGTACCAGCGATCACCTCCTCCGGAGCTGCCTGGGCCTGCTCTCTGGTCAGTGCATACACCTGCCCCTGGGACGGTCCCACTGTCTGACCTCCCGATGGTTGAGGCATAATCTGCTGCCTCTGATGCACTGTCCTGTCCTCAAATCTCGGCCTGTTCCCTTGAAAATCTGACTGTCCTCCCCGAGTGGGGCAATACCGAGAGATGTGGCCCATCTTACCACAACTGTAACAAGCAGGGCAATTGCTCGAATAGTGTGGCCCTCCACAATTGTCGCACCTTGTCTCCCCCGATCTATTTCCTTGCATAGGTCCTCGGTTGGTCGACCAATTGCTCTTCCTGTTCTCTTGCTTCCGACCAAAGGATTTCTTTCCACTGAACCGTGAGGATGAAGAAGCACCACGAGGCTTAAATGACTCTTCTCGGGGCCTCAAGCTATCAGTAGCTTGCCTCTGTTGTGGCACCTATGGGGGTACAACGTTAGGATAGGCACCAACTCCGATCTCCGCAAGTTCTGCTCTAGTAAGAGCATCATCGAATGAAGTGGGGTTGTTGGTGATAACCTGGTCAAAAAGCTCCGGCCGTAACCCCTTCAGAAAGTGCCTCATCTTTGCATGTCCGCTTGTGGCAATATGCGGAACATACCGCAGCAATGAAGAATAGTGCATAGCATAGTCTGACACTGACATACCTCCTTGCTTTAAGTTTGTGAACTCATCTTCCTTTATCTGTCTCGCAGCCGTAGAGAAATACCGGTTCAGAAACCGGGTTCTAAAGAGAGTCCAATTGATCAATACACCTTGAGCCCTTAGTTCTATCACTGTAGTCTTCCACCACATGGAAGGTTTCTTCGCTAGCTGGAACTCCGCCAATCTTAGCCATGCCGTCCTTGCACAAGGAGCGGACACAAAAATCTGTTCCAGTCTTTCAAGCCATTCCTCGGCCTCTTCCCCTGACTCTGTCCCCTCAAACATAGGCGGGTGGAAGGTCAGAAACTGAGTCAAACTGATCTCACAAGGTAGTAACAACTGAGCCACTGGTTCTACACCTACAGCTGGTGGAGGTAAAGGGTTTGTCTGATCGATGCTCGCATTAACACTGCCAACGTCACCCACCTCTTCATTGAGGTTTCCCAAGTTCATAGCCGCCATGCTGTAACACAAGGGTTAACAACAATTCCAAAACAATATATGTCATGCCGTTAGATAAACAATAATAGGCATGTTAGTATAACAGAATATACATCAATATGCACCACATGCATAATCATGCTCCAAATGTAAGCACCTAGCCAATCATGCTAGGGCTACACTTCACTCGTTCCCGGGTTCTCTAACCACTGCTCTGATACCACTAATGTAAGGACCATAGTTCCTTAAGTGCGGATTAAAGGCATAATTAGAGCTAACATACATTATCAGAGTATAAATGTTCATGTTGAGACTATGAGCCTTAAGAATTACATGCCAAGTTGAGGACTATCAAATGGATTAATTACATTCTCAATCAAATGAATGTTATCCACTATAGCTTTACACTACTCCTAGAGTAGACACTATACAAAAGTAATAATGTCCTTCATCTATCAAAAGCGTTCTTCACAAGCTCACCGCCTCAACCCGCTTTAGCCCCTTTCTATCATGCCAAAATGTACCTACAAGGACAGCCCCTAAAACAAGAGCATAATATTATTCATATCCAACACAATATGAATATAAGACGTAAATGCATAAATCATAATAAAACACTTCCTATTTTTCCCATGCATTTTAAACGCTTCCTTTTTGGTTGTCCCTGTACCATAACTCATGAGTATAATCAATAGATCATTTAATGGTTCACACATGTCATGACATAACACCATTCCATTATCACCAATTACCAATCCCTAGTCTGTTTATCACAATGTATTTTAATGCCCCTCGCTTCACATATAGGCGGCATATAATAACCTCGCTTCAATGGACATGCGGTACTCCCACCCCTCGCTTCACATTTTAGCTGCAAATATTCTTTCCTCGCCTCATATGATAACCACGCTTCAATGTGACATGCGGCACTCCCACCCCTCGCTTCACATTTAGCGGCACCAAATAAAATAGCGGCAAGCATTAAAATCATCAAGGGGATGACCATGACTCATGGGATGTGCACCAATAATCATCATATGCATATACAATCATCATGCATAATTCAACATGTATTTGCATCCACAATACATAATTCCATATATACTCGCATCCACAATGCATAATCAATGAGTATAATAGATACATATACCGTTGGGTGCCCGTATATCCTCTACGTACCTTTCCAAAAGTAGGATGTGGTAGGACTTCACTTCCTTGGCTGTGTTGCCACCTGGGATGATTCTACACATTCACACAAATCAACATTAGAACCCAATAATAGTCCAACACCAAAAATCCTACAAAAATAACCAAAAATACCATATTTTGTGACTCGCGATCGATCGCCGCGAGGGGCCGATCGATCGCGAGATCATACTGCCCGAAACTCAATTTTTCTTCCTTTGGCAATCGATCGCCAGCCTCACCGATCGATCGCCCAAAAGTGGCGATCGATCGCCAATAGCTTTTGGCGCTCACTGTTGGCTCACGATCGATCGCCAAGAATGGGCGATCGATCGCCGAGCCCTGTACCACGAAAAACACCATTTTTGAACACCATTTTCTTCCCAACCTACACCAACACTTAAACCTTCAACCCAATAACATAAAAATCATATAAACATAATTAATGCCCAAATTGCAATTAATTATTTCGAGGATATCACATTGATACCGTGCACTTGCGGTCTAAAATCGCTAGATTGGAATTAATTGTTTAAAATAAAAGCGATCAAGTTTTTGGCGCCGTTGCCGGGGATTAACTTTAGTAATATCATACTAGGTTCTTTGACTGTAATTTAACCATTTTTGTTTATTTCATTCAAAAAAAAATTTAGTAAATTTATTTTGTTTTTGTTTCGTTTGTCTTGTGAGGGACTTGGAGCGACGAGCTTACACTGTTACAATCTTGCCAATCTTGAGGGCATACTGAATGAAGACCCATTAGTGGTATCATACGATACTTACTATGGACGACAACCGCTCTTTGATGGTTGCTTCTGATGGTCAAGCCGAAGACTACAAATCAGCGCTTCTTGGGAGGCAACCCAAGTGTATCCTTTTGTTATTTAGTTTTGTTTTATTTTTCAGTTTTTGCACTTTAGTTTGGTTATCTCTCGATGTAGAATATTTTACCATTTACATTCTTCTCTTGCTAGGTACTAAGTAGGAGAGATGAACCCCTACAACCGTGGAACTTTCAAAAGTCAATCTCCCTCAACCCTCATGCAAGCGTCTTGATCAGTGGAGTTTACTTTTTCCCTTTTGAATCATTTGAACATTGAGGGCAATGTTTGATTTAAGTTTGGGGGAGTGGCTTGCATGTTTTACTTGTTTTAACCACATGTTGTGCGCTTAAATGACACTTGAATCGTCCGATTATTATGAGCTAAATTTTTTTTTTATGAGTTCAAACTTGAGAAAAGAATGAATTATAGTAGTGACTATTCAATGAGGATTTTGATCTCACTATGCATATGAACTTGATTATCGACGATTATTAGACTTGTACATGAATATCCTAATTTGAGTTAGCATGTCAAGAATGAGGAATATATTAAGCACAAGGAGTCATGATCTTGTGGATTGCATGTTGAATAGTGATAATTGTTGTGAACTTGATGATTTGTCTTGAGAATTTTAGAGTTATCCTAGAACTTATTTGATGATGACACTTTGAGGCAAAATTTTATAGTTACAAACTTGACCTGGAAATGATCTAGGCGATCTTTGGACCATATGAGCCTTTCAAGCTTACCTAGTCTATATCAATCCCTAGTGTCCCATTTTGAGCTTTATTGAAAAAGAATGGTATATGCATTGCATATAATTAGACCCCCATTCAACATTCTTTGGCAAACTCATTATACCCACCTAAATTGAAAGAATTATCTTTACCTTAAGGGAGTATAATGAATCTCATTCGATGCACGTGAATAAATAAGACCCAAAGTGGCCAAGGCTATAAAAGAAAAAGAAGAGAAGCTCAATTTTGTTCTACAAATATGAACATTACATGCTTATACTCTCTTCTTTGTGATATCCTATCTTTACTTGAAGCTAACACCAAAGGCCTTACATTACAAGCTTAAAAAGTCCTTTTGATCCAAGTCTAGGGAGTAACTATCATTAGTGGAGAAGTTGTTTGAAAATTGACCTATGGGATGCTTGATGATAATCTTGACTTTGAGTTGATTAACATGATTTGATCTTGAATATGTGCATGAAACTTGAGATTGACTATAACACACACACGTTCCGATTTTGAGATGTGTTGCTTGACTTAGGAGAAAACATGTCTTGTAAACTTTTGAATATGTGCATGAGATTTCTGAGAATAAGCAAGTCATGAAATAATTGTTTAAAGTATCAAGAATGAACTCTACCTTGTGATTTTAATGCTTAACCTAGGACGATTAAGTGATAAGTTTGGGGGAGTTGATAGGGTTGAATATTGCGTGTTTTTATGCTATGATATGTATATGTTTTCGTGTTGATTCTTGGATTATTTTACGGTTTATGGTATATATTTCTATATTTTCAGGAATCAATGTTGAAATGCATAAAAGTAGAGGAAATGAGCCAAAAATGATGAAAAAGGACAAAATCGAGCGAACGCGTCAAAGCCGGGAAAGGAAGAAAAGAATCAAAACAAAAAAATATATATAAAGGGCCGATCGATCGAGACCCAACTCTCGATCGATCGTCGCTAGCAGAACATTGGCGATCGATCGAGCAGTCAGTATCGATCGATCGGCCGGAGGAGTTTTCTGAAAAATAACTTCCTATAGAGTTTGTGTCCAACAAGGAAGTCCTTGATTCCCTTCCTTTATATTTTTGGACGAAAAATTACAACCATAATCAGACTTTGTAACCTAGGAATAGCCTCCACACCTCCATACTCCATATCACCTTCATCCACCATCACAACTTCATCCGAGGAATTGGAACAAGCCAACAAGAGAATCGAGGAGCACGATCGAGAAAGAAGCAAGGAAGGATAGAGAATCAACGAAGGAGTCGACTTGGGAGTTTTCTTTTACTTTTCTATTATTGTTTTACATGAATAATTGGATTTGTTGTGTTCTTGATGATTGAGAGATATCAATAACATAGTTTTTCCTATTGATTTTGAGATTGAATTCATATATCCTCTATGTGCATGTGTTATTGTTCTTAATGCTTTTAAATGATTGATCACCTTTGAATGATATTTAATTATAATTGAGATCGAGAGATAAAATTATAATACGATATAATAATTCATGCCGTATGTTAAAGATTGAGATCGAGAGAGAAAAATCACATACGAGTGATATCTTTGGGTTGTTTAATCTAGAGTTAGTTTTCATAGAGCGCATTCAACATTAAAGTGTTAATTAAGTGAACGAGAGTTACTAATTGCAATTTGATGTTAGACTCAATATAGCTCAAGAGAGTATATTGAATAAATTCGGAAAACCCGTCACCTTAGAGATGTATGGAGAAGAGAATTGTAAGAGTTGGGTTAGGTGAATAATTGTCTTGATAATTCTTGTGGACTTTTCTCGTGATCGTTGATTATTTTGGTTGGGTTATAGTAGTTTAATTTAGTTTAGTTTAATTATCAATTAATTATCGTAGGTTAAATATAGTTAAAAGAAATCTTATTTGATACTTGCTTGTTAGTCCCTATGGGTTCGACAATCCGTATTCTTCCTATCTATACTAAAACTTGACACCGTGCACTTGCGGTCTAAAATCGCTAGATTGGAATTAATTGTTTAAAATAAAAGCGATCAAGTGTTTGGTGGCTTGCATGTTTTACTTGTTTTAACCACATGTTGTGCGCTTAAATGACACTTGTAATCATCAGATTATTATGAGCTAATTTTTTTTTTTTAATGAGTTCAAACTTGAGAAAAGAATGAATTATAGTAGTGACTATTCAATGAGGATTTTGATCTCACTATGCATATGAACTTGATTATCGACGATTATTAGACTTGTACATGAATATCCTAATTTGAGTTAGCATGTCAAGAATGAGGAATATATTAAGCACAAGGAGTCATGATCTTGTGGATTGCATGTTGAATAGTGATAATTGTTGTGAACTTGATGATTTGTCTTGAGAATCTTAGAGTTATCCTAGAACTTATTTGATGATGACACTTTGAGGCAAAATTTTATAGTTACAAACTTGACCTGGAAATGATCTAGGCGATCTTTGGACCATATGAGCCTTTCAAGCTTACCTAGTCTATATCAATCCCTAGTGTCCCATTTTGAGCTTTATTGAAAAAGAATGGTATATGCATTGCATATAATTAGACCCCCATTCAACATTCTTTGGCAAACTCATTATACCCACCTAAATTGAAAGAATTATCTTTACCTTAAGAGAGTATAATGAATCTCATTCGATGCACGTGAAATGTTATGAGCTATAGTTGAATGAAATGATGAATGAGAAAAGGAAAAGATAGATAAAGCCTTGAGAAACAAAAAATTGAATAAATAAGACCCAAAGTGGCCAAGGCTATAAAAGAAAAAGAAGAGAAGCTCAATTTTGTGCTACAAATATGAATATTACATGCTTATACTCTCTTCTTTGTGATATCCTATCTTTTCCTTGAAGCCAACACCAAAGGCCTTACATTACAAGCTTAAAAAGTCCTTTTGATCCAAGTCTATGGAGTAACTATCATTAGTGGAGAAGTTGTTTGAAAATAGACCTATGGGATGCTTGATGATAATCTTGACTTTGAGTTGATTAACATGATTTGATCTTGAATATGTGCATGAAACTTGAGATTGACTATAATACACACACGTTCCGATTTTGAGATGTGTTGCTTGACTTAGGAGAAAACATGTCTTGTAAACTTTTGAATATGTGCATGAGATTTCTGAGAATAAGCAAGTCATGAAATAATTGTTTAAAGTATCAAGAATGAACTCTACCTTGTGATTTTAATGCTTAATCTAGGACGATTAAGTGATAAGTTTGGGGGAGTTGATAGGGTTGAATATTGCGTGTTTTTATGCTATGATATGTATATGTTTTCGTGTTGATTCTTGGCTTATTTTACGGTTTATGGTATATATTTCTATATTTCAGGAATCAATGTTGAAATGCATAAAAGTAGAGGAAATGAGCCAAACATGATGAAAAAGGACCAAATCGAGCGAACGCGTCAAAGCCGGGAATGGAAGAAAAGAATCAAAACAAAAAAAAATAAATATAAAGGGCCGATCGATCGAGACCCAACTCTCGATCGATCGGCGCTGGCAGAACATTGGCGATCGATCGAGCAGTCAGTCTCGATCGATCGGCCGGAGGAGTTTTCTGAAAAATAACTTCCTTGTAGAGTTTGTGTCCAACAAGGAAGTCCTTGATTCCCTTCCTCTATATTTTGGACGAAAAATTACAACCATAATCAGACTTTGTTACCTAGGAATAGCCTCCACACCTCCATACTTCATATCACCTTCATCCACCATCACCACTTCATCCGAGGAATTGGAACAAGCCAACAAGAGAACCGAGGAGCACGATCGAGAATGAAGCAAGGAAGGATCGAGAATCAATGAAGGAGTCGACTTGGGAGTTTTCGTTTACTTTTCTATCATTGTTTTACATGAATAATTGGATTTGTTGTGTTCTTGATGATTGAGAGATATCAATAACATAGTTTTTCCTATTGATTTTGAGATTGAATTCATATATCCTCTATGTGCATGTGTTATTGTTCTTAATGCTTTTAAAGGATTGATTACCTTTGAATGATATTTAATTATAATTGAGATCGAGAGATAAAATTATAATACGATATAGAGATCGAGATAAAATCACATACGAGTGATAGCTTTGGGTGTTTAATCTAGAGTTAGTGGTTTTCATATAGCGCATTCAATATTAAATTGTTAATTAAGTGAACGAGAGTTACTAGCTGCAATTTGATGTTAGACTCAATATAGCTCGAGCGAGTATATTGAATAAATTCGAAAAACTCGTCACCTTAGAGATGTATGGAGAAGAGAATTGTAAGAGTTGGGTTAGGTGAATAATTGTCTTGATAATTCTTTCTTGTGGACTTTTCTCGTGATCGTCGATTATTTTGGTCGGGTTATAGTAGTTTAATTTAGTTTAGTTTAATTGTGATGACCAGGGATTATAGGTGTTAATCCCGTAGTGTTAATAATCCCTAAAGTGGTTTTACGTGGCAATTTGGAATTTAATCGAGGTGTTGGGCCTTCTGGGCTCGTTTATTTGGGCAGTTGGGATCGTTGGATCCAGAGGTTGAGATTGTATTCACATTACGGTGTAAAACCTAAGAGTTGGGTTTTTGATGTGTCTCGGAATCTCGGGTGCTATGTGAGCACCGGTAGAGGGTTTTGGAGTTAGAGAGAGAGTTTTTGAAAACAGATGATTTTTAAGGAATCATGATGTATTGGTGGGGCTATTATTTTTTCGGGGTATTTTTGCTATAAATAGCAGTTGAACCCGAAATTTTAAGAAAATTATCATTTCAGCCCAATTTCTTTCTCCTCCCTCTCTCCCGCGCGATTTCCCGCTGCTACAGCACCCCCGCCGCTTCAAACGCTTCGCCCGCCGCCGTCCCGCCGCCGATCGGCGCGTGCGACCTACCCACGGCTTCGTCTCGTCCAGGTGCTCCTTTCCCCTCCGTCAATTCGAAGTTTCGTCACGTCTTGGAGTCGGATTTTGCTGGTAAGCGTCGATCCCCAATTTCTAGGGTTCTTCGTTTTTCGTTCGATTTTCTTCCAATTTTCGTATGGATAGCCTCCCTTACCCCTTTTGCATCCCTCTCATGTTATTCCCTACTAAATTCAGTGGTTTTGGTTCGAAATTATTTTCGAAAATTGGTAGGGTTTGGTTCGAATTTTGGGGGTTTTTGGCAGGGGTATTAATTCGTGCAATTGATCGATTATTGCATGTTTTAGGAGTATTATGATGCTTGATTGAGATCGAATTGAGAAGCTATGGTTCGAATTTGAAGAATTTTAAGGGTTCGAATTTAAGGGCTTGTTTGGGTTCGAATTTAATGGTTTTGAGTTCGAAAATTGGGGGTTTCAAGGGATGTTGATTCTTGCTTGGATAGCTTAATTGACATTTTAGATGAATTATGGTATTTAATTGGGTTCGAAATTGTGAGATTAGGGTTCGATTTTTGTAGGGCATTCTTGAACAAATTTCGATATTGTCTCATTTATTTCCTTCCCTGCATGTACCCTGCCCCGGGTCTTTTAAGAGGATAATTGTCGTGTGTTGACAATATTTTGAGGGATATGGGTGTGCTTGAGCATAGGTTACATGTTCGTAAATAATTATGAATTATTTATCGTGTTAGCACATCATTCCTCGGGGCATGGAACTCGAGCAAGGTTTGGCTCGGACTTCGGAGATTTAAGGTACGTGCGACGTACGAGCATTACTATATATATGTGAAATGCATAAGGTGTTTTTTGATTGCATTGAATGTTTTGCGTATGGTTATACATATATGTTGATATGGCCAAGGAATGACCCAAATCTTGATATCGCAGCTTGTAGCGTGCGTGACACTAGAGTAGGATGACTCTTACATGATATAAGTGGTACTGGGTTTATATGACTATATTATGAGACATTTGAGATGTCTAGGTTTGTAGAATCATGTATTCTTCATGAGACATTTGAGATGTCTAGGTTTGTAGAATCATGTATTCTTCGTGAGACATTGAGATGTCTAGGTTCGTAGAATCATGTATTCATTATGAGACATTTGAGATGTCTAGGTATAATGGAAAGCGAGATTATGAAATCAAGATTAGATATTGATATATCTATATTTGCATGTATATGAACTTGGAATCATTCATTATTGATATTTGAGAATCAGGCATGCGATGTGTAAATCAATGTGTTGATTTACTGATTTTGAGATTTGATGAGTTTGATGATTGTGAGGACAGGGACAGTACACGGAATCCCGGATGAGGTTGCCATCCAGGGAGTATCATTTAAATTCATTAGCATTTACCTTTGTTGTAAATTATGAATTTCATTATTATGATTATGGGATTTTGTGTATTGGTATGCTCACCCCGTTGGGGGCTGTCTCTGTTGGGACAGGTGGACAGGTACATCGATGGCTATGGAGCTGAGCTCGAGCTGTTGATTTGAGGTACTCCCAGGATCGTGGTACCAGGGCTTGATGGAGCACGGTATCGTATAGAGTACCTATATATACACCTGAGGATTTATACATATTCATGATGCTCGCATGTGAGCACGATTATACTTGTATATGGATTGTATATAAAGGCATGAGCCTATCTCTCTTTCATTTAAGGTTGCATGCAATTAGAGGTTGAATTGCTAGAATGATATGAGAGTCATTGGTGTATTATGTGTGTGTCTTCCCTGGCTGGGAATTTACTTGTATTGCTGCTTTCTGTTGAGTATTATGCTTTCCCTGGCCGGGAATTTTGTTATGTGTTGTACTCTTTTTTTTGGGATAGCTCTATTTATGGGGAGACTCTGCCCAAATTTTTATAAAAGTTTACAATGTGAAAAGTGGCACCAAGGGGTTGGTAAAGGGCAAACATATGAGTCTTTTATTGTCAGGATGATGATCTTATAACATTGAGTATTACAGGAAATTTTGTAATTGACAGGCAATGATTAAGTATCATCAGAGCTTCCCGATTGACATTTTATAGAAAGCATGTACCACACATAGTGGTTAATACACTAATCAAGGTTTAAGGGCTTGGGGTCCTTACATTAGTGGTATCAGAGCAGTGGTTGCTCATTGGGGATGTTAAGGGCCTAGGAAGTTATTGATAGCACATATTTATGCATGATGGCATCAATGTTGTATGACATAACAAATTGTTTATGTGCTATTATGATATGAAAAGTGGTATTGCTAACCATTGTGGTTGCAGGAATCGTGTGGAACACGATAGGATGGCATTAATAGGGATATTTCCGAGGTAACATGTACTTTATGTTGTCTTGTTGACACATGATGAATGCAAAGTGGTGCATTAAGGTTATGATATATGTTATTGTGCATTGTTTTTGCATATGCATGTTGTGAAATATAAGAGGTGTATTTCTTGAGTCAAAGTTATCTTAGTAAGGATTTTAATGGCTTACGCTAAAGTCCATTGGAAGCGATGAAGAATCCCGCTTACATGGAGTAGCAACGCTAAAGTCCATTGCATGGAGTAGCAACGCTAAAGTCCATTGGAAGCGATGAAGAGTCCCGCTTACATGGAGTAGCAACGCTAAAGTCCATTGGAAGCGATGAAGAATCCCGCTTACATGGAGTAGCAACGCTAAAGTCCATTGCATGGAGTAGCAACGCTAAAGTCCATATGAAGCGATGAAGAGTCCCGCTTATATGGAGTAGCAACGCTAAAGTTCATTGGAAGCGATGAAGAGTCCCGCTTACATGGAGTAGCAACGCTAAAGTCCATTGGAAGCGATGAAGAGTCCCGCTTACATGGAGTAGCAAGAAGCATTAAAATGTACTAATGATAAGGGCTCAAGATGAAATATGGATTTAAAGAGGAAGGATGTCATGACATTTATTTATGAAACCATACATTCTTATAATGCGTTTTTATTATGTATTGAATGTTGATGCATAGCGTATATGGCTATTGTTGTTAACCCTGATGGTTGCAGGTTACAGGAAATAAGGAATACGAAAAGGAATGATGATTATACATATGCACGGGCATCCCAAGGGCAACATGTATTATGTGGTTAGTCATTTAACACAAGGTAAATCAAGGTATGCATAAGATAGTGCATTATGATATGATACATGTTGATACGCATCGTTTTGCATATGTATATTGTAAAATACAAAGTGAGGATTTCAATGCTTACACTAAGGTCCATATGAAGCGAGGAAGGATTCCGCTTATATGGAGTAGTGAGAAGCATTGAAATGCACTGATATTTCACGAGTCCAGGTTATCCTAGTGAGGATTTCAATGCTTGCACTAAGGTCCATATGAAGCGAGGAAGGATTCCGCTTATATGGAGTAGTGAGAAGCATTGAAATACACTACTGATAAGTGACTCAATTCGAGGTGTATTTATAGCGATGGTTCATTCCGCTATATCTATTGGCGATGGTTCATTCCGCCAGGTGTATTTATAGCGATGGTTCATTCCGCTATATCTATTGGCGATGGTTCATTCCGCCAGGTGTATTTATAGCGATGGTTCATTCCGCTATATCTATTGGCGATGGTTCATTCCGCCAGGTGTATTTATAGCGACGGTTCATTCCGCTATATTGATTGGCGATGGTTCATTCCGCCAGGTGTATTGATAGCGATGCCTCTTTCCGCTACTATGTGGACGATGATTCATGCTCAGGGTATAGCGAGGTTTCATGCCACTTATTATCTGACGAGGTGTCATACCGTCGATTCTATAGCGAGGGATTGTGACGCTATGTACTCAGCACAGGATTTTGCCGCCTTCGAGTGATGGGTGCTGATTACGCACTATTATTGAGCGACGGAGACAGGTATGACGCTATATTGCTAGCAATGAGGTATGAGATATTGCTATTTTATTAGCTTTATTGTAGCTGGCATGCATTGATATACATGTTTTATTATGCCTATTTTACTAGCATGTTAGTGGATGACATACGCTGATGTACATGTATCGTCACTAGTTGGCAATGTTTTAGATGCCATGAGTTGGCATGTGTCGTCACAGGATGACGATGACGATGGTGTAGGAGATGTCTTATTAGACATGCATCATCGTTACGATGATCGATGCGTTGAGTATACGTATTCAGTGGTATGCCTTGGGTGCCAGTACCGAGCACAAGGTGGCGTGTGCGACACCGATTGACGTGACCCTTATACCGAGCGGGTTGCTCGAGGAATGGTTGGATGCGCTGTACATGTGATTGCACCGCAGCTTATGTTTGGGGGTAATCATTTTACGAGTGGTGATACCCTTGAGGTATGCTCGTTGTAATGGCTTTTGGCCATGTGATTTGACGACAGGAGTAATCATGGAGGAAATTACTCGCTTTCTGTCGATGTGACATGTGGTAGACATGATCACACCACCCTTGAGGGTGTAGGATGGGTCCTAAGGGAGTAGGATCAGGTTATGTTAAGTACATAGGGACATTGGAGTGTCCAGGGTGTATCGGCATTGAGGAATGTTGGATAAAGACCCGCTACTCTATTGAGTTTTCTTCCCATAGTATGTTATACCATGTGGAAACGTCCGTCTTGTTGGTAGGTTTGAGGTGAACCTAGAGAGGCAGCGACTGGTTTGTCTGCCGTGTGTGTGCAGCACCATGATGGGCTTGCTAGAGCCGTTACACTGCTCGTTGGAACCAAGTTTGGCAAATCGTAAGGTGATACGATGTGGATTGTGGTGGACTCTAGTAGTCACCATGTCATTGAGGTTAAGGTTGTTCATGCCTCACTGAAACGTGTATACGTTTATGTTTAATCTTGGAGACTTGTATGGGACAGCTCAGGATGTTGGAGTACCAACAAGAGAGTCATCAGGTCGTTATTGACTCAATCTAAGGGAACCCGTGTATTAGGGATACAATGGGTGTTATTATATCCAGTTTTTTTTCCGAACGATGGTTCGAGACTTGTGGATCTCGAGTTCGATGGCGTTTCCCTTGCGAGGAAGGAGGTAGTATTATACCTATTTGGGAATCTTTGAAAGATTCGGTAAGTTGGTGCAAGTGGTGTTGATTTTGGGAATCACACCGTGTATTGTTAATCGTCGATTATCATCCTCCACTGAGTAAGGAATGACTCAGAATTGACGGTTGTGTTTGGGGCTTAGGGGTAGGTTGTAGATACCCGAGCCGAGTGCATTGAGTATGCATCCGATATCAGTGCTTAGGCAGGTATACCGGTGAGTATACGGATGCCAGTTATTGATTTCCTCTCTGTTAAGCATAGAGTTATGCTATTTTAGGATGGTTAAATCTCTGATGTGAGATATGGAACACCTTGAGATTGGGAATCTCCATGGCACGATGATTATGAGGGATAATCGTGAAGTTAGTTGACTCCCTTGAAGAGGGATTTTCTTGTGAGGGTTAAGGTATTTCCCTTGTTGGTGTTTTCCTTCGAGTTATGCGACAGCCTTCCCAAGTTTGGATTGTTAAATCCGAGGATTTTCAAGGGATGGCAGGATTTCGGATTGGTTGAGTGTCGCTGACGACACAAGCGTTGAGGATGCAATGGGTTTATTGCATGCCCCTTAAGAAATTTAAACTCTGCGGAGTCTCGGTTGTTATTTATGATCAGGACGTGATTCTTGGAACATCCGGAGGTGGACATCTTGTGAGATGTCTTTTGTTTGAAATTGTGGCTGTGAGTTGCCCAAATTAAGTTGCAATGAGGCGACTACTCCTTCGATGGAGGAAGTTTGAAAGCGGAAACCAGGTTTGGTATGTGTACACCGTGGTGTACTAGTGTTTCCCTCGTAACGATGTAGGTTAGACATCGTGAGTCTTGATAAAGATGCCATTGGATGATATCTACGATAGAATCAGGAGCGATTCGAATCCTTACAGTTTCAGTTGACTAACTGCTTTTGGATTATTAGCGTTGAGCTGTGCTGACGCTCTTTGACGTTATGATGGATTTGGAAGTCTATTCCACTCCAGAGATTGACACGAGGTCAACGTTCTTACGGTTGAGGTGTCATTCAGGACGTGTTCGTACTGTTGTATTAGATCGAAGGAGGACTGTCCGATCTACAGTCGTAAGTATTGGTTGATTTGCAGTCATGAGAGGCTGACTTCTGGGATGACCCGCATCGAGGTACGTTTCGCCTCTTGGGTGATAGGTTGGTTTTGGTAAGTCGCTCTGTTTCAGAGTTTGATGAGAGGTAAGTATCCTCGCGTTTATTAATACGATTCTGATATGGTCAGGAATCGAGGTTATGGCTTCATGTTGTTGTGTAGCCTGGGTGTTACGTAATACACCAGTGCTAATTTCGAGGACGAAATTCTTTTAGTGGGGGATATTGTGATGACCAGGGATTATAGGTGTTAATCCCGTAGTGTTAATAATCCCTAAAGTGGTTTTACGTGGCAATTTGGAATTTAATCGAGGTGTTGGGCCTTCTGGGCTCGTTTATTTGGGCAGTTGGGATCGTTGGATCCAGAGGTTGAGATTGTATTCACATTACGGTGTAAAACCTAAGAGTTGAGTTTTTGATGTGTCTCGGAATCTCGGGTGCTATGTGAGCACCGGTAGAGGGTTTTGGAGTTAGAGAGAGAGTTTTTGAAAACAGATGATTTTTAAGGAATCATGATGTATTGGTGGGGCCATTATGTTTTCGGGGTATTTTTGCTATAAATAGCAGTTGAACCCGAAATTTTAAGAAAATTATCATTTCAGCCCAATTTCTTTCTCCTCCCTCTCTCCCGCGCGATTTCCCGCTGCTACAGCACCCCCGCCGCTTCAAACGCTTCGCCCGCCGCCGTCCCGCCGCCGATCGGCGCGTGCGACCTACCCACGGCTTCGTCTCGTCCAGGCGCTCCTTTCCCCTCCGTCAATTCGAAGTTTCGTCGCGTCTTGGAGTCGGATTTTGCTGGTAAGCGTCGATCCCCAATTTCTAGGGTTCTTCGTTTTTCGTTCGATTTTCTTCCAATTTTCGTATGGATAGCCTCCCTTACCCCTTTTGCATCCCTCTCATGTTATTCCCTACTAAATTCAGTGGTTTTGGTTCGAAATTATTTTCGAAAATTGGTAGGGTTTGGTTCGAATTTTGGGGGTTTTTGGCAGGGGTATTAATTCGTGCAATTGATCGATTATTGCATGTTTTAGGAGTATTATGATGCTTGATTGAGATCGAATTGAGAAGCTATGGTTCGAATTTGAAGAATTTTAAGGGTTCGAATTTAAGGGCTTGTTTGGGTTCGAATTTAATGGTTTTGAGTTCGAAAATTGGGGGTTTTTGTCAAGGGATGTTGATTCTTGCTTGGATAGCTTAATTGACATTTTAGATGAATTATGGTATTTAATTGGGTTCGAAATTGTGAGATTAGGGTTCGATTTTTGTAGGGCATTCTTGAACAAATTTCGATATTGTCTCATTTATTTCCTTCCCTGCATGTACCCTGCCCCGGGTCTTTTAAGAGGATAATTGTCGTGTGTTGACAATATTTTGAGGGATATGGGTGTGCTTGAGCATAGGTTACATGTTCGTAAATAATTGTGAATTATTTATCGTGTTAGCACATCATTCCTCGGGGCATGGAACTCGAGCAAGGTTTGGCTCGGACTTCGGAGATTTAAGGTACGTGCGACGTACGAGCATTACTATATATATGTGAAATGCATAAGGTGTTTTTTGATTGCATTGAATGTTTTGCGTATGGTTATACATATATGTTGATATGGCCAAGGAATGACCCAAATCTTGATATCGCAGCTTGTAGCGTGCGTGACACTAGAGTAGGATGACTCTTACATGATATAAGGGGTACTGGGTTTATATGACTATATTATGAGACATTTGAGATGTCTAGGTTTGTAGAATCATGTATTCTTCATGAGACATTTGAGATGTCTAGGTTTGTAGAATCATGTATTCTTCGTGAGACATTGAGATGTCTAGGTTCGTAGAATCATGTATTCATTATGAGACATTTGAGATGTCTAGGTATAATGGAAAGCGAGATTATGAAATCAATATTAGATATTGATATATCTATATTTGCATGTATATGAACTTGGAATCATTCATTATTGATATTTGAGAATCAGGCATGCGATGTGTAAATCAATGTGTTGATTTACTGATTTTGAGATTTGATGAGTTTGATGATTGTGAGGACAGGGACAGTACACGGAATCCCGGATGAGGTTGCCATCCAGGGACTATCATTTAAATTCATTAGCATTTACCTTTGTTGTAAATTATGAATTTCATTATTATGATTATGGGATTTTGTGTATTGGTATGCTCACCCCGTTGGGGGCTGTCTCTGTTGGGACAGGTGGACAGGTACATCGATGGCTATGGAGCTGAGCTCGAGCTGTTGATTTGAGGTACTCCCAGGATCGTGGTACCAGGGCTTGATGGAGCACGGTATCGTATAGAGTACCTATATATACACCTGAGGATTTATACATATTCATGATGTTCGCATGTGAGCACGATTATACTTGTATATGGATTGTATATAAAGGCATGAGCCTATCTCTCTTTCATTTAAGGTTGCATGCAATTAGAGGTTGAATTGCTAGAATGATATGAGAGTCATTGGTGTATTATGTGTGTGTCTTCCCTGGCTGGGAATTTACTTGTATTGCTGCTTTCTGTTGAGTATTATGCTTTCCCTGGCCGGGAATTTTGTTATGTGTTGTACTCTTTTTTTTGGGATAGCTCTATTTATGGGGAGACTCTGCCCAAATTTTTATAAAAGTTTACAATGTGAAAAGTGGCACCAAGGGGTTGGTAAAGGGCAAACATATGAGTCTTTTATTGTCAGGATGATGATCTTATAACATTGAGTATTACAGGAAATTTTGTAATTGACAGGCAATGATTAAGTATCATCAGAGCTTCCCGATTGACATTTTATAGAAAGCATGTACCACACATAGTGGTTAATACACTAATCAAGGTTTAAGGGCTTGGGGTCCTTACATTAATTATTAATTAATTATCATAGGTTAAATATAGTTAAAAGAAATCTTATTTGGTACTTGCTTGTTAGTCCCTGTGGGTTCGACAATCCGTATTCTTCCTATCTATACTAAAACTTGACACCGTGCACTTGCGGCTAAAATCGCTAGATTGGAATTAATTGTTTAAAATAAAAGCGATCACTAAGTTCTCTAACTCAACTCATCAATCATGCCACTCTTAACTGATATTCTTACTTGTTTTGCAACTGTTTCTACAACATCTTCATGGGTTCATTACTTATCTAGATCAACCCTACATGGGTTGATTACTTATCTAACCCACCTCTGCTAGCTCAACCTTTCTGGACGAGTTCTGGTGCTCCTCACCAGCCTGGAATTTGGAACAGCAGATGCTTGGGTGCTGATGACAAAAAGGGGGAAGACAGAGAATTTTCATTGAAGACAGAGATCTTGCCGAATGAACAGAGGACTACTTTGAAGATAATGATAGCTTTCCAGGTCTTTCTCTGTTCTAAGCCTCTCTGTATGCACTTTCTCTCCCCCTCCCTTTGTCAATAACCCTGAAACTAGCTGGCTATGTTTCTCCATTTGGATAGATTGTAGAAATAGGTCTGTTGTATGACTTGTAAGATGTTCTATGTAATTTGTAAGATGTACCATGTAATCAGAATTCATTTTATATAAAAATGATAATCCTTCATTGGCTCAGTTTGATTACTACTTGTAATCTGCTTATCTATTCTAACAAATTGCAAAGTAGACTTTTGTTTTGTCTCTAAGTCTTAACAGAAGTTGCTGTTTATATGATCAAGCAAGAGTCTCCAGTACTAAGTTTTGTAATCATCAAAATGGGGGAAATTATTGGGAAAACATTTCTAAGTTTTGGTGGTGACAAACATCTACCGGGTGATAAACATCAACTGGATACAGACACCTACCGGGTGATAAACATCAACATCAACTGGATACATACACCTACCGAGTGACAAACATCAACTGGATACAGACACCTACCGGGTGACAAACATCAACCGGATGGACATCTACCAGATGAACACCAACCGGATGGACACCCACCGGATGGACATCAACTGGATGGACATCTACCGGATGAACATCAACTGGATGGACATCTACCGGATGAACACCAACCGGATGGACATCTACCGGATGGACACCAACTGGACAGACACCTACCGGATGGACACCAACTAGACAAACATCTACCGGATAGTCATATATTGAATAAAGACATCTACTAGTTACAGAAGAATGAACGACCAGTTGAACGAAGAAAGCCAGCAGAAGTCTAACCATCCAGCAAGAGCACAAAGCAACAAGACAAAATAAGTACAACCTATTCTGACAAAGGTACAACAGAGCGCCACACCTTGCTATATCTCCGCCACCATTAGCGTCAGAATAAAAGAGCAGTTGCTAAACAAAATAGGAAAGAAGACAATCAGAATATGGAATGGTAACAGAAAATGGATCTCTTCCAAATATAGACAAGTTGCCGTTAAATCAATAAGTCTATAAATACGTCAAAGTGAAGAATGAAGAGGTTAGCTGAACCATCTGATCAAACAAAAAGAAACACCTCAACGCAAAAAGAAAATCATCTCATTGATATTCTCTGAAGGTTCAGCAATAGCAGAAAAGCCCTACTACTGTAATCTTAACAGATTAACTACAACTGAGTCTGCTGCTCGAAGAACACTGGAAATCAAACAGTTTATATTTGTGTGAGTGTCATAGAAATCACTGTAATCAAATTAGGAATTTGTGATTGCTAGGAGTTTAGGCCAAGCTATGTGAGTGCCTAAGAAGGTTGTATACTGTAAAGTGTAAACCAAATTCTTCTAGTGTAACCTTCCTGCAAGGGAAGAAGGGGAGACGTAGAAGCGTTGTGCTTCGAACTTCCAGAAACAGTACTTGTGTCATTTACTTACTGCTTATTTACCATTCAGTTATTATCACTCACAAGTCCAGCAGACGTCTTCCGCACTATAATCAGTGTCTGCTGACTTGCAACATATTGAGAAGCTACTACAGTACTTAACAGTCTGCAGCAACCCGAGCAAAATCGAAATTGAATCTAGTGTTTATTCAACCCCCCTTCTAACACTACCCCGATCCTAACACGACCTCATCCTGAGTTGCATGGTTTGAGGGGACCTGGTTTGGCTCTGGTGGTCCCTGCAATCGCTTGGTCAAGTTGTCATGATTCTGCTGTGTTACATTTTATCAATAGCCTTTACCTTTGGCACATGTTTTTGTTGTTGTTTTTAGGATGAATCATGGTGTCTTGTGGGAATTGGTGTTCTTTGTTGTACTTGTTATTTAATCTACTATAAGTTTTGTTTCTGTCCAAAAAAAACATAAAACAAAAGCAAAACACATCATTAATCATAACATAGTGAAGTCAGATCATTTGAGGATGGCCATGACTTTATTTAGAAAACCATTTGTAATCTTTGATAAACTTTTTTTGGTTTACATGTTGCATATTTGTCTGGGAATTTTTATTACACTCTTTGTTAATATTTTTCTAAATCTAAATGATCCATAAATTAGCTATGTCATATGATTTAATCCTATCAAATACCTGGTTTAATATTTGTTTGGATTTTGTCATGTCATATGACTTAATCTTAGCGAATACCTGGTTTAAGAAGAGGTTATTTGAACTGGTTACCTTTAGAAGTGAGTCTAGTGCAACCCAAATAGATTTTTTTTTACTAGAAGGATAGATAGAGTTAAATACTTGGACTGTAAGGTAATTACAGGAGAGAATGTAGTTATCCAGCACCAAATTTTTGTTTTAGATGTTATGATTAAGAATAGAGCTTCTAACTTACATATAAGTTAGAACCTAGAATTAAATATGTGGCGGTTAAAAGAAGGTAACCCTGGAACTTTTGCAGAGAGGATAGTCGAGGAAGTTAATTGGACACTAAGAGATGATCATGATACCACCTGGAATAGAATGGCTCGTGGCATTAAGATGGCAGCTAAAGAACCGTTGGGTGAGTCAAGAGGATATTCTCCATCAGGTAAGGACGCATCATGGTGGAATGAAGACGTGAAGAAGACTATTCGAATCAAGAGGGATGCTTACAAAGAGCTGAAGAAGAACAACAATGGCTCAACCTTCGAAAGGCTTAAGATTTCCAAAAAGAAGCGAGGAGATGCTAGTGCTAAAGTCTACAAATAACTGTATGATAAATTGGACACCAAGGAGGCATAACAAGATATCTACGGGATTTCTCGAGCAAGGGAGATGAAGACACGAAACTTATGTGCAGTGAAAATGCATAAAAGATGAGAACCATAAAGTCTTAGTTGGAGATGAAGACGTCAAAATAAAATGGAAGAATTATTTTAACAGCTTCTTCAAGGGTGGCTTTAGCCAAGATTTAAATGATCTCAACATCCATCAACATGATGTAAATCATGAATTTACTCGCATAACTAGAAAATCTGAGGTTAAAGAAGCCTTAAAAAATAAGAAAGCACGAAGAGTAGTTGGTCCTGATGGAATCCCTATTGAAGTATTGAGATGTTTATGATCGAAAGGGATAAAGTGACTAACAAATATATTTAACAAGATTTGGAGGAGTAACAAAATTCCAAGTAAATGAGAAAGAGTACTCTCATCCCAATCTATAAGAAAAAGGTGACATTCAGAACTGCACCAACTATCGTGGTATAAAACTCATGTGTCACACAATGAAGCTTTGGGATTTGATAATTGAATGCGGTTATGGAGGGAGATTAAGATTTTGGAGAACCAATTCAAGTTCATACGAGGATGGTCAACTACGGAAGTTATCCATTTACTTTGTCAACTTGTCGAGCGTTATCGTGAGAGGAGTTAAAAATTTGCATATGGTGTTTATAGACTTGGAGATGGCCTATGATAAAGTCCCAAGGGAGATATTATGGTGGGCTTTGCTGAAGAAAAAAGTTCACATCAAGTATGTCAATATAATCAAGGACATGTATGACGGAGTTATAAGGAATCCAACATGCATAATGCACAGCGGAATAAAATATTTGGATTCCCAACCGAGGACCTATACGGAGTGTTCATATCGGGTGTAGTGAATTATACCTTTGACGCGTGTTTGAGCAGAATCCACGAAGCAGCACGTCCAACACGTCCTCGAGTCAGGAGCAAAACTTTTCTAGTTTTTCCTCAACGGTATCCACGATCAAATCGAAAATAGATGTTGAAGAACAAGTTGCTAGACTTGATCTTCAACCGTGAAGGGATGAGTGACACCAAAAACGAAGTGGCGGCCGTCCCTCTTGCTAGGTTTAGCTTTTTTCTTTTGCCTTAATCTTATTAACGTCAGAAAACTACTTGTCAGCTTTAACCTAATACCCATACATATATACTGGTAAGAATAGGTGGCTAAAATTAATCAGATTAAGGCTTTCTGAAAACCCTAAGCCCACACCAATCTAATACCCGTATATATATATATATCTATAGCAAACTTATATACATATCTAATATATATATATGTTCGGCCCATTCTATAATATCATATAATATTATTATTATATGATTAGGACTATTCCTAATCAACTTAATCCATCCAATGAATTATATCATCCTTTATCGATTTAATCTTTTGTGCGACCCGTTAGAATCTTGCAACATTGACAGTGACATAAAATCTAATTTTATGTCACAAGCAATGAGCGGTATCTAGCAACACATCAAGGCTACCCAAGTTACAAGAATGTCATTGACTCAACATAACCTATGGCCTGTGATAATATTCACCATGTAACTTAATCCCTTTGTCCTATGTGTTTAGATTAAACACGAGTCATGGAATAGTCATACTCGTATAATTCAATCTTTCATTTCTTGATCCCCAAGTTGACTAGAATAAACGATAAGCTCGATATCACATATCGACTCATTCGAGCATGGCCATGCATTTTTGTCTTACTTTGTGATATCCCCGAAATGATTATGTGGGTAATCATGCAATTAAGGGTTGCTAATTATGAACCTATGTGTTAAAAGGCGTTTTGTATGTGGGAGTGATTTATTTAATTGATGATGTGGTTTAGAGAGCATGTTAGGTGTTTTTAAATTGTGGTGATGATGTGGTAAAATAATAAAATATCAAGGAAAGATATTTTTATACATCGTATGAAATACCGGGACACAATTAAACACCCCAAAACCACCCTACATGCAACCACCCCACCCCCACTTGTTGCAAACGCACGTCCCTCCCCTGTTTTTCTGGGAAAGCAGATGACTAAGCAAGCAACTTTACTTGAAGATATTTTCATCTTGCCTCTTCCAAAAAGCTTCCTTCTTTTTCCCTTCATTTCTTCTGCAACTTGGTCGATTTCCAGGAGAAAAGTGATCAGGTTTCATTCTTCTTTTCATATAGAAAATCGAAGGGCAAAAGTGGTGAGGAGTCACATGTTCTTCCCAGTTTTCAGTTTTCTAGCATGCATGTTCCTTGTAGCAGATTTGGCATGCTAGTTTAGGGTATAATGTTATATTGTTATGAGTACCTTTATGTGATGTTTGTGAAGCCCTTAGCATGTTTAGTTAAGTAACTTGCATGCTTTATGTGCTAGATTTGTAGTAGAGAAAAGGGTTCCTCGAACATCCGAGCAGGGAAGTGCTCTGTTTTTCATGTTAGGAAGGGTTTTACCATGAATATTTGAAGCATGCTAACTTAGGTTTTGGTTGAACCTTCGATGTGCTTTTGTGTATGGTAGCTTGTAGAAGGTACCAGTATATTTCCTTGAGCATGTTGCATGTATTATGTGAAGGATTTAATCATGTGAAAGGTAGTGTTCGAAAATTCTGGGCAAGGTTCAAGTGCCCTGTTTTCTGGAAATATATGTGTGGGGAGTGTTTTTATGAAGGCATTATCATACACGTCAAGCTTAGGTTTTGGTAAAACTTTGATGTGAAAGTATGCATGGTAGTTTTGTAAAGCCCATGGCATGTTTGTTCGAGCTTTCTTTATGCTATATGTGATAGGTTTAATAGCATGAATTGAGGTGCTCAAGAAATCTGGAAATGAATATGTTACCCTGTTTCCAGAAAAGTTGATCCAGTACTTGTTTAAATGATCGACGTTTATGCATGTAGGCTTATGCTTAGGATGTAAATTTGGATTTAATACACTCAGGGTAGTGTAGTGCAACTGCTAGCATGTTGGTTTTGGCATGTATTATGTCCTACATGTTAGATTTAAGGGTGTGAATATCGGTGTTAAGCAATTCTGGAAAATCGCCAAAGGAACAGAGTTGGCGATCGATCGCCAAGGAGGCGCGATCGATCGCGACGTTCCAGTAGGTTTTGGCGATCGATCGCCAATATTGTTGCGATCGATCGTTGACTGCATTTTTTTGGTATGCGAGGCAGTAGCATCTCGCGATCGATCGGGGCTCAGGGGCGATCGATCGCGAGATGACATTTTTGGATAAATGTGGTTTTTAATTGATGTTTTGTTTCCGTATTATTATGAGGTGCCTAATATTGTGTTGTGTGGCTATGTAGAACCATCTCAGGTGCCAGCACAGCCGAGGAGATAGTCGATTGACTCCTCTATCTTTTGGAAAGGTACGTAAGCGACGTACGGGCATCCCAACGGTAACATGTGCTTTATGTTTGTCTTTTTGACGCATGATGAATGCAATGTGGTGCATTAAGGTTATGATACATGTTATTATGCATTATTTTTGCATATGTATGTTGTGAAATATAAGAGGTGTATTTCACGAGTCAAGGTTATCTTAGTAAGGATTTTAATTGCTTACGCTAAGGTCCATTGGAAGCGAGGAAGAATTCCGCTTACATGGAGTAGCAAGAAGCATTAAAATGTACTAATGATAAGGGCTCAGGATTGAAATAAGGATTTAAGGAGGAAGGATGTCATGACATTTATTTGTGAAACCATACATTCTTATAATGTGTTTTTATTATGAATTATGGTACAGGGACAACCAATGGTCGTTATAAATGCTGGAAATACAGGAAGGGCTTGTATTTAAGATTGTGCATTTATGCCTTACTTTCATATTATGTTGAATATGAATTGTGTTATGCTCATGTGTTGGGGGTTGTCTTTGTAGGTGCTTTTGTTGACGAGAACCAGGGTCGGGGTTGATATGCTGAGCTGTAAGGAGTGCTACAAGATTAGCATGTTAGAGAAAATTTTTGTATAGCTTCTACTGAGTAGAGTAAGACTATAATGTAGTACCTTTGTAGGAATTGTGTCTTCCTTTTGAAACATTTTAGTACTGTAATCTCTAAAGCTCAGGTTAATCAACACGGCACGTTACTCTGATATATATTCACATAACTGTTAGTTCTCTAAATTGCACCTTAATATCTTGATGTGATAACGGGGTCTCACATACTTGATCAAGGGCCCAAACACTTCTCCTGTTATATAGGAGGGACAGATCATATCTTCATCACTCAACATCCTCTACATAATTTGTGAGACCCCGTTATCTAATCAAGATACTAAGGTGCAATTAAGAGAACTAATCATTCATGTGTATATATCAGAGTAGTAAGTCGTATTGATTAACCTGAGCTTAAGAGATTACAGTACCAAAAGTTCAAAAAGGAATTTCACACATTCCTACAAAAGGTACTACATTATAGTCTTACTCTACTTCTTGTAGAAGCTATACAAAAGAATTCTCTAATATGCTAATCCTGTAGCACTCCTTACAGCTTAGCATTTCAACCCCGACCCTGGTTCTCATCATCAAAAGCACCTACAAAGACAACCCCCAACACATGAGCATATCATAATTCATATTCAACATAATATGAAAGTAAGACGTAAATGCATAATCATAAATACAAAACACTTCTTGTATTTCCATCGCATTTACAACGCCTATTGGTTGTCCCTGTACCATAATTCATAATCAAAACACTATTTGAACATATGGCTTCATAAATAAATGTCATGACATATCATCTCTTTTTCTTGAGTCAGTCATCATCAGTTATTTTAATGCTTCTTCGCTTCATAATCTCAAAACAAGCGGTATCTCATCCTCGCTTCTTCATACAAGCGGTATCTTATCCTCGCTTAGTATGGTATACCCCGCCTCCATGTGAAAGCCAGCCTCCCCCCTCCCGCTCCACATATTTAGCGGTAAAGCGTAAGCATTAAAATCTTCACTGTGATCACCCCTGACTCGTGGAATACACCTCTTTTATTCCACATCACAATATGCAATCACAATGCATAATAACATGTATCATACTCTTAATGCATCACATTGCATTCATCATGTGTCAAATAGACAAACATAAAGTACATGTTACCATTGGGATGCCCGTACGTCGCTTACGTACCTTTCCAAAATGTAGTGTGTTGCGGGACTCTATCCCCTGCGCTGTGTAGCTGTCTGTGAAGGCTCTACACCAGTGTACAACACAATATTAGATGTCTCATTACAATCCAATATCAAAAATTAAACAAAATATAACAATTTATATTTTTCAACATTCTGGGTCTCTCGATCGATCGGCCCCTCTTTTCGATCGATCGAGAAGACGCCTTCTTTCAAAGCCAATGTTCTGCCTCGCTCGATCGATCGAGATGGAATTTTCGATCGATCGAGATGCTCTGTTCGAGAAACACAATTCCAGAATTCTCGAACACCTATTTCCATACCCTTTAATCTAGCATATAAGATACACCACATGCTTAAACAATTATGCTAGTAGCTACAATACACTACCCTGAGTGTATTCATATCAAGATCATACCCCAAACTCAAACCCTCATGCATTAAAATTGCCCATTTACATCAGTACTCAACCAACCTTTCCGGAAACAGGGCAACAGTATTTCATTTCCAGATTTCTTGAGCACCTCATTTCATGCTGTTAAGACTACAACATATAACATAAAACATGATCGAACAAAAATGCCAAGGGCTTCACAAAACTACCATGTATGTACTCAAATCAAAGGTTTACCAAAAACCTATCTAACATGCATGATAACACCTTCACAAAGTCACTCCCATCCCATATTTTCCAGAAAAACAGGGTATACCTCTACCCAGATTTTCGAACACCATATTTTACATTCTTAAATCCTTCACATAAAACATGTAACATGATCAAGGAAAAATACTGAGAGCTTCATATAACACTATGTAAGCATTTAAATCGAAGGTTTTAAGAAACCTAAGCTAACATGCCATTTTCACACCACTTAAAAACAAGAACTTAATCAATCTTAAATAAAAAACAGAGCATGGTTTCTCACCTTACTTTGCTCCGATATTTGAGAGGCTTCCAAGCAATGAAAATGGAAGGGCTCCACACGATTTTGCTTAGCAGATGCTGGAGGTTATTTGGGAGAGAAAGGTCGAGATTTGGAATGGAGGAGAAGGGTTGAATGATTGTGCCAAGTGGGGTGGAAAGTCAGCCTTACTCAGCTGATTGGTATGGGTTGGGGGGGGGGGGGGTGGTTGGGTGTTGGGTGGTATAATGTGTTATGTTTTGGTCCCGGTATTTAGCACGATGTATTAAAATATCCTCACATGATATTTATAGTATTTTCTCAATAAAATAGTTCAATTCCCATTTAAACATGCTTCTCCAAAACAAATAACACACACCCCAAATAAACATGCCACAACCCCAAAATTCCAACATATATCACATGCACCCTGAAATGTTTCTCCTCAATAATATTAATTCAATCCCATGAATTAACACCCACAATCATCATAATTTAATTAAATGATTAAAATCACATAATAATTTCGGGGATATCACATAATTCGTGGTGTATCCAATGAATGTCTTTATAGTTTACCCTATTACAGGTAACATTTGACAATATCAAGATACACGACTCCTTATGTTGGGAACTCTGGTGATCTCAAGTCGTAAGGATTACATACATTATTATCACTATGAGAATTGCTTATGACATTCATATAACTATCCATGTAGCATTCTCATGGTGGGTCTGTCCAGTACATTGTTCTATAACACCCATGTGTTGATTTGATATCTCATATCCATGAACAATTCATCAATCAATACATACTAGTCTCAATGCATTATCATTATCCTAATTCGTGATAATACTTGACTAGGGACAATTTTTAAGAATAATACAATCTTATTCTAAGGACAATAACATCTATATATATATTCATATTACACAGATACTAGAATAATATATAATAATGAATTGCCTTTATTAAAATAATATTACATTGTATGCCAAAATCAAACATCTAATGAGTTGTCTTAGGGCATACCCCAACAGGAGTAGCATCCAATTTGAGAATGTGTAGTGGGGTGACAAGTGAGTTCTCGATCACTATTGGATTGCATCAAGGCTCTGCGCTGAGTCCTTTCTTGTTTGCCCTAGTGATGGATGAGATAACAAAAGACATACACACTGAATTACCTTGGTCCATGCTTTCCACTGACGATATTGTGTTAATCGATGAGACCAGGGCGGGGTTAAATGTCAAATTGGAGTTATGGAGAGAGACATTGGAATCAAAGGTTTTAGGTTAAGTAGGTCTAAAACTGAATATATGGAGTGCAAATTTAGTTCGTACCTTTTGGATCCCAGTGTTGTAGCAATCGATGGTCAAGAGGTATCGATGAGCACCAAGAGATGGACAGTGACGTTAACCACATGATTAAGGAATACTAGTTGAAATGGAGAAATGCTACCGGAGTTCTATGCGATCATAATATCCCGCTGAAATTGAAGGGAAAATTTTATAGAACCATCATTAGGCTTGCAATGTTGTATGGGGATGAATGCTGGGCATCCAAGATGAATCACATCCAAAAGATGAGTGTTACAGAGATGCATATACTTCGTTGGATGTGATATAAGACCAGAAGAGATAAATAAGGAAAGAAGATATTCGAGGTGAAGTAGATGTAGCTTGTATAGAAGAGAATATGCAAGAAAGTCGTGTGATACTCAAATATAACTAAATGAATTATGACTTGATCGTGGCAATTATGAAATCATTAGGTAATTATATTTGCACTCGATATGGAAGTAAACCGAGTGAGGGTCGGCTATGTGTTAATCAAATGAGAATTTTGAGTGAAATTGAGTAAAATTTTCATGATTAATGAAATGGGTTGAAATGGAAATGATTGGAAATAATTATGCATGATCATTGAGATTAAGGCTTAATTATCTTTGTTATAATCATGTTGCTAAGAACTTTGATTAAATCCTAATTAACTAGCAATGGCATGATAAAGTAGATGGGAATAAGATTGGACTTAAAGCATTTTTTATCCACACATTCTGCACTTTTACACACACCACACCATTTACACCTAAAAATCTCTACACTCCATCTTCCTCCTCCACTCATGCCAGCTTGAGGATTCTGAACTTCCCCCAAGAACTGGGTTTTGAAGAAGTGTAGAGGTAAGGGAATCATGTTTTAAATGGTGTGTTTAGTGTGAGTATGTTCTTGCTTATCATTCTCATCTTACCTTCATTTGATCTTGGATTGAAGTTACTTGTTAGAAAAATGGAACTTGATGTTGAAAGATGAAGTATAATATAGTGTATTGGTGTTGGGATATTAGAGTTATACATGTATATGTGCATGGTATAGAAAGTTATGCAGATAAATGGAAGTTTTTCGAAGGAACAGAGCTCGGCGATCGATCGCTGAGTTATGCACGATCAATCGCGTGAAGCCCTCCAATGATTTTTGCGAGAAAACAGCTCAGCGATCGATCGCCTAAAACATGAGATCGATCGTGTACGGGCAGTGGGTTTTTGCGATCGATCGCAAAGTTTAGGCGATCAATCGCGAGCCCCTGATTTTTGAAAAATTGTTATTTTTTTGAGAAATTTGAGGAGATCTAATATGTTATTGTTTGGTTGTGTATGGGTTGTGTAGAGCCTTCCCAAGCACAGGGACAACGAATGGGATAATCTCAATTGTCACATATTTTGTGGAAACGACAAACAGGTACGTAGAAAGACATAAGAGCAATTGGTGGTGCAATTATGCTATTGTAATTATGCAAATGTGCATTGATATGTGTTTGAGTATGTCTAGATGTTCCGTGTTATTGTTATATTCGAGCGAGGAATAGGGTACTTGTCGATGTCATATGAAGCGATGGAAATATGGTACTTGCCACTGTTATGTCGAAGCGATGATTTTGCCGCTGTCATGTCAAAGCGACGGGTATCATATATAATGCTGCTATATGTCGAAGCGAGAGGTATTCCGTTTTAATAAATTTTGGCTCCAACCAATCCATTTTAAAAGTATAGCATTCCCATTTGAATGTAGACAATGCCCCGGAAATGGGCCACTTAACCCCGATTCCAAAATCCCGATATTTTTCCAAAATTTTGAAAAAACAACATTCTGTGAGCGGCGATCGATTAAACTAGTGGAGTTTGGTACTTATTTCCTAGTCCTCGTGGGTTCGACAATCTGTACTTTCATATCATTATACTAAAACTTGACACCGTGCACTTGCGGTATAGAATCGCTACACTGGAAAATATTGTTTAAATCAATAGCGATCAAGTTTTTGGCGCCGTTGCCGGGGACTAGTGTTAATAATATCAAACGAGATTAGTTGACTGTAGTTTAGTCATTTGTTTTTTTATTTTTAATTTTTGATTTTTTTCTCTTCTACCATTTCTTTTTGTTTTTGTTGATTGTTACAGGGTACTATCTCTTGGTGCATGCTAAGGAGTAGCAACCCTACACTTGAGCCCTTTGATCCCGAGATTGAACGCACTTGTCAAAGGAGGCTAACGCAAGCAAGAGCACATATGGCTAATACCGAGGAGATTCCGGTACCACCAGTTGCAAGATCACTCATGGACTACGCCCACCCTGCATTCCATGGATCCCTGTCGAGTATCACTAGACCGACTATCCAGGCTAACAACTTCGAGATCAAGCCTGCTATCATACAGATGATCCAACATTCGGCCCAGTTTGGGGGAGCAGCTACTGACGATCCAAATGCCCACATCTCCAACTTTTTGGAGATTTGTGATACATTCAAGCATAATGGCGTTACTGACGACGCCATCAGGTTACATTTGTTTCCCTTTTCTTTAAAAGATAAAGCTAAATCCTGGTTACAATCGTTGCCTGCAGGATCTATTACCACGTGGGATGGAATGGCACGGTTGTTCTTGTCAAAATTCTTTCCACCATCCAAGACGGCCAAGATGCGCAATGACATCACTACTTTTGCCCAATGTGATCCTGAGACACTATATGAGGCTTGGGAGCGCTTCAAGGATCTACTGCGAAGATGCCCACATCATGGCCCCCCTATCTGGCTACAGGTACAAACGTTTTATAACGGTTTATTTTCTGATAACCGTTCTATGATTCATGCAGCGTCAGGAGGAACTGCGATGATGAAGACACCCGAGGATGCTTATACGCTGTTGGAGGAGATGGCTGCTAATAGCTGTCAATGGCAGTCTGAAAGGAACGTGCCAAAGAAGCAAGTCGGAGTGCATCAAGTAAGTGAAGTCACTGCCATAGCTGCCCAATTGGAAGTGCTTAACAAGAAGATGGATAGTTTGAGCATGCATACAATGCAAGTTCAAACTGTTAATGCGAGCTTTGCCAAGGGGGACATCCGAGCAATGAATGCCAGGTTGGTAACCCATTCATTACTACTAATGAAGCTGTTAATTTTGTAGGGAACCGACCACCACAGACCTACCCCTACCCAAATATGTGCAATACTAGGCCGAGGAACTATCCCCAACCTCCACCGGGCTATGCACCAAAGCCAAGCATGGAGGAGCTGTGGACCAAGTTCATCACAGCGACGGAAACTAGATTCCAAAATCACGAGGCGTCGATTAAGAACTTGGAAGTCCAAGTGGGACAGTTAGCAAAATTCTAGCCGGACGAGCACAAGGATCACTACCTAAGCCGGACGAGCACAAGGATCACTACCTAGTGACACTGAGACTAACCCTAGGGAGCAAGTCCATGCAATCACGTTGAGGAGCGGAAAGGAGGTCGCTGGGAAGAAGGATGTGCACGTAGAGTTAAGCGGCGAGGCGAACATCAAACAAGAAGAGGGACAAACATGCAACAAACGTAAGTCTACTAAGACCCCTACACCCATCACACCTGCTAAGGTAGATATCCCACCCCCATTCCCCACTGCGTATAAGAGAGCAAAGATTGATGCTAAATTTGCTAAATTTTTAGAATTGATTAAGAATCTTCATATTGAGATGCCTTTCATAGATGCTATTCGGCACATGCCGAATTATGCTAAGTTTTTAAAAGAGATTCTGTCAAAAAAGCGGAAACTGGGAGAGCATGAGATGATAAATTTAACCGAGGAGTGTTCTGCTGTCATTCAAAATGATTCACCTCCAAAGTTAAAGGATCCAGGGAGTTTCAATATACATTGCAAAATCAATTTTAAATCTTTCAATAAATCTTTATGTGATTTGGGGTCAAGTGTTAATTTAATGTCGTTGTCTGTGTACAGGAAGCTGGGCTTAGGAGAGTTAAAGGCAATCAATGTCTCATTGCAGATGGCAGACAAGTCCATCAAGTACCCTCATGGGATAGTGGAGGATGTACCCGTCAAGGTTGACAAATTCATCATTCCGGTGGATTTCATGGCGCTAGACATAAAAGAGGAGGCGGACATGCCATTGATATTAGGAAGACCATTCCTAGCTACTGGAAGGGCATTGATAGATGTCCAAGAAGGGAAGTTGATCCTCCGATTATGGGGGATCAAGTTACTTATGATATGTTCAAAGTTGTGAACACTACACACACTGAGCACCAATGTTTTAGTGTCAATATAATTGATACATTATGTGTTGATGCGATGCAGGTTAAGAGTGAGAAGAAGGTGGAGGTCACATCGAATGGCCAACAAAGAAGAGGTAAATTTGGTGTAGGAGACTCGGTATTAATGAATAGGAAAAAGATGAGATTTTTTCCATGGGAGTCTGACGCACCATGGGCTGGACCATTCAAAATTGTCGATGTTCTACCATTCAACACCTTCAAACTGAGAGATGACCATGGGGGACTATTCACTGTGAAAGAGAAGTGGTTACGACATTACCACATGGAGGATTTAAACTCTTCCCCCACTGGCCCTAGCGGCACTTGAGCGTAAACGGTAAAAGGTCCAGCTTGGGACTATAAATCAAGAACTCTTTCCTATCCTTTTGCTTTGTTTTTGATTGTTTTGGTTTGTTTTTGTTTTGCTTTTGCTTTTGTTTTGATTATGGTGAGAACTCCATGCGTGTTGTGACGCGTTCCAACACTACACCCCACGAGCTGATGAAGAATTGGACAACGATCACTAACGGTCTTTGTCAACGGTAAATGTTTTGTCCTATTTTCCATGCTTATTACATTGAGGACAATGCATGAATTAATTTTGGGGGAGTGCATTACCGTGTCATGCTTCTTATTTGGAAATTGATCGTTTCGTGAGCACCAACAAGTAAGTTTTCTTGAAAATGAGTTCAATTAGTAAGATAAGAATAAATCATAGTAGTGGTCTCTATTCCATGATGATATTAGTCTCACACTGCATGTCAACTTGAGTTTTGATGATTGTAAAACTTGTTTGTGAATATCTTGTTTTGAGTAGCATGTCAAAGATGAGGAATATATTGAGCACATTTGAGTCATAATCTTGTGAATTGCATTTGGAGTAGTGAAATTTTTTGAAAACTTGATGAATTGTTTTTTAGCATCTTAGAGTACCTTAGAAACTATTTGATGATGACACTTCAAGGAAAAAATTTATAGTCATGAACTTGATTAAGAGATGATTTAGGCGATCTTTGGACCGTTTGAGCCTTTCAAGCTTACCATGTTTACATCAATCTCTAGTATCCTAATTTGAGCCTAATTGAAAAAGAATGGAGTATGTTTAACATACTATTAGCCCCCATTCAACATTCTTTGGCAAACTCATTATACCCACCTAATTGAGCCTAAATTGAATATTTTTATCTTCACCCTAAGGGAGTATAATGATTCTCATTAGATGCACATGAATTGCTATATTTTGATGAGCTTATTGTAAAAAAGATGATGAATGAGAAAAGAAAAGAATAGAAAAGCCTTGAGAAAAATATTTATCCAACTAAGACCCAAAGTGGCCAAGGCTAAAAGAGAAAAAGAAGAGAAGCTCAAGTTGTGCTAACAATATGAACATTACATGCTTATACTCTCTTCTTTGTGCTATCCTATCCTTTCTTTGAAGCCAAACACCTAGGCCTAACGCTACAAGCTTAAAAGACATATTGATCCAAGTCTAGGGAGTGACTACATTAGTGGAGAAGTTGTTTGAAAATAGGTCTATGGAATGCTCAAGGATAATCTTAACTTTCATTACCTAGCATGATTTGATCTATGAAAATTGCATGGAACTTGAGAGTGACAATAGCACACACGCACATTCTGATTCGGAGACATGTTGTTTGATCTAGGAGAAAACACAACTTGTTAAACTTTCTGATTTATTTTGTTTGTCTGTAAGTGAGATGTATGAGCTACGTGATTGACTATGAATTGGTTTATTTGAATCTTCAATGTTGAACTTGACTGTTTGATCTTATTTCTTGCTCGAGACGATCAAGTTTTAGTTTGGGGGAGTTGATAAGTATGATTTTTACAATTAATTTGATATAAGATTAGGGGCATTTTTGTAGTGATTCTTGGGAAATATTACTCGTTTGGGTTTATATTTGTATATTTCAGGAATCCAGGGCCAAATGCATAAAAGTGGAGGAAATAGGCTTAAAATGATGAAAAAGGACCAAACTGAGCAAACCTGGAAAATGAGGGGCAAAATCGTAATTTGCTGAAAATAGAGGAAGCGACCGATCGCCTCAAATGAGCGACCGATCGCCTCGATGCAGAATGTTATGTAGATCGATCGCCAATTACTGCCGATCGATCGCCAGGACTCGAAAAATTCGGGATTTTGTTTCAATCTTGGTTATTTGGTCCAAACTTGGTGAAACTCTTCCTACCATAAATATGGATTATCAGGGACGTTTTTGGGACTTTTTGGCTCATAATTGACCTACAATACACAGCCTCCATGACTCATCATCCGCTCCAACCATCTATACACCATAACCATTGAAGAGAAGACGCATCGAAAGAGACGGGACGATGGAGCAACGCAAGGAGTCAACGCCTCACGTTATTTCTGTATTTGTAACTCTAGTTCTATATTTTCATTAGATTTTAATGTTTAGAATGTTGCAAAACATGTTTATGCATTATTATTTGATGGAGATTGTTGGCTAGGTTTGTTGTCAAGACTTAGGGGATCCTTTGTATGAACCCATGATTTAAATTGAATGTTTTGATTGATTCTAAGTGCATAGATCATTGTTCTTCATGCTTTTAAGGGTTTGGCCATCCTTGAATGATATTAAATTACAATTGAGATCGAGAGATAAGATTGGAATTCGATATAATGATTTATGCCGTAGATTTCAGACTGATATCGAGAGATAAAGTCAAATACATGTGTGATAGCAATAGATTTACCAAAATCGAAGGCTAGAAGTTTTCATAGATCAACTTACATTATTAATTGTTCAATAAGGGTACGAGAGTGGCTTATTGTTACGTTGGTATTAGATTTGTTATAGTCGGACTAAGGTATAACAAGTGAATTAGGAAAACTCGTCACCTTAGATTGTTTGAATTAATTCTTAACTAATAGGCGAATTGTGGGGGATTATATAGGTGAATCGAAAGTCTTGATAATTGTCTCTATTGATTTTATTCTTACTCTCTATTGATTGTTTGGGTTTTATATTGAATTAATTAGTCACTTTAGTTAATTAATTATAACCAATTTTCGTAGGCTAAATATAGTTAAACTAGTGGAGTTTGGTACTTATTTCCTAGTCCTCGTGGGTTCGACAATCCGTACTTTTCATATATTATACTAAAACTTGACACCGTGCACTTGCGGTATAGAATCGCTACACTGGAAAATACTGTTTAAAACAATAGCGATCATGTTTCACGTGTTCCTCCTCACTCTGAGAGTAGATAAGTATGTCGTCAATAAACACTATGACGAACTGGTCAAGATATGGTTGAAATACCCGGTTCATCAGACTCATGAAGACAGCCGGGGCATTCGTCACACCGAACGGCATAACCAAGAACTCGTAGTGTCCATACCGAGTCCGGAACGCTGTCTTCTGAACATTCTCCTCTCTGACCCGTATCTGATGATATCCAGACCTCAAATCAATCTTACTATACAGCTTCATACCATGTAACTGGTCAAATAAATCGCCAATCCTTGGAGAGGGTACTTGTTCTTCACCGTTGCCTTATTCAGTTGCCGGTAATCGATACACAAACGCATCGAAGCATCCTTCTTCTTTACAAAAAAAATTGGTGCGCCCCAAGGCGATACGCTAGGGCGTATATATCCATTGTCAAGGAGTTCCTGTAGTTGCTCCTTTAATTCTCTTAACTCCGCCGGTGCCATCTTGTAAGGAGCACGAGATATAGCGGACATTTCCGGTAACAACTCAATCCCAAACTCGACCTCTCTAGTCAGCGGGAACCCTGGAATTTCCTCCAGAAACACATCAGCAAACTCTGCCACCACGGGTACATTCTCAACCCTCAACTCTTTATTCTTTCCCGCCATGTCCACAGCATAGATAAGATAGCCCGTGTGTCCACGTTCTAATAATCGGGACATTTTGATCGCCGATATCAACAGAATCTTCACACGAGAACCGTTCCCATAGAAAGTCCATTGAATCCCCATGTCAGATTGGAACCGAACTGTCCTCTGCCGGCAATCAACCACTGCCTGATATCTGTTTAGTACATCAATTCCCACGATACAATCAAAGTCTGACATAGCCAAAACAATCAAATCCGTCTTCAACTCATTGCCCTCAAAATAAATGAGGCACTCAGATAGTAGCCGATCCGCAATCACATTCCTTCCGGTGGGTGTCGAGACCATAAGAGGCGTGGGTAATGGAGACGTGCACATAAGATGTCTCTCTACGAAATTCGCAGACACAAAGGAATGCGAGGCACCTATATCTATCAAAATAAGAGCGAAGTACGTAAATAAATAACACGTACCAGCTATCACTTCCTCTGGAGCAACCGCAGCCTGCTCCCTCGTCAAAGCATACACCTGCCCCTGAGGCGGTCCCATTGTCTGATTTCCCAATTTTCTCGGCGTGCACTGTGGTCTTTGTTGCACTGCTCTGTCTGAGAATCTCCCTATAGTGTCTTGCTGTCCTCCCTGATTAGGACATTCTCTAGCAAAGTGGCCCTTTCTGGCACACTCATAACAAGTAGGGCATTCTCTTATTGGATGAGGCCCTCCACAATGATAGCATTGATTCCCCCAAACTTGCTTACTAGCGTATGTCCCCTATTAGATTGTGTATTGCTCCTGTGGTCCCCCATGCGACGAAAATCCGGTCGTCGACTACTGAATCTAGAAGATGATGAAGCTCCTCTTGACTTAAATTGGTCACCTCTTGGTTTCAGACTATCAGAGGTTGACTTCTGTGGGGCACTGGTGGTGGTAGTCTGCATATGCACCCACTTGTGAGAGCGTCGTCAAAGGAAGTAGGGTCATTAGTGATCACCCTGTCTCGGGCCTCAAACCTTTCAAGAAGTGTCTCATCTTTGCTTGAGTATTAGTGGCGATGTGAGGCACATATCTCAGTAATGAAGAGTAATGAAGAGCATAATCAGATACAATCATGCTGCCCTGTTTTAGGTTGGTGAATTCATCCTCTTTAATTTGTCGTGCAGCAGCCGAGAAGTATTGTGTTAGGAACCGAGTCCTAAATATTCCCCAACTTATTTCATGCCCTTGAGCCACTTGTTCCATTACTGTTGTCTTCCACCACATCAACGCCTTCTTGGCAAGTTGGAACTCCACTAATCTGATCCAAGCCGACTTTGCACAAGGGACTGCTACAAAGATCTGTTCCATTCTTTCCAACCATTCTTCGGCCTGTTCCCCCGTCTCAGTCCCCTCAAACATCGGCGGTCGGAATCCGAGGAATTGGGTCAAGCTCAGTTCTCCTGGTAACAATTGCTGTTCAGCAGGTTCTTGACCCACAGCTGGCTGTGGTAGAGGATTGGTATGCCCAACACTTGCATTAACACTTACTGCGTCTCCTATCTCAATGTTTGCTGCCATGCTGTAATACAAAGGTTAACAACAATACCAGAAACAGTATATATGTTACACCGTTAGATAACAAGAATGACAATAAGCATATTAGTATAACCATTATATACACCATTATGCACCACATGCATAGACGTGCTCATAAATAAACACCAAGCCAACCTGTTGGTAAGGCTACCCTTCACTCATTCCCTGGTTCTCTAACCACTGCTTTGATACCACTAATGTAAGGACCTCAGTTCCTTAAGTGAGGATTTAGGTACAATAAGAACTAAGTATGCATAATCAGAGTATTAAAAATTCGTGTTGATGACTTGAGCTATTAGAATTACAGTGCCAAATTAAAATTCCAAAAAGGATTAATTACATTCCCACTTAAATGAATGTTAATCCTATAGATTTATACAACTCCTAGAGTAGAGACTATACAAAAGAATCATGTCTTCCTATACCAATAGCGCTCCTTACAAGCTCACCGCATCAACCTGGTCCATAGCCCTTCTTGCCAAAAAGGTACCTACATGAACAACCCCACCATGAGCACATACATCATTCATCAACAAAACTCAAGGACAATAATATAAATAATTGCATGAAACATTTATCATGTATACTCCCTGAGTTGCCGCATTTACATACTTCCGTCGGTCGTTCTTGTTCCATAACTCATGTACATAGTCATTAGTTCATAATATCAGTGATCGACTCAGTATTTCATTCACATACAATGACATCCATCGATAATCACTTATCTAACACAGCTATTCCGGTCTTGTTATAACATCGGTATTTAGTACCCCTCACTTCGACATATAGCGGCATCATATGATACCCCTCACTTCAACATGACAGTGGCATAACCATCGCTTTGACATAACAGCGGCAAATATCATAATTCCATCGCTTCATATGACAGCGGCAAGTACCATATTCCTCGCTCAAATATAACAACCACCGCAACATTCAACCATACTCAAATACATAACAATGCACCTTGCATAAACCGAATAGCGTAATTTTATCACCAATTGCTCGTACGTCTCACTACGTACCTTTGTTCCAAAAGTGGAGATGTCGTGGGACTTTATCTCCTTGGTTGTGTTGCCACCTGGGATGGTTCTCCACATTCACACAAACCAATATTAAAAGCCAATAATAGTCCGATACCAAAAATCCCACAAAAATAACCAAAAACACATAATTGGGCTTCTCGCGATCGATCGTCAATGGGCCCCGATCGATCGCGAGATGCTATTGCCTCAACGCCAAAAATTTACCCTTCCGCGATCGATCGCTGAAAACATGCCGATCGATCACGGACTTCACCGATCGATCGTGCAAACTCGCGATCGATCGCGGAAAGTCTCTGCCGCGCACATGCTCGCGATCGATCAGGAGAATGCCCTGATCGATCGTGGAAGTCTGCACATGCGATTTTCATCCACTATTCACATTTCTTCTTCCTCAATCCCATTCCCTTCAAAATTTCCCAACCAATAACATCAAAAACCCATCAATAAAACACCAACCATCACAATACTACCAACAATCAACAAAACCAACACATTTCTTACCATAAAACCATAACCCAACCAACTACAACATATATCCAAACAAAGCCATTTTAAATCCCTAAAACACAAACCCAAAACAACACCAAACACATTCATATATTAAAATGGAGGATCCGTTACCACTTTGCTCCAAATGCTAGCAAGAAATCAAGTTTAGCAAAGTTTTCCTCCTCTTCCTTTAGCCAAAACGTAAGTGGTGGTTTTGGGGAAAGTTGTAGATAAATGAGGGATTTGAGAGAAATTAGGGAAGTGCTGGGGAGTTGGGGTATTAGGGGGGTTTAGTTAAAATTATGTCCCGGTATTTAGCATGATGTATAAAATACCTCAACATGATATTTTAAAGCATTTCCAAAAATGTACCATAACTTCAATTAAAACATGGTTTTCCAAAATAATCATTATTCACCACTATCAAACCATGCCAACACCCAATTTCCCAACATGCATCACATGCACCCTGAAATGCATTACCAGGTCACGCCCACCGCATGATTAAGCATTTCACCATATCAATTAATTCAACACTAAATTAATTAACACCTTAATATCACATAAACGTAATTAATGCCCAAATGCATATATCGGGGATATCACACCCACCTTCTCCCATTTCCCCTCTTTTTCTCTTGGAAGGAAAAATCATTGGAGGATGGCTTTCGGTGCGAGATTTCTCGAAGATAATTGGGTATGATTCTTCCCCTCGCTTTCATCTTCGTATTGATTGTGGTTTTGAGAAGTTCGGGTTGTTAGGTAATGGATTTGGGTTTTGGGGATTTTTGGTAAATTGTTATAGTAATGATTTTGGTGTTTTTATTGAGTTTAAATGGAATAATTGTAGTGTTGAAGATGTTGAGGGTGTTGGTTTTGAGTTTGGGTGTGAAAAAAGCAATTGCAGGTCGGGATCGATCGCGGCTTGGCACCAATCGATTGCGACATTACGTTGAAAAATAGATGACGATGAACAGTACTCGAGATCGATCGCGAGAAGTTGCCGATCGATCGTGGGGAGTCAAAAGATGTTGACGGTCGATCGCGGGTTTTAATTTTTGGCAGATTGTTCTCGCGAGAAAACGGCGATCGATCGCGGCCCTTGTTCCTTAGTTTTTTTCAAAATTTTGGTAAAAGTACTTTGGAATTGGGCTTTGTTTAGTCTATTTTCACGACGATGTTTACATTCCAATGGGAATATTACACTTTAAAAGAAATGGTTTGGGTTGAACTTTAATAAGATATACTACTCGTTCAAGTTAATCGATAACTCATTGAACGCATGAGAAGTTGGGATGTCTTGAGTAGTATACATAGTTCAATTTTTATGATTAATCATCATGTTGGGATGATGTAATTGGAGGTTGAGTACATGCTTGAGCATGCGGTTGTGTGCTTATAATTGATTGTGAGTTATTAACTGTGTCTAGCGAATAATTCACTGGATCTCGGGGCAAGGGCAAGGATTAGCTCTTGCTATTGGATTATAAGGTACGGGTAACGTACAAAAATAGTTAGATATATTATTGTCATGTTTATGAATAATATATTGTTATTATGATGCCACGAAATTAATTATATGCAATTTGAGCATTAATGATGTTTATATGATTAATTATGATGATAATTGATTTATATGTTGAAATTAATTATCTTGTTGAAATGCTTAGTCATATGGTAGGTGTGACCCGGGGTTGCATTTCAGGGTGCATGTTATGCATGTTAGAAAATGGGGGTGTTAACATGATTTATTTGTATTGATTGTTAATTATGAGGAAGATATGAATTTAGTGGAAGTTTGTTGCATTTTTGTAAAATGCTTTTAAAATACCATATTGGGGTATTTTATGCATCATGTTAATTTTGGGGTACATTTTTATAACCCTTATAACCCCTTTACCCCACTATAACCACTTCACTTTAACCCTCACTCCTAAATCCCCAATTTCACTCTCAAACCCTACCCATTTCCCATTTTCAAAAATTGGCAAGGAAGGAAGGAGAAGTCTTCACAAAACTTTTGTTTGTGGGATTTTTGTTAAGATTTGGAGTCCTCAAGAGGTATGAAACCCTTCCTAAAGTATGAATGGTGTTTGGTTTTGAAATGGGTTAGCATTTTGGGTTTTTATGTAGATTTGTTTTGGGTATGTGTTGAATGTGGTTGGGGTATGATTTTTGAAGTGTTTTATGTGGGTTTTAGTGAGTTATGATGATGTTTGAGTTGTTGGAAAGTTTGGGTTTGAAGGGTATGAGGTTGAGCTTGAAAAATGCTCAAAAATGGTGAAGGATCGCGCACACAGAAGGTGGCGATTGATCGCTACAAATGCAGCGATCGATCGCCGTGAGGCAGAAGGGTCAGGCAATCGATCGCTACATCGAAGCGATCGATCGGTAAGGCTCGCGATCGATCGCCTCGATGCAGCGATCGATCGCCAGCAGCTTAAAAGTGGCAAATGATGTTTTTTGTTGATTTTTTGGTATTGGGACTATAATTGGCTTCTAATATTGATTTGTATGGTTGTGTAGAACCATCCCAGGTACCAACAACATCAAGGAGATAAAGTTCTTCAACTTCTCCACTTTTGGAATTAAGGTACGTAAGAGACGTACGGGCATCGGACGGTAAAACACACTCATATACTATGACTACGCAATGATTGTATAAGTATGTGATGTTTATGATGATGATTATGATAAGGAAAGATATGATGATGTCTATGATGAGTAAAGATGATATGATGTTTATGATGATGATTATGATAAGGAAAGATATGATGATGTCTATGATGAATAAAGATGCTCTGATGTTTATGATGTATGTTAAACTATGTTACTAGAAATGGTAGAATATCCGGTGGTTGTTATGGGCAAGCGAGGAAGGTACTTACCGCTGACATAGCTAGCGAGGAGATACATCCGCTATCAAGGTGTAGCGAGGGGTATCACAGTACCGCTATATGTCGAAGCGAGGGGGCCAATTGTGCCGCTGTCATAGCAGGACCAGGTTAGTCACATTTCTAATTAACATTGTTGATTATGAGCATATATGTGAAGTATGATTTTAATCATTTATGTCAAGAATTAATGATTATATGCATGACTATGAAACAGGGACAACCAAAGTGGGTTAATGCGATTAACCAGGAAGTATATGTTAACCAATTATTTTCATGCATTTATTTATATGCCATTATCTTATGTTGTTAAGCAACGATGTACATGCTCATGATGGGTTATTCCTGTAGGTACACTTTTGGACTGAAAGCTAAGGGTCGGGTTGAGGCAGTGAGCTAAAAGGAGCATGAAAGAATATAGGATGCAGGATTTTGGATAGTCTCGACTCTAGGAGTAGTGTAAACCTATAATGTTAGCATTCGTTTATGGGAATGTAACTAATAAGTTTTGAAATTTCATTTTTGGCCTGTAATTCTATTAGCTCAAAGCTACAACCGGGACTCTAAGATGTCACTAATGCATGTTTAGTCCATAATACGTGATTATGATGATGTTAAGGTAGGAAGACCCTACAGTTATTGAAATCATTATGATATGCATTCAGGATCGTGGGATGCCGCTATTGGTGCGAGCAATGAGTAATGTTGTCGTTGCTGAGTGAGCATTGGATTGTGATACCGCAGGTGTTGAGCGAGCGATGGGACAGGATGTGGTGAAACTGCGAAATCATTAATTGATATGTATGTGATTTCTGTAAATCATTAGTGTAATGATTTAACTATATTTGATTATGAAATTGGCCTGGTGAGAATGAGTTTAGTTAATCAATGTAATGATTAACTGATTTTGGGAGTTTTATGGTTTTGGCTATTGTGAGAATAGGAACAGCATGGGGAATCCCATATGATGACGATACTTTACAGGGAGTATCTTTTAAATTTATAGTTTTATATTTTGTAAATTATGAATTGTGGTGTTGTTGTTATTGAGATGGTGTTATTGGTATGCTCACCCCGTGTGGGGCTGTTTCTGTTGGGACAGATAGAACAGGTACAACATTGGCTCTAAAGTTGAGTTTGAGGTGTTGATTGGAAATGCTTCCAGAGCTGATGTACCAATGTTGGTATTGGCTAGTACGTTTATACAATAGATAGACATTACTTATTCAATGCTCGCATGTGAGCATTCTTATGTGTATATGGATTGTATAAGGGCTTGAGATTTCTCTTTCATTTATAAATTGCATGCAATTAATTACGGACCCATTGCATGATGAATTGAGAATATGGGATTGGTGCATTTTACAGTGTATACTTGTGTTAGTTAGATTGTATTGGGAATTGAATGAGAAGTGGATTAATGTCAAAAATTATATAGTTGGCATGACATTGCTAGTAAAGTGTGATGCCCGGGAATTAATGGTGTTAATCCCGTTGTGGTAATGATCCTTAATGAATTTTAATTGTGGCAATTATGAATTAATTGTGGTATTGGGACTCCCGATGATTTTAAATCCGGTATTTGGGGTCATTGGATCCAAGGGTTGAGACTGTATTCTCATCGTGGTAATAAACCTTAGAATTTGATTTTTGGTGGGATCTGGGGTCTGGGGTGCTTTATGTTGGGGCTGGTAATGGAAATTGAGAGGTAATTATTGAACACATATGATTTTTAATGAGTCATGATGTATTTGTGGAGGACTGGGGATTTTTGAGACTTGGTACTATATATATGCTAAGATGGCTCGATGTTTAGCCATTTTCCCTCTCCTCTCTCTCTCTCCCCTCCCACGCCTCTTCCCCCATTTCCCCAAACCCTTCTTTTCTCCTCCCATGGAAGAATCGAGCAAGGCTCGATCTCGGAGCAAGATTTCACAAAGATAATGATGTATTGGACTTTCCCTCTCCTCTATCTTCGTTTTGATTGTGGTATTGTTTTTGGTTAAATTATGTGGTGGGTTTGGAATTTGGGGATTTTTGGTAAAAATCTTAAAGTTTGTTATTGGAGTTTTTAATGAGTTCTAATGGAGTATTTGAGGTGTGGAAGGAGTATGAGGTGTTGGTTTTGAGTTGGGTGTCGAAAAACATCATTGAAGCTCGAGTTTTTCGAAAAAACGCAGGTGGCGATCGACCGCGGCTTGGCGCCGATCGATCGCGACGAGATTTTGGAAATTTTTGAAGATGTACAGTGCTGGTGATCGATCGCTAAGTCTCGGCGATCAATCGCGAGGGGTTTGGGGATCGATCACGGAGACTCGTGATCGATCGCGAGAGGGTTCTGTTGGCCACTGGTTCGCGCGATCGATCGCGATGAAATCGGCGATCGATCACGGCTCGAAGAAGTGGGTTTTTTTCAAAACATTGGAAAAATTTGGGATTTTGGTAACGTTTTAATTAGCCGATTTTCGGGGCAATGTCTACATTCCAGTGGGAATGATACACTTTTAAAATTGGAATGGTTGAAGCCAAATTTTAATAAAAAAATGGGATACTCGTTTTAGTAAGTAGTTAACCTTTGTACTTATAAAATGGAATATTTTGGGTATTACGTATGCTTAGCCCGGAGTCTTTTAAATTGAATAATCGTCATTAATTGATGATATATTTGGGGTTTGTAAACGTGCTTGGACACGTGGTTGCATGCTTGTAATTAATTATTAATTGTGTTTAGCACATAATTCATCGGTCACGGTACCAAGGCAAGGTTGAATTCGAACTACGGAATTATAAGGTACGTATAACGTACGAGCATAGCTTTAAATGTATTATTGTAATTGTTGTGCATGATATGATATAGTTGCGATAATTTGATTGATATTACGAACTATATGGTGCCGCTATGGAGCGAGCAATGTTTAGGATGTTGTCGCTATGAAGCGAACATCGGTTATGGTACCGCCGCTGTTGGGCGTGCGAGGGAACGGAACTGTTGAAACAGTGATTAGATATATGAGATATCCGCAATCACTCTTTAATGGAACAATGTTATTAATTATGAGATTGATAGTTTGGAAAACGGATTAGTTAATCAATGTGAAGATTAACTGGCTTTTGGGAATTTGATGGTTTCGGTTATTTTGAGAACAGGAACAGCATAGGGGATCCCGGATGAGGATGATGCCATCCAGGGAGTGTCTTTTAATATTCATAGCCTTTACATTGTGTAAATTATGAATTGTAATATTGTGCTTAATACACTAAATGGGTTAAGGGCACGAGGTCCTTACATTAGTGGTATCAGAGCTGTGGTTTGCTCTTTGGGGCTGTTGAGGGCCTAAGAACATGTTGATGGAAATGGGTAGCACATACTTATGCATGATGGTAGTTAGTGTTGTGTGACACAACTATGTCGCTTATGTGCGTTTCTGATTTGTGCTCATAATTGGAATATGTTGTTGCTAACCATGGTGGGTTCAGGGTCATATGAGATATGGATTATGCATTGTGGTTGCATGTATATTTGAGTGATGATTTTAATGATTTGCCGTTGTCATGTGAAGCGATGATAGAATACTTGTCGCTGTCAAATCATAGCGAGGAAAGAATTTTGCCGCTAAATGTTGAAGCGATGGTAAATGTTGCATGTCACATTTGAAGTGAGGTTATTCGTTGCCGCTAATATGTCGAAGCGAGGGGTATTAGTACCGCGGTCATGACGAAGTGAGGTGCATTAAAATACACTCATAGCGATGTGTATTGGGATATGAAATACTTTGCCGCTGTCATACCGTAGCGATGAAAGAATATTTGCCGCTAATATATAGAAGCGAAGAACACGACCGCTGACATATTATAACGGATATTAATTGCCGATGGTATGTCGAAACGAGGGGTATTGGTGTCGCTGTCATACCGTAGCGATGAGAGAATAATTTCCGCTAATATGTAGAAGCGAAGAACACGACCGCTGTCATATTATAGCGAGGGATATTATTTGCCGCTGGTATGCCGAAGCGAAGTAACGATGAAGGATATTTGCCGCTAATATGTAGAAGCGAAGAACACGCCGCTGTCATATTATAGCGAGGGATATCATGCCGCTATTCTATTGGCGATGGTTCATGCCGCCGAGTTTATATAGCGATGGTTCATTCCGCTATTCTATTGGCGATGGTTCATGCCGCCAGGTATATATAGCGATGGTTCATTCCGATATTCTATTGGAGATGGTTCATGCCGCCGGGTATATATAGTGATGGTTCATTCCGCTATTCTATTGGCGATGGTTCATTCCGCCGGGTATATATAGCGATGGTTCATTCCTCTATTCTATTGGCGATGGTTCATGCCGTCGGGTATATATATAGCGATTGTTCATTCCGCTATTCTATTGGCGATGGTTCATGCCGCCGAGTATATACAGCGATGGTTCATTCCGCTATTCTATTGGCGATGGTTCATGCCGCCGGGTATATATATAACGATGGTTCATTCCACTATTCTATTGGCGATGGTTCATGCCACCGGGTATATATAGTAATGGTTCATTCCGCTACATCTATGGTGATGGTTCATGCCGTCGGGTATTATATAGCGCTGGTACATTCCGCTACATCTATGGCGATGGTTCATACCGCCGGGTATCTATAGCAATGATCTATTCCGCTGATTCTATAGCGAGGGTTTATGTCGCTGATCCTATGGCGATGATTTATGCCGCTGATTCTATAGCGAGGGTTCATGCCGCTGATTATGAAGCGAAGTTTCATGCCCCTGATTTTATATAGAGGGGTCATACCGCTGATTTTATAAGTCGGGATTGTGCCGCCTTCGAGCGATGGGTACTGATTTCGTACCGCTATTGGGCAATGGGTACAGGTATGCTATTATCTTATTAGCAATGAGTTATGGTAGAGTACTATTCTCTTAGTGTTATTGTGGATGTCATGTATTGACATATACCGTCACGTATTTGACGATGAGATTATGGATGTCATGTATTGACATATATACCGTCAAGTGTTTGACGATGAGATTATGGATGTCATGTATTGACATATACCGTCACGGGTTGACGATGATATTGTGGATGTCATGTGTTGACATGTACCGTCACATGATGACGATGACATAGAGGATGTTCTATGTGGACGGATGTCATCGTTACGATGAAAAATACAGTTAGGTGTATGTATTTAGTCGTATGGTTTGAGTGCCAATGATGGGCGCATGGTAGTGTCTGAGTCACTGGTTGATGAGACAATTTTGCCGAGCAGGTTTGCTCGATGAATTATTGGATGCGCCGTACATGAAGTGTACCGCCGCACACATTTGAGGTAAATATTTTACGAGTAGTGGTACCTTTGGGTATACTCGTTGGGATGGCTATTGCCAAGTGACTGGCGGTAAGATCAGTTATTGAGGAAACTACTTGCATATACCGATGTGACGTATGGTAGACATAGTAACACCCACACATGAAAGTGTGGAATAAATCCTAATGGATTAGGATTTCTTTTTGGTTGAGTAAGTACACTAGGATGTCCATTGTGCTTTGGTGTTTTAGAGAAATATTGGGTGATGACCCACTACTCTAAATGTATGTTACGGTATGGTATACCTGGATGGAACTTATGATACGTTGGTAGGTTTGGTATAAAGCTAAGGAGGCAGCGATCTGCTAGCCAAGTATTGTTGCAGTGTTATAGTGTGCTTGTTGTAGCCATTATACTGCTCGTTGGAACCGAGTTTGGTGAATCGTATAATGATACAATGAGGGTTTATGGTGAACTCTTGTAGTCACTATGTGGCATGAGGTTTGAGACAGGGAATACCTCACGGGGACGTTTATACGTCAAATACTTTGAGGGATCTGTATCGGAACAGCTCAACTTTGTTGGGAATACCAACGTGAGTGTCGACAAGTTGTTGTTGGCTCTGGTTGAGCATCCTTGCATATGGAATGCAATGGGAGGACACAATTGGAATTGTAAGATATAGTTAGTGGGTGACACTGCTATATCGATTGTATCTCTTGGAGAGATTTGGAACATACTGTCATAGAGACAGCTGGTATGGTCGAGGGTTGATTGTGAATCGGCCATGGTAAGCATTACTGATGTTGGACTGGGTAATGGCTTTCTATTTTCTGAGAGACGTACGAGGAGCGTCTCCGGGGAAATGCTCGAGATTGTGGAGTACTATGGTACAGAGCATTGTTAGCATTGGTATACGTCGTGTATACGGATTTTGGATTGGTAATAGTTGCAAGGATGCACTATTCTGAACCCGTTATGTATTTATTGGTTCCTGGATATATTTTGGCATCAATATATCCAGGTTTTCCCAAACGATGGTTCGAGGTTGGAGGGTCATGGGTTCATGACACTTTCCTTGTGCGGAAGGCAATATTGATATACCTACCTATTGGGAATCCTTAGGAGATTCGTTGAGTCGGTTTGGTGGTGTTGATGTTGTAATCGCACCATTGGTCTTTGGTTCGTCAATCATCATTCTCCACTGGGTGAGAATAACTGGGGATTGACAGTTGTAATTTGGGCTTTTGGGTATGATTGGTGATACCCGAGTCGATTGCATTGAGTATGCATGTAGTATTGGTGTTTAGACATGTATACCAGTGTGTGTGTACGAATGCCAGCATTTTTTTCTTGGTACTTGTCTAGCATCGGATTAGGATGCTTGGATGGATGAATCTCTGGTGAGAGACTGTGGCATCTTGAGATAGGTAATCTCGCTAGCACGGTGTATTCTGAAGAATAATCGTGGGGTCCGGTTGACTTCCCTTTGAGGAGGGATTGTCGAATTTTGGGGTCATGGTAGTTCCTTACTGGGTAATTCGATGCATCCCTATGTTAGGATTGATGAATCCTAGGGTAACGAGGGATGGCCAGGATTGAATCTGTTGGGTGTCGTTGTTGACACGAGTGGTGAGAATGCAATCGAGTTTCTTGCATGTTCTCTATGGAAATTGAGACCTTGTGGATTCTCGATGGTGTATTTGGACCAAGATGTGTTTTCTTGGAACAAACAGATGTTGATATATGTGGAGATGTGTTTTGTGTTGATTGGTGGCCATGAGTTGCCCAATCCGAGTTGCAAAGTGGTGCAACTACTCCTTCGATGGAGATGGATTAGGAGAACGGAAATCGAGTTTAGTGTGAGTACACTATTGTGTACTGGTGGTTTCCTTGGTAACGATGTATGTGTAACATCGTAGGCTAAGTCGTAGAGATATCATTGAGGCGATATCTATATTGGAATCACGAATGATTCGTTGGATAGCGGTTAGGGTTGACTGACTGCTTTTGGGTGGTTAGCATCGAGGCATGCTGACGTCCTTTTGAGATTGTGATGGTTTGGAATGTTTACTCCATTCCAGAGATTTGGTGCGAGGTCGGTGTCCTCGCAGTTGGTGTGTCGTTCATGATGCGCTCATTATTTGACGATGTGAATCCGTTTGGATTGTGTGGTCTTGGCTATACGTGGAATACGCCTGTGCAAATTTCGAGGACGAAAGGATAATTGTGATGCCCATGAATTAATGGTGTTAATCCCGGTATGGTAATGATCCTTAATGGATTTTAATTGTGGCAATTATGAATTAATTGTGGTATTGAGATTCCCGAGGAATTTAAATCTGGTATTTGGGGTCGTTGGATCCAAGGGTTGAGACTGTATTCTCATCGTGGTGATAAACCTTGGAATTTGGTTTTTTGTGGGATCTGGGGTCTAGGGTGCTTTATGTTGGGGCTGGTAATGGAAATTGAGATTGAGAGGTAATTATTGAACACATATGATTTTTAATGAGTCATGATGTATTTGTGGAGGACTTGAGATTTTTGAGACTTGGTACTATATATATGCCAGAGGGCTCGGTGTTTAGCCATTTTCCCTCTCCTCTCTCTCTCCCCTCCCACGCCTCTTCCCCTATTTCCCCAAACCCTTCTTTTCTCCTCCCATGGAAGAATCTAGCAAAGCTCGATCTCGGAGCAAGATTTCTCAAAGATAATGAGGTATTGCGCTTCCCCTCTCCTCTATCTTCGTTTTGATTGTGGTATTGTTGTTTTTCGTTAAGTTATGTGTTGGGTTAGGAATTTGGGGATTTTTGGTAAAAATCTTAAAGTTTGTTATTGGAGTTTTTAATGATTTCTAATGGGGTATTTAAGGTGTTGAAGGAGTATGGGGTATTGGTTTTGAGTTGGGTGTGGAAAAACGCAATTGAAGCTCGAGTTTTTCGGAAAATCGCGGGTCGCGATCGATCGCGGCTTGGCCCCGATCGATCGCGGCGAGATTCTTGAAATTTTTGAAGATATACCTTGCTGGCGATAGATCTCTAAGTCTCGGTGATCGATTGCGAGGGGTTTGGCGGTCGATCGTGGAGACTCGCGATCGATCGTCAGAGGGTTCTATTGGCCACTGGTTCGCGCGATCGATAGCGATGAAATCGGCGATCGATCGCGGCTCGAAGAAGTGGGTTTTTTTCAAAACTTTGGAAAAAGTTGGGATTTTGGTAACGGGGTTTAATTAGTCGCTTTTCGGGGCAATGTCTACATTCCAATGGGAATGATACACTTTTAAAATTGGAATGGTTGTAGCAAAAGTTTAATAAAAAAAATGGGATACTCGTTTTAGTAAGTGGTTAACATTTGTACTTATAAAATGGAATATTTTGGGTATTACGCATGCTTAGCCCGGAGTCTTTTAAATTGATTAATCGTCATTAATTGATGATATATTTGGGGTTTGTAAACGTGCTTGGGCACATGGTTGCATGCTTGTAATTAATTATGAATTATTAATTGTGTTTATCACATAATTTATCAGTCACGAGACCAAGGCAAGGTTGAATTCGAACCACGGAATTATAAGGTACGTATAACGTACGAGCATAGCTTTAAATGTATTATTGTAGTGCATGATATGATAGAGTTGCGATAATTTGATTGATATTACGAACTATATGGTGCCGCTATGGAGCGAGCAATTTTAGGATGTTGTCGCTACGGAGCGAACATCGGTTATGGTACCGCCGCTGTTGAGCGTGCGAGGGAACGGAACTGTGGAAACAGTGATTAGATATATGAGATATCAGCAATCACTCTTTAATGGAACGATGTTATTAATTATGAGATTGGTAGTTTGGAAAACGGATTAGTTAATCAATGTAATGATTAACTGGCTTTTGGGAATTTGATGGTTTCGGTTATGTTGAGAACAGGAACAGCACCGGGGATACCGGATGATGATGACGCCATCCAGGGAGTGTCTTTTAATATTCATAGCCTTTATATTGTGTAAATTATGAATTGTAATATTGTGCTTATTGGATTGGTGGTATTGGTATGCTCACTCCGTGTGGGGGCTGTCTCTATGGGGACTGGTGAACAGGTACATTGATGGCTTTGGAGTTGAGCTCGAGCTGTTGATTGGGGGTACTTCCAGGATCGAGGTACTAGAGTTGGTATTGAGTACGACATTTTGTACAGTAGATACACATATACTTATTTGATGCTCGCATGTGGGCACTATTATGTATATGTGGGTTGTATAAAAAGGCATGAACCTTTCTCTTTTCATATGTATGTTGCATGCAATTAATTAGGAATTGCAAAATGAATTGAGAACGTGTTAGGGTATTATAAGGGTGCATGATATGTTAAATGGGCTTGGTTGGGAAAAAAACGGGATACTTAATGGAATGATGCAAAGGAAATTTTAGCGATGGTATTTCATGCCACGATTGTATGTAGTCTTTCCCTTGATAACATGATTGTATGGACTAATTGCATGGGTTAATACACTAATAGTGGGTTAAGGGCACGGGGTCCTTACATAAAGCATGTATAAGAATTCCCTAATGGCGATGAAAGTATGCACTAACATTTGTGATAATGCACTGATAGCGGGTTAAGGTGGCGAGGGTCTTACACCTTGTGGGTTCGACAATCAATATTCATAAGATCTGTTATAAAACTTGACATTGTGCACTTGCGGTTAAATCGCATACATATAATACACCATTGGAAATTTATTGTTAAAGTAATGTGAGATCACTTGGCATCCCGTGGTTGGATGGTTGCCTCCACATAATTCACAAGTGATCACTTGAGCTTGCATTGATGTCATGTTCATGCTGTCCAGCTTCTTGTTCAATGCCTCAATTTGGGCGCTCAAAGTACTGACTTCATCCACTTGATAAACTCCATGTTAGATCCTTGGTATTTTCATCTCGGATTGCCACTGATAACTATTAGAAGCCATTTGTTCCAATAGTTCATAAGCTGCTTCCGGTATCTTTCTCATAATGGTACCTCACGATGTTTCATCAACCATAGTTCGATTAGCAGAAAATAAACCATTATAGAATTTCCTTACCTGAAGCCAAATGGGGAGGCCATGATGTAGGCATTTTCTTAATAGGTCTTGAAAAGTTCCCAAGCTTCATACATTGATTCGGGATAATGTTGTGCAAATGTAGTAATATCATTTCGCATCTTAGCGGTCTTGAATGGTGGGAAGTTCTTTGACAGGAACATTTGCACCATCTCATCCTAGATAGTAATTGATCATGTAGGCAGTGAATGTAACCAAGACTTAGCTTTATCCTTTAATAAGAAAAGAAAGAGTCGTAACCTGATGGCGTTGTCAGTGACACAATTATGTTTGAAAGTATCACAAATCTCAAAGATGTTGGAGATGTGGGCATTATGATCATTAGTAGCCGATCCTCCAAACTGGATTGAGTGCTTGATCATTTGAATAATAGCAGGCTTGATTTTGATGTTATTCGCCTAAATACTGGATCTAATGATACTAGACAATGATCCATGGAACGAGGGATGATCATAATCCATGAGTGATCGTCTAATAGCTGCCTCCTCTTTTCTTTGTTCACCTTCTCCGTCTCTTCCTTGGTTGTTATCAGTCATTGTTCGAGCTTCTCGTAGTCTCCTAGGAAATGTTCTCTCAATTTTCGGATCAATAGGCTCAAGTATATGTTTACTGCTCCTTAGCATGCAACCAGATACAACAACCTGCAAAAAATCAATCAAGTAAACAATAGTAGTGGAAAAAAATCGAAAATAAAAGTAACAATGGCTAAATTAGAGTCACCTAGTCTCGTATGATATACTTAAACTAGTCCTTGGCAACATTGCCAAAAACCTGATCGTGAATTATTAAACAATAAAATTCCAGTGTAGCGCGGTTATACCACAAGTGCAAGGTTGTCAAGTTTTAGTATTGTCAAGAACCGGTTGTCGAACCCACGGGGACTAGAAAATAAGTACCAAATTCAAATAGCTTAACTATATTTATGTGATATCCCCGAAATGATTAGGTGTTATTTTAAACATTAATCATTGTTGTGAAAATTTTGGTATTAATTCATTGGGTGGAATTAATTATATTGGGGAAATGCATTTCAGGGTGCATGTGTTATATGTTGGGAATTGGGTTGTGGCTTGATTATTTGGGGTATGTATTGGTCATTGTGGATTAGCATGTTTAATGGGAATTGAATTATTTTATTGTTTAAATACTAAAAAAAAATATCAAGTGATGATATTTTAATACATCGTGCTAAATACCGGGACCAAAACATAACACACCAACCCACCCAACACCCACCACCCCCCCAACCCATGCTGATGACTCTGCACACCTGCCCATACTCATCACTTTAATCTCCCACCATTCAGTCTCCATCACCTCTTCTCCCCAACCTTCCTCTCTTCATTTTCGTCCAGCAGCAGATTATCACATAGGAGGAGGAAATCTACCATTTTAGTGCTTGAAAACTTGCCAAAAAATCGGAGCAAAAAGGGTAAGGAACCATACCCTGTTTTTGGTTAATGTTTTGGTTGTGTTGTGATGGGTTTTGGTGTGAAAATGGCATGCTAGGTTAGGTTTTGGTTAAACCTTTGATTTGAATACTTTGATGGTGTTTTTATGATGTTCCTAGCATGTTTGTATGGGTATGTTGTGTGTCTTATGTGCTAGATTAGATGGCTTAAAAGTAGGTGCTCGAAAATCTGGAAAAATAAAATGATACCCTGTTTTTCAGAGAACTTGGATGGGTACTGATATAGTTGAGCGATTTTTATGCATGTGGTTAAGTTTGGGTGGAATTTCAATATGAATACATTCATGGTAGTACCTAGTAACTCTTAGCATGTTTATTCAAGCATGAGGTGTGCCATATATGCTAGATTTGATGGTATGAATATGAGTGTTCAAGAATTCTGGAAATCGCGTTTTTACAGGGTAGCTCGATCGATCGAATTCCCTTCTCGATCGATCGAGCGGGGCAGAATATTTTTAAAGAAGGGTTCGATCGATCGGAAGATTTCTCGATCGATCGCTGAAGGTCCTCGATCGATCGGCGATACCATTTCGATCGATCGAGTGAGGCAGAACTTGGGCATCGAATTAAGTGTCTTCTCGATCGATCGAGCTTGAGGTGACGATCGATCGAAGGTCACAGATGTTGAAAAAATATAAATTGTCATATTTTGCTTAGTTTTGATATTGGATCGTAATGAGACATCTAATATTGTGTTGTACACTTGTGTAGAGCCATCACAGGTAGCCACACAACGCAGGGGATAGAGTCCTGCAATACACCATATTTTGGAAAGGTACGTAAACGACGTACGGGCGTCCCAACGGTAACATGTATTTTATGTTTGTCTATTTGACACATGATAGATGCAAAGTTGTGCATTAAGAGTATTATACATGTTGATATGCATTGTTGTTGCATGTTTATATTGTGGAATAAAGAGTGTATATTCCACGAGTCAGGGTTATCCCAGTGATGATTTTAATGCTTACCGCTTATACCGCTAAAAATGTGGAGCGGGAGGGGGGAGGCTCGCTTGCACATGGAGGCGAGGTATGTCATACGAAGCGAGGAAGAGATACCGCTTGTATGAAGAAGCGAAGAAGAAGTACCGCTTGTTAAGAAAATTACGAAGCAAGGGGCATTAAAATACACTGATGATAAACTGACTAAGAAAGATTTAAGATTAAGAAGTGAAGTTATGTCATGACATTTATTTAAAGAAGCCATAATTTCATATAATGATTTGATTATGAGTTATGGTACAGGGACAACCAATGGGCGTTTTAAATGCATTGGAAATACAGGAAGTATTTTATATCTATGATTGTGCATTATGCTTTATATTCATATTATGTTGAATATGAATTATGATGTGCTCATGTGTTGGGGGTTGTCTTTGTAGGTGCATTTAATACAGAGAACAAGGGTCGGGGTTGACACGTTGAGCTTTAAGGAGTGCTACAGGATTAGCAGATCAGAGTTTCATTTTGTATAGTTTCTACAAGGAGTGTAGTAGAACTATAGTCTTACATGCTGTTACTAGGAAATGTAACCAATCCCTTTTGAAATTCTTTTGGTACTGTAATCTCTATAAGCTCAGGATATCAACACGGCCTAATACTCTGATTATATATGATTAGTTCTCTTAATTGCACCTTATGTTGTTGATTAGATAACGGGGTCTCACATTTAGTGGTATCAGAGCAGTGGTTAGATAACCAGGAAACGAGTAAAGGATAGCCTTTAGAAACAAGTTGGCTAGGTATTCATTGGTAGGCATGTTTATGCATGTGGTGCATATTTTTGTATAAGTTGTTATACTAACATGCTTTTGAACGTGATTACTCTTATTATCTAACGGCTTATATTATGAATTGGTTTTGGTATTGTTGTTAACCTCTGTGTTACAGCATGGCGGCTATTAATCCGGAGAACCCCAATGAAGAGGTAGGGGATATAGGCAGTATCAATGCCAGTATTGCTCAGTCAAATCCTCTACCACCACCTGTTGTAGGCGTGGAGCCTATTGCACAGATACTGCTACCAGGGGAGATAAGTCTGACCCAGTTCTTGAGCTATCATCCACCGCAATTTGAAGGAACTGAGACTGGGAAAGCAGCCGAGGAATGGCTTGAGAGACTAGAGCAGATATTCGTATCAGCGCCCTGTGCACGGACTGCCTGGCTGAGGTTGGCAGAGTTTCAGTTGGATAAGAAGTCTTCCATGTGGTGGAAGACAACAGTTATGGAGCTGAGGGCTCAGGGTATGATGGTTGATTGGACTGTATTCAGGACCCGGTTCCTTAACCGGTACTTTTCTGCAGCTGCCAGACAATTAAAGGAAGATGAGTTCACTAATTTGAAGCAGGGCGGCCTGTCAGTGTCAGATTATGCTATGCAGTATTCCTCACTATTGAGGTATGTACCTCATATTGCCGTGAGCATTCATGCCAAGATGAGGCATTTCCTGAAGGGACTGAGGCCAGAGTTATTTGATCGGGTTGTCTCCAACAACCCCAGCTCTTTTGATGACGCCCTGACTAGGGAAGAGCTGGCAGAGATTGCAGTGGGCGTGTACAAGGAAGTTGTACCCCCTTTCGTACCACCACAGAGACCTGTTGTTGATAGCCTGAGGCCACGAAGAGACCAGTTTAAGCCTCGTGGGGCCTCTTCATCTTCTAGATTCAGTGGGAAGAAGTCTCAGAGTCAGAAACAAAGCAATCGGGGACAAATACAGGGGAATAAGACAGGGGGGAACAGGTGTGACCACTGTGGAGGATTTCATTCGTCACGTGACTGCCGAGGCTGTTATGTTTGTGGCAAGGTGGGCCACCTGGCTAGGGCTTGCCCCAATCGGGCAGGTCAGGCAGACTCAGGGCCCGAATAGGCCAAGATTTGACGCTAGGACGGCACCACCGAGACAGCAGTTTGCACCTCGACCACAGGGAGGTCAGGCGACAGGACCGCCGCAGGGTCAGGTGTATGCACTGACTCGGGAGCAGGCTGAGGCAGCCCCGGAGGAGGTTATTGCTGGTACGTGTCATTTACTTACGTACCCCTCATTTATTTTGATAGATACAGGTGCTTCCCACTCTTTTGTATCTGCTGCTTTTGTGGAGAGACACCGGTTGTGCTCGTCTCTGTTACCCACGCCTCTCATGGTCTCGACACCCACGGGAAAGTATGTGACTGCAGACCGAATGTTATCTGATTGCCTCATTTATTTTGAGGGCAATGATCTGAGGGCCGATCTGATTCAGTTAGAGATGGCAGATTTTGACTGCATTGTCGGCATTGATGTGTTGAGCTGATACCGAGCTGTGGTAGATTGCCGACACAGGATGGTACGATTTCTATCGGATCAGGGGTTTCAGTGGACCTTTTATGGGGACGGCTCTCGTCCAAGGATTCCAGTGATCTCAGCGGTTAAGATGTCTCGGTTATTAGAACGCGGTCATACAGGTTACATCATTTATGCCGTGGATGTATCTGAGGAAAAGGAAGAATTAAGGATCGGGGATATACCAGTGGTTGCAGAATTCTTCGATGTGTTCCCGGATGAGATTCCAGGGTTTCCGCCGATCAGAGATGTTGAGTTCGAGATCGAGCTACTGCCAAGGACATCTACTATTTCCCGTGCTCCTTATAGGATGGCACCGGCAGAGCTGAGAGAACTGAAGGTACAGTTACATGAACTCCTCGACAAGGGATACATTCGTCCTAGTGTATCGCCTTGGGGTGCACCAGTATTGTTCGTGAAGAAAAAGGATGGTTCGATGCGCCTATGTATCGATTACCGTCAATTGAACAAAGTGAATATTACGAACAAGTACCCCCTTCCGAGGATTGATGACTTATTTGATCAGCTTCAGGGCATAGAGATTTACTCAAAGATTGATTTGAGGTCAGGCTACCACCAGATACGGGTTAGAGCTGATGATATCCAAAAGACAGCTTTTAGAACTCGGTATGGACACTACGAGTTCTTGGTGATGCCATTCGGGGGTGACGAATGCCCCGGCTGTCTTTATGAGCCTGATGAACCAAATATTTCAGGAGTACCTTGATCAGTTTGTGATCGTATTCGTTGATGACATCCTTGTCTATTCAAGAAGTGAAGAGGAACATGCTATTCATTTGAGGACAGTGCTACAGATCCTCAAAGATCACCAGTTGTATGCCAAACTCAGCAAGTGTGAGTTCTGGCTGAGCACCGTAGCATTGTTGGGCCACATTATCTCTCGAGAGGGGATCTTAGTAGACCCGAGGAAGGTAGAGGCAGTTATGGATTGGTCTGCCCCTACTACAGTATCTGAGATTCGGAGTTTTCTTGGTTTGGCAGGGTATTATCGACACTTCGTCGAAGGATTTTCAAATATTGCCAAACCACTGACGCAACTAACTCAGAAGAGAGTCCCATTCTGTTGGACAGAAGCTTGTGAACAGAGTTTCCGGGAGTTGAAGCACAGATTGACTTCAGCACCAGTGTTGGTAATTCCCAGGGAGAACAAAGGGTTCGTTCTCTATACCGACGCATCGCTTCAGGGTCTAGGATGCGTATTGATGCAGGAAAGGCATGTAGTGGCTTATGCTTTGAGACAGTTGAAGCCACACGAGACGAGGTATCCAGTCCATGATCTGGAGCTAGCAGCTATAGTGTTAGCCTTGAAGATATGGCGACACTACGTATATGGTACCTCATTTACCATCTTCACTGATCACAAGAGCCTGAAGTTCTTGTTTACACAGGCTGAGCTGAATATGAGGTAGAGGAGATGGATGGATTTGCTGAAGGATTATGATTGTGAAATCCTATACCATCCCGGGAAAGCAAATTTGACAGCCGATGCTTTGAGTCGGAAGGTGAGGAGCACGGCAGAGGATGCCATGTGTCTATCAGCTATGTTGGGCTCCTACTGCCATTTGGGATTTGATTATGATGTGTCTGCTTCACCGGTACAGGTTTTGACCTTATTAGCTGAGCCTGTTATTTTTTATCACATCAGGAAGGCTCGGGAGACTGACGAGGAAGTTCAGAGATGGTTGTCAGTGGTTCGTCTGGGCCAGTCGTCGAAGTTCAGGACGGCTGAGGATGGTTCCTTGAGGTTAGGTGATCGATGGGTGGTTCCGAGTACGCCTGAGTTGCGTCAAGGAATACTACAACGAGCTCATTGCAGCAGGATGAGTATCCACCCAGGCGGAAAGAAAATGTACAAAGACTTATGTAGCCAATTTTGGTGGAGACGAATGAAACAAGATGTCACCACACTCGTCAAGAAATGTCTGATTTGTCATCAAGTGAAGCCTGAGAGGCATAGGCCTGGTGGTGAGCTTAGAAGTCTGGAGATACCAGAATGGAAGTGGGAGCACGTATCCATGGATTTCATGACCCACTTTCCGAGGACAGTTTCGGGTTTTGATGCTATCTGGGTAGTCGTGGACAGACTGACTAAAGTGGCTCACTTCATTCCATATTGTATGACCTTCACGTACTTGAGGATGGCTCAGTTATATGTCAGAGATGTGGTGAGACTGCATGAGATCCCTGTTTCGATTGTGTCTGATCGAGATCCGCGGTTTACATCTCACTTCTGGGAAGGTCTTCAGTCAGCTCTAGGTACAGAGTTGAGGTTGAGCACAGCCTATCATCCTCAAACGGACGGCCAGACCGAGCGTACCATACAGACGCTCAAAGATATGTTACGGGCTTGTGTGTTAGAGTTCGATACTTCTTGGCAGGACTCAGTAGCCTTAGTGGAGTTTTCTTATAACCATAGCTACCAAGCGAGCATACAGATGGCTCCTTTTGAGGCTCTTTATGGTAGACGTTGTAGGTCACCATTATATTGGGACGATGTGGACCGTAAATCGGTCGGAGGACCAGAGTTGGTCCAAGAAATGGAAGAAAAGGTGATCAGGAGAAAGATGAAAGCAGCTCAGGACAGACAAGCAGCGTATGCAAATCAGCGGCGAAGGCCGTTATAGTTTCAGTTGGGCGACAGAGTCTTTCTGAAGATCTCACCTTTCAGAGGTGTAGTACGTTTTGGGATGCGGGGGAAGTTATCCCCGAGATACGTTGGACCGTACGAGATCTTACAGCGTGTTGGTACTCTGGCATACCGATTGGCTTTACCGCCCTCTCTGTCCGGCATACATGATGTGTTTCATGTATCTATGTTGCGGAAGTACGAGCCAGATCCCTCTCATGTGTTGCAGCCTTCTGAGGTTCAGATAGAGTCTGATGTTTCCTATGTGGAGCGGCCTATCAGGATTCTGGATCGGGCAAATCGCAGACTGAGAAACAAAGTTATTCCTATGGTCAAAGTTCAGTGGGATCGTAGGGGTGTCGAGGAGGCCACGTGGGAGATGGAGCGACACATGGTGCAGCACTATCCAGAACTGTTTTCTGGTATGTGATTTATGTTTTGTATTATTTTGGGTAAGTGCATGCTGATTTCGAGGACGAAATATTATAAGTAGGGGAGTATTGTGATATCCCCGAAATGATTAGGTGTTATTTTAAACATTAATCATTGTTGTGAAAATTATGGTATTAATTCATTGGGTGGAATTAATTATATTGGGGAAATGCATTTCAGGGTGCATGTGTTATATGTTGAGAATTGGGTTGTGGCTTGATTATTTGGGGTATGTATTTGTCATTGTGGATTAGCATGTTTAATGGGAATTGAAGTATTTTATTGTTTAAATACTAAGAAAAAAAAATATCAAGTGAGGATATTTTAATACATCGTGCTAAATACCGGGACCAAAACATAAAACACCAACCCACCAAACACCAAACCACCCCCCCCCCCCCCCCCCAACCCATGCTGATGACTCTGCACAGCTGCCCATACTCATCACTTTAATCTCCCACCATTCACTCTCCATCACCTCTTCTCCCCAACCTTCCTCTCTTCATTTTCGTCCAGCAGCAGATTATCACATAGGAGGAGGAAATCTACCATTTTAGTGCTTGAAAACTTGCCAAAAAATTGGAGCAAAAAGGGTAAGGAACCATACCCTGTTTTTGGTTAATGTTTTGGTTGTGTTGTGATGGGTTTTGGTGTGAAAATGGCATGCTAGGTTAGATTTTGGTTAAACCTTTGATTTGAATACTTTGATGGTGTTTTTATGATGTTCCTAGCATGTTTGTATGGGTACGTTGTGTGTCTTATGTGCTAGATTAGATGGCTTAAAAGTAGGTGCTCAAAAATCTGGAAAAATAAAATGATACCCTGTTTTTCAGAGAACTTGGATGGGTACTGATATAGTTGAGCGATTTGTATGCATGTGGGTTTTAAGTTTGGGTGGAATTTCAATATGAATACATTCATGGTAGTACCTAGTAACTCTTAGCATGTTTATTCAAGCATGAGGTGTGACATATATGCAAGATTTGATGGTATGAATATGAGTGTTCAAGAATTCTGGAAATCGCGTTTTTACAGGGTAGCTCGATCGATCGAATTCCCTTCTCGATCGATCGAGCGGGGCAGAATATTTTTAAAGAAGGGGTTCGATCGATCGGAAGATTTCTCGATCGATTGCTGAAGGTCCTCGATCGATCGGCGATACCATTTCGATCATCGAGTGAGGCAGAACTTGGGCATCCAATTAAGTGTCTTCTCGATCGATCGAGCTTGAGGTGCCGATCGATCGAAGGTCACAGATGTTGAAAAAATATAAATTGTCATATTTTGCTTAGTTTTTAATATTGGATCGTAATGAGACATCTAATATTGTGTTGTACACTTGTGTAGAGCCATCACAGGTAGCCACACAACGCCGGGGATAGAGTCCTGCAATACACCATATTTTGGAAAGGTACGTAAGCGATGTACGGGCATCCCAACGGTAACATGTATTTTATGTTTGTCTATTTGACACATGATAGATGCAAAGTTGTGCATTAAGAGTATTATACATGTTGATATGCATTGTTGTTGCATGTTTAAATTGTGGAATAAAGAGTGTGTATTCGACGAGTCAGGGTTATCCCAGTGATGATTTTAATGCTTACCGCTTATACCGCTAAAAATGTGGAGAGGGATAGGGGAGGCTCGCTTGCACATGGAGGCGAGGTATGCCATACGAAGCGAGGAAGAGATACCGCTTGTATGAAGAAGCGAAGAAGAAGTACCGCTTGTTAAGAAAATTACGAAGCAAGGGGCATTAAAATACACTGATGATAAACTGACTAAGAAAGATTTAAGATTAAGAAGTGAAGTTATGTCATGACATTTATTTAAAGAAGCCATAATTTCATATAATGATTTGATTATGAGTTATGGTACAGGGACAACCAATGGGCGTTTTAAATGCATTGGAAATACATGAAGTATTTTATATCTATGATTGTGCATTATGCTTTACATTCATATTATGTTGAATATGAATTATGATGTGCTCATGTGTTGGGGGTTGTCTTTGTAGGTGCATTTAATACAGAGAACAAGGGTCGGGGTTGACACGTTGAGCTTTAAGGAGTGCTACAGGATTAGCAGATCAGAGTTTCATTTTGTATAGTTTCTACAAGGAGTGTAGTAGAACTATAGTCTTACATGATGTTACTAGAAAATGTAACCAATCCCTTTTGAAATTCTTTTGGTACTGTAATCTCTATAAGCTCAGGATATCAACACGGCCTACTACTCTGATTATATATGATTAGTTCTCTTAATTGCACCTTATGTTGTTGATTAGATAACGGGGTCTCACAATTTAATTGATAATTTGTGAATGATTGTTATACTAAATTGACTAATAACACAATGTCCAACCCAAGCAATGATAGAGAATAAAGAAATTCGATAAAAATAATTATCAAGAATTTGGTTTACCCATGTAATCTCCCATATTCTGCTATTAATTAAGATTTAATATCCTACGTTCTAAGTTGATGAGTTGTCCTAATACATTTGGTATATTATGATCAAGCTATAAGAAGTCTAATGTTGATGCTGCAATAAACCACTCTCTTGTCCTTATTGAACAATCAATACCGTTAAACGATTTATGGAAGCTATTAGCTTTAGAGTTTGGTAAATATATAGTTATCCTACGTGTACTAGATTTTACTTAGTCAGTCTCAATCTAAAACACACGGCCTAATTTACTATGTCGTATTGCAATACCGTATGGTCAAATCAATCACAATTACCAAAATCATTCAAAAGATAACTAATCCTTTCAATGTATTAAACACATAAAATTATGCTCAAAGATTATAAGAATTCAATCAAAAACATAATATTAAAATCATGGGTTCAAACATGGGATCCCCTAGTCTTGATAAACAAACTAGCCAACAATCATAATCAAATAACAAAGTTTAATCATATTTTGCAAAATCATAAACATTAAAATTTGAAAATAAAAGATAAACAAGTTTAGAAATATGAATAAACACGATAGTGACTCCGTTCGTTGCTTTGTAGTTCCGTCTTTTGCGTTGCTCTTCAATGGTTTGTAGTTGTTTGGAATATGGATGGAGGAATGGAGGCTGTTTCTTAAGTCTAAAAAAGTGCCAAAAATCCCAATTTTCTTCCAATAAGTCCCTTATATAGTGGATGAGGAATCACCCTTCTTAGTAGACACAAACTCTTCAAAAGGAATAAAATCCCGTTTTCCCACGCTTGGCGATCGATAGCCGTCGTCTCACAGATCGATTGTGGATTGAAATTCAGCATTTTTAAAATTCATGTCATGCAGCGATCGATCGCGGTAGTCCTAGCGATCGATCGAGGAAAATAAAATATTGATACCAACATCTTGTCATACGGCGATCGATCGTGAGAATTATGAAATTCGATCGCCATTTGAGAATTCTAAATCCCGATATTTTGTCCTTTTTTCAACATGTTCGCTGCGTTTGGTCCTTTTCATCGTTAATTAGCTCAAAACCTCAACTTTCATGCACTTCTACCTAGATTCCTGAAATCAACAAATATATACCAAAAAGAGTAAAATCGTCCAGGAATCGATACGAAAACCAATACAAATTCATAGTAAAATAAGTGTAAAAACGACACTTATCATTCTATTATCAAAAATTTAGTCCTAAAATATCAAACTATCTTGTTCTAGGTTATAGGTAAAGATCCTACAGTTCACCTAGAACTCCCACTTTCTAAACATACTTCAACATGCAATTGCAATATAATAATATAATATTCAAGAATATATCTCGTAAATAAAATAATTAAGCAAGCATTTGCATGATCATGAGTTCAACTTTTTTAGAAATAAAATTCTAGTACATGATTGTTTAGAAAAACTGTAAACCACTGTAACATGCTTAATTATCTCCTTTATAACCCCCAATATACGGAGGCTTCTGAAGCACACAAACATTGTCACATGCTTCTCAAGCACACAAACACTATCACATGCATTGACAGTGACACTCGAAAGTGGACTCAAACGAGCATTCCTCGTCCCTCGATGCAAGCTTAGGAAACTGTTCTTTCTAGCTTGTTTCGTGACATCATTAATCCACTGATCAATTACGCTATCCACACTCTGCTGAAGTCTTTCGTCAACCATTCTTTTAAAAATCTCATCGAAGTGAGGTTGTCATTCAAGTGTCAATGACCTTCTATATATTCCTTCCATCATGAATTTAAATTTCATGAGGTCAGCATAACGGTGTTTCATGCTCATGGCATGTAAGTGTTGTGGTAGAGTGTCTCTTGGACCCATCTGACACCATATAAAAATCATTTATTTGATAAACCTTGTCCTCGGTTCGTTTTAGTAGGGTGCACATGTAAGGACCCCCCGTGCCCTTAACCCGTTATTAGTGTATTAATCTATACCATTAGTGCATACGATCATACTATCACGGGGGAAAAGTCGTATGCAAGTATAACATCATATACTATCCAGAAAATTCTTGCATTTGATCCACATGATATTCAAATTCCCCAACCAAGATCACTTACATAGCATGCACCCTCATAATACACTAACATGCTCTCAGTTCATTTAGCAATTCCGTATTTAATTGCATGCAAACAATAAATGAAGAGAGAAAAGTCATTGCCCATTTATACATTCCATATACACGTAAAAAAGTACTCACATGAGAGCACCCAGTGAATAAACGTGTATCTAATGCATAAGATACTCTACCAAATACCGTTACTGATACTTCAATCTTGGAAGTACCTCCCATGCCCAGCTCGAACTCAACTCTGGAGCTACGTACTTATTCAACCAGCTCTACTACTTCAATCCTGGAAGTACTTCAAATCAACAGCCCGAGTTCAACTCCAAAGCTACTGTTGCACCTGTATCACCAGCCCCAACAGAAACAGCCCCCACACGGGTGAGCATACCAATACCACCAATCCAATAATCATAATATTACAGTTCATAATTTACAGAATGTAAATGCCAGGAATTTAAATGATATTCCCTGGATGGTATCATCCTCAATAGGGATCCCCTGTATTGTCCCTGTTCTCAAAATAACCAAACCATTAAATTCTCAAAAGCCAGTCGATCATCTCGTTGATCAACTAAAACCATTCCTACTATACCAGTTCCATAATCAAATATGATTAAATCATCAAATAGAGTATCACATATATCACATGTATCTAGTCAATGATTCTATAGTTCTATTTCATAGCTCGCTCTACAATAGCGGCATTTTAACCCCACGCACGCTCAACAATAGCGGCGTCATAACCGATGGGCGGTCAACGGCGATAACATCCCAATCATTGCTCGCTCAAAAGCGGCACCATATAATTCCCCATGTATGTCCACTTATCGCAATTACCACATACTAAGCATTTCACTATTCATTTATTGCAAATACCACATACAATGCATTTCACAGTTGCAACATTATAACAGGCTATGCTTGTACGTCATGCGTACCTTATAATTCCGTAGTTCGAGTCCAACCTTGCCTGAGTCCCACGACCCGATGAGTTAAGTGCTAACATGCAAATAACTCTCAATTAAACATAGGCATGCAATCACGTGCCCAAGCACGTTCACAACTTCCAAACCTATCGTCCATCCATGACGATTACCAAAATAAAAGTCCCCCCCCCCCCCCCCCCCTCCCCTGGCTAAGCATTCATAATACACAAAATATTCCATTTTATAAGTTTAAAAGATAGCCAAAAACTCAACCGAGAATTCCGTTTTATTAAACTTTGACTCCAACCTATCCATTTAAAAATATAGCATTCACATTGGAATGTAGACATTGCCCCGGAAATCGGCTAATTAAACCCCGTTACCAAAATCCCAACTTTTTCCCAAAGTTTGAAAAAAACACAAAATTTCGAGCCGCGATCGATCGCCGCTTTTGTCGCGATCGATCGCGCTCACCCGCTGCCAAACAGAAACATCTCGCGATCGATCGCGCGTCTCCACGATCGATCGCCAATCACCTCGCAATCGATCGCCGAGACTTGGCGATCGATCGCCAGCACTGTACATCTTCACCAATTTTACAGCTGCTCGTCGCGATCGATGCGATCGATCGTTACCTACGATTTTCCGAAAAACTCGAGCTTCCATGGTGTTTTTGACACCCAAACTCAAAACCAACACCCCTAACTTCCTCAACACCTCCAATACACCATTTAAAATCAATAAAAACTCCAAAAACAACATTTTAGATTTTTAACCAAAACCCCCAAACTCAAATCCAACCCAATACTTGACCAACAAGCACAAAACCATAATCAAATCGAAGCTAAAGGTGAGGAGTAGAAGATTACCAGCTTTTCTTTTAGAAATCGGGCTCCCAAGACGAGCCCCCATCGATTTGCTTCCAAGAGAAGAAGAGGGAAGGGTTTGGGGTGAGAGAGAGGCGTGAAGGAGAGGAGAGGGGAAGAGATTCCGTATAATGACGGAATACCGAGTCCATTTGGTATATATAGCACCAAGGCTCCAAAATACCAATACCTCCACAACTACATCATGATTCATTAAAAATCATCTGTTTTCAATAGTAATCTCTCCAACTCAAATTCCATTACCAGCCCTAGTACAAAGTACTCCGGACCCCAGATCCCACCAAAGACCAAGTTCCAAGGTTATCACCACGACGAGAATACAATCTCATCCCTTGGATCCAATGACTCCAAATATCGGATTTAAAATCCCCGGGAGTCCCAAAATCGCAATTAATTCATAATTGCCACAATTAAAATCCATTAAGGATTATTACTACACCGGGATTAGCACCATAAATCCCCGGGCATCACAATTATCCCCCACTAATAAAATTTTGTCCTCGAAATTTGCATGGCGTACTCCACGTAACGCCGAGACCAGGCAATCCAAACGGATCCGCAATGTCGAATCATGAACATAACATGAACGACACACCAACCGCGAGGGTACCGACCTCGCACCAAAACCTGGAATAGAGTAACCTCCCAAACCGACACAAATCCATGAAAGACATCAGCATTCCCCGATGCTAACCATCCCAAGAGCCAACCAAACTTAACCGCAAAACAAACGAATCATTCGTGATTCCAAATGGATATCGCCTCGATGATATCTCCATGACATAGCCAACGATGTTTAACATACATCGTTACCAAAGTGACCACCAGTACACAACAGTTTACCTAAACTACATCCGGTTCCTCTTTCCAAATCCATCTCCATCAAAGGAGTAGTTGTACCACATTGCAACACGGATCGGGCAACTCATCGCTACCGATCAACATAAAACACATCTCTAAAGATATCTACATCCGTAAGTTCCAAGAAAATCACATCTTGGTCCAATACATCATCGATACTCTACAAGGTCTCAAATTCCAGAAAGGGCATGCAAAACAATCAATCGCATTCCCGCCTCACGTGCCAACCATGACACCCAACACATCTGAAACATGGGCATCCCTCGTTTACCCTAGGATTCAACGATCCTAACACAGGAATGTTATCAAATTACTCAGAAATGAATTACCATGGCCTAACATACTACAATCCCTCCTTAGGGGAGGTCAACCAACCCTCACGATCATTCTTCAGAATACATCGTGCCATCGAGTTTACCAATCCCAAAGTGCCACAATCTCTCACCGGAGATTCCAAGCATACTAACCCGATGCTCGATGAGGACCAAGAAAATGCTGGCATTCGTATACCCACACAGGCATACATGCCTAAGCATCAATACTACCTGCATAATCTATGCAATCGACTCGGGTATTACCAATCATACCCAAAAGTCCCAATCTCATCTGTCAATCCTCAATTATCCTCACTCAACGGAGAATGATGATTGACAAACCAAAAACCAAAGGGTGTGATTCCAACATCAACACCACACAAACCAAAACAACGAATCTTCCAAAGATTCCCAATAGGTATATGAATACCGCCTTCCTCACAAGGAAAGTGTCATGAACCATGACCCTCCAACCTCGAACCACCGTTCGGAAACTGGATATATTTATACCAAATTATATCCCAGAACCAACAAATACATAACTGGTTCAGAATAGTGCCTCAATGCAACTATTACCAAATCGAAATCCGTATACACAACATATACACATCTAACGATGCTCTGTACTAATGCCATAGTACTCCACAAACCTTGAGCATCTCCTCAGAGACGCCTCCTCGAACGTCCTGCCAGCAATATAAAGTCATCACTTAGTCCAACACTAGTAGTGCTTACCCTTGTTGATTCACAATTAACCCTCAACCAATATTAACTGTCTCCATGATAGTACAATCCAAATCTCTCCAAGAGATAAAAGCAATATAGTAGTGTCACCCCACTAACTGTATCTCACAATTCAATTGTGCCTCCCATTGCATGCCATATGCAAGATGCTCAACCCGAGCCAAAAATGACTTGTCGACACTCACGTTGGTACTCCCAACAGAATTGAGTTGTCCCAGTATAAGTCCCTCAAAACAATTGACGTATAAACTTCCCCATGAGGTATTCTCTGCCTCAATCATCATGCTACACAGAGACTACAAGAGTCTACCATAAACCCTCATCGTATCACCATACGATTCAACAAACTCGGGTCCAATGAGTAGTGTAATGGCTACAACAAGCACACTATATCACTGCCACAATACCTGACTAGCAATACGTTGCCCCCATAGGCTTATACCAAACCTATCAACATGCCATACGTTCCATCCCGGTATGCCATACCGGTGATCGCTTTTATTTTAAACAGAAAATTCCAGTGTAGCGATTTTAGACCGCAAGTGCACGGTGTCAAGTTTTAGTATAGTGACTAAAAAGAAAGGATGTCGTACCTACAGAGACTAACGTATAAGTACCAAATAAAATTAGCAAAATTATATTTAGCCTACGAAAAAGATGATTAATTATCTAATTAAAAATAAAAACTTAAAAACTCAAAACTAAAACAACTCCTTTGAAGATGCGAAGGAATTCCGCTCAAGAAATTTATCAAGATGTTGGTTCAATTGTGTTATCGTCAATGCTTTGTTTGTAAAAACAATTACTGATCAATCAATTCTTAAGGTGACGGATTTCCTAATATAATCAATATACTTTCTCAAGCTATATTGAAACTAATATTAAATTGACGCAAGTAACTCTCGTTCACTTAAACCAATTTAATATTGAATAAATCTCGATGAAAACCGTTAACTTTAAATCTTTCAATTCAAAGTGATCACGTATGTGATTTAATCTCTCGATCTAAATCTTAACATACATCACGAATTATTATAGCGTATTAACTTTATCTCTCGATCTCAATTATAATTCACAAATTCAATCAAAGTTAGCTAGGCTTTGATAGCATTAAGATTATAATTCATGCACAAAAGAATTAATTCACTCAAACACATTCAAATCAATAACTCAATCACAATCTTACTTAACCTTGATAAAATAAACTTAAATTATATTCAAATCAAACTAATAAGATGTACAATCGTTTCTCAACCTCATAAACATCAAATAAATCTGAAAATCAAAATAACTAAAGTTTAGAAGTACGATAAACGTAGGAGTCGAATCCGTGCGTTGAACGTTACTTGTTCTCTTGCTTCCTTCCTTGCACTTCAAAGGATTTCTCTAAACTTGTCTTGTTCTTCGAAGATGAAAGGCGGCTGAAAAATATGATATTGGGTCTGATTGTGCTATGATAATTCTGCTTGAATTCGTGCCCTAGTTCCCTTATTTATAGAAGAGGGGATGAATGGAAGTGTTTCCAAAAATCAAACCAAATCAAGTCTTTAATTTTCTGAAAATTCTGCGTCTCGATCGATAGGTGCATATGTCTCGATCGATCGAGCACCTTCAACTCTCGAACCTGATTTTCTCTGCCTTGCTCGATCGATCGAGACTAAAATGCCGATCGATCGAGATTTCTTCAATTTCGCTTGTCAAGTCTCTGTCATGCTCGATCGATCGAGCACAAGTTTCCGATCGATAGAGCTCTGCATTTTCTCGTTGGCCAAAACTCTGTCTCCTTCGATCGATCGCGCTCCATGTCCCATCGATCGGTCATGCCAGAATCCAAATTCTTCATTTCTTGCCTCGGTTTGACTCGTTTTCTTCCTTCTAGCTCAATTCTTCCACTTTCCACCTAGATTCCTGAAACAACCAAATAAATACCAAAAAGCATAACATCTTCCCGGAATCTACACGAAAATATATACATATCAAAGCAAAAATACACGTAATAATCAACCCTATCAACCGTATAAACCATTAGAGTAGTGGGTCATCACCCAATATTTCTCTAAAACACCAAAGCATAATGGACATCCCGGTGTCCTTGCTCAACCACGATGCAATCCTAATCATTATGACTTATTCCACACCCTTAGGGTAGGTGTGACCATGTCTACCACACATTACAACGACAAGCGAGTAGTTTCCTCAATGACTACTCTTACCACCAATCACTTGGCCTTAGCCATTCCAGCGAGTATACCCAAATATATCACTACTCGAAAAAAATATTTACCTCTATTGCATGATGCGGTACACTCACCAGTACAATGCATCCAATAATCCATCGAGCAACCCTGCTTGGCGTAACAGTCTCGTCAACCGGTGACGTAGACACCCCCTTGTGCTCATCAGCAGCACTCAAACCATATGACTAAATACGTACACCCAGACGTATTATTCGTCATCACGATGCTACACATCTACATAGAATATCCACTATGTCATCGTCATCCCGTGACGGTATATGCCAACATATGACATCCAAAATAACATCATCAACTCATGACGGTACATGTCAACATATGACATCCAAAATAACATCGTCAACTCGTGACGGTACATGTATATCAACGCATGGCATCCACAATAATGCTAATAAAACAGTAGTATACCATACTCATCGCTAATAAAATAGTGGCATACCTGTCTCCGTCATCCAATAACGGTACATAATCAACACCCATAGCTCTGTGGGCGGTACAATCCCGTGTTATGTAGATAGCGGCAGAACCCATCGCTATAAAATCAGCGGCATGATCCCTCGCCATAGAGTCAGCGGCATAAAACATCACTATATATATCTGGCGGCATGAACCATCGCCAATAGATGTAGCGGAATGAACCATCGCTATAGAGATACCCGACGGTATGAACCATCGCCATAGATGTAGCGGAATGACCCATCGCTATATAGATACCCGGCGGCATGAACCATCGCCAATAGATGTAGCGGAATGTAACATCGCTATAGAGATACCCGGCGGTATAAACCATCGCCATAGATGTAGCAGAATGACCCATCGCTATATAGATACCCGGCGGCATGAACCATCGCCAATAGATGTAGCGGAATGTAACATCGCTATATGATACCCGGCGGCATAAACCATCGCCAATAGAATAGCGGAATAAACCATCACTATGAATACCCGGCGGCATAAACCATGGCCAATAGAATAGCGGAATAAACCATCGCTATGAATACCCGGCGGTATAAACCATCACCAATAGAATAGCGGAATAAACCATCCCTATGAATACCCGGCGGCATAAACCATCGCCCATAGAATAGGGGAATAAACCATCGCTATGAATACCCGGCGGCATAAGCCATCGCCCATAGAATAGCGGAATATACCATCGCAATATAGATACTGGCGGCATAAACCATTGCCAATAGACTAGCGGCATGATATCCCTCGCTATAATATGACAGCGGTCGTGTTCTTCGCTTCACATGAGCGGCAAATATCCTTCATCGCTACTTCGCTTCGACATACCAGCGGCAAATAATATCCCTCGCTATAATATGACAGCGGTCGTGTTCTTCGTTTCATATCAGCGGCAAATATTCTCTCATCGCTTTACTCCTCGTTTTAATCATGACAGCGGAAATACCCCTCGCTTAGACAATACCAGCGGAAAATAATATCCCTCGCTATAATATGACAGCGGTCGTGTTCTTCGCTTCATATCAGCGGCAAATATTCTCTCATCGCTACGGTATGACAGCGGCAAGTATTCACATCACTACGCCATGAAGGCGGAAAGTATTCACATTGTTACACCATGTATGCAACCATAATGCATAATCCATATTCCAATAAACATCAATATGAGTGTATTTTAATGCACCTCGCTTCCAATGTGACAAGCGGAGTTTACCATCGCTTCAACATTTAGCGACAAAGCATTAAAATCATCACTCCAATATGCAACCGTAATGCATAATCCATGTCCCATATGACCCTGCAACCACCATGGTCAGCAACAACATATTCCAATTATGAACACATATCATAAAAGTATATAAGCAATATAGTTGTGCCACACAACACTAACTACCATCATGCATAAGTATGTGCTTCTCATTCCCATTAACATATTCCTAGGCCCTCAACAGCCCCAAAGAGCAAACCACTGCTCTGATACCACTAATGTAAGGACCCCGTGCCCTTAACCCGTTATTAGCTTATTAATCCATACCATTAGTGCATACGATTATACTATCATGGGGGAAAAGCCGTATGCAAGTATAACATCATATACTATCGAGAAAATTTCTTGCATTTGATCCACATAATATTCAAATTCCCCAACCAAGATCACTTACATAGCATGCACCCTCATAATACACTAACATGCTCTCAGTTCATTTAGCAATTCCATATTTAATTGCATGCAAACAATAAATGAAGAGAGAAAAGTCATTGCCCATTTATACATTCCATATACACGTAAAAACGTACTCACATGAGAGCACCCAATGAATAAACGTGTATTTAATGTATAAGTTACTCTACCAAATACCGTTACTGGTACTTCAATCCTGGAAGTACCTCCCATGCCCAGCTTGATCTCAACTCTGGAGCTACGTACTTATTCAACCAGCTCTGGTACTTCAATCCTGGAAGTACTTCAAATCAACAGCCCGAGTTCAACTCCAAAGCTACTGCTGCACCTGTATCACCTGCCCCAACAGAGACAGCCCCCACACGGGTGAGCATACCAATACCACCAATCCAATAATCATAATATTACAGTTCATAATTTACAGAATGTAAATGCCATGAATTTAAATGATACTCCCTGGATGGTATCATCATCATCCGGGATCCCCCTGTATTGTCCATGTTCTCAAAATAACCAAACCATTAAATTCTCAAAAGCCAGTCGATCATCCCGTTGATCAACTAAAACCATTCCTACTATACTAGTTCCATAATCAAATATGATTAAATCATCAAATAGAGTACCACAGATATCACATGTATCTAGTCAATGATTCTATAGTTCTATTTCATAGCTCGCTCTACAATAGCGGCATTTTAACCCCACGCACGCTCAACAATAGCGGCGTCATAACCGATGGTCGTTTAATTTGCGACAACATCCCAATCATTGTTGGCTCAAAAGCGGCAACATATAATTCCCCATGTATGTCCACTTATCGCAATTACCATATACTATGCATTTCACTATTCATTTATTGCAAATACCACATACCATGCATTTCACAGTTGCAACATTATAACAGGCTATGCTCGTACGTCATACGTACCTTATAATTCCGTAGTTCGAGTCCAACCTTGCCTGAGTCCCACGACCCGATGAGTTAAGTGCTAACATGCAAATAACTCTCAATTAAACATTGACATACAATCACGTGCCCAAGCATGTTCACAACTTCCAAACCTATCGTCCATCCATGACGATTACCATAATAAAAGCGCCCCCCCCCCCCCCACCCCACCCCCCGACTAAGCATGCATAATACCTAAAATATTCCATTTTATAAGTTTAAAAGATGGCCAAAAACTCAACCGAGAATTCCGTTTTATTAAACTTTGGCTCCAACCTATCCATTTAAAAGTATAGCATTCCCATTGGAATGTAGACATTGCCCCGGAAATCGGCTAATTAAACCCCGTTACCAAAATCCCAACTTTTTGCCAAAGTTTGAAAAAAACACAACATTTCGAGCCGCGATCGATCGCCGCTTTTGTCACGATCGATCGCGCTCACCCGCTGCCAAACAGAAACATCTCGCGATCGACCGCGCGTCTCCGTGATCGATCGCCAATCACCTCGCGATCGATCGCCGAGATTGGCGATCCATCGCCAGCACTGTACATCTTCACCAATTTTACAGCTGCTCATCGCGATCGATCGGCGCTCCTCGACGATCGATCGCGACCTGCGATTTTCCGAAAAACTCGAGCTTCTATGGTGTTTTTGACACCCAAACTCAAAACCAACACCCCTAACTTCCTCAACATCTCCAATACACCATTTAAAATCAATAAAAACTCCAAAAACAACATTTTAGATTTTTAACCAAAACTCCCAAAACTCAAATCCAACCCAATACTTGACCAACAAGCACAAAACCATAATCAAATCGAAGCTAAAGGTGAGGAAAGAAGATTACCAGCTTTTCTTCAAGAAATCGGCTTCCAAGACGAGCCCCCATCGATTTGCTTCCAAGAGAAGAAGAGGGAAGGGTTTGGGGTGAGAGAGAGGCGTGAGGGAGAGGAGAGGGGAAAAGATTCCGTATAATGACGGAATACCGAGTCCATTTGGTATATATAGCACCAAGGATCCAAAATACCAATACCTCCACAACTACATCATGATTCATTAAAAATCATCTGTTTTCAATAATCATCTCTCCAACTCAAATTCCATTACCAGCCCCAATACAAAGTACTCCGGACCTCAGATCCCACCAAAGACCAAAAATTCCAATGTTATCACCACGACGAGAATACAATCTCATCCCTTGGATCCAATGACTCCAAATACCGGATTTAAAATCCCCGGGAGTCCCAAAATCACAATTAATTCATAATTGCCACAATTAAAATCCATTAAGGATTATTACTACACCGGGATTAGCAGAATAAATCCTCGGGCAACACAGCACACATGTCTCAACATATCTTTACAAAGGTGAGAAATGTTAATTAAGACACAAAAGCCAATTATAACAAATATTTTTTTAACAGTTGAATATACTAGCTCATTCCAACAAACACGTAGGAAAACGCATTTCCAATATGCAAATAAATAAGCTTTTATATTGCATGTATGTTAAATTTCACAACTAAATGGCTAGCCACGAAGAAAAAAAAATTCTTTGATTTTTAGGTAAAATTTCAGATTTTTTCGATTTAAAATGAATTTTCTATTAATTTTCAACTAATTTATTTTTTTATTAAATTATGCAAATTAATTAACATTTTGAAAAATTAATTTTAAAATAAAATAAAATAAAAATCAAGAATTTCAAAATATGTATAGTGTAATTTTTCTCTCCAAAAATGGCCTCCAGACGATCTTCCATGCTTCCACATGCGTCACATACATATGGGCTAAAATGTGCCATGTGGCAGTCCCTTGTAGTGTCACGTCATCAATGACACGACAAACTTGGACCCACGTGATGATGTGTCGTTGACATTGAGGCCCAAAAGGCTATGACGTGTCGGTGAAGTGGTGACACATGTGTCGTCACGATGTGGTCAAACTGCTTTGGGCAGTTTTCTTCAATTGTTTGGCGCGTGAACTACATGTGCCGCCGTAGCGGCATTTTCCGACGACTTTTGTTGGTCTGAACCCCACTAAATCAATCCATGTGTTCAAATCTGGTCTTGTTTTATGGATCTGACATCTCTAACCCTATGTTTGATACACCATGCCTCTTTAAGGAGAGTGAGCAATTATAGTTTATTGTTTATATTCAACCTTAATTTTCCAGAATGTAGAACATTTTCAAATCTTCAAAAATTCGTAACTTCTCCAATATTCGTCCAAAATTAACATGTCATAAACAAATTCGAAGATACTCACATGAAGTTTTTAAATATATAAAGAACAGTTCATGAAATAGTGCCAATTGTTCACAATTTCGTAGCCAAAGCTTTTGTTGAAAATCATTGACCGATTTTTAATAAAAAAAATCGGTGTTTCAAAATTTCACGAACTTTTCCAGAACATGAAAACATCATGTAAGGATCAAGGGAAAAAAAGTTTCGGCCAAAAAATCAAACGTTTCAAAAATCGTTAATTTTTGGCTTTTTAACATGCATTTTCAAACACTCAAAACCTGTTAAAATTTGAAATGGCATGAAAAACTGTAACTTTCATGCACGAAAATCAACTATAAAGGCTCTGATACCATTGAAGGTTTTTGATAACATTAAATATAAACAACACTAATTCGTTGGTTTCGAAATACCGGGATGAGATTACGGCGTTTTGGACCGTTTTGTTTGCTCCTTGCGTCGAATTCAATCACTAGGACTTCTATTATGTTTGCACAATCCAAGGACTCTTTTAATATGTAACTTTGTTGTATTGGAAAGCCAAAATCAATTTACTAATATTTGGTTTTTTATCACAAAATTCTCTCTGTTCATGCAAGAGCTATCTTCTCAAATGTTGGTTTTCTCCATCAAAATAATGGGAGGTTAATGGGAGAAGTCATGGAGGAGTTGGATTGTATAACCACTCCCTCCATTTTCCCATTCTAAATCAGGGTCGGGCGACCCACCCGTTTCTATTTAGTTGATTCCAACAAAATCAGACAACCAAAATATACTATTTGATTTTACAAACAGATAATTGTTTTTAAAAATATTTACAAATAGTGCCTAAGAAAAATTTGGACCATTAGAGCCAGAAAATTCGTGTCATCTATTTTGTTCTAATTTTCTAGATCAACTACTCGATTCTGGCCCATTTGCTCATTATGGCATATTTAATCATTATTCCAAATTAATAAACAAGTGTACAACTAAAATGTTTTTCTATCATTTAAGTTAAAATTAATTTGATTTATTAAGATCTTTATTAATTGATTTACAAATAGAACATAATCATACAAGTTTGCAAGCACCCAGTTGAATAATTCGTGCCAGCTCGAAAATGAGCGATGGATAAATTATTTATTATTGAGTTTCAAGTCACACTCGACTTTATTCGACAAAATTCGAACTCAAATTCAATCATAAAATCATGATAAAAATTGGATATAATCGATTCATTTAAATCCTATGGTTAATATTAGTGGGTGGGAAATTGAGTTTTATAATTTTTTTTTTTGGTTGGCTTCTGTTTCTTTAATTATTATATCTCAATAATTATTAAGGGAAAAAGCAAAACCATAGTGAAGTATTAAATGAGTATCGGATCCCATCACGAAGTCACATGAAAAACGATGATAATTATTGGGATATCATGGATTTCATTAGATTTTTTTGATTTAATTGAAATTTGAGCTCATTATTTAGTGATTAACTATATTAAGTAATGATAATTTACCTCAATAAATATTTCTATGTAATATTGTTGGGTTCTGTGAACCAAATTAATCTTGATCTTAATGTTAACAAAACTTGTTATTATGTTGCTAATATTTTATTACGTGTGCAGCTTAGTTGATTCATTTTCAGAGCAGACCGGCGAAGTAGGAAGAAAACAGCCCAGTGAAGTCAAATCGGCTATGACAGTTTGGTCCTATCTATCAAAAAAAATGCATTGGAGCTGAAAATTGTACTCTCAACAGACAGATCAGCTGGTTCACAACAAAACAGAATAGATATACCGGTTGAGTGAACAACCAGTTGAATAAAGCAATCAAGAGAATCGATAAAACATGCCAGTTGGACAACCGACACAGCTGAATATGAACATGTCAGATGTGTGACCAATAGAGCTTAACAAGACCAGGCCAGCCGCCTAAGAAGCAGAGCTGAACCAACCCGACTAAGCTGATATAACCAGAGCAGCTGAATAACCAAACCTATTGAGTACTCAACCAAGTTGTTGCAACCAACAAGTAGAGTTGAACTGATGCATACATGCAAGGTCATCAACAGAGCTGAACACATAAAGACCAGTTGTACAACAAGACAGCTGAATAATCGAATACCAAGCTTGACAGACACTAAACAATTGAGTTGCAGATAATAGCCGACAAATTAAATATGATTATTGGGAATGTCAGAATCATACTAGAACTTTTCTAACAGACATATACTATGTTAGTTCCGGACTTTATCGATGAGATTTTAAAGATGACAAAACAGTTCAGACCGGATCGATAGAAATCAGATTGACCAGATCAATCGGACTCAACAGAGCAAGATGGCAAAGCATTTCAGACCGGATCGATGGAAACTAGGCATACCAGATCGATCGGACATATCAGAGCAAACTGATAAAGAATAGTACATATCAGACCGGATCGATGGATTCCAGAATGACAAGATCGATGCTTCAGATCGATCTCAACCTTTATCAGATCAGAGCAGTCAAGGATACATAAAGGATGGCTTCTCAGTCCGAATCATCAACGGATATTTATTGCAGCATTTAATGCTGCAATTAATGCTACAAAGGACCAAAGACTGAAGATTGCCATAATAGGTAAGAAGACAAAGAAGAGCTTACCTGACGGTCGCCGAAAGCATATACCAGAACGGCAAGTATCCTGAAGAAGAAGACTGTAGCTTTCTCAGAGTCTAAAAAGAGTCATAGCTGCACATTAAGGGAAACAATGCCGTTGCCACCTTCAACTATAAAAGGATGCAACAAACAGATGCAAAAGACTCTCGACTCTACAACTCACGCTGATCAATTGAAAAATATACAAGAAAGCTAAACAGCACACGCTTACAAAGTACAGAAGCTTTCGAGCTGAAGTTATTCATTTAAGCGCAATTACTTTGTAACATTTGATCATTGTAGGATCACTGTGCGCATTGTGTATTGAAAAATAGAAGTGAGCAACATTTTGTAACTGTCAGACAGAGTGTGTCTGAGCAGGTTGAGTGACTAGGAGTTTCAGACTGGTAGTGAGGTAAATCCAGCCTGAATCGGGTTTGTACAACAGGATTGTATAAATCAAAGTCTTCTAGTATAAACCTTCCTTAATTGGAAGAAGGGGAGACGTAGAAGGATTACACCACCTTCGAACTTCCAGAAACATATCCTGTGTCTTATCATTCTGCACTTAGCCATCGAGCTGTTCTTACTTATACAAGAGCAGACCGTTTCCGCACTTACTTATTAGTGGTCTGTTCTGTTCAAAGAGTTGATTAAGTAACAGATTTCTTTCACTAATCAGAAAGAATTCACAAGGGATAAACTTTGTAAGGAGTGTTCATTCACCCCCCCCCCCCCCCCCTCTAAACACTCCGGACCGATCCTAACAAGTGGTATCAGAGCAGGTCATCTTAATCAGCACAAAGAATATTAAGCTGATGGCATCATTCAACAAAATCCCCATGTTCTCAAAAGAAGATTATGATGACTGGAGAATCAGAATGCAAGCTCACCTGGCAGCTCAGGATGACGACATGTGGTTCGTCATCACCGATGGACCAATGAAGATCCTAAAAATAAATACAGCAGTCGCCACTACCAGTGGAGAACCACAAATGGTAGAAAAAGACAGATCCCTCTGGACGAATGAGGATAGAAAGAAAGCAAACCTCGACAATGTGGCCAAAGACATCTTGTTCAAAACTTTGGACAAGAACATGTTCAGCAAAATCAAAATGTGCTCTACTGCCAAAGAAATTTGGGAGAAGATAGCACAGCTATGTGAAGGCAACGACCAGACCAAAGAAAACAAGTTAACTGTGGCTCTTCAAAGATTTGAGAGCATAAAGATGAAAAGTGGTGAAACTCTAAATGAGTTTGATGAAAGAGTCACCAGCATCATAAATGAACTGAATGGTCTGGGGAAGGAATATTCTAACAGAGAGATCGCTCTGAAAGTAATGAGAGCTCTGCCAAAGGAATGGGATGTAAAGACCATTGCCATGAGGGAATCAAAAGACCTTAACAAGGTTGAACTTCATGATCTGTTTGCAGACCTCAAGGCCTATGAGTTTGAACTAATAAGCAGAGGTGAAGCAGAGCCATTCATCTCTCAACCCAACAAGGCCCTGGCAGCCATCCCAGACCAGATCGCTTCAACATCAGACCGATCTGCTGAACAGATGAGTAACGATGCTATGTCATTATTTATAAAGAAATTCGGTAAATTTATGTCTAAAAATAAGAGGAACTTCAAACCCTCTCATCATTATAAATCAAGAAAAGATGATACTGTTAACGATCAGGCTTGCTACAATTGTGGTAAGACCGGACACTTTATTGCAGATTGCACCAGACCGAAGAAAGAAGAAAGGAAAGAGAAGCATCGTGATGATAGAAAGAAGAAGCACCACAGAGACCGCAAGAATCATGGAAAATCCCAAAAAGTCTTAGTTGCTGAGGAAGGAAACAGCAAATGGGCTCAGACTGATTCCGATTCAGACAGCTCTGAATATTCTTCCAGCGAAAGCGAAGAAGAGGTTCAATGTCTGATGGCAGATGAAGAAATGAGTCAGACAGATGAGGTATTTGAATTTGAATCAAATGATTTTACACGAGAAGAGCTCATGTCCGCACTGCAAGACATGGCAAATGATTATAGGATCTTAGCTGAATCATTTGAGAAGAATAAAGCCAAAATCAGTACTCAAATGGATGAGCACAACAAACCAAGCTGCTCTGAGCAGGGTGAGTGCAAAAATCTCCAGATCGAGCTGAATGAGCTGAAAATCTCTTATGATCAGCTCCATGAAGAAAATAAGAGAATTAGCACACAAAATGCTAAGCTCTCACATATATTCAAAACATGGACAAAATCCAGAACATCATTGGAAGAATTACAAGAAGCTCAAAGAAATGTCGGTGATTTCACCGGCATAGACTTTGACACCAAAGAATGCACCAAAGATGAGTCTGAGCTGTTGCTGGTAAAGAATCAAGTCAAACAAATGACATTTGTTAAATCCAGCACAGTATATGAAACTGAAGCACCTAAGATTCAAACAGGAGTCTCTTACGTAAATCAAAATTTGAGAAAAGGGATTGGTTATGTCGACCAAGCCAACGATAAGGCACCAGCAAGATTTGTGTTTGTGAGACCAAATTCAAAAATGCAAGATCGAAGGCAAGGAAGACAATACAATTACTATAACTCAAAACCGATTCAACGAAGATATAGACTACCTTATGAAAATCAAAGGTTTTCACAGCGCACACATTATCACACACAACATCGAAACAGACCAGCACATAGCACACCCTACACACACAAGCCACTAAAGCTGATACAGGTGTGGGTTCCCAAAGGGCTAATCCGTTCTGGACCCAAATAGGATTGGGTACCAACAATAAATATGTGTGATGACAGGTACAGAAGAATCTCGCATCAGATTGGTACTTGGACAGCGGGTGCTCTCGTCACATGACTGGAAACATCAAGCTGCTGTCTGAAGTCACAGAATGCACTGGACCCAAAATCATCTTCGGAGATAACTCAAAGGGTAAGACCGTGGGCAAGGGTAAGATTGTCCATGGTAACATTATTATCAATGATGTGCTGTTAGTTGAAAATCTGTGCTATAATCTGATTAGTATCAGTCAACTCTGTGATAATGGTTATGCTGTAGAATTTCATAAACACACTTGCACTGTTAAATCATCAGACGGTATAACCATTCTCGTAGGAATCAGGAATGGAAACACATATAAGATTAACTGGAATCATGCTCAACCTGATAATCCTACTTGCTTCATCGCTAACAATGATAATAAACACTGGCTATGGCATAAGCGCTTGAATCATATCAACTTTAAGACCATTGCTAGCCTGTGTAAACTTGATTTAGTTATCGGTCTGCCCAAGATCGACTTTGCTAAGGATAAGATCTGCGAAGCTTGCCAAATGGGCAAACAGATCAGATCATCCTTCAAAAACAAGAATGCCAAATCCTCCTCCCGCTGTTTAGAATTACTGCATATGGACTTGTTTGGTCCTATACCAATAACAAGTTTAGGGGGAATGCGGTATACTCTTGTTGTTATTGATGATTATTCACGCTTTACATGGACTATATTTCTGAGCAGTAAAGATCAGACCGGTCCGAAGTTGATCAAGCTGCTGAAACGCACTCAGAACGAGAAATCATCCAGCATAGACAGGATTCGAAGTGACAAAGGCACTGAGTTTTCAAATCAGAATCTTGAATCCTTTCTAGAAGATCATGGAATTAAGCATGAGTTTTCAGCCGCCAGAACTCCTCAACAGAATGGAGTTGCAGAACGAAGAAACAGAACGCTCAAGGAAGCAGCAAGAACAATGCTTGCTGATTCTGGAATCTCTCAAAAGTTCTGGGCAGAAGCTGTAAATACTGCTTGCTACACTCAAAACCGATCTATGATTAACAAGAAGCTGAATCTCACTCCATATGAAATATGGACTGGTAACAGACCATCTGTTTCTCACTTTCATGTATTTGGCTGTAAATGCTTCGTTCACAACAATGGTAAGAGTCATCTTACAGCATTTGAAGCTAAGTCAGATAATGGTATATTCTTAGGATATTCATCAATTAGCAAAGCTTATCGAGTGTTTAATAATCGAACTTTAACTGTAGAAGAATCTGTTCATATAGTTTTTGATGAATCATTATGTGTTGAGGGCAACAAAGATTCAATTCAAAATCAGATGGAAAGTATCCATCTCGAAGCTAACAGTGATGATGAGATTGTAGCTAACAGGTCAAGTGTGATGACCTGAGATTAGGGATGTTAATCCCGGAGTATTAATAACCCCTAAAGTTGTTTTACGTGGCGACATGGAGTTTAATCGCGGTGTTGGGCCTTCTGGGCTCGTCTATTTGAGTAATTGGGATCGTTGGATCCCGAGGTTGAGATCGTATTCTCATTTCGGTGAAAACCTGTGAGTGGGATTTTTAGTATGACTCGGAATCTCGGGTGCTGTGTGTGGGCACCGTTAGAGGGTTTTTGAGTTAGAGAGAGAATTTTCGAAAACAGATGATTTTTAATGAATCATGATGTATTTGTGGGGATATTAGTATTTCGGGGTATTTTTGCTATAAATACCAGTTGAACCCGAGATTTTAATTATCGGAACCATTTTCCTCTTCTCCTTTCCTCTTCCCGTCCGCGCGATTTCCCGATCTGCTCGACCCACGCCGCTTCCAGGCGTGCGCCCGCCGCCGTCCGGCCGCCGTTCGGCGCGTCCGACCCGTCGCCGTCATCGTCTCGACCAGGCGCTTCTTCCCGTACCATCAATTTGAGGTTTGGTCGCGATTTGAGCTCGGATTTCTGCTGGAAGCGCTAGGGTTCGAAACTGGAAATTTGTCCGAATTGGGGCTCGATTTTTGGTACGATTTTGGGGCTTTCTTTCAGGTGTTTTTGGGGCGTTTTTATGGTGTTGTTGAGTCGATGATTTCATACTTTTGGTGGTTCGAAATAATTGTTGCTTTTAGTTCGAATTTCAGCTCGATTTTTTGTGAGTTAGGGTTCGAAAATTTGGATTTTTGGCATGAGGATGATGATTCTTGTTGATATTCGATTAATTCATGTTTAAATGAATTATGATGCTTAATTGGGATTGAATTGAGATGTTATGTTCGAATTTTGCCCTAATTTGGTGAGGGTTGATTTCGATTTTGGGGGTTTTGATTATGGGTTGATGATTCATGTTAGAGATCGTTTATTACATGTTTTAAATGATTTATGATGGTTGGTTGGGTTCGAATCGTGATGCTAGGGTTCGAATTATTGAAGGTGTTCTTAGGCAAGTTTTCGATATGCCGCATTCGTTTTCCCTCCCTGCATGTACCCTGCCCCGGGTCTTTTAGATGTTTAATTGTCGTGTGTCGACAATATTTTGAGGGTTATGGATGTGCTTGAGCATGGGTTGCATGTTCGTAAATAATTGTGAATTATTTATCGTGTTAGCACATCGTTCCTCAGGGCTTGGAACTCGAGCAAGGTTTGGCTCGGACTTCGAGGATTTAAGGTACGTTTAGCGTACGAGCATAGTTTAAATGATGTTTTACAAGTATGATGCATGATCTAAAATACATGAAATGCTTTACTATGATGGTACCGGGACTTGATTACGTTATGATGATTCACATGGTGAAATGCTTAGTGCCGCTATGAAGCGAGCAAATGATGGGTGTGGTTGCTACGGAGCAAACACCGATAGTATGATGCTACTTGAAGTAAGAAATGAAAAAGATGGTATTTGATTAGATATCTAGGATATCTGTATTTTATTCCCTATTGGTAATGAATAAGAACAGAGACGTAGTTAATCAGAGAAGTGATTAACTAGTATCGGAAGTTAAGGAAATCTCATTATAATATCTAGAATTGTGATAATTGCTAGATAAAGAAAGATGTTACGAAATGTTGTTAAATTGAAACTGGCTAGGGTTAACCAATATGATGATTAACTGCATATTCAGGATTTGATGATTTATCTGTTTTGAGAACAGGATTATTACAGGGGTACGCTATGATGAGGATGATACCATCCAGGAAGTATCACATATGTCCCACAATATTTACATTTTCGTAAATTATGTATTATGTCATTATGATTATGAAATTGTGGAATTGGTATGCTCACCCCGTTGGGGGCTGTCTCTGTTGGGGCAGGTGAACAGGTACATCGATGGCTTTGGAGATGAGCTCGAGCTGTTGATTGGATGTACTCACAGGATCGTGGTACCAGGGCTTGATGGAGCACGGTATCGTATAGAGTACTTATATACCCATGAGGGTTATATACATATTCATGATGCTCGCATGTGAGCAAGATTACTTGTATATGCGTTGTATATAAAGGCATGAGCCTTCCTCTCTTTCATTATATGTTGCATGCAATTGTGGTAGAATTGCTAATGATATGAGAGTCGTTAGTGTGTTATGTGGGGGTTGAAACCCACTTTGGTTGTCATATGTGTGGTGTCTTCCCTGGCTGGGAATTTACTTGATATTGCTATATTCTGATGAGTGTTATGTTTTCCCTGGCCGGGAATTTTGTTATGCGTTGTGCTTTTATTTCGGGATAGCTCTATTTATGGGGAGACTCTGCCCAAATTTTTATAAAAAAAAGTCCACAATGTAAAAAGTGGTGTGATGGGCGAACCCTATGAGTCTGTTGTTGTTAGGATGATGAGCTTATAACACTGTATGTTAAAGAAAACTTTGTAATTGCCATTCAATGGTAAAGTATCATCTGAGTTTCCCGAATAATTTTATTGAAAGCATGTGCCACACATAATGATTAATACACTAATCAAGGGTTAAGTATATGGGGTCCTTACATCAAGAGACAATCCACCAGAACCAGAAGTGCCAGACAGACCGGATCAGGCCATTGAAGCTTCTTCAGATCGAGCTGATCCAGATGCTCCTGACTCAAATATTAAAGTAGATGCAGATCATGCTGCTACTATTATTCCGACCGAACCAGACAATCCAGAGTCAAGCTATCGATGGACTAAGAAGCATCCACCTAATCTAGTGATTGGTCGTCCTTCTGCACCGATTAGAACCAGAGGACAGATGATGGATGAGTTCACTCATGCTGCTTTCATCTCAACTCTGGAACCCAAGAAGATCGATGAAGCTCTGACTGATTTCAACTGGATTAAAGCAATGCAAGAAGAGCTTAATCAATTCGAACAAAATCAAGTTTGGAGTCTAACTCCCAGACCAAGCGATCTGCCTGTTATTGGAACCAGATGGGTTTTCAGAAATAAGCTAGACGCCGATGGAACTGTGGTTAGAAACAAAGCCAGACTGGTGGCACAGGGATTCAGACAAGAAGAAGGAATCGACTTCGATGAATCATTTGCACCAGTCGCCAGACTTGAAGCAATCCGAATCTTTCTTGCATATGCTGCCTTTAAAGACTTCAAAGTATATCAGATGGACGTCAAGAGCGCCTTTCTTAATGGAAAGCTTCAGGAAGAAGTCTACATTGAGCAACCACCTGGATTTCAGAACCATTCGTATCCTAATCATGTATACCTACTGAATAAAGCAGTGTATGGTCTGAAACAAGCTCCAAGAGCCTGGTATGACACTCTATCTCAATTTCTGCTGAACCATGATTTTCAGATCGGTTCAGTAGATAAAACTCTCTTTAAATTCATTAAGGGGGAACATACCCTATTAGTTCAAATTTATGTTGATGATATAATCTTTGGGTCAACTAACCCCAAATTGTGCGAGAAATTTTCTAAGTTAATGCAGGGACAGTTCGAGATGAGCATGATGGGAGAATTGTCATTCTTTCTGGGTCTTCAAGTAAAACAGCTCAACAATGGCATTTTCATCAATCAGACCAAGTATACCAAAGAGCTCCTCAAGAGATTTGGAATGGAAATGCTCAACTGCATCAACTCCAATGAGTCCAACAATCAAGTTAGACAAGGACGAAGGGGGAACGGCAGTTGAAGTAACCATGTATAGAGGACTCATCGGATCGCTATTGTATCTTACAGCGAGCCGGCCCGATATTATGTTTTCAGTCTGTATGTGCGCCAGATTTCAGACAGAACCAAAGCAATCACATTTCATTGCTGCCAAGCGTATTCTGAAATACTTAAAAGGATCTCAGAACGTTGGTCTTTGGTACTCCAAAGATTCAAACTTCAGCTTGATCGGATATTCAGACGCAGACTACGCTGGGTGTAAGATCGATCGTAAAAGCACCAGTGGAACATGTCAATTTCTAGGTGAAAGATTGATCTCTTGGTTCAGTAAGAAGCAGACATCTATTGCCACATCCACAGCTGAGGCAGAATACCTAGCCGCTGGAAGCTGTTGCGCTCAAATGCTCTGGATTCAACACCAGCTCAAAGACTACGGCATTCAAGCTGTTGACTCTCCGATATTTTGCGACAACACAAGTGCAATCGCTATAACGTATAATCCAGTTTTGCACTCTCGAACAAAGCACATTGATATTCGACACCATTTTATTCGAGATCATGTTGGCAAAAAGGAAATTCGGATCGAACACATTTCAACAGAGCAGCAAGCAGCAGACATCTTCACCAAACCACTTCCTGAGGCTAAGTTTAATTATTTCCGTCAAATTCTTGGTTTAATTGACTTATCTTAATTAGTTTAGATGTTTTTATTCTTTTCGCTCTTAAAGATTTTTGTCACTACAGATCGATAATACAATGTTCAGAAAGACACAGACCGGTCCGAACTTTCAGACCGATACTTGTCAGTCTGATTTTATTCTATGATCTGTTTGGACAATTATTTGTTTTTAAAAAAAAAAACAAAACAGCCCGGACTGATTAACCTTTTTAACTAGTTGTACTTTAACCGCCTTATCTTTCTTCATCCTGACCGTTTATTTTGAATAATTTATTTCTCAGTCTTGGAGATAAAGACACGTGTCTTCTCTCTCCTATTTAGCGGGCTGAACATTTCATACTTTTTCACTTTTTACAGTTTACCGCTTTCTACCTTCTTACTCTCCTACTCTCTTACTCTTCGCACATTCTTTAAACTTCTTTCATATGGCTACCATCACTCATAACTCACTCTCCGTTGAGTTTGATGACATCTACAGGGGAGAAGATGCTGCGATGGTGTCCATTTTTAGAGCCCTGGAATCATCTGGTTTACGGAATTTTTTTGGAGTACGGATCCGTTGTTTATGAACCAGAAATCCGCGAGCTGTTCGCCAACGCCGTCTCCCGGAAGTCATCCATCTCTACAACTGTCCAGGGCAAATCTTTCGAATCTCGCCAACAACAATGGCCAAGACCTTTGGCCTCCCCAGTTCCGGCCTGACAGAGTTCGGACAGACTCCTCCAGCATCTCTCTTAGATCTTCAGGGGAAGATTTCTATTTCTGGCCACCGATTGCAACCCTCATTTAAGAAGAAGGAAATGTTCTTCCATTTCCAGGTGCTGTGCGAAGTGGTAGCCAAGCCACTTTTGGGTAAAGCAGGAAGCTTCGATGCTGTAACCGCCGAGAAGTTCAGGGCTATGGCAGCTATTGTATCTGGACAGAAGATAAACTGGTCCATGATTTTGTTTGGAGTACTGCTGGAAACGGTGATTGCATCCAAGCACGCCGTATGCTTTGCTGTTCCTCTCAGCAAGCTCTTGGAGTCCTTAGGCCTCGAGCTGAGCAAGCCGTCTGCTCTCCGCCCCTTTAAGGTCCTTAACTCCAAAGGGCTTGCACTGCTGAAGTCCAAGAGTGCTCCGCCTACTCCTACAACTCTGGTCTCAGTCAAGATTGAGAAGGACGAGGAACAAGCGGATGTGCGCAAACCTCGGGTCAAGCGGAAGCTGACCATTCAGACTGACTCAGAAGAAACCCAGTCTGCTCACTCATCCCCAACCAAGCCACTTCCCAAAAAAACCCCGAACCCAGATTACAAAACCAACCAGACATCTACCTCCACCCATACTGCCACCCACTAAAGCAACCCCTGCACTTCAACCCCCCACTCAGCCTTCACAAGCCTCAACCCCTGCACCCAAAGTCACCCTTAGAATTCCCTCTGCCAATCCCGTGGTCAAAGGGATAGTTATCACTGAGTTGGGTGACTATACCCAATCAGGGATTAAGTCCCCTTCCTCCACCGGCAAGGGAAAAGCCATTCTCACAGAACCCATCTCTTCTAAACCCAAATCTGCTGCACAGACTGCCATCGACATCGCTATGGAGGATGTTGATGAGAAGCTAGCTGAACTCCTTGTGGTCTTTGATGAATATGTCCAGTACCGGACTGTCAACCACATTGATATGTTCTACGGAAAGTTGCACAGACTGAAAAAGATGGAAGACGAGGTTCTGAGAGGCACAGAAACTGATGATGTTCGACTTGCGGTGCAGCGCAGAGAGTTATTTACGGCAAAACACAGATTCAGACTGGCCAATCTGCTTTTCACTGCCAAAAAGAAGAACTTCGATCCGCTTGCTCCTACTGCCAGAGATGATGGGGCTGTGATTGCTCAACTTGAGATGGATATTCATGCTCTATCCCTAGCTGTCCGCTTTCAACGACAGATGCTAGGTATCTCCACTCCAGCCACAAGCCCGGATCATCCTTCTGTCAGCAAGACTCTGGCAGAACCTTTTATCGAGGTTATTCCTTCTGCTGAAGCAAAACAGACAGAAGATCAGCCTTCAGAACTCGTACCAGAACAGACAGCGGAGCAGCCATTGCCTAATGCTCCGTCTGCAACAGATGATGAATCAATGAATGTTCTGTTGGATTCTCCGACAACATCTATTCCATTGAAGTCATCAGCCTCCCTTGCTCAAAACAGTCCAGCTGAAGCATGTGCAACAACTGAAGTACCAGACCTCCTCGATCCGGATTTGGTGGTATCTACAGTGGTTGCGGCTCTCCAAGATGAGGAACCTTCCAGTCCCCACTCTCCTCCGGGACCATCAGATGAAGATTTGGCATTCATTCATAGTTTTTCTTCGGATCTGGTCACTCTGATCCGATCCGAAATTCATCAAGCTGCCATTTCTTCCATCGTGCCGATTACTGAAGCCGATGCTCCTGCTATGTCATCATCAGATCACTCTCCCAGCCAGCTATCTGATGCACCTCCATCCCTGGCACGGACTATCCAGCACTTTTCTGATAACTGTCTGTCATTAACTCAACGAATTCTCGAAGTTCATCAAAGTCAAAGAGTCACAACTTTGGACTTTAATTCTTTCAAAGAGAAAATGACTGCCAGTATCGGAAGCCTCCAGCGCGGCATCAACGATCTGTTTTCTCAACAAGCCTCCTACAAGAACAGTCTGAGGAAAGAGCAGGTCGAGTTAGCCACTGAAGTCAGAGCATCTGTTTCTAACTCCCTCCGCGCTCAAGACGTTCGTCTTGACGCTATCAGCGCGCAGCTAGCCCAAGTTGTTGAATTCCTTCAAGAGATTGCTGCTGACAAAAAGGGGGAAAAGAAGACAGACTTCAAGCCGCCTCCAAGCTCAAGAAGATAGCAGTCTTAGTCATTTAACTTGTCAGACTGTCTGTATTTAGGATTTCTTGATGATCAATAAAATCCTTCTTTTGATTAAGTCCTTGTTCATTTATTTTGAACTTTAATAAAGGCTTAATAATAAAAGATTGAATCGATCAAACTTAATGATGTTCATTTATTTTGAACAAAGAAGTAATCGATCCAAAAGCATTCGCTTCAGAGCTCTTATCAAGACTGGTTAAAAAGACTTAGAAGCTAGGTTTTGTCATCATCAAAAAGGGGGAATTTGTTAGTTCCGGACCTTATCGATGAGATTTTAAAGATGACAAAACAGTTCAGACCGGATCGATAGAAATCAGATTGACCAGATCAATCGGACTCAACAGAGCAAGATGGCAAAGCATTTCAGACCGGATCGATGGAAACTAGGCATACCAGATCGATCGGACATATCAGAGCAAACTGATAAAGAATAGTACATATCAGACCGGATCGATGGATTCCAGAATGACAAGATCGATGCTTCAGATCGATCTCAACCTTTATCAGATCAGAGCAGTCAAGGATACATAAAGGATGGCTTCTCAGTCCGAATCATCAACGGATATTTATTGCAGCATTTAATGCTGCAATTAATGCTACAAAGGACCAAAGACTGAAGATTGTCATAATAGGTAAGAAGACAAAGAAGAGCTTACCTGACGGTCGCCGAAAGCATATACCATAACGGCAAGTATCCTGAAGAAGAAGACTGTAGCTTTCTCAGAGTCTAAAAAGAGTCATAGCTGCACATTAAGGGAAACAATGCCGTTGCCACCTTCAACTATAAAAGGATGCAACAAACAGATGCAAAAGACTCTCGACTCTACAACTCACGCTGATCAATTGAAAAATATACAAGAAAGCTAAACAGCACACGCTTACAAAGTACAGAAGCTTTCGAGCTGAAGTTATTCATTTAAGCGCAATTACTTTGTAACATTTGATCATTGTAGGATCACTGTGCGCATTGTGTATTGAAAAATAGAAGTGAGCAACATTTTGTAACTGTCAGACAGAGTGTGTCTGAGCAGGTTGAGTGACTAGGAGTTTCAGACTGGTAGTGAGGTAAATCCAGCCTGAATCGGGTTTGTACAACAGGATTGTATAAATCAAAGTCTTCTAGTATAAACCTTCCTTAATTGGAAGAAGGGGAGACGTAGAAGGATTACACCACCTTCGAACTTCCAGAAACATATCCTGTGTCTTATCATTCTGCACTTAGCCATCGAGCTGTTCTTACTTATACAAGAGCAGACCGTTTCCGCACTTACTTATTAGTGGTCTGTTCTGTTCAAAGAGTTGATTAAGTAACAGATTTCTTTCACTAATCAGAAAGAATTCACAAGGGATAAACTTTGTAAGGAGTGTTCATTCACCCCCCCCCCCCCCCTCTAAACACTCCGGACCGATCCTAACATACTATATTTAGCAAACATATCAATGTTGAAGATCGAGGGATCTCGAACCTCCGACTCACCTCTTCAATGAACAAATCTTTTCCAGAGAGAGATTCAAAGTGGGGAGCTTCGAAGCATATTAGCTCAGTTAGTCAACCCTATTTCATAGGCACCATCGTTGAAAGCCATATCAGATGAGCCTTCAAAATATACTCTATTCATTGAAATAGTGAGCTTAAATAAAAGATTGTTTGTTGTAACTGTGAGACATATTGTCAACACAGGGTCTTTGCATATAGTAATTAAACATTATGCTAGTTGTAATGCTATAAGTTCTAGTTGAATGAGGAATACGCAGTTGGTGTGGGTCCGTACAACGAGAGCTGCATAGATCAAAGTCTTCTATGGAATCCTTACATTCGATGGAAGAATGAGAGACAAAGAAAGATTACACAACTTTCAAACTTTCAGAAACAAATCTATGTACATTTACTTTTCTTGTCATTTTGTTTAAATGTTTAATCTGCTTTTTACTTTGTTTAATTAGTTGCATAATAGGTTAAATCTGGTGTTCTTTTCGATGTCTTAGAACAAACTCGATATAATCTCTATGTACACTTACTTCAAGAACCAGAGCTGTTGTAATTCACTTTATTATACTCAGATGACCACCCCTCTAGATTCAATCCTAACAAGTGGCTTCAGAGCAGCAGACTGGACCCCACTTGTCCCCAACTGATAGAATCTAAATGTCTCGGTTGAGTTATGATCTTGTTGGATACTGATGTTGTCATACTTGCATCAACCTTTTTATTGGGATAAATCCAGAAAGCTCAGGTGTTTGATATCCTCGCCATGTACCATAACGAATCTCACGGAACTTATCTGGTCTTCCATTATTTGTAAGACGTTGTGTTCGATGGGGTTAAGCAGCGAGCATAGAGCAAATTACAAGCTTGGAAAAGGAGTCTCTTTTCAGTGGGTGGACTTGAAGTTCTCATTAAGGATGTGGCAGAAGCCATACCCGCCTATACTATGTCATTGTTCAAAATTCTTTTTGGTTTAACCTGGGCTATTGAAAAAATGATTGTAAAATTTTGGTGGGGGTAATAACCGTGATGGACATTGTATTCATTGTGTTAAATGGGAACACATATGCCTCCTTAAAACTCAAGGGGGTGGGTTTTCGTGACTTTACAATGTTTATTCAAGACCTCATTGCAAAATATGTAAAATAGGGCTGAAAAACTTTATCACAAACTTTGGCACCTGAATATTCCCAGTAAGATTAAAATACACACATGGAAGTCACTTCACACGGTTCTTCTTACAAGACAAACTTGGTTGTGAGGGGTGTCTCTATTGATAGCCGATGCCCTAGATGTAAATATTTTCCTGAACATAGTTTCCATGTTGTGTAGAATTGTCAGTGGGTGCGATATGTGTGGTCTTTATCAGCTTTGTGGCCTTTATATCACGATTTTTGGCGTACAAACTACAAATTATATGGATCTGTAGAGCTAGATGGTCATGACGTCAGGGTGATGATCTAGCTTTAGGGGTGCTTATCTGGCTGGGTCAATCCGGACCCGACCCAAAACCGAACTGGTTAGTCCGGACCGAAACCGGAACCGGACTAACCGGTTTCGGTTAGTCCCGGAACCGGTAACAAACCGGTAGCACCGCCGGTTCCGGTGCTACCGGTTTGGCTCCGGAACCGGAACCGGTTGATTTTTAAAAAAAAAAAAAAAAAGAGTGGTCAGCAGCATGGCAACGACTCTTTAGCCGTTGCCAACTTTCTTTTTTTTATTTTTTTTTAAAATTTTAAATTTTTTTTTACAACAAAATATTTAAATATGTGATTTTTTTTTATAACCTCATAATTCATTCTTGTAAAGTTGTATACTTCAATCTCATATTTCCCTCTTAATTGTGCTATCTACAATTTACTTATATAATAATGGCATCTTCAGCTAGCCGCGGCGCTGGTCGTAGCTGGGGTCGAAGTCGGGGTCTCGTCCCGCGTCGTCTATCACTGAGTTCATCTTCGGCAATGAATTTGCCTATGCCAATTCCTGAGTTAAATGAAAGTTATGATTTTTTTGATGACCTCAATGTTGGTGGTTCCTCTATGAATGTCGAACCGCAACAACCCGAACAACCTGCCAAACCTCATGTTGCCCAAGCCCAAGAGAGACCACAAGTGGAGTCATCCGGAGCCACTACAGCAACGAGTAGACAACCGACTCGTGCCAAAAGAAGTAAGATATGGGATCACTTTGAACTCATTCAAAAAGAAGGTACTAATGAATCTGTTGCAATATGTAAATTATGTAAAATGCAATATTCATATAAAGCTGGTGTGAACATTTAAAAAACGCTTAGTAAAAAAATATAATTTTGATGAGACAACATTACAACCATTAGGTCGAGAAGCAACACAAGCACAAATTAATGTTCTCATTGGCATGAATTTTATTTTAACTGCTGAAATTAACCGTAGGTCACTTGTTAGATATGTGAATAGATGTGAACTACCTTTTATACAAGCTGAACATGCTGATTTTATTGAATTTGCTTCGTCTATACAACCCATGTTTAAACCTATTTCCAGGCACACACTAAAAAGAAATTGTATGGACGTATTTGTTGAATATAGAAATACACTGTTTCAACATCTTTCTAGTTTGCCTTGTAGGGTTAGTTTAACAACCGATATTTGGACAAATGTAAATTCGGATTCATATCTTGTTGTCACTTGTCATTGGATTGTTGATAATTGGTGTGTGCAAAAACGGATTTTGTCTTTAGACGAGTTAGATTGTGCACATACTGGTTATGTAATTGCTAAATATGATTCAACACTTGTAGACATTATGAAATTCAGGATAAGGTATTTTCAATCACATTAGACAACGCTGCGAATAACAATGATGCGATGCGTGATTTAAAGACCCATCTGAAACCAATGCTTGATGGTATTTTTTTTATGTTATATGTGCATGGCATGTGATTAATTTGGCTGTTAAACTTGGTTATGAGGACAATCACTCAGCATGTATTGAGAAAATGAAATACTGCGCTAAATGCTTACGCACGAGCCGTATTAAGCGCGATTGGAAACAATTATGTTTATCTAATGATTTAAAGCATCTTCTTTTTCCATAACTAATAGAAACTAGGTGGAATTTGTTGTACAATATGTTGAATGCTATGTTACCTTACAAAGATACTTTAACTCCATTTTATAATTCATATCAAATGCCCGATGCGATGAAAGTATTTATTTGACTAATGAGGATTGTGAATTTGTTGAAAATTGTGTACCATTGTTAGGTACTTTCAAAGATGCGACGGAACGCTTCTCTGGTGTTACTTATCCAACTTCCGTTTATTATCTCCCTTTAGTATTTAATATGTTTGATAAGTTTATAGAATTTAGAGATGACTATGACTTGCATGCTTTTGTTAGTGCAATGAAAACTAAATTTATAAAGTATTGGGAACAAATCCCACACGTGCACTGCATCGCAACATTGCTAGATCCTAGTCAATGTTTATCTTCATTTGAGATATTTTTTGAATATTATGCTAAATTTTTGGGGAAGGTTGTTGACGATCAAAAGACGTCTACAATGCAATCTCTCCGAAATATATTTCAATTGTATTATAATCAATAGGCAAGTGAATCATCGTAACAAAGGCCTGTTGAAGAACAACCCCGAGCTCAATCTAAAGGTGGGGGCATCAATTTGCTTAGGATGCTGGGCAGGAAAAAACTTAAGGGAAAATGACATTCTACTAGCACGTCGACTGAGTTGCAAATTTATCTGAATTATCAATTTCTAACGGAAGACAACTTCGACGTCTTACGATGGTGGAAGTCAAATGTAGCACAATTCCCTATCTTAGCCAAAATGGCTAGAGACGTGTATGCGGTACAAGCTTCAAGCGTCGCTTCTGAATCAGCATTCTCAACATGCGGCCAAATTATTGGAGAATACAGAAGTAGTCTATCTGCTGATTCGTTATGCATGCCCACGTTACTTAAAGATTGGTTTGAAGCAGAATGTAAGAATAGAAGAGATGGGGCGGTTGACGAATTCGTAAATCATTATGACGAGTAAGAAGAAGAGAACGCAAAAACAATACTTATCAATTATGAAGAGTGCTAAATAGTAATATTTTTTTATTTAGATTTTCAATTGTCATCTCTTTACAATTATTTGTATGCATCTATATTATGAAATGAAGAAGAATTATATTGAATTTGTGATGAATATTGGGGAAACATTTACAACATAAAAATAATAATTTAAAAAAATCAAAAAAAAAATATGGTTCGGACCGGATCGACCCGGAACCGGTTGGAACCGGAACCTGGTCCGATCCGGTTCCTTAATGGACCGGACCGGTTCCGTTCTTAACGGATCCAGAACCGGCCTGTTCGGACCGGATCGGACCGGTCCGATCCGTTAAGCACTCCTATCTAGCTTCCTTTGCAATGGTTTCATGGAATCTCTGTTTAGCTCAAAATCAATTTGTGTTTGAAGGGTCCGATCCGTTAAGCACTCCTATCTAGCTTCCTTTGCAATGGTTTCATGGAATCTCTGTTTGGCTCAAAATCAATTTGTGTTTGAAGGCCGTCAGAGTTTAGCAAATGATGTCGTCTCTCATGTAGGTTTTTTATGGAGCCAATTTATGTCTTGTCAAAAAGTTTGTTCCTCTACAAATTCAACACGATCATGATAATTTAATTGGTATGCTGCTCGGCCTGGTTCTATCAAGATTAATGTTGATGTAAAGGTTACACTTGGAGCTAGACACAATGGGGGTTAGGCATGGTTGTACGGAATGACCATAGCGCAGTATTAAGTGCTCGTGCGAGGTCCATTCCTGGTATGTTTTACCTCACACTATGGAGTTATTGGCACTGCGTGAAGGCGTAACACTTGCAAAACAACATCACTGCCCACATGGTATAGTGGAGACTGATGCTTTGAACATTGTCAAGGTTGCTTACCAATCTTCACCAGGGTCGAATCTAGTCTTGAGATTGGGGGGACAAAGTTGTATTATTTTTATTGATGGATGCAAAAATAAAGATTTTTAAATACGTGTTGCCAATATATATATATATATATATATATATATATATATATATATATTTTGAGGGGGACAACTACCTCCTCCCCACCACACAGACTCACCCCGATGATGCGTCTATTGTTTAGTCCATTTTTCAAACTTGCATGCAAGCGTCTGGATTGATTATTCAACATTGCTTGAGGTTGGCTAACCAAGTAGCATGCTTCTAGAGCTTATGGGGCAAAAATTTGAGTACAACGAGTGTTACCCTTTCTTTTTGTACATTTTTGTAATTTCAAACATGGTTGGGTATTAGAGTGATTTATCTTTTAAAAAACATTCTTCCCAAAAGCAATCCCCAGCTACATTACCTTTTTTTGAAAGAAAAAAAGAATCATTTTTATTCTCCATCTCTACAATCTTACCGTTTGAAAATAAGGTGGTTTATTTGTCTTCAGTCTTAGGTTCTTGAATTTATTCTTCTCTCATTTTCTTTTTTTTAAACGTGAGGATTTACATAGAGTGTGGATTTGACAATAGCAATCAAGAAGGTTATTACAACTTATATCCTTATCTCTTATAGCTTGTCCGAAATTGACGTGTTTAATTTGAGAGGTTAGGGATAATATAGTAATTCTACTTTTATAATCCAATTGCACTATATATTTATGTGAAAAGCACCCCACCTCTCAATGGAACAATTTATCATTCTAAAACAGGTATAATATCGGGCCGTGAAAATTAAACCTGACATAAGATACAACTTAACCAATTGATAATTTTTTTTCCGCTGGATGATGAAGAATAGATTATAATAAAATATGTATCTCATAATTGATTTTAGAATAGCAATTTTTTTCCGTATGTTGGTCCAAACTGAATTTGGTCCTGTAATTAGTAAAACATAAGTCTTAATACAATGACTTGACTTTTTAAATTCTTGTGATCCTTTTTTCCGTTGAGTATTGACAATGCAATGGACATACATGCCAGTAATATCAAGTGTCATGTTAGACGTACTTGGCCCCATGTCAGTATTTTTTAAAAAGGACTAAAAGTACAACAGATACCAAGATATTGTACTAATACCTAATTTTGAAACATTTCAGGATCGAAATCCAATTTAGTTCAACTCACAGACCATCATGTTATTCAAATTGAAACCTCATAAGAAGCCTAACAGATTTAAACTTGACACCCTTTTTGTCATACAATGGAACTGCCCTTATCCCAGGCTTCAATTCAGACACAGGCAAACATGTCTGCCCACCAAAATCATCCTTCTCCGACACATTATGCTCGCGCACTTCGATCCTTAGTAAAGCAAGCTCTGGAACCCTTAGGGGGAACGCGAACTCTTCGTCCCAAGAAGGCACCCAATCATCTAATATTATCTTTGTTTTTCTATTGGCCGAATCTGCTTCCACACCAATTATCTGAACCTGGAAAAAGATACAATAATCGTTTTAATTAGAGGCACGAAATCAATTTTTTTGTTTAATCCAATAACTTGGGCTTTTCTTTTAAAAAAAAAAACCCTTTCTTCATTTTCGGCGTAGTGCTGACAGGAAAACAGATATTATTGACGTCGCGCACCCGGAAATCAAACTTTGACTACTTATTAGATTAAAAACTAAACAAGCTACTTATAGAACCTTTTTTTTTTTTTTTTTTGCAATTTTCATGGTAAAATCCCATATGATTCTGAATATTTTCTTACAAAAATCTTTATCATCCAATAACATATTTGTAAATGCTTTTTATTCTGTCAAATTTTTTGACATGTCATTATCCATCTTAATGATCAAAATGCCCACCTTTAACCTATTAAAATTAAATTTTATATTGCACAAATACAAAAAAACGTCATCTTTTTATTTCCAGAGAGTTTCTTTTTCCTAATTAGCATTTATGAAAATAGAGAGAGGAACCTTTGGATAAAAAAAACATGGGATTTTGGATCTATCTTTTCCTCGTCAATTGTTAAGCACTTTCAATTTTCAAAGATTAAGAGGACCCAAAATGTATACAGTAGGACATGCAAATTAACAGCAACACGAATAACAAATTCTTTGGGTCACTAACCTTTGTATAGAAATCGGGCGGTGAGTACGCATCAAAGTGAGTGTGGCTGAAATCCAAACGCCATCCAGTCCCCATGTATATATTTATCTGTCATATACAATTAAACAAATTATATATATATATATATAATAGTTGGACGAATTACCTATAGAAGCCCTAGTTTGAACAATAACTAATTCCTCACTCGAATTTAAACAATAACGTCTATCTCCCGTACAATGTATTTTTTTTATGTCAAATCACATAGAAGACAATCGTAATTTCTTATATCTATTACAAACTAGTTGGGAATAATATTGTAATACAGCTATTGTACAAGGAGTTCATCTGTTATTGTTTAAACGATTTTGATCAGAAATTATATTTAATCTTTCTTAAATTGAAGACACGTGTAATTTATTCTTATATATATTTAGATGAACTAATTTTTTTTGTTTGTTTGGATCAACCCAAACTAAATAATGCAAATTGTTAAATTTTGAAGATTTTTGGAAAATGTCATATTTGGATGAAAAAATATAGTTTTTTTTGTTTTTTTGGTAAAAAGGTGTCAACAGACAAAACTCGCTGCTTCGCCTTCACCAGCAAAGTTTTTCAGGCAAATTATAGTAATAGGTCTTCAAATTAGCTTTTTTCTTTGTCATTTTTTAGTTTGGCAATAAATTGACTTTGAAAATTTAGAGTTCGATCCTGTTTGCGTTTATGTAGTTCTTAAATCTGATAGTTTACTTTTACTCCCTCAATTTTGGGATTTCTATTTTTGAAGTATTTTCTGAACTTTGCCTTTTGTAAACCGATTTTGTTTTTTTTTATATACTTTACTGTTTACTATTTAATAGTGAGAAAATTTCTAAAATCTATGTATTTATTCTTACATTTTGTATGTTTGTGTTATTTATTCTATTGATTGATTTGATATATGTTATGATGTGACTAGAAATAGGCACGTCTATTGCGCTTAATTGTCTGTGATTTGGTATGTTTTGGTGGATAAAATGACACATATGCTATATAATCGTATACATGTGTTAATGTAGGTGAAATCGAAGAAATCGAGCTAACAATGGCGAATAAGGATCAATAAATGCATTGGAGTTGACAAGGCATCAAAGTAGACCAAGAAAAATGCATAAAAGTGGACAAAGGACCGTGATTGATCGTCCAGAAGAGCTCGATCGATCGAGCATTAAAGGCTCGGCGATCGATCGGCACATTTTACCGATCGATCGCCGAATGTTACTGGACGAAAAAATAAAGATTGGCGATCGATCGGCAAATTGTCGCGATTGATAGCCGAATGTTTCTGGTTGAAAAATAAAGGCTGGCGATCGATCGCCAGCAGATTCCTGAAAATTAAGGAAACTCGATTTTTCCATCTTTGGATAGATTTTTACCTACCCTATCAAACTCATACCCTATATACACGGTTTTGGGACCTCAATTCAGACTACTCCATATTTTAGAGTTAGAACACTTTTTCTCTCAACTTTGGGAAGAAAAACTTGAAGAACGAAGAAGGAATTGATGAGCCGGAAACGTGTCATCTTCTAGTAACTCTTTCTTTTGCTTTTAGTTTAATACTTGCTAGATTAGTTTATATTGTTTTTGATTAGTCATGAGTGGCTAAACACGATTGTGATTCTTGGTTAAGGAAGACAATACATTGGAGTTTACGATTCTCGTGAGATTAAGTTTTGTTTGTTGATTTTCATTGAGTAATTGTTTTTTTTGATTTTATTGCTATGATTGTGTTGTTTAATTGTTGGATTGATCACCTAGCTTTTGTTCATACAATCTAATGCTAAATTAGATATCAAATACCGAATCGTTTGATCTCTCTAATTTACGAAGAGTTTGTTAAATTCTTATGGAAAACAATTTACTAGATTAAACATAGACGCTTGTATTATATTGTTTAGCTTCATCGATCTAACTAGTTAATATGCTATCATCAATTTAAATCTTAATCGCTTGTATTTTGATTGATTGTTTGATAAGGGTTAAACTAGAATGATTGAGCTACTTAACTAAACTTAAGGTGAGATATGACTTTGATTATTGGATTAAACGTCTAACGATGAATATTTATAAGTAAACTAGAACGCTTGGGCTACTTAACTAAATTTAAGGTGAGATAAGACTTTGATTATTGGATTAAACGTCTAACAATTAATATTCATAGGAAAATTGAATCGTATGTGAATATCGATGATCGAGATAGTAAACCCCAATTATAACGTCGACTGAAAACCACGAATCGCGCTTTACTCATAATTTTAATCACTTTAGTTTAATTTTGCTAATTAGTTTAATTCATAAATTTTGCTTAATAGTAGTTTAATCAATTTCAAAATTCTCCTTTTTACTATTTGCTTGGATAATTAGCACACAAAAATACATCATTTCTCGTAGAATCGATCCCTACTCACGCTACTACATTACTTATTGCTATTAACTTGAGAGGGTTAATTTGGGCGTACGCGATAAACGCTAAATTTTGGCGCCGTTGCCGGGGAAGGCATGTTTATTTTTGTGTAAATTATTATTATTATTATTATCCTGCACTGCTACTTTGGTTTGTTAATGAGTACAGGTGAATCGTCTGATCACGAAGATAATTCGCCTATTCTTCTTCTGCACTGCTATTCTTCTTCTTCAATTCGCCTAGCGTCTCTTCTCCTCTTATGTAGTGTCCTCTCAATGGCTGCGAATCAAAGCTTGAGACAGTTGGCGAATCCTACCTTGGATCAACAGCATATCTGCATCACTTTCCATGTTCTTGCAAATAATGTAAATTTCGAGCTTAAATCTGGTTTAATTCACTTATGACCTTCCTTTCACGGTCTTGCAGGTGAGAACCCTCACAAGCATTTGATGGAATTTCACGTGGTGCGCACTACTATGAAGCTGGCTGGCATAACGGAGGAATTAATTAAACTGCGAGCCTTTCCATTCTCTTTGAAGGATGTTGCTAAAGATTGCCTATTCTACCTACCCTCAGGATCCATCACCACGTGGACTGATTTGCAAAGTCTTCCTGGAGAAATACTTTCCAGCTTCGAGGGAGACTAACATAAGGAATGAAATATATGGTGTCAAGCAATACCACAAGGAATCACTGCACGAGTACTGGGAGTGTTTCAAGAAATTGTGTGCAAGCTGTCCACAATATCAGATAAGTGAACACCTTTTAATTCAATATTTATATGAATGTTTGCTTTCTGGTGAGAGGAATTTAGTAGATGAGGCGAGCGGAGGAGCTTTTATCGACAAGACATCGGAGGAGGCAAGGAACTTGATAGCTAACATGGCTGCCAACTCCCAACAATTTGGACATATTCGCAATGGACAAACGCCAAGACAAGAGGTAAACGTATCTAACCTTGAACAACAACTCATTGACTTAACCTCTCTTGTGCGTCATCTTGCAGGTGGTAATGTGATGAAGATGAATCCATGTGGAATTTGTCTAGCCACGAGCCATTCTACTGATGCATGCCCCTCACTACAAAAGACATCCATTGAGCACGTGAATGCAGTGGGTGGATTTCCTGGTCCACCGCAAAGGAGCTATGACCACCCATCGAGCAACTGCAATCAAGGTTGGAGGGACTACCCGAACCAGAGCTATGAGAATCAACAGATACACCAACCTCTATCCTATAGACCACCATTTCAGAGTCCTACACAACCTCTAGTGCATGTTGCTGGCGACAAGTTAGAAAATATTGTTAAGGTTATTGCTGAAAATAGCCTGCAATTTCAACAGGAAAAGAGGGCGAGCATTCAAAGCTTGACTATGCAAATGGGGCAATTGGCGACTTTGATCAACAAGATAGAGGGGAGAATATCAAATGGACTACCCTCACAACCAGTGGTGAACCCAAGAGAAAATGTGAGCGACATCACTTTGAAGAGGAGTGAAGATGAAGCTGAAGAGAAGGTGGTAATGACGCCACCCGAACAAGAAGGGGTGAAAGAAGAAGAAGACACCAAGAAGAACATTGATGAGCTACTGCAAAAGGAGGAATCATGAGGTAAGTCATCTCCACTTCGTGAATATAAAATTGAACCCCATTCCCCCTTGCATTGAAAGTGAATAGGAAAGATAGTGGCATCAAAGGACTTTATGAGACATTTTGGAGGTGCGAGGAAAACGCTCCACTATATGATGCCATAAAGAAAGTACCTCGGTATGCGAGATTCTTGAAGGAAGTGTGGAAAGCGGAAAGAAGCAAAGAACGCAAAGGGTGTCCCAAGATTGAGCTAGGTGGGAATGTCTCTACGGTCATCCAAATAAGCATTCCCACAAAATGTAAAAACTCTGGTATGTTTTCTATCTCATGTCTGATTGGCAACACTAGGATTGATAAGACAATGCTAAACGAGCTTCTATTAATGTCATGTCTTACTCAATCTACACAGAATTGAAAGTTGGACCTTTGAAACAGAATTCTACTGTGATACAATTAGCTGATAGGTCCACGGTTCTTCCTAGGGGGGTATTAGAGGATTACTTGTACACGTAGAAAATCTGGTTTCCCCCCGCTGATTTCTATGTCTTAGACATGGAAAATGGTGATCCATCTAGCCTCATCGTACTAGGGAGACCATTCTTGAAAACCTCTAAAGATGTGATAGATGTTAATAGCGGTACGTTAACAATGGAATTTGATGGTGAGATTGCGAAATTCGGTATCTATGAAACACATGAACAATCTGGTTATACTATTGATATCAATGATGAACGTGAGTTTAAATTTGATGAATTGTGTGATCTAGAAAAGGTTACTGAAGGCCTTGAGGACAAAGGCGGTACGGATTCAAATTTTATGCATACTTTTCATACTGTGGCTGCTTTATCTACTCATGATATTGCTGACCCTATCTCTTCTCGCTTGCAGGATCCTCTTATCGAAAGGAAACACACTCCGGATCGACCACATCAATCAACCAACGATGGAGGAGGAACAAAGACTGATGGTGACCTCTCAAAGAATAGCAAGGCGAACAAACCAAAGTTTAAAGGAATCAAGAAGATATTGAGGTGGAAGAAGAAGGAGAAAGCGACACCGCATAACCCACCTTGACCAAGGACTGACGTCGGCCACCGACATTAAATAGAGGCGCTGCTTGGGAGGTAACCCAATGGGAGTTAGTTTTCCCTTTCCTTTTTATTTTTTATTGCTTTATTAGTAGTATAATTTCTATTTCCTTACATTGGAGACAATGTAAGATTTAAGTATGGGGGAGGGATTAGTAGTGTGTTGTTGCTTTCTCTTATTATAAAAATACAAAAAAAAAAACGAAAATTTAAAAAATTGAGCTCAAAGTTAGTAATGAACGCATACTTAAAATCACTAGCCAATGATGAAACATAATTGAGGACATGCATGCTTTTTAACATAGATGAATTGTTAACCTTGGAACACTTTGAACTCTAATGCAAATTATGCTTTGACTTAGTAGTTGAATATTTTGAGCACGATATTATCGTGACTTGTGAAGTGTGCATAACGTTATGAAGATTGTATGAATTTTGTGATAGTCTTAGGAAGTCTCTGATACATGCTTGAACTTAACTACATGCTCTTTGAGGCGTATTTCTAGACTACTTGCGAACATGAAAGTGATATATGCGATATTTGATGCGTTTGAACCTTTCAAGCCTACCGTGTAAATAAAATTATCACTAGTACCCTTTTAGAATGGTTGTGTGCTAGCATACAAATAACCATCATTCAACATTCTTTGACTAGCTTATCATCCTTCCCTAATGAACCTTAATATGAATTTTATCCATACCTTTGAAGCGAGTATGATGTGTTTCATTCACATGCACTTATGTTATCATTTAATCATATATTTGTGAACTATTGTTAAAAGAATGAAATGCATGAAAGAAAATGAGATGTCTTGAAAAAAATAGAAAAATATGGCTCCAAGTGGAGCCAAGACACAAAAGAAGAAAAGAATTAAGTAAACCTTGCAAAAAGATCAAGGTTTGAAAAAAATAATGCAAGAACAGAAGCTCTTTAGTGTGCATATCATTATACTCTCTTGTTTGATACACTTACCCTTTCTTTCATAAGCCAATACTAGGCCAAGCTAATAAAGACCTACTTGATTTGTGTTTGCAAGTGGCTAAGATAGTGAAGAAGAGTGTGCAAGTGAGCTTATACTTGTGTTAGTGTATATCTTGAACTATTGTGAGTTTACATCTATTGGATCTATACTTTGTGCATGACACTTGTTTATGACCGCACACGCATGTTCGCTGCTTTGTTGAGAATGAGATGTTTAGGGATTGAACTTGTTCCACTGTTAACTTTTCACCGCCTTTCATTACTATGCATGTTTAAAATTGTTGAGGCATTAAAGTGAGGACAAGTTAGTTTGTTATGAACCTATGAGCCAACAAAAAGATTTTAGTTTTGTCTGATTTACTCGAGGTCGAAGTAAATCAGACTAAGTATGGGGAAGTTTGATGTGACTAGAAATAGAGACATCTATTGCGCTTAACTGTCTGCGATTTGATATGTTTTGATGGATAAAATGATACATATGCTACATAATCGTATACTTGTGTTAATGTAGGTGAAATCGAAGAAATCGAGCTAACAAGGGAGTAAGGATCAAGAAATGCATTGGAGTTGACAATGGATCAAAGTAGACCAAGAAAAATGCATAAAAGTTGACAAAGGACCGCGATTGATCGCCCAGAAGAGCTCGATCGATCGAGCAAGATAGAAAATTTGAGCAACAAAATTAAAGGCTTGGCGATCGATCGGCAAAATGTCATGAGTGGCTAAACACATTTGTGATCCTTGGTTAAGGAAGACAATACATTGTAGTTTACGATTCTCGTGAGATTAAGTTTTGTTTGTTGATTTTTATTGAGTATCTTTTCTGATTTTATTGCTATGAATATTGTTAACTCGGATTTTGGTAGTGGGTTATCTTGGTTAACAATAGCTCCTCCCTTATTGGAAGTGAGCGGTCCTGAAAAGAAAAGGTTGGAAGAAGACCAGAGAGTGATCTCCGATGGATCTTTCCGATGATCAAATCAGGGTTCTTTTTTATGTAATATGGAAATAAGCATTTAGCTAGAAATTTGCGGGGGAGAAGCTCTCTTTCTTAACCTGATGACCCCATATATATATGGGGTGGTGAGAAAGAATACCCTATCGTGTTTGGCTGGGACCTATGGGAGGCCACCGACAAACACTGTACCTGTATAGGGCTTCCCTATACTAGTCACCATATGATTGGTCCTCGTGGCAAGTGGTCCCCTAATGAGACAAAATTCAGTTAGATGTTTCCCGCGTGGAGGACCGCGCTTGTGTCCAGAGTACCTCCCTGAACTCTGAAGGGGAAACCAAGACAGCTGTTTAAGGTTGGGAGTATAGCCCGTGCTACCTGGTTCAACCCAGCAGGGCTGAAGACCTTTCCCGAGCTGAGCATACTGATGGGAAACGCAACTGGCCTAGCCTATGAATACCGAGCTGATCACTCTTTGTAAATAATATACACTGACCTGCTCATATAATACCGTGCTGCGCTCAGAAGTGGTCAAATACCCCTCCTGGGAATATTCCTTTCGGATTGAGCCCTTCTGGGTGAGATTATGCTCGAGTAAGGGCCGAGATCGCACTGGACATGATATCCGGATATCATGAGTATCCCTTCTTAGTCGAGCTAGAGTAACGTTGTTCTCGACTATACTTAGACCGAGGCCTGAACCGAGCTATCAAATTCAATTTTCTAACCCTTGACAAGACAGGGTGTCAGTCAGATGTGACCGTTGATGTATGGCTAATCGAGGCGGCTGCCACGCGTCATCATCCACAATTGAGACGTTTGAACTCCCTTGATCTTGGCCATTGAAATGGGCCTGGCCCTAACGGCCCAACCTTCCGGGCGCCTATAAATTAAACCTCACTTCTCATTCGCACCACTTCTTCTTTCTTCGCCTCCTTCCGCTCCGTCTGCCCAGCTTTTTCTGTAAGTTTTTCGCCCTTGCTTTTAATGCTTGTACTATAGATCGGTTGGTGACCTCCGCCTGCCCATTACTCTGAGGGTAGGCCACGGAAGTAAAGGCCTGTTCGATCTTCATTTCCTGGCACCAGGTGGTCACCTTTCGTCCCTGGAATTGTCTCCCATTATCGGAAATCAACTTCCTTGGTACCCCAAATCGACACACAATATTCCTCCATAAAAAGTTCAGCACATTCTCCTCGGTAATCCGGGCTAAAGCCTCGGCCTCAGCCCACTTTGAGAAATAGTCCACGGCTACTATCAGGAATTTCTTCTGTCTTGGGGCGATGGGGAAGGGTCCCACGATATCCATTCCCCACTGGTCGAACGGGCAGGCTGATATTACAGACTTCATGAATTGAGCCGGCTGTCGTTGGATTCGTCCATGCCTCTGGCAGCCTTCACAAGTAGCCACGACCTTCACTGCATCCTTCCTCAGCGTTGGCCAAAAGTATCCTGCTAGTATGGTTTTTTGTGCCAAGGCAAGGCTCCCTAAATGATCCCCGCAACAACCCTCATGTATCTCGTGGAGCACATATTTAGCCTCTTCCTCCTTTAGGCACCTGAGCAAAGGCCCTGCAAAAGACCTCTTGTACAAATCATCCCGAACTAGAGCAAACCTAAAAGACTGTCTCTCTATCTTTCTTGCTTCCCTTTTATCAGAAGGCAGCTCGGCATTCCTCAGGTATTTTATGAGGGGGGTCATCCAACTTTCCGTACTAGGAGGTTCGGATGCCAGCTGAGTTGATGGCAATAATTCGGTTTGGCAAATGACCTCTCTTTGACACATGGGTCCTAAGGACGTGGCCCATTTTGCCAGCTGATCGGCTTCTTGATTTTCCTCCCTAGGTATCTGTACTATATTCCATTCAGAGAAACTCTCAGACATTTCATGGACTGCCTTCAGATACTCCATCAATTTCTCGCTTTTTACCTCAAAATTTCCCTTTACCTGCTGGGCCGCTAATTGGGAGTCTGAATAAAGGACCACTTTAAGCGCACCTACCTCCCGAGCTAATTTGAGCCCAGTTAATATTGCCTCGTACTCTGCCTCATTGTTGGATACCCGGAAATCTAACTTGATCATAACTTTTATTTTTTCGCCCATTGGTGAGATCAATACTATTCCAACACCGCATCCCTCGTTGTTCGAGGCTCCGTCCACATACACGCTCCATGCCTCTTCCGGATCGGATCCAATCATTTCTGCAAAGAAATCGGATAAGGCTTGACCTTTGATAGACGCCCTGGGCTGGTAGGAGATATCATATTCTCCCAGCTCAATAGTCCATTTGACCAATCTGCCTGATACATCGGGCTGAGTCATGATTCTCCCGATTTGACTATTGGTTAGTACCGTGATAGGGTGGGATAAAAAGTACGGCCTCAATTTCCTTGCAGTTATGACTAGAGCCAATGCTAGCTTTTCTACCTCAGGATATCTGAGCTCGGCACCCCGGAGAGCGTGACTGACATAATAAACTGGTTTTTGGTCCGGTCCCTCCTGTTTAATCAATACCGAGCTAACGGCATGCTCAGTGGACGAAAGATATACCCATAATTTTTCTCCGTGACCTGGCTTGACCAATACCGGCAACTCGGTCAGGTGTCTCTTTAAATCAGCAAAGGCCCTCTCACAATCCTCGTTCCACTCGAAGTTCCTTGCTTTTCTCAACACTTGAAAGAAAGGATAGCTTCTATGTGCTGACCGGGAAATAAACCGTGCTAAGGAGGCAATTCGACCGGTCAGCTTCTGGACTTCTCTTATGCTTTTGGGAGAAACCATATCCTGCACTGCCCTTACCTTCTCGGGATTGACTTCGATTCCTCTATCTGTCACTACGAAACCCAAAAACTTCCCGCTCTTCACCCCAAACATACATTTAGCAGGATTCAACTTCAGCCCAAACTTCTTCAGGGTAACAAAGGTTTCCTCCAGGTCAGGTACGAGATCTGAGCTAACCTTGGATTTTACCAATATGTCATCGACGTATACCTCAATATTCCGTCCCGTCTGTCCTTCAAATACTTTATCCATCAATCTTTGGTACGTGGCCCCGGCGTTTTTAAGGCCGAAGGGCATGACCACGTAGCAGTATGTTCCTTCTGAGGTGACGAAGCTGACTTTGTCCTGATCCTCCTTGGCCAAGGGGATCTGATGATACCCCTGATAAGCATCCATAAAGCACAATAGCTCATAACCTGACGTGGAATCTACGAGCTGATCAATGCGGGGCAAAGGGTAGCAATCTTTGGGGCAAGCTTTATTTAGATCCCTGAAATCAACACACATCCTCCATTTCCCGGACGACTTTGGCACCAGGACTACGTTGGAGAGCCAAGTCGGGAACTGGACTTCCCTTATTTGCCCTGCTCTTAACAAAGTTCGAACTTCCTGGCTTATGACTTTGTCTTTTTCCGGTCCGAAATGTCTCTTCTTTTGTTTGATTATTTTAACCTTCGGATCGACACTCAGCCGATGCTGTGCAACTTCCGGGCAAATCCCAATCAATTCAACAGAAGACCATGCGAACACATCCGCGTACTTTGACAGGCACCTCAACAGATCTTGTTTCAGGTCCCAGCTGAGGTCCGAGGCCACCCTTATCTTTTTTTCAGGTTGTCCTGGGACCAAAACCACCTCATCCTCTCCTTCCAACAATGCGTGTACTTCCTGCCCTTCTCGAGACCTTTGTATGAGGTGAACCCCTTGATCCTTCGGACCACTGCCGTCCATCCTTTTTGACCTCTTCACTTCCACCCTTACTGTGCTAGTGTAACACCGCTTGGATGAGGGCTGGTCTCCCTTTACTTCTCCCACCCTTATCCCAACATGGAACTTGATTTTTTGGTGGAAAGTTGAAGCTATAGCCCTGAATTCATTCATCGCGGGCCTTCCTAAAATGACGTTATAGGAGGACGGGGCTTCTACGATAGTAAAACATGTTAAACGAGTCTTCCGGTTCTCCCCTTGGCCCATGGAGAGGGGCAGGATGATCTGCCCTAGAGGGTACACTGCATGTCCTGCAAAACCAAAGAGAGGAGTAGAGATTTGCTCAAGAGTATACTCACCTAACTCCATCTGCTGGAAAGCCTCCTGGAATAATACGTTCACAGAGCTCCCTGAATCCACAAAGACTCTTCCGACTTCATAATTTGCTACAGTAGCCCTTATCACGAGGGCATCATTGTGAGGCGTTTGCACGCCTTCCACATCCTTAGGACCGAAGCTAATCACTACCTCCTCCTCAATATTGACAACCCTTCCTATGCTCAGTATTTCTCTCCTACTCATAGCCTTCCGAGCCCTATTAGAATCACCATCAGTAGCTCCCCCCGAGATCATGTTGATAAAACCTCGGGGAAGCGGGCTCCTCACTGGCCTCCGCCCACGTCCCCGGCCCTAAAAGGAGCCGCGAAAATTAGCACGCCCATCTCTGCCCCTTCCTCGGTATGGACCTCGGCCCCTCTCTCGTGAAGGACCATAGGGAACGTTTGGTTGAGGTATACCCTGCCTATATCGAGGGTCATTCCTCCTGGCCAGTTCCTGTCCACTATCCAGATTACGACATTCTCGAGTGCTGTGCCCAGCGATCTGATGGAAATCACAATACTTATTCTCCAACCCCTTGCTCGGTTCGTCCTCGGTCCGTGGAGATCTTCGAGGGTCTTGTTCCTCACAAATCCTGACAACTCCATCTTTAGCGACTTTTAGGGGCGTAAACTGAGAGAAACGTCCGAGTTTGGTATCCTCCGCGGGCCTTTTTCCTTCAGATCTGAACTGCTTATCACCAGTTTTTGCACCTTCTTTTATTTTTGTACTCTGGGCCTCTTCTACATTAATATACCTCTCAGCTCGTGTCAGGAGATCATCATAGGTAGGAGGAGATCTTTTTATCAAAGAACGGAAAAACTCTCATGCCTTCAAACCCTGAGTAAAGGCGCTGATCAAAATCTCTGCTGGGCAGGCAGGTACCTCCAGACTGACTACATTAAAGCGCCGAATATATTCTCGAAGGGGTTCGCCCTCTGTCTGTCTCATTTCAAACAGGCTCAACGAGGTTTTCTTATAACGTTTGCTGCTGGTGAATTGGTGAAGGAAAGCCGAGCTGAACTCCGAGAAAGAGGTTATCGAAGAAGGTTCGAGTTGATTGAACCATTGCTGGGCTGATCTTACCAAGGTCGTAACGAAAACCTTGCACTTTAAACGGTCTGAATAGCAATGCAGCATGGCAGCGTTTTCAAATCTGCCCAAGTGTTCCTCCGGATCCGTGCTTCCGTCATATTCCCCAGCATTCGGGGGCCGGAAGTTACTTGGGAGCTTTTCCTCCACTATCTACTGGGAGAAGGGACTACCCTTTTTCAGAGTACTGTGCCCTCCAATCCCCTTCTTCATTACCCTGACCTCCCTTCTTAACTCCTCCACCTCGACTTCGAGGTTGCAGCCTCCAGTGGGCGGCGGGTGTGATGTGGCTACCTGTTCGGGTTGTTCATTTTCCCGAATACTCTCCCCTCGGCCGCTCTCAGATTGATCCATAGCTCGCTTCATTGCTTTTTCTACCGTTATTGAGATGAGGCGTGTGAGCTGCTCAAAAGTCAATGCACCCACTGTTATGCCTGCTGTAGGTGGTGGCCCTTCTCGATTCACCGATGGTGCCCGTTGTTCATTATTTGCCTCCTGATTCGTTCTCCGCGTGTTTACCGTTATTATCAACGTCTTATACTCTATTTCCCACAGACGGCGCCAATTGTTAACTCGGATTTTGGTAGTGGGTTATCTTGGTTAACAATAGCTCCTCCCTTATTGGAAGTGAGCGGTCCTGAAAAGAAAAGGTTGGAAGAAGACCAGAGAGTGATCTCCGATGGATCTTTCCGATGATTAAATCAGGGTTCTTTTTTATGTAATATGGAAATAAGCATTTAGCTAGAAATTTGCGGGGGAGAAGCTCTCTTTCTTAACCTGATGACCCCATATATATATGGGGTGGTGAGAAAGAATACCCTATCGTGTTTGGCTGGGACCTATGGGAGGCCACCGACAAACACTGTACCTGTATAGGGCGCACTACTTGAGGGATTTTTATACCAGAAAATATTCCCTATACTAGTCACCATATGATTGGTCCTCGTGGCAAGTGGTCCCCTAATGAGACAAAATTCAGTTAGATGTTTCCCGCGTGGAGGACCGCACTTGTGTCCAGAGTACCTCCCTGAACTCTGAAGGGGAAACCAAGACAGCTGTTTAAGGTTGGGAGTATAGCCCGTGCTACCTGGTTCAACCCAGCAGGGCTGAAGACCTTTCCCGAGCTGAGCATACTGATGGGAAACGCAACTGGCCTAGCCTATGAATACCGAGCTGATCACTCTTTGTAAATAATATACACTGACCTGCTCATATAATACCGTGCTGCGCTCAGAAGTGGTCAAATACCCCTCCTGGGAATATTCCTTTCGGATTGAGCCCTTCTGGGTGAGATTATGCTCGAGTAAGGGCCGAGATCGCACTGGACATGATATCCAGATATCAAATATGTTGTTTAATTGTTGGATTGATCACCTAGCTTTTGTTCATACAATCTAATGCTAAATTAGATATCAAATAGGGAATCGTTTGATATCTCTAATTTATGAAACAACTAAGATTAATAAAATTCATCTTCTGAGTTTGTTAAATTCTTAGGGAAAACAATTGACTAGATTAAGCATAGACGCTTGGATTATATTGTTTAGCTTCATCGATCTCACTAGTTAATATGCTATCGTCAATTTAAATCTTAATTGCTTGTATTTTAATTGATTGTTTGATAAGGGTTAAACTAGAATGATTGGGCTACTTAACTAAATTTAAGGTGAGATAGGACTTTGATTCTTGGATTAAACGTCTAATGATGAATATTCATAGAAAAATTGAATCGTATGTGAAGATCAATGATCGAGATAGTAAACCCCAACTGTAAAGTCGACTGAAAACCAAGAATCACACTTTACTCATAATTTTAATCACTTTAGTTTAATTTTGCTAATTAGCTTAATTCATAAACTTTGCTTAGTAGTAGTTTAATCAATTTCAAAACTCCCATTTTTACTATTTGCTTGCATAATTAGCACACAAAAATACATCATTTCTCGTGGGATCGATCTCTACTCACTCTACTACATTACTTATTGCTATTAACTTGAGATGGTTAATTTGAACGTACGCGATAAACGCTATCATATTACTTCATATATTTTTTCACGTACGAAACCCGCTAAAGCTTGAAACTTGATCATGACTCTTACCATGATAAATAGTAATAGATATAATTAAAAAAATAGGCATACCGAGATTTAGCTTACCCTTAGTATTAGCTTCACAGGCAACGGTATTCTCGGATCAAACACTTGATTATGTGAACCTTTGCTCATAAGCAAATCGGGTTTCTTGACATACCCACAGCCTCCGTTGGATCGAAACATTCCATGCATCATCCACAGTGATTTACCATATCCCTGTTTTAATCCAAAATTAGTTATTAAAAAGTCTATAAACTGAAATACGATAATTTTAATCTTCTAAATTTGTTTTTTCACCATTTTATTGAAATTTTGAAAAGGGTCGCGCTTGCCGTGTTTTCATAATGCTTTGGGTTACGAGGCAGATGAAAATATTTAATCATTATGACTGACAATAGATATAATTCAAGATTCTATATACGAATTTCTACTCCTATATTTAGTTAGAAGTCGAATGTCGAACTAAGAAAAAGAAATTCACAAAATGTAAAATAGGGAAATTGTAAGTTAGTGTTTTAGTAACCATGTGTTTTTTTTTCTTTTTTTTGTGCAATTTTTAGTTGTTTTTTTTTTTGCGCGCTAGATATTTGCTTGTATGACACCAATCATTATTGATGTGCCATAGATTGCTAAAATTTCCGACACCACATCATCACTCCAGCTAAAAAAAGAATAAAATAGCAAAAAAAATTAATAATAATAATAAGGTTATTGCTCTAAAATTACTATATCACAATGAAACCAACTTACAGAACCATTTTATAATTTTTCCTATAAAATATAGACGATAAAATAAAATGGTCAACGGATACGTTGAAAGATTTGATATGTGTGATTACAACCACCAACTGTAACTTTTAATATAACGATACTCGTATCTACACAATTTTGACGCGACGCAGCAAGCGTTTTTGGCGTGTTGTGATTACTCCAAAACCATTTTAGAGGGTCTTTTTGGCAAATATCAGATTTGCACAAAAAATATAATTTTTTAGTAGGACAACAAATAAAACCCATTACCTCGCGATGACCTGTTGCATTTTTCTAACAAATTCATCTTTTAGGCCTCAAATCACTGTTTTCTCTGTTTTTTCTAATCTCCGTTTAGTCAAAATGCTTTATTTTTTGGTAATATTTTCTGACTTTAGTCTTTCGTAATTTCATCCTCGGCGTAGTTTTGATTACTAAAACAGTTACAATTGAATAACGAAATATACTTCTGAGTGTTTGTCTTGTCTATTTTTTCTTGGTTATTCTAAGTGAATCAACAGGCTTATCATCTTTATATTTTCTGCTTCCGCAAAGCAGATTCATGCAGCTCAAGCTAAATAAAAGAACCAACCTGCATATTAAAGGCAACCATCTGAGCCCCATGAATCCATCCAACATTCGGTCTGAAATTTGATGAAGTCACTCGTGTTCCTTTAGGAAACACCCTCAAAATATTCTTTTGAGTGAACCTACAAAATATACAAATTTTTTTTTTTTTAAAAAAACTAGTTATTTAACCTTTATTTGACCGATATTTTGATATACGATCTCCTAAATCTTTAAATATTTGTCCCAACATTCTCCTAAATCTTTAAACATTTGTCTCATGCTTGAAACCATGTGTTTATATGACCTACTCATTATTTAAGCATTGTCATATAAGTAAGTAGCAACATGTGTTTTACAAATGAGAAGGTCATACACAAAAAGGATAAGTCAAAGAATGTAACAAAATAAAAAAAATTATTTTGTCAGGGTTATATCTCTAATGAGTTAGTAATGGCAAATCGATGCCAGGATTCAATAATATATACTGATTATGATTGTTCGATCATATTTCAAGTGTAGCACAGGCAAAAAGAAACAGATTACCTCACAAGATCAGTTGCATAAGATTCTGCAGCCTTTTCAAGTCTTTGCTCACTCAAACTAAGTCGATTAACTTTATCCATTCCAGTTCTTAAAGCATCTCTCAACCCTTTTTTTGCCTTTCCGGCATGAATGCCTATGAGTCTTCTGTATTCTGGTTCGTCTACATTACCCAATTTTTGTCCAAAAACATCGGTATCGTCATCGTCTCGGTCACTGTCACTCTGGTTTTTCAAAATGACAATTGCGTTAGCACTTGGGATGCTTTAAAAACTTCAAAAAAACGTCATAAATAAACTAACTCACCAAAACTTCGTCTTCAGATGAATCTTTTTCCATTGGCAATGAGTTTTCTTCATCCTTGTCAGCATTCCTCGATACGAGGTACTCTTTTGGTGGTTTCGTCGAGAGTATTATTTTGTACTTTAAGGCTTCAGGTGAAGGGAATTCCTCCAAGCATCCCGATTCGGGGTAATATAGCATATCTCCAAAAACTTGTGTAACCATCTACAAACAAATTTAGCTCTGATCCCAAATAAATAGCCACAAAACAAATCAAGAGTATTTATGGAATTTGGAACTCTCTCAACTTAAAATTTCCAAAATTAATAACTTTTGTCATAAAGGCTGTTTGGTGGACCCCTTCTATCTATTAAAAAATAAAAATAATACATGAGAGGACGATTAGACCAGAACTTTCGAGAAAACAAGCTATATAAATTCAGAAGTAATTCTAATATAAGGACAACCAATGGGAAAAATGATCCTCATAGTAGACATATTTTGGTTATAGTTCTCTAACTCGTCAAAATCGAGTTTTGATCATGTAAGTAGGTTTTTTGTTGGCTTTTGATCCTATTTCGCAGGATTACTGACGTGGCACCGGACACGTCAGCATTTTTCATTACCACACTAGTATTTTCTAGTGCCAAATCATCATTCCAAGCACCACGTCAGTACTATGCCGAAACAAAAGTAAAAACCAAAAACACCAAACTTAAGGGACCAAGACTCGGTTTTTATTATTAGATGACAAAAACTCAAAATAGACAAAGTTAGAGGACGACTTGGGTTATTTTCCCGGCAACCAATTACAAAGACCTTTAACATGTTGACTTGAGGGTATGTTCAATATGCATCTAAAGCAAGGTTGCCTAATGCATCTGCCACCGCGTTACCCTCACAATAAATGCCAGTATACTCAACCGGGAAGTCCAAAGATAATAACTTTAGAAGAAAAGTTGTCCTTTAAAGAATAAGTGATTCTTACCTTAGCCACTTTCGCTTGAAGTTCGGGAGTGAGGTGATCCTCTAAGGTGATAATGACTGGGTATGGAGATGCAACAAAAGCATGATCTTTAATGGATTTCAAGCATTTGACGAGTGGTATCGGAGTCGTTAGAGTCCTGAAAGTATTCAAATTTAACATTTCTTGATTAACAAAATGGAAGCATATATAATGCTGGCAAATTACAATAAGCACTAGAGATTGAATCATTAGTGTTTGAGCACAATTGAGACAACATTGCCTTGAGCTGTTTGAGCTCGATAATACCAAACTCGGGTCGAACTTTGAGTGAATCACTAACGAGCTACTTTCCATTCGTACGAAGTGGATGATGGCAAGTTGATAGCGATCTCGAGACTCACCATTTTTTTGTAATATTTGTGAGATAATTCCAAGCACTTAACACAAGCTACTCAATCGCCTTGTCTATTCCATATCGAAATAAATACTCTTTATACAGCATGCATATACTTTTACAGGTGTGAAAAACGAGGTATATGACAACTCATTCATCATCTACTGATATATATAGTATCAATCAAACCATAAACGTGTTTATAAGAAGTAGAAAACTATTGAGCTAACAGTACCTTCCATGAAGAACATGGACGTTATCTTTTCCAGAATTGGGCCATAAATCGAGTTCAATACCCCTCACACCATTTTCGAGAGACTTTATGATTGGGATTTCACTACTACCACTGCTGAGTTGATTTCCAGTTAAATAAGAATTATGACCTGTGTATAACCAATAATGTTGCAATGGAGCTGTCATATCATGGTGCACCTGCAAGTAATTTATATTATATACAAAACTGAAGAGCTAATTAATTCAAAATTTCCTTATCCATTAATATAAAATGTCAACTTCTTTAAATTCACACGTTAGAGGAATTAGCTTGTAATGCATTATCCTTAAAGAATGCCAACTATATTTACTTGAAGTTTAAGTCAATTGCTTTGGTTCACAATTAGTTTTGATTAAGGAACTAAGTTTTTGATGCTTACTAAAAATGATACGTCTTCCTTCCGGTGGACGAAGGGTGCTGGGAGCAACTCCAATAATGGCTTCGAGTGCCGGTGATGCCTGAAATTACGAACAAGCGTGAGAAGGGTGCCGGAAGGATGTCCCGGCGGAGCCCCTCCGACGCTCAAGTCAGAAATTGGAAAAGAAAAGAATAACGAGATGAACTTTAAGTTGTGAGAAGAGTGAATACCTTGTTCCTGTCGACAAACCTGATATTTATAAGGAGATGGAAAGGGGACAACCTTTAACCGCATGTCAGGAGCCTAGGGAACATCCTCTGAAGCTAAAGGTGGGGACCAGGGTCCTAGGGCTGAAGACGAGTAGGTGTCACTCTCTCCGTATAATAGGCTTGCAGCTTTTGCGATCCGATTTATGCCGGGTGCCCGAGAATGTCGCTTTCATGGTATGATATGCTTGCAGCTTTTATGATTCGATTTGTACTTGGAGATATGGGTTATACGTTGAATCTAATTTACGAGGCTGCGCTACAAAGCTTAGCTCGCCCAACACGAGTGAGCCTCGACCCCATACTTTGCAAGCATGAGGCATCTGCGAGGGGTGGCATCGAACTTTTCCTCGCACGGGAGAACATCGCAGCTCGTGCCTCGGGTGTGCGAGCTGCGATGCCCTGTGTGCGAGCTGCGAGGCTCACCCGCCTCGCCGGGTGAGTACGCGGCTCACCCATCACGCGGGCGAGCACCACAGCTGGCTTTACGCGGGCGAGCTGCGGTGCTTGTCCCCGTTTGGCGGGCGAGCATGCAGCTCGTCCCTGTCTGGCGGGCGAGCATGCAAGGCAGCTCATCCCTGTCTGGTGGGGCGAGTGTGCAGCTCGTCCCTGTCTGGCGGGCGAGCATGCAAGGCAGCTCATCCCTGTCTGGTGGGGCGAGTGTGCAGCTCGTCCCTGTCTGCGGGGGGCGAGCAAGGCAGCTCGTCCCTGTCTGGCGGGCGAGCATGCAAGGCAGCTCATCCCTGTCTGGTGGGGCAAGTGTGCAGCTCGTCCCTGTCTGGCGGGCGAGCATGCAAGGCAGCTCATCCCTGTCTGGTGGGGCGAGTGAGGCAGGGACGGTACTCTCCTTTCTCGCGGGGTGAGCACAGTGCCTCTTGCGGGGTGGGTGCGCAGCTCGACCCTTAGAGCGGGCGAGCTGCGAGGCTCGCCTTATGCTAGGCTGGCTTCGCCCTTCCCGTACCTTGTCCCCTGACCTTGATCCATGGTTTGGGCTCGACCCGTAAGTTCTTAATGGGTTTGACCCGTACGGGTATCACTACTCCCCCATCAAATACGAGCTAAATCGAAGGTGAAAGCTCGGATGCGGATGACAATCCCACGGGTCACTCGAACGGTTTTGGAGTGGACGTCGAACCACTCCCCCACACCACTTATTTTTAGTTTAGCTTTTTCCAAATCTTTCAAGTATTCGCATGATTGACTTGAACTTGTCCAGATGATGATGTTGGTGGATGCGCATGGTCTTGACGAGTCGAGCAGTCAACTCCTCGGTTTCCGCAGCTTCGCTTCCTAAGACTCCCTCTTACCCATTGGTCTTGAGTTCGATCAATAGTTAGTGTTACCCCCGGATCTAAATTTAGGAGGGGCCGAAGAGGCTGGCGCTCATGCTCACCGAGTTGAGCACTCGCGGGCGAGGTTATGCCTGAATAAGGGCCGAGACCGGACTAACCTCCTACCCGGATATCATGAGTATCCCCCTCTAGTCTAGCTAGAGTAACGTTCTTGGCTATCCTTTTGAGCTCGAGGCCCGCACCGAGCTGTCAGATTTCAAATTCTTAACCCCTGACAAGACAGGTTGTTAGCCAGATGTGACCGTTGATGTATACCCAATTGATGTGGCTGCCACGCGTCATCATCCACTCTTGCGACGTTTGAACTCCCTCGATCCTGGCCATTGAAATGGGCCTGGCCCTAGTGGCCCAATCCGTTGGCCATCTATAAATTGCCCCTCCGCCTCACTTTCACCACTTTTCTCTCGCTATTCGTTCACTTCCGCTTCAATCGCACGCTAACCTTCTGTAAGTTCTCCGCCTCTGCTTTAATTAACTTTACTTTTTATGTCTACTTCCACATCCTCTACTTCCGGGGCTGCCTTTAGGGGCTCGGCCGAAGATGCCACGTGGTCTGGGCTTTTGAGCTCCCCAACCCGGAGCGGCCCTGCAGAGGCAATTGTCACTGCCATTCCCCTTCTCCAGGTTCCTCCTTTGCCCGCTCGTAACCCCTCCCCCGAGAACTTCGAGGTTGATCCTCGAGATCTGGTGCGGGCTGGGCTACCGTGGTACGAGGTCCTTAGTTCACGTGTCTCGGCTGAGGCGGAGGTTCTTCTTCGTTCTCACTTCATTCCTCCCGACCACGAGGTACAAATACCTAGGCCGGGGGATCGTCCCCATCTGCCACCCCTGGGCTTCTTTCCTTTTTTTGTTGAACAAATTAGGAGTGGATTACGCTTCCCCATTCCTGCTTTGTATCAGGATCTCTCCAGCTATTTCTGTGTTTCACTTAGCCAACTCAGTCCCAATTCCTACCAGAGCATGGCTGCTGCTGCCGCCCTGTTCCAATCTTTGAACCTCCCATTCTCTCCTCCTCTTCTACATTACTTTTTCCATGTTAAAAGCACCACCTTTCCTGGTCTGTTCTACTTTGGATCGAGGCCCTCGTGTAAGTTCTTGGAGAAAATCCCAAGTTCTCATAAAGGATGGAAAGAAACATTCTTCTTCGTTAGGCCGCCCCAACCTTGGTCTTGTCCTATGGCCTGGAGAGATTCTCTCCCCCCGGGTCGTTCTCTCCCGCATCGATACAAAGAAGATATCTTCTACCAGAAGGTTATGTCAGCCATTGGGGGTCGACAATATGATACAACTATCTTAATCCGAGAGGACGTACTCAGGCGATACAGGCTGAGCTCTTACCCAGCTAGTCCTCCCCCTGGTGCGTCCTTTCTAAACTGAGTACTTTCTTCCTGCTCTCTTTATTTATGTCTTTTTTTTTTATTTTACATATATATATATTTTTTTTCTGCGCAGGGAACATGTCGTTCAACCAGATGCTTTCTGCGATGGTCTCTCAGAAGAAAGGGAAAGGTAAAGCCGTCCCTGATTCCCGTGCTGAAGAGCGAGCCCCTTCGCCCCCAATCGCTCCCCGGGCCTCCCCAATAGTCATTCTTCAGTCGGAAGAGAGCGGGGGAGATCGCAGCTTGTTGCTGAAAAGAAAAAGGGGTGGAAAAACCCCGGGAACTTCAACCCGAGAAGAGGTGGCAACCTCCCCAGGGCCGCGAGCTGAAACGTCGCTTGAATCCCTTCAAAGCCCGCAATCGGCTCGGACTGCCGGTCCAGGCTCCCCTGGCCTCCCCGTGGAGTATACTCAGTCCACCAGCTTGATTACCGGTGCTACCTCCGGACTACCGGCTGAGATCCTGGAGTGCATTACCACGGGTGCGGATCAACAAGTTATGGCGGGGATGAAGTGGAGACCTCTGGCCCAGGAAGGGTTGTCCCGCGCTTTATCGGTAGATGCTCTTACTTACCTCCTTTATGTTTTACCCTCTTACCTGACCATCTTTACCCAGGGCTTACTAATGCTACGTGAAAGCGTCCGGAGGGGGTCCAACTATGGCCAAGCCTCATCAAACGCCAAGAAGAAAGCCCGAGACGCTACGCACCGGGCTGAGGCTGCAGATGCTGAGTTGAAAGAGGCCCATGCAAGACTTACGACGGTCGAGACGGAGCTGGCCAAATATCGTGCTGAGGTCGGTCGCCTCCGCTCGGCCATGGTGGAGAAAGAGACGGCCTTGACCAACTCTATTGCGGAGCTGAGCCACGCCCGTTCAGAGTTGGAGACCTATGTCTCCGGAGAAATCGGTCGAAAAGAGGCCTTCCTAAAGTCGGAGGAGTTCAAGAGGCTCCTTGCAGCGAAGGCGTTCCGATTCCTCGATCTCGGCTTTGAGGGCTGTAAAGATCAATTCAAGGCGCAAGGCTTCCCTCCCGAGGATCGAGACCCGGATGACTTCTTGGATCTTCAGGCAATCGTGGCTAACATCCCTTCTGATTTCATAGATCGGGATGTCTGACTATCTTGTAATCAGTGTTTTTATTTAATGAAAAGCTTGTTTTGCCAAACTGTTATCCTAGTAAGAGTGAGAACAAGGCTGACATACTTCATAACTTTACAAGAATTATAAACATAAAACAGACTGACCTGTGAGGACAATAATCCTGAGCAAATGACTCGCATGATCTGAGCTCTGCTCAGTCAGCACTCATTATCAGTCGTGGACTTTTAATATTTATCGTCAGGGCAGATCTTTACGTTTATTGCAATTAGGGAGAGCAACTTTCATCGTGGTCAGGGCGGACCTTAACTTTTATTTAAAAATTTGTTGTCACGAGATCATATATCAGAAATACACGTCTACGAATAATACTTAACAAGTTGAAACGCGTTTAGGACTTCAGCTTCTCCTTTTCTCTGCATCCTCTGAGTAGTATGCCCGAGAGCTCACCTTCTGAGCAACATGTAGTGCCCTTCCTATTTAGGGTCAAGCTTCCTGACTTCCGCTGACTGGACCAAGACGAAGGAGCTCGGCGCAACCGCAGCTCGACTGATCCTCTGTCGGGCGTAACCACGACAGGTCGGGTAAACACCCCTGAACGGCACTTGACGTAACCAAGGCGTATGAGCTCGGCGTAACCGCAGCTCGACTGATCCTCTGTCGGGCGTAACCACGACAGGCCGGGTAAACACCCCTGAACGGCACTTGGTGTAACCAAGGCGAATGAGCTCGGCGTAACCGCAGCTCGACTGATCCTCTGTCGGGCGTAACCACGACAGGTCGGGTAAACACCCCTGAACGGCACTTGGCGTAACCAAGGCGAATGAGCTCGGCGTAACCGCAGCTCGACTGATCCTCTGTCGGGCGTAACCACGACAGGTCGGGTAAACACCCCTGAACGGCGCTTGGCGTAACCAAGGCGAATGAGCTCGGCGTAACCGCAGCTCGACTGATCCTCTGTCGGGCGTAACCACGACAGGTCGGGTAAACACCCCTGAATAAGTTTCGATCATCCATCCTCTCCGCCATGTTCCTCTTCCTTCCACCCTTGTCCAGCTTTTCCCTGTTATTCTCAGCGGGTCTTTGCTCTAATCTCTTCTGCCTCTGCGCGTCTTCCAAGTTCACATACTTCTCCGCCCTAGATAGGAGCTCATCATAACTTTGCGGTGGTTTCTTTACCAAGGACTTGAAGAACTCCCCCCCCTTGAGCCCTTGCGTGAAAGCATTGAGAAGGACATCAGGCGTGGCTGAAGGAACCTCCAAGGCCACACCGTTGAAGCGTTGGGTAAACTCTCGCAAAGATTCTTGATCTTGTTGTTTCATGACAAACAAACTGAGTGAGGTCTTTTGATATTTTTTGCTACTTGCAAATTGATGCAAGAAAGCTGAGCTGAAATCGTTGAAGGACATTATTGAGCTAGGCTTCAACATGTTGAACCATTGCTGAGCCGACCTTACTAATGTATTCAGAAATACCCGACACTTGACTCCGTCGGAGTATCGATGCAACAAGGCCGCATTATCAAATCTCCCCAAATGGTCCTCGGGGTCGGTGCTCCCATCGTACTCTCCCATGTTAGGCTGTCGGAAGTTAGATGGTAGCTCCTCCTCCAAAATGGCTTGGGAGAAGGGACTTTCTTTCTTGTGGGTGTAGGCCTTTTCCCCGACATGTTGTCTCAACCCTTGGATCTCATTCCACATATCTTCCATCCTCTAGTGCATCTCCGAGTCCCCGCCACCTTGGGTGGGATTGGCTTCCTCCGCGTGACTTTGCTGGACTTCAGCATTGTCCTCATGGTTCGGCAATGGTCCGTCCGGAGGTGGGGGTTGGTTTTGCTTTATAGCCTCGGCTACGGCGGTGGTGATGAACTGGGCTAGTTGTTCCATAGTCATGTTTCCCACGTTCTCCACCGGAGGCGGTTGTTCAGTCCTTCCTCCTGGGCGAGATTCCGCCGTAACTGTTCTTCTACTTCCTCTTCTTCCTGCCATATCAACGTCTTTGCTCAAGTTTCCCACAGACGGCGCCAAATGATGCTTACTAAAAATGATACGTCTTCCTTCCGGTGGACGAAGGGTGCTGGGAGCAACTCCAATAATGGCTTCGAGTGCCGGTGATGCCTGAAATTACGAACAAGCGTGAGAAGGGTGCCGGAAGGATGTCCCGGCGGAGCCCCTCCGACGCTCAAGTCAGAAATTGGAAAAGAAAAGAATAACGAGATGAACTTTAAGTTGTGAGAAGAGTGAATACCTTGTTCCTGTCGACAAACCTGATATTTATAAGGAGATGGAAAGGGGACAACCTTTAACCGCATGTCAGGAGCCTAGGGAACATCCTCTGAAGCTAAAGGTGGGGACCAGGGTCCTAGGGCTGAAGACGAGTAGGTGTCACTCTCTCCGTATAATAGGCTTGCAGCTTTTGCGATCCGATTTATGCCGGGTGCCCGAGAATGTCGCTTTCATGGTATGATATGCTTGCAGCTTTTATGATTCGATTTGTACTTGGAGATATGGGTTATACGTTGAATCTAATTTACGAGGCTGCGCTACAAAGCTTAGCTCGCCCAACACGAGTGAGCCTCGACCCCATACTTTGCAAGCATGAGGCATCTGCGAGGGGTGGCATCGAACTTTTCCTCGCACGGGAGAACATCGCAGCTCGTGCCTCGGGTGTGCGAGCTGCGATGCCCTGTGTGCGAGCTGCGAGGCTCACCCGCCTCGCCGGGTGAGTACGCGGCTCACCCATCACGCGGGCGAGCACCACAGCTGGCTTTACGCGGGCGAGCTGCGGTGCTTGTCCCCGTTTGGCGGGCGAGCATGCAGCTCGTCCCTGTCTGGCGGGCGAGCATGCAAGGCAGCTCATCCCTGTCTGGTGGGGCGAGTGTGCAGCTCGTCCCTGTCTGGCGGGCGAGCATGCAAGGCAGCTCATCCCTGTCTGGTGGGGCGAGTGTGCAGCTCGTCCCTGTCTGCGGGGGGCGAGCAAGGCAGCTCGTCCCTGTCTGGCGGGCGAGCATGCAAGGCAGCTCATCCCTGTCTGGTGGGGCGAGTGTGCAGCTCGTCCCTGTCTGGCGGGCGAGCATGCAAGGCAGCTCATCCCTGTCTGGTGGGGCGAGTGAGGCAGGGACGGTACTCTCCTTTCTCGCGGGGTGAGCACAGTGCCTCTTGCGGGGTGGGTGCGCAGCTCGACCCTTAGAGCGGGCGAGCTGCGAGGCTCGCCTTATGCTAGGCTGGCTTCGCCCTTCCCGTACCTTGTCCCCTGACCTTGATCCATGGTTTGGGCTCGACCCGTAAGTTCTTAATGGGTTTGACCCGTACGGGTATCAGTTTTGATTAAGGAACTATGGGAAACATTACGGATGAAGAGCAACCCGTTCATCCCTAGTCGAGTTCGAGTAGGATGTTCCTTGGTTTCGAGTCGAAAGAAAATTCATTAATCATGTTCAGTTGAACCAGAGAGTACGCATAGAAGAGTACTTCTCAAGCATCTTGCTCTTGTGTTCAACAGGTTCGATTTTCTTGATCATCAAACAATCTCGGTGATAATTAGATGGTCTATTGACGAAAACTAATTTTAATGTTTATAGATTGAGTTGTTAAAAATATAATTATAACAACAAAGTAGTAAATAAACAAAAGAATAATGATGATGATGCATAATGATCATAAAACTATTGATCGATTCAAATATTTGACAATTACTCGAGCGTTATACACCAATTTTCGATCTCGATTATTTGGCTCGAGATGGTACTCAATTTACTCGATTTGACTTGATCTTGATCAAGTTTGATGCATTGTCCTTGGGTGGTATCAAATGTTACGTGGTTTAGAGCCACGTGGCATGTTGAAAATACCAATTGTCACTTATGTTGTCCCAAAAGGCACTTCCTTAAGATCGACATCAAATTTTTCATGGATATGACACATGAAACAAGAAGTAAAATAAAATTGTGATAAATATATGAATTTCAAACATATCGATGCTAGGGAAAAATCTGAGAAGCAAGAAATCATTTTGAAATCAATCAAACTTTATGCTAGCTTTTCACTACCCTCAATGCAACATTAATGAATGGCCATGTTTGACTAATTGTTAACCCCATCTTGATATAAAATTTCAAATTATAAAATTTATGATGATGTTTAAATCTTTGATATTTTAAATAAATGTATGCAATTGATTTAAACCCTTTTTTCAAATCCAATTTCTATACTGTTTCAGTGACAAACATTGTGTAAGAAATGAAAAGTCAACCAAGCAAAAAATGATTCAAAATGTAAGTCGACAAACCTGATCATTAATGGGGCTATTGAGATCATCTTGGAACAGAAAATAAAAGAAATCTTCCAGAGTGAAACCGTGGAGCTTCGCCACCAGCCGGCCGTCGCGGCGGTGGAAGACTTTTTGCAGGATCGCCTCCGCATCCAAGGCGGAGCACCTTTCCTCCTGGTGGTCAATCAAGAACATAAGCAACTGATCGGCCGACATGTGGTCGAGCCCCTCCGCATACTGCCGGAACGCCTCCCTCACGTCTGGCGGCGGTCCTGGCTCATTGATCTTAAACTTCCGGCGGAAAAGTCCGAACATTTTGTAAGAATCGTAGCTCTCCATTACAACAAAGCTTGAAATGATTAGTGTATATTTACTTCTGCTTGTGTAAATATGTATATATATTATGTTTTTTTATTATTTACGCGTTCGATGATGTTTAGGACATGGGTTGAATGGTTGTTTCTTGGAAGCAATCATATTATTTTGATGAAGTTCATGAAGGATTGTGTGAAAAAATGGAGAAGGGAGAAGAAAAAAACAAGAATGATTAAAAAAATAAACGAAGATGAAATAGGGTAAGAATTGGTAAACGTGGGGAGTAGACATTTTTTTTTTCAGAGATAAGGGGACTAGACATTTGGGAAATTGGATCGAAGACTAAGAAGAAATTAGCTTAGGATTTTATATTTTTTTATTTTTAACATGAAACTTGGCTTATATCTGAATAGCAGCAAAGTACAATAAAAACCACCAAAAATCACTGGAATCAACCAAACAAACACAAAGACGTGCTCCAATAATGGACAATGCCTAAGCTAACCATTTTTACATCATAAGTAAACGTGATTGACAAAGACTTACGGAATCAATTCAGGTCCCCTCAAACCATATAACAGATGAGGTTGGACAAAGGAATTGCCTTCCATAACTAAAGATACAAAAGGAAATACGAGAGACGAAATCCGAGAAAAGACAACACTCGCGCATGCTCCCGTATCCAAATTCCACAATGAAACCAGCGTCCTAAAAACGTTACTAGATGACGCACGAAACCGAAAGTCATAGTGGTCATGGCCAAACGGATTCTCAGCAGTGAAGCATAATCCAAAGAAACACCACCAAAGAGGCACACTAGCAGCTGCACAAAATGAGGGCCCGGTCCTAATCTTATGTTTATTTATCACACAGTGATTATTTATACGTACACAGCGGAAGATTTATTTACGTTTGTCAATTCGTGGCCCAAATTTTTTCGATGATACATATATAATATTAATACTCAAAATACGTATTTCTGATTCGCATCTCCCACATAATCATCAATGAAGTTTGGAAAGTATTAAAATACTTAAACATACAAAATACTCTGGGCATTCCCCGGAGAATGACTTAAGCTTTTAAGATTTTATCAATAACAAACTGGGAACAGACGCGACAACAAGAGCTCATGGAGCTCTAGCACTCCTAGATGCTTCATCCTGAGCATCTGACAACGTTACACCTGCAATACCTGCCATGTCCGTCCAACAAAGACATGATAGCCCCCCGCGAATGGGGTCAGAACCCCAGTACGAGAAACAGGTAAAATCACAAGGAACGACAAAGTATCATGCGATGTATGCCGTGCATGAATGCAAATGCGTATGAAGGGTATCAAATCTCAAATATAAATATGTGATGCCCCGAAATTAATTATATGCAATTTGGGCATTAATAATGTTTACATGATTAATTATGGTGATAATTGATTTATGTGTTGAAATTAATTGTCTTGTTGAAATGCTTAGTCGCATGGTAGGCGTGACCTAGGGGTTGCATTTCAGGGTGCATGTTAGAAAATGGGGTGTTAACATGATTTATTTGTATTGGTTGTTAATTATGTGGAAGATATGAATTTAGTGAAAGTTTGTTGCATTTTTTGTAAAATGCTTTTAAAATACCATGTTGGGGTATTTTATACATCATGTTAATTTTGGGGTTCAATTTTAATTAACTTTATAACCCATTACCCCACTATACCCCCCCACTTTATCTCACTTTACCCATCACTTTTAAATCCCCAATTTCACTCTCAAACCCTAACCCACCTCTCATTTTCGATTTTGAGCAAAAGAGGAAGGAGAAATCTTCTCAAAACCTTTGTTTGTGAGATCTTTGTTAGGATTTGGATTCCTCAAGAGGTATGAAACCCTTCCTAAAGTTGTAATGATGTTTAGTTTTGAAATGTGTTAGCATTTTGGGATTTTTGTAGATTTGTTTTTGGGTATATGTTGTATGTGGTTGGGGTATGATTTTTGAAGTGTTTTATGTGGGTTTTAGTGAGTTATGATGATATTTGTTATGTTGTAATGTTTGGGTTTGAAGGGTATGAGGTTGAGCTTGAAAAATGCACAAAAATGGTGAAGGATCGCGCACACAGCAGGTGGCGATCGATCGCTACAAATGCAGTGATCGATCGCCGAAGACCAGTGTCGAAAAAAATGTGGCAGGTGATCGATCTCGGCGAGGCAGAAGGGTCAGACGATCGATCGCTACATCGAGGCGATCGATCGGTAAGGCTCGCGATCGATCGCCGCGAGCGATCGCCTCGATGCGCCAGCAGCTTAAAAGTGGCAAATGATGTTTTTTGTTGAATTTTTGGTATTGGGACTATAATTGGCTTCTAATATTGATTTGTGTGGTTGTGTAGAACCATCCCAGGTACCAACAACATCAAGGAGATAAAGTTCTTCAACTTCTCCACTTTTGGAATTAAGGTACGTAAGAAACGTACGGGCATCGGACGGTAAAACACACTTCTATACTATGACTATGCAATGATTGCATAAGTAATTATGTAATATGATGATGCTATGATGTTTATGATAAGTAAAGATGTTATGATGTCTATGAAGCAAAGATGATACGATGACGATGATGATGTATGTTATACTATGTTATTGGGAATTGTAGAGTGTTCCGGTGGTTGTTATGGGCAAGCGAGGAAGGTACTTACCGCTGACATAGCTAGCGAGGAGATACATCTGCTATCAAGGTGTAGCGAGGGGTATCATGTAAGTAATTCAACAAGCATAGCAACGCAGCAGAATAAAATTTTGGATTACTATAACACCGGATCTATACAAAGGTTATCATATCGGATAAAGGATCAAAAGTCTCACCCTCGTAGCGTGTTTGAGCAGAATCCTCGGTGCAGCACGTCCAACGCGTCCACGAGTCACGAACAAAAGTTTTCACTTTTGTCTCTACGGTATCCACACGATCAAATCGGTAAGGGACCGTTCAAGAACAAGTTGCTAGACTCGTTCTTGAACCGGAATCAAAACCACACACGGTTCACAACCGATTAAACGGCGGCCAAACAAAACCCAAGCTTTCACGGCGGCGGCCGAGAACTTCTTGGAGCTAAGCGAGGCGGCCGAGAGCTATTTTAATGGCTAGGTTTTTATTTTGAATTGTATGATTAACTATTAATCAAAACCTTGTATTTATATTATAAGACTTTAATTAAGGTTCAAGACTTTCTTAAAAGTCTCATGGGCCCAAACCCATGATTTAATTAAATCCTTATAATCATTTAATTAAGACTCTTCTTAATTAATTAATTCATCCCATGAATTTAATTCCCTTTATCGATTTAATCTTTTGTGCGACCCGATAGGATCTTGTAATGTTGGCAGTGACATAAAATCTCATTTTACGTCACAAGCAATGAGCGGTATCTAGCAACACATCAAGGCTACCCAAATCACAAGAATGTCAATGACTCGACATAACCTAAGAACTTGTGATAATATTAACCATGTAACTTAATCCCTTTATCCTTTATGTTTAGATTGAACACGAGTCATGGAATAGTCATACTCGTATATTCAATCTCTATTCTTGATCCCCAAGTAGAACTAGAATAAACGAATAAGCTCGATATCTCATATCGACTCATTCGAGCATGGCCATGCATTTTAGTCTTACTTGATCAAGGGCCCAAACACTTCTCCTGTTATATAGGAGGGACAAATCCTATATCGATCAATCAACATCCCTCTACATAATTGTATCCAATAGTCGCCTTTATAGTTTACCCTGTTACGGGTAACGTTTGACAATATCAAGATACATAACTCCTTATATTGGGATCTCTGATGATCACAAGTCGTAAGGATTACATACATTATTATCACTATGAGAATTGCTTATGACGCTCATATAACTATCCATGTAGCATTCTCATGGTGGGTCTGTCCAGTACATCGTTCTCTAACATGTACCCATGTGTTGATTTGATATCTCATATCAATGAACAATTCATCAATCAACACATACTAATCTCTATGTATTATCATTATCCCGATTCATGATAATACTTGACTAGGGACAATGTTTAAGAATAATACAATATTATTCTAAGGACATTAACATATATATTAATTCACATTGCACAGTTAAACGAATAATATATAATAATGAATTGCCATTCATAAAATCATAAACATTGTATGTCAAAACAATCATCCAATGACATGTCTTACGGCATATCCCACCAAATCTCCCACTTGCACTAAGACCACTCAGACATATACCTAATGCCTAGAGATCTATTATGACGATCATGCTTCTGCTGTGACAGTGGCTTCGTCAATGGGTCAGATACGTTATCATCTGTTGGTACTTTGCATATTTTAACATCTCCCTTTTCAACGATTTCTCGAATGAAATGAAAGCGCCGAAGTATGTGCTTGGATCTTTGGTGAGATCTAGGTTCCTTAGCCAATGCGATCGCTCCATTGTTGTCACAATAGAGTTCTATCGGATCTTTAATGCTAGGCACCACTCCAAGTTCAGAAATGAATTTCCTGATCCAAACTGCTTCATTTGCTGCATCCGAGGCAGCAATATACTCAGCTTCCGTTGTAGAATCGGCTACTGTCTCTTGCTTTGAACTCTTCCAGCTCACAGCACCTCCATTTAGGCAATACACATATTCAGATTGCGATCAAAAATCATCTTTGTCGGTTTGGAAGCTTGCATCAGTGTAACCCATTACATTGAGCTCTTCCTCACCTCCATAAATCAATAATGTATCCTTAGTCCTTCTCAAGTACTTCAGGATGTTCTTGACTGCAATCCAGTGACCTTCACCTGGATCAACTTGATATCTGCTCGTCATGCTCAAAGCATACGATACATCGGGACGAGTACATGTGATGACCAGGGATTATAGGTGTTAATCCCGGAGTATTAATAATCCCTAAAGTGGTTTTACGTGGCGATTTGGAATTTAATCGAGGTATTGGGCCTTCTGGGCTCGTTTATTTGGGCAGTTGGGATCGTTGGATCCAGAGGTTGAGATTGTATTCACATTACGGTGTAAAACCTAAGAGTTGGGTTTTTGATGTGTCTCGGAATCTCGGGTGCTATGTGAGCACCGGTAGGGGATTTTGGAGTTAGAGAGAGAGTTTTTGAAAACAGATGATTTTTAAGGAATCATGATGTATTTGTGGGGCTATTAATTTTTCGGGGTATTTTTGCTATAAATACCATTTGAACCCAAGATTTTAAGAGAAAATTCATTTCAGCCCCAACTTTCTCCTCTCTCCCGCGCGCGCCCCTTTTCCCGTCACCTCCCCTGCCCCGCCGTTTCAGGCGCTCCGCCAGCCACCGTCCGGCCGCCGATCGGCGCGTGCGACCTACCCACGGCTTCGTCTCGACGAGGCGCTCCTTTCCCCTCTGTCAATTGAAGGTTTCGTCGCGTCCTGGAGTCGGATTTTACAGAAAGGCGTCGATCCCCAAAAGTTAGGGTTCATCGATTTTGAACGATTTTGCTTCCGATTTCGTTGGGTAATCTCCCTTAACCCTTGTTCGTCTTTTTCGTGCATTTCCATGCTTTATTCGGTGGTTAAGGTTCGAAATAATTTTCGAAAATTGTAGGGTTTGATTTCGAAAATTTGGGGGTTTTTGGCAGGGGTATTATTTCGTGCAATTGATCGATTATTGCATGTTTTAAGAGTATTATGATGCTTGATTGAGATCGAATTGAGAAGCTTTGGTTCAAATTTGAAGAATTTTAAGAGTTGGGATTTAAAGGCTTGTTTGGGTTCGATTTTAAGGGGGTTGAGTTCGAAAATGGGGGAGTTTTTGTCAAGGGATGTTGATTCTTGCTTGGATAGCTTAATTGACATTTTAAATGAATTATGGTATTTTATTGGGTTCGAAATTGTGAGATTAAGGTTCGATTTTTGTAGGGCATTCTTGAACAAATTTCGATTGTCTCATTTATTTCCTTCCCTGCATGTACCCTGCCCCGGGTCTTTTAAGAGGATAATTGTCGTGTATTGACAATGTTGTGAGGGATATGGGTGTGCTTGAGCATAGGTTACATGTTCGTAAATAATTGTGAATTATTTATCGTGTTAGCACATCATTCCTCGGGGCATGGAACTCGAGCAAGGCTTGGCTCGGACTTCGGAGATTTAAGGTACGTGCGACGTACGAGCATTACTATATATATGTGAAATGCATAAGGTATTTTTGATTGCATTGAATGTTTTGCGTATGGTTATACATATATGTTGATATAGCCAAGGAATGACCCAAATCTTGATATCGCCGCTTGTAGCGTGCGTGACACTAGAGTAGGATGACTCTTACATGATATAAGGGGTACTGGGTTTATATGACTATATTATGAGACATTTGAGATGTCTAGGTTTGTAGAATCATGCATTCTTCGTAAGACATTTGAGATGTCTAGGTTCGTAGAATCATGTATTCATTATGAGACATTTGAGATGTCTAGGTTCATAGACTCATGTTTTCATTATAAGACATATGAGATGTCTAAGTATAATGGAAAGCAAGGTTATGAAATCAATATTAGATATTGATATATCTATTTTTGCATGTATATGAACTTGGAATCATTCATTATTGATATTGTAAATCAGGCATGCGATGTGTAAATCAATGTGTTGATTTACTGATTTATGAGATTTGATGAGTTTGATGTTGTGAGAACAGGGACAGTACACGGAATCCCGGATGAGGATGTTGCCATCCAGGGAGTATCATTTAAATTCATTAGTATTTACTTGTGTTGTAAATTATGAATTTCATTATTATGATTATGGGATTTTGTGTATTGGTATGCTCACCCCGTTGGGGGCTGTCTCTGTTGGGACAGGTGGACAGGTACATCGATGGCTATGGAGCTGAGCTCGAGCTGTTGATTTGAGGTACTCCCAGGATCGTGGTACCAGGGCTTGATGGAGCACGGTATCGTATAGAGTACCTATATATACACCTGAGGATTTATACATATTCATGATGCTCGCATGTGAGCACGAATATACTTGTATATGGATTGTATATAAAGGCATGAGCCTTTCTCTCTTTCATTTAAGGTTGCATGCAATTAGGTTGAATTGCTAGAATGATATGAGAGTCGTTGGTGTATTATGTGGGTGTTGGAACCCACTTTTGTTGACATATGTGTGGTGTCTTCCCTGGCTGGGAATCTACTTGTATTACTGCTTTCTGTTGAGTATTATGCCTTCCCTGGCCGGGAATTTGGTTATGTGTTGTACTCTTTTTTTTTGGGATAGCTCTATTTATGGGGAGACTCTGCCCAAATTTTTTATAAAAGTTTACAATGTTAAAAGTGGCACCAAGGGGTTGGTAAAGGGCAAACATATGAGTCTTTCATTGACAGGCAATGATTAAGTATCATCAGAGCTTCCCGATTGACATTTTATAGAAAGCATGTACCACACATAGTGGTTAATACACAAATCAAGGTTTAAGGGCTTGGGGTCCTTACATTAGTGGTATCAGAGCAGTGGTTGCTCATTGGGGCTGTTAAGGGCCTAGGAAGTTATTGATAGCACATATTTATGCATGATGGCATTAATGTTGTATGACATAGCAAATTGTTTATGTGCTCTTATGATATGAAAAGTGGTATTGCTAACCATTGTGGTTGCAGGAATCGTGTGGAACACGATAGGATGACATTTATAGGGATGTCTGGCACTCCGTGTATTATGTGCCAAGGAAGCTGGTTTTTTTTTAAGAAAATCCGGTAAAGGGATATTTCCGAGGTAACATGTACTTTATATTGTCTTGTTGACACATGATGAATGCAAAGTGGTGCATTAAGGTTATAGTATATGTTATTGTGCATTGTTTTTGCATATGCATGTTATGAAATATAAGAGGTGTATTTCTTGAGTCAAAGTTATCTTAGTAAGGATTTTAATGGCTTATGCTAAAGTCCATATGAAGCGATGAAGAGTCCCGCTTATATGGAGTAGCAATGCTAAAGTCCATATGAAGCGATGAAGAGTCCCGCTTATATGGAGTAGCAACGCTAAAGTCCATTGGAAGCGATGAAGAATTCCGCTTACATGGAGTAGCAACGCTAAAGTCCAGTGGAAGCGAGGAAGAATTCCGCTTTCCTGGAGTAGCAAGAAGCATTAAAATGTACTAATGATAAGGGCTCAGGATGAAATAAGGATTTAAGGAAAAAGAATGTCATGACATTGCATATCCATACATTCATATAATGCGTTTTTATTATGTATTGAATGTTGATGCATAGCGTATATGGCTATTGTTGTTAACCCTGATGGTTGCAGGTTACAGGAAATAAGGAATACGAAAAGGAATGATGATTATACATATGTACGGGCATCCCAAGGGCAACATGTATTATGTGGTTAGTCATTTAACACAAGGTAAATCAAGGTATGCATAAGATAGTGCATTATGATATGATACATGTTGATACGCATCGTTTTGCATATGTATATTGTGAAATATAAAGTGAGGATTTCAATGCTTACACTAAAGTCCATATGAAGCGAGGAAGGATTCCGCTTATATGGAGTGGTGAGAAGCATTGAAATGCACTATTGATATTTCACGAGTCCAGGTTATCCTAGTGAGGATTTCAATGCTTGCGCTAAGGTCCATATGAAGCGAGGAAGGATTCCGCTTATATGGAGTAGTGAGAAGCATTGAAATACACTACTGATAAGTGACTCAATTCGAGGTTTATTGATAGCGATGGTTCATTCCGCTATATCTATTGGCGATGGTTCATTCCGCCAGGTGTATTTATAGCGATGGTTCATTCCGCTATATCTATTGGCGATGGTTCATTCCGCCAGGTGTATTTATAGCGATGGTTCATTCCGCTATATCTATTGGCGATGGTTCATTCCGCCAGGTGTATTTATAGCGATGGTTCATTCCGCTATATCTATTGGCGATGGTTCATTCCGCCAGGTGTATTGATAGCGATGCCTCTTTCCGCTACTATGTGGACGATGATTCATGCTCAGGGTATAGCGAGGTTTCATGCCACTTATTATCTGACGAGGTGTCATACCGTCGATTCTATAGCGAGGGATCTTGCCGCTATGTACTCAGCACAGGATTTTTGCCGCCTTCGAGCGATGGGTGCTGATTACGCCCTATTATTGAGCGACGGAGACAGGTATGACGCTATATCACTAGCGATGAGGTATGAGATATTGCTATTTTATTAGCTTTATTGTAGCTGGCATGCATTGATATACATGTTTTATTATGCCTATTTTACTAGCATGATAGTGGATGACATACGCTGATGTACATGTATCGTCACTAGTGGGCAATGTTTTAGATGCCATGAGTTGGCATGTGTCGTCACGGGATGACGATGACGATGGTGTAGGAGATGTCTTATTAGACATGCATCATCGTTACGATGATCGATGCGTTGAGTATACGTATTCAGTGGTATGCCTTGGGTGCCAGTACTGAGCACAAGGTGGTGTGTGCGACACCGATGGACGTGACCCTTATACCGAGCGGGTTGCTCGAGGAATGGTTGGATGCGCTGTACATGTGATTGTACCGCAGCTTACGATTGGGGGATCAGTTTACGAGTGGTGATACCCTTGAGGTATGCTCGTTGGAATGGCTTTTGGCCATGTGATTTGACGACAGGAGTAATCATGGAGGAAAGTACTCGCTTTCTGTCGATGTGACATGTGGTAGGCATGGTCACACCACCCTTGAGGGTGTAGGATGGGTCCTAAGGGAGTAGGATCAGGTTATGTTAAGTACATAGGGACATTGGAGTGTCCAGGGTGTATCGGCATTGAGGAATGTTGGATAAAGACCCACTACTCTATTGAGTTTTCTTCCCATAGTATGTTATACCATGTGGAAACGTCCGTCTTGTTAGTAGGTTTGAGGTAAACCTAAAGAGGCAGAGACTAGGCTGTCTGCCACGTGTGTGTAGTACCATGATGGTCTTGCTAGAGCCGTTATACTGCTCGTTGGAACCAAGTTTGGCAATCGTAAGGTGATGCGATGTGGATCGTGGTGGACTCTAGTAGTCACCACATCATTTGAGGTTGTGCGTGCCTCGCTGAAACGTGTATACGTTTATGTTTAATCTTGGAGACTTGTCTGGGACAGCTCAGGATGTTGGAGTACCAACAAGAGAGTCATCAGGTTGTTATTGACTCAATCTAAAGGAACCCGTGTATTGGGATACAATGGGTGTTATTGTATCCAGTTTTTCCGAACGATGGTTCGAGACTTGTGGATCTCGAGTTCGATGGCACTTCCCTTGCGAGGAAGGAGGTAGTATTATACCTATTTGGGAATCTTGAAAGATTCGGTAAGTTGGTGCAAGTGGTGTTGATTTTGGGAATCACACCGTGTATTGTTAATCGTCGATTTTCATCCTCCACTGAGTAAGGAATGACTCAGAATTGACGGTTGTGTTTGGGGCTTAGGGATATGTGGTAGATACCCGAGCCGAGTGCATTGAGTATGCATGTGATATCAGTGCTTAGGCAGGTATACCGGTGAGTATACGGATGCCAGTTATTGATTTCCTCTCTGTTAAGCATAGAGTTATGCTATTTTTTTGGATGGTTAAATCTCTGATGAGAGATATGGAACACCTTGAGATTGGGAATCTCCATGGCACGATGATTATGAGGAATGATCGTGAAGTTAGTTGACTCCCTTGAGGAGGGATTTTCTTGCGAGGGTTAAGGTACTTCCCTTGTTGGTGTTTTCCTTCGAGTTATGCGACAGCCTTCCCAAGTTTGGATTGTTAAATCCGAGGATTTTCAAGGGATGGCAGGATTTCGGATTGGTTGAGTGTCGCTGACGACACAAGCGTTGAGGATGCAATGGGTTTATTGCATGCCCCTTAAGAAATTTTAAACTCTGCGGAGTCTCGGTTGTTATTTATGATCAGGACGTGATTCTTGGAACATCCGTAGGTGGACATCTTGTGAGATGTCTTTTGTTTTAATTTGTGGCCGTGAGTTGCCCAAATTAAGTTGCATGAGGCGACTACTCCTTCGATGGAGGAAGTTTGAAAGTGGAAACCAGGTTTGATATGTGTACACCGTGGTTGTACTAGTGTTTCCCTCGTAACGATGTATGTTAGACATCGTAAGTCATAGTAAAATATCATTGGATGATATCTACGATAGAATCAGGAGCGATTCGAATCCTCGCAGTTTCAGTTGATTAACTGCTAATGGATATTAGCGTTGAGCTGTGCTGACGCTTTTTGACGTTATGATGGATTTGGAAGTCTATTCCACTCCAGAGTTTGACACGAGGTCAACGTTCTTACGGTTGAGGTGTCATTCAGGATGTGTTCGTACTGTTGTATTAGAACGAAGGATGACTGTCTGATCTACAGTCGTAAGTATCAGTTGTTTTGCAGTCATGAGAGGCTGACTTCTGGGATGACCCGCATCGAGGTACGTTTTACCTCTTGGGTGATATGTTGGTTTTGGTATGTCGCTCTGTTTCAGAGTTAGATGAGAGGTAAGTATCCTCGCGTTTATTAATACGATTCTGATATGGTCAGGAATCGAGGTTATGGCTTCATGTTGTTGTGTAGCCTGGGTGTTACGTGATACACCAGTGCTAATTTCGAGGACGAAATTCTTTTAGTGGGGGATATTGTGATGACCAGGGATTATAGGTGTTAATCCCGGAGTATTAATAATCCCTAAAGTGGTTTTACGTGGCGATTTGGAATTTAATCGAGGTATTGGGCCTTCTGGGCTCGTTTATTTGGGCAGTTGGGATCGTTGGATCCAGAGGTTGAGATTGTATTCACATTACGGTGTAAAACCTAAGAGTTGGGTTTTTGATGTGTCTCGGAATCTCGGGTGCTATGTGAGCACCGGTAGGGGATTTTGGAGTTAGAGAGAGAGTTTTTGAAAACAGATGATTTTTAAGGAATCATGATGTATTTGTGGGGCTATTAATTTTTCGGGGTATTTTTGCTATAAATACCATTTGAACCCAAGATTTTAAGAGAAAATTCATTTCAGCCCCAACTTTCTCCTCTCTCCCGCGCGCGCCCCTTTTCCCGTCACCTCCCCTGCCCCGCCGTTTCAGGCGCTCCGCCAGCCGCCGTCCGGCCGCCGATCGGCGCGTGCGACCTACCCACGGCTTCGTCTCGACGAGGCGCTCCTTTCCCCTCTGTCAATTGAAGGTTTCGTCGCGTCCTGGAGTCGGATTTTACAGAAAGGCGTCGATCCCCAAAAGTTAGGGTTCATCGATTTTGAACGATTTTGCTTCCGATTTCGTTGGGTAATCTCCCTTAACCCTTGTTCGTCTTTTTCGTGCATTTCCATGCTTTATTCGGTGGTTAAGGTTCGAAATAATTTTCGAAAATTGTAGGGTTTGATTTCGAAAATTTGGGGGTTTTTGGCAGGGGTATTATTTCGTGCAATTGATCGATTATTGCATGTTTTAAGAGTATTATGATGCTTGATTGAGATCGAATTGAGAAGCTTTGGTTCAAATTTGAAGAATTTTAAGAGTTGGGATTTAAAGGCTTGTTTGGGTTCGATTTTAAGGGGGTTGAGTTCGAAAATGGGGGAGTTTTTGTCAAGGGATGTTGATTCTTGCTTGGATAGCTTAATTGACATTTTAAATGAATTATGGTATTTTATTGGGTTCGAAATTGTGAGATTAAGGTTCGATTTTTGTAGGGCATTCTTGAACAAATTTCGATTGTCTCATTTATTTCCTTCCCTGCATGTACCCTGCCCCGGGTCTTTTAAGAGGATAATTGTCGTGTATTGACAATGTTGTGAGGGATATGGGTGTGCTTGAGCATAGGTTACATGTTCGTAAATAATTGTGAATTATTTATCGTGTTAGCACATCATTCCTCGGGGCATGGAACTCGAGCAAGGCTTGGCTCGGACTTCGGAGATTTAAGGTACGTGCGACGTACGAGCATTACTATATATATGTGAAATGCATAAGGTATTTTTGATTGCATTGAATGTTTTGCGTATGGTTATACATATATGTTGATATAGCCAAGGAATGACCCAAATCTTGATATCGCCGCTTGTAGCGTGCGTGACACTAGAGTAGGATGACTCTTACATGATATAAGGGGTACTGGGTTTATATGACTATATTATGAGACATTTGAGATGTCTAGGTTTGTAGAATCATGCATTCTTCGTAAGACATTTGAGATGTCTAGGTTCGTAGAATCATGTATTCATTATGAGACATTTGAGATGTCTAGGTTCATAGACTCATGTTTTCATTATAAGACATATGAGATGTCTAAGTATAATGGAAAGCAAGGTTATGAAATCAATATTAGATATTGATATATCTATTTTTGCATGTATATGAACTTGGAATCATTCATTATTGATATTGTAAATCAGGCATGCGATGTGTAAATCAATGTGTTGATTTACTGATTTATGAGATTTGATGAGTTTGATGTTGTGAGAACAGGGACAGTACACGGAATCCCGGATGAGGATGTTGCCATCCAGGGAGTATCATTTAAATTCATTAGTATTTACTTGTGTTGTAAATTATGAATTTCATTATTATGATTATGGGATTTTGTGTATTGGTATGCTCACCCCGTTGGGGGCTGTCTCTGTTGGGACAGGTGGACAGGTACATCGATGGCTATGGAGCTGAGCTCGAGCTGTTGATTTGAGGTACTCCCAGGATCGTGGTACCAGGGCTTGATGGAGCACGGTATCGTATAGAGTACCTATATATACACCTGAGGATTTATACATATTCATGATGCTCGCATGTGAGCACGAATATACTTGTATATGGATTGTATATAAAGGCATGAGCCTTTCTCTCTTTCATTTAAGGTTGCATGCAATTAGGTTGAATTGCTAGAATGATATGAGAGTCGTTGGTGTATTATGTGGGTGTTGGAACCCACTTTTGTTGACATATGTGTGGTGTCTTCCCTGGCTGGGAATCTACTTGTATTACTGCTTTCTGTTGAGTATTATGCCTTCCCTGGCCGGGAATTTGGTTATGTGTTGTACTCTTTTTTTTTGGGATAGCTCTATTTATGGGGAGACTCTGCCCAAATTTTTTATAAAAGTTTACAATGTTAAAAGTGGCACCAAGGGGTTGGTAAAGGGCAAACATATGAGTCTTTCATTGACAGGCAATGATTAAGTATCATCAGAGCTTCCCGATTGACATTTTATAGAAAGCATGTACCACACATAGTGGTTAATACACAAATCAAGGTTTAAGGGCTTGGGGTCCTTACAGTACATATCATGGCATACATGATAGATCCAATAGCTGATGCATATGGAATCTTGCTCATGCGTTGTCTCTCATCTGGTGTTGAAGGACACTGTTCCTTCGAGAGATAAATTCCATGTGTCATAGGCACGAATCCTTTCTTTGATTCTTGCATGCTAAACCGTTTTAGCACTTTGTCTATGTATGTACTTTGACTTAGGCCAAGTAATCTTCTTGATCTATCTCTATAGATCTTGATTCCTAATACATAGGTGGCTTCACCCAAGTCTTTCATAGAAAAGCAATTCCCTAGCCAAATCTTTACAGATTGTAAGGCAGGGATATCATTCCCAATGAGAAGTATGTCATCTACATACAATATTATGAAGATAATTATGCTCCCACTGACCTTCTTGTAGACACAAGGTTCATCTACGTTTTTGATGAAACCGAACTCTTGACTGCATCATCAAAACGAAGATTCCAACTCCGAGAAGCTTGCTTCAATCCATAAATGGATCGTTGTAGCTTGCATATCTTTCCAGCATCCTTTGGATCGACAAAACCCTCGGGCTGTGTCATGTACACATCCTCAAGCAGATTTCAATTAAGGAAAGCTGTTTTGACATCCATCTGCCAGATTCATAATCATGAAATGCAGCTATTGCAAGTAAGATCCTTATGGATTTAACCATGGCCACTGGTGAAAAGGTTTCATCATAGTCAATACCATGAATTTGTTTGAATCCTTTTGCAACCAGTCGACCTTTATAGGTTTGTACATTACCATCCATATCGGTCTTTTTCTTGAAAATCCATTTGCACCCTATGGGTCGTACCCCTTCAGGTGGATCAACCAAAGTCCATACTTGGTTGCATACATGGATTCCATCTCAGATTTCATGGCCTCTTGCCATTTCTCAGAATCAGTGCCATTATAGCTTCTTGATAAGATTACGGCTCATCCTCATCAATAAGTAATAAGTCACCTTGTTGAGTCACAACAGTTGTCCTTTATCATAAATGAAAATCCATACTTGTCCAAACAAGAAATAGAAATAATGTTTTTCGTAATAGAAGGCACAAAATAACAGTCTTTTAAAATCAACGATAAACCAGACGGCAAAGATAAATGATAATCCCCTACAGCTAATGCAGCAACTCTTGCTCCATTTCCAACTCGGAGATGAACTTCGCCTTTCGCCAACAATCTACTCTTTTTGAGGTCCTGCACATTTACACAAATGTGAGATCCACATCCAGTATCTAATACCTATGATGAAGAAGTAGATAAATTGACTTCTATAACAAAAATACCTGAAGTGGAAGTCACACTTCCTTTCTTGAGATCCTCCAGATATACTTTTGTGATGACCAGAGATTAGGGATGTTAATCCCGGAGTGTTAATAACCCGTAAAGTTGTTTTACGTGGCAATTGGAGTTTAATCGAGGTGTTGGGCCTTCTGGGCTCGTCTATTTGAGTAGTTGGGATCGTTGGATCCCGAGGTTGAGATCGTATTCTCATTTCGGTGAAAACCTGTGAGTTGGATTTTTAGTGTGACTCGGAATCTCGGGTGCTTGGTGTGGGCACCGGTAGGGGGTTTTTGAGTTAGAGAGAGAGTTTTTGAAAACAGATGATTTTTAGTGAATCATGATGTATTTGTGGAGCTATTTATTTCGGGGTATTTTTGCTATAAATACCAGTTGAACCCGAGATTTTAATTATCGGAACCATTTTTCCCCCACCTCTCCCGTTTTCTCTCTCCCCGACCCGCGTGCTTTCCCGATCTGTTCGACCCCCGCGGCTTCAAACGCCGCGCCCGCCGCCGTCCGGCCGCCGTTCGGCGCGTCCGACCCGCCGCCAGCTTCGTCTCTTCCAGGCGGTCCTCCCCATACCAACAATTTGAAGTTTCGTTGAGAATCGCGTTCGGATTTGCCAAAAAAGCGCTAGGGTTCGGAACTGGATCTCGTCCGATTTTGGGGCTAGATTTTGGTACGATTTTGGGGCTTTCTTCCAGGTGTTATTGGGGCGTTTTGGTGCTTAGTTTGGGTCGAAAATTTCTTGCTTTGTGGGTCAAAGAAATTGGTTGCCAATTGATTCGATTTTCATGCTGTTTGAGTGAGGTTTTTGGTTCGAAAATTTGCTTGGCTTTTGGTTCGAATTTCTTGCTGGTTGAGGGGTTTGAGTTCGAATTTTTGGGGTTTTTTTGGCAAGGGGTGATGGTCCTTGCTATTGATAGATTTATTACATGTTTTAGATGTACTATGATGTTTAGTTTGAGTTCGATTTGTGTTGTGACGGTTCGAAAATTGTGGGGTGTTCTTGAGCAATTTTCGATAATGGTTATTGTCGTGTGTTGACAATATTTTTGAGGGTTATGGGTGTGCTTGAGCATGGGTTGCATGTTCGTAATTAATTGTGAATTAATTTATTGTGTTAGCACATCGTTCCTCGGAGCATGGAACTCGAGCAAGGTTTGGCTCGGACTTCGGAGATTTAAGGTACGTGCGACGTACGAGCATTACTTTATATGAGAGCATTTGTGAAATGCATAATGTATTTTGATTTCATCGATGGTTGTGCGTATGGTCATATTTATGTGTTGATATATATGGGGTACTGAGTCTATATGACTATTGTACGGCATTTGAAATGCCTGAGAATGATCGTGGGATCATGTACTCATCATAAGACATGTGAGATGTCTAGGTATAATGGAAAATTGGTAAAATAAATGCTAGGCATTTGAGCTACCTGTGATTGGTAGCAAAGTTGAAAATCAGTATTAGATATCGAGATATCTATGTTTGTATGTATAATGAATTTGGAATCATTAATTATTGATACTTGAGAATCAGGCATGCTATGAGTTAAATCAATGTGTTGATTTACTGATTTATGAGATTTGATGAGTTTGATGATTGTGAGAACAGGGACAGTACACGGAATCCCGGATGAGGATGTTGCCATCCAGGGAGTATCATTTAAAATTCATTAGTATTTACTTTTGTTGTAAATTATGAATTTCATTATTGTGATTATGGGATTTTGTGTATTGGTATGCTCACCCCGTTGGGGGCTGTCTCTGTTGGGGATGGTGAACAGGTGCATCGATGGCTATGGAGCTGGGCTCGAGCTGTTGATTGGATGCACTCACAGGATCGTGGTACCAGGGCTTGATGGAGCACGGTATCGTATAGAGTACTTATATACACCCGAGGTTTATATACACATTTATGATGCTCGCTTGTGAGCATGGATATTCTTGTATATGGGTTGTATATAAAGGCATGAGCCTTTCTCTCTTTCATTATATGTTGCATGCAATTGTGGTAGAATTGCTAATGATATGAGAGTCGTTAGTGTATTATGTGGGTGTTGAAACCCACTTTTGTCGTCTTATGTGTGGTGTCTTCCCGGGCTGGGAATTTACTTGGTATTGCTGCATTCTGTTGAGTATTGTGTATTCCCTGGCCGGGAATTATATTATGTGTTGTGCTTTCATTTCGGGATAGCTCTATTTATGGGGAGACTCTGCCCAAATTTTTATAAAAGTCCACAATGTAAAAGTGGTGTAAAGGGGATGGTAATGGGCGAACTTGATGAGTCTATATGTTGTTAGGATGATGATCTCATAACATGGCATATTAAAGAAAATTTTGTGATTGCCATTCAATGGTAAATCATCATTTGAGTTTCCCGATTGATTTTTATTGAAAGCATGTGCCACACATAGTGGTTAGTACACTAATCAAGGGTTAAGGGCTTGGGGTCCTTACATTAGTGGTATCAGAGCAGTGGTTAGCTCTTTGGGGCTGTTGAGGGCCTGGAACATGCTGATAGGGATGAGTAGCACATATTTATGCATGATAGAAGCTAGTGTTGTGTGACACAACTGTTTTGCTTATGTGCATTTGTGATATGTGATCATAGTGAAACGATTATATGTCATGACATCTATAGAATCATAATATAACCTGTTGATTATGATTGTGAGTTGTGACACAGGGACAACCAGGTGGAGCATATCGAAATGCATTGGGATACAGGAAGTACTTTGTACTCATAGTTTATGCATTTACTCATTATAATCATATTGTGGGAATATGGATTATTGTATGCTCATGGGTTGTGATTGTTCCTGTAGGAACACTATGATGCGAAAGGCTAAGGCCATGGTTGAAAGATACGAAACGGTAACCTGCATTTTATATACATCTTGGAATTATACATTGTGGATGTATGTGTACATGTAGTGATGATTTTAATGCTTTGCCGCCAAATGTCGAAGCGAGGGGTGGGAGCGCCGCATGTCGCATTTGAGCGAGGTGCATTAAAATACACTCATGATGATGTATGTTGGTATATGGATTATGCTTTGTGATGCAGGTATGGATGGAATACTTGGTGAATATCCCATGAGTCATTGTTATGGATGAGTGATGATTTTAACTGCTTGCCGCTATTTATTGTTTTGTGCCGCTAAAATGTGAAGCGAGGGGTGGGAGCGCCGCATGTCACATTGAAGCGTGGTTATCATATGAGGCGAGGAAAGGATATTTACCGCTAAAATGTGAGGCGAGGGGTGGGAGTACCGCATGTCCATTTAAGCGAGGTTATTCTATGCCGCCTATATGAGAAGCGAGGGGTGGGAGTACCGCATGTTTTTACTTGAGCGAGGGGCATTAAAATACACTACCGTGACAATGACTAGGGATCGGCTATATTGACTGGCGATGGTTCTTGCCGCCATGGATATTGATAGCGATGGTTCATGCCGCTATATTGACTGGCGATGGTTCTTGCCGCCATGTATATTGATAGCGATGGTTCATGCCGCTATATTGACTGGCGATGGTTCTTGCCGCCATGTATATTGATAGCGATGGTTCATGCCGCTATATTGACTGGCGATGGTTCTTGCCGCCATGTATATTGATAGCGATGGTTCATGCCGCTATATTGACTGGCGATGGTTCTTGCCGCCATGGATATTGATAGCGATGGTTCTTGCCGCCATGGATATTGATAGCGATGGTTCATGCCGCTATATTGACTGGCGATGGTTCTTGCGGCCATGTATATTGATAGCGATGGTTCATGCCGCTATATTGATTGGCGATGGTTCTTGCCGCCATGTATATTGATAGCGATGGTTCATGCCGCTATATTGACTGGCGATGGTTCTTGCCGCCATGTATATTGATAGCGATGGTTCATGCCGCTATATTGACTGGCGATGGTTCTTGCCGCCATGTATATTGATAGCGATGGTTCATGCCGCTATATTGACTGGCGATGGTTCTTGCCGCCATGGATATTGATAGCGATGGTTCATGCCGCTATATTGACTGGCGATGGTTCTTGCCGCCATGTATATTGATAGCGATGGTTCATGCCGCTATATTGACTGGCGATGGTTCTTGCCGCCATGGATATTGATAGCGATGGTTTATTCCGCTATATTGACTGGCGATGGTTCTTGCCGCCATGTATATGGATAGCGATGGTTCATTCCGCTATATTGATTGGCGATGGTTCTTGCCGCCGGATATATTGCTAGCGATGCCTCTTTCCGCTATTATGTGGACGATGATTCATGCTCAGGTGTTTGGCGAGGTTTCATGCCACTTATTATATGACGAGGTATCATGCCGTCGATTCTATAGCGATGGATTGTGCCGCTATGTACTCAGCACAGGATTTTGCCGCCTTCGAGCGATGGGCGATGACTACGTACTATTATTGAGCGACGGAGACAGGTATGCCGCTATATTGATAGCGATGAGGTATGGCATATTACTTGTGTTAGCATTATTGTGGATACTATGTGTTGCTATATATATGCCATGTGTTTGACGATGAGATTATGGATGTCGTGTATCGACATGTACCGTCATATGTTTGACGATGTTAGTTGGATGTCATATGTTGACATATGCCGTCACGGGATGACGACGACATAGTTGATGTTCTATGTAGACGTGTAGCGTCGTTTTGATGATTAATACATTTATGCTATGTATTTGGTTATATGGTTTGAGTGCCTTGGTGGGCACATGGTAGTGTCTGAGTCACTAGTTGACGAGACCATTATGCTGAGCAAGTTGCTCGAGGAACTATTGGGTGCGCCGTATAGGAATTATACCGCAGCACATATTCGAAGTATATAATTGTCGAGCAATGATACCCTTGGGTATGCTCGTTGGTTTGGCTAGGGCCAAGTGTTTGGTGGTAAGAGTAGTCATTGAGGAAACTATTCGCTTGTGTTGTGATGTAGGGTAGACATGGTTGCACCCACCCTGAGGGTGTGGGATAAGTCTTAACGGATTATGATTGCATCATAAGTGAGCAAGGACACCGGGTTGTCCATTGTGCTTGGTATTTTAGAGATATGCTGGGCGATGACCCACAACTCTAATAATTTGTATGGTATGGTATACCGCATTGGGACGCTGTGTCACGTCGATAAGCTGGTACGAGCCTATGGAGACAGTGCTTTGCTAGCCAGATATCGTGGTAATGATATAGTGTGATTGTTGGAGCCATGATACTGCACGATGGAACCAAGTTTGGTGAATCGTATGATGATACGATGAAAGCTTTTGGCAGGCTTTTGATTGTCCCTTTGTAGCATGATGTTGAGGCATGTGACACCCCATGAGAACGTTTATACGTCTATTGTTTTGAGGGATTTGTCAGGGGCAGCTCATAATGTTGGAGTACTAACAAGAGAGTCATCAGGTCGTTATTGACTCGATCTGAGGGAACCCGTGCATTTGGGATGCAATGGGTGTTATTGTATCCAGTTTTCCGAACAGTGGTTCGAGACTTGTGGATCTCGAGTTCGATGGCACTCCCCTTGTGGGGAAGGAGGTAGTATTATACCCATTTGGAAATCTTTGAAAGATTCGGTAAGTTGGTACGTGTAGTGTTGATTTTGGGAATCACACCGTGTTGTTGATCGTCGATTATCGTTCTCCACTGGGTAGGGAATGACTCAGAATTGACAGTTGTGTTTGGGGGCTTAGAGGTATGTTGTAGATACCCGAGCCAAGTGCATTGAGTATGCATGTGATGTCCGTGCTTAGGCAGGTATACCGGTGAGTATACGGATGCCAGTTATTGATTTCCTTTTGTCAAGCATAGAGTTATGCTATTTTTTGTTTGGATGGTTAAATCTCTGATAAGAGATATGGGACACCTTGAGATTGGGAATCTCCATGGCACGATAATTATGAGGCATAATCGTGAGGTTAGTTGACTCCTTTGAGGAGGGATTATCTTGTGTGGGTTGAGGTGTTCCCTTGTTGGTGTTTTCCTTCGAGTTATGCGATAGCCTTCCCAAGTTTAGATTGTTAAATCCTAGGATTGCCAAGGGATGGCAGGAATTCAGATTGGTTGGGTGTCGCTGCCGACACAAGCGTTGAGGATGCAATGGGTTTATTGCATGTCCTTTCAGAATTTGAACTCTGTGGAGTCTCGATGGTTTGTTTATGATCAGGATGTGATCCTTGGAATATCCGGAGGTGGGTATCTTGTGAGATGTCTTCTGTGTGAATCTGCGGCCGTGAGTTGCCCAAATTGAGTTGCAATGATGCGACTGCTCCTTCGATGGAAAAGGTTTGGAAGTGGAGACCAGGTTTGGTGTGTGTACATCGTGGTATACTAATGTTTCCTCGTAATGAGGTGTGTTAGACATCGTGAATCATGATAGAGATGTCTTTGAATGATATCTACGATGGAATCGGGAGCAATTCGAATCCTTGCAGTTTCAGTTGACTAACTGCTTTTGGACTGTTAGCGTTGAGTTGTGCTGACGCTCTTTGACGTTATGATGGATCTGGAAGTCTATTCCACTCCAGAGATTGACACGAGGTCAACGTTCTCACGGTTGAGGTGTCATTCATGATGCGTTCTTACTAGTTGATGACAGTCCGATCTACAGTCGTAAGTATCGGTTGTTTTGCGGTCATGAGAGACTGACTTTTGGGATGACCCGCATCGAGGTACGTTTTGCCTCTTGGGTGATATGTTGATTTTGGTAAGTCGCTCTGTTTCAGAGTTTGAAGAGAGGTAAGTATCCTCGCGGTTTTTAAGACGATTCTGATATGGTCAGGAATCGAGGTTATGGCTTCATGTTGTTGTGTAGCCCGGGTGTTACGTGATACACCGGTGCTAATTTCGAGGACGAAATTCCTTTAGTGGGGGATATTGTGATGACCAGAGATTAGGGATGTTAATCCCGGAGTGTTAATAACCCGTAAAGTTGTTTTACGTGGCAATTGGAGTTTAATCGAGGTGTTGGGCCTTCTGGGCTCGTCTATTTGAGTAGTTGGGATCGTTGGATCCCGAGGTTGAGATCGTATTCTCATTTCGGTGAAAACCTGTGAGTTGGATTTTTAGTGTGACTCGGAATCTCGGGTGCTTGGTGTGGGCACCGGTAGGGGGTTTTTGAGTTAGAGAGAGAGTTTTTGAAAACAGATGATTTTTAGTGAATCATGATGTATTTGTGGAGCTATTAGTATTTCGGGGTATTTTTGCTATAAATACCAGTTGAACCCGAGATTTTAATTATCGGAACCATTTTTCCCCCACCTCTCCCGTTTTCTCTCTCCCCGACCCGCGTGCTTTCCCGATCTGTTCGACCCCCGCGGCTTCAAACGCCGCGCCCGCCGCCGTCCGGCCGCCGTTCGGTGCGTCCGACCCGCCGCCAGCTTCGTCTCTTCCAGGCGGTCCTCCCCATACCAACAATTTGAAGTTTCGTTGAGAATCGCGTTCAGATTTGCCAGAAAAGCGCTAGGGTTCGGAACTGGATCTCGTCCGATTTTGGGGCTCGATTTTGGTACGATTTTGGGGCTTTCTTCCAGGTGTTATTGGGGCGTTTTGGTGCTTAGTTTGGGTCGAAAATTTCTTGCTTTGTGGGTCAAAGAAATTGGTTGCCAATTGATTCGATTTTCATGCTGTTTGAGTGAGGTTTTTGGTTCGAAAATTTGCTTGGCTTTTGGTTCGAATTTCTTGCTGGTTGAGGGGTTTGAGTTCGAATTTTTGGGGTTTTTTTGGCAAGGGGTGATGGTCCTTGCTATTGATAGATTTATTACATGTTTTAGATGTACTATGATGTTTAGTTTGAGTTCGATTTGTGTTGTGACGGTTCGAAAATTGTGGGGTGTTCTTGAGCAATTTTCGATAATGGTTATTGTCGTGTGTTGACAATATTTTTGAGGGTTATGGGTGTGCTTGAGCATGGGTTGCATGTTCGTAATTAATTGTGAATTAATTTATCGTGTTAGCACATCGTTCCTCGGAGCATGGAACTCGAGCAAGGTTTGGCTCGGACTTCGGAGATTTAAGGTACGTGCGACGTACGAGCATTACTTTATATGAGAGCATTTGTGAAATGCATAATGTATTTTGATTTCATCGATTGTTGTGCGTATGGTCATATTTATGTGTTGATATATATGGGGTACTGAGTCTATATGACTATTGTACGACATTTGAGATGCCTGAGAATGATCGTGGGATCATGTACTCATCATAAGACATGTGAGATGTCTAGGTATAATGGAAAATTGGTAAAATAAATGCTAGGCATTTGAGCTACCTGTGATTGGTAGCAAAGTTGAAAATCAGTATTAGATATCGAGATATCTATGTTTGTATGTATAATGAATTTGGAATCATTAATTATTGATACTTGAGAATCAGGCATGCTATGAGTTAAATCAATGTGTTGATTTACTGATTTATGAGATTTGATGAGTTTGATGATTGTGAGAACAGGGACAGTACACGGAATCCCGGATGAGGATGTTGCCATCCAGGGAGTATCATTTAAAATTCATTAGTATTTACTTTTGTTGTAAATTATGAATTTCATTATTGTGATTATGAGATTTTGTGTATTGGTATGCTCACCCCGTTGGGGGCTGTCTCTGTTGGGGATGGTGAACAGGTGCATCGATGGCTATGGAGCTGGGCTCGAGCTGTTGATTGGATGCACTCACAGGATCGTGGTACCAGGGCTTGATGGAGCACGGTATCGTATAGAGTACTTATATACACCCGAGGTTTATATACACATTTATGATGCTCGCTTGTGAGCATGGATATTCTTGTATATGGGTTGTATATAAAGGCATGAGCCTTTCTCTCTTTCATTATATGTTGCATGCAATTGTGGTAGAATTGCTAATGATATGAGAGTCGTTAGTGTATTATGTGGGTGTTGAAACCCACTTTTGTCGTCTTATGTGTGGTGTCTTCCCGGGCTGGGAATTTACTTGGTATTGCTGCATTCTGTTGAGTATTGTGTATTTCCTGGCCGGGAATTATATTTGTGTTGTGCTTTCATTTCGGGATAGCTCTATTTATGGGGAGACTCTGCCCAAATTTTTATAAAAGTCCACAATGTAAAAGTGGTGTAAAGGGGATGGTAATGGGCGAACTTGATGAGTCTATATGTTGTTAGGATGATGATCTCATAACATGGCATATTAAAGAAAATTTTGTGATTGCCATTCAATGGTAAATCATCATTTGAGTTTCCCGATTGATTTTTATTGAAAGCATGTGCCACACATAGTGGTTAGTACACTAATCAAGGGTTAAGGGCTTGGGGTCCTTACAACTTTGCAGTTCCTTTTCCAATGACCGGTCTCACCGCAATGGAAACAGTTCCCTTCCTTTGCTATCCCTCCCTTTGGCTTAAGTGCAGAAGCTTTTGGCTTAGATTTAACAAAGACCTTCTTGTTCTTCTTGAAGCTCTTAGCTTTAGTCTTTCCTTTGCTCTTATTCACAATAAGAACATTTGTAGGCTTAGACCTCTTGCTATTTGCTTCAAAAGTTCTAAGCATGCCAAGTAACTGTGGTAGAGTCTTTTCAATTTCAATCATATTGTAATTCAAGACAAATTGACTGAAGCTTTCAGGCAACGATTGCAAGATCACGTCAGTGGCCAACTCTTGGTCCAAAGGAAAAGCCAGCTTCCCCAGATTCTCAATATACCCAATCATCTTGAGTACATGAGCTCCAACTAGACTTCCTTCTACCATTCTACACTGGAACAACGCTTTAGAGACGTCATACCTCTCTTGCCTTGCTTGTTGTTGGTACAGTTGCTTAAGGTGCTCGATCATATCGAACGCCTCCATTTCCTCATGTTGCTTCTGAAGCTCGGAGTTCATGGTGGCAAGCATAAGGCACCCAACATCAAGTGCGTCACTTTGATGCTTCTTGTAAGCATCTTTATCGGCTCTAGTAGCCGTCAGGGGAGGTTCCTCAGCAGGTAAGGGTTCCTCTAGGACATATTGCTTCTTTTCTTGCTTGCGGACTATCCTCAGATTCCTATATCAGTCTAGGAAGTTTGTCCCATTTAATTTGTCCTTCTCAAGGACCGATCGCAGTGATAATGTGCTTGTTGTATTGTTAGTTGCCATGGATATCTACAATATAAATATGCAAAATAAGTTTATGATTTAATCATTTAACATGGTCTTATATTAAATGATACTCCCACTATTTTGTTTAAAATATCAACCCTCAAAACCTTTAGTGGGCCAAGATCCATATTTCGCCTAATCTTGAGTTAGCTTTGGCTAATCGCCCAAGACTCGGTTATTTAGGTAGACAACACTTTGTCAATTACATCACATGTAATTCTTGGATAGTTGGACGAACAACGCTTTGTTCAATTCATCAAATGAATAATTATCCAACCCATGGCTCTAGGTTCCCAATCCTATTGAGATAACCTAGTTAAGTCGTACCCAATTTAAAGTATAACGGATATCACAATTATCCTTTCGCGCCTTACCAAGATTGCCACGGTGCTTTGCTTTGGCAAACCCACACATGTACAATCGAAGTTTTTGATGAGTACTTTTAATTTTGGAAGGCATCTAAAACTTAATATTTTAGAGGGATTTATTGATCTCATGATTAGTTTGATAATTTAAAATATGTCGACTACATATAGGCATATACATATCTACATATATGTGTAATATAATTATCAATCTAAAACATAAGATAAATCATGCATCAACATATATAATTAAACGTGACATGATTATAGCCCCTACTAGCGATTTTCTCAAGCCAATGAGAAAATCCTAAGAGTCAACCTAAGGTAACTTCACAAGAACCTTCCTTTGGCTCCAAATTGTGAATGACCTCCTCATCCGGCACCATGCTCCATCTTCATTGATCACCATCAATAAAATAAACTATCCTATATAACATTTACAAGATATAGAATTCCTCGATTCACATTCGAGGGGAACATAGGGGAGGGATAACATTTAGAGAAAAATAGAGAAGGCACGACACGCAGGTCGTATTATAAATTACAAACATTCACAAATCCTATCTAATAGGTCAAAGGGCTATAACCATGCACCATGCTCAAACAACACATAAAACATGCTATAATAATATAATTAATTAAATTCTAAACATTTTAAAATTTAATTCTAATTAAAACAGTAAAATAAAATTTTGAAAAATTATCGTACGCTCGGGACATCACATGCCACGAACTAATGCGACTAAGCCACGAACCAACATGGTTCGAACCAACCAAACACCACGGCTGGACCAATTATGGACCTAGGGTTCGAAACCCTAGCCCAAGACGTGGTCCGAGCCCTTCGAGCAAGCGGCGGTCGTTAGACCTAGCCACATGCGCCGTTTTGGTTTTTATCGAGCCACTTGGTCCGAACAAGCTGGAATTCATAGCCACGAGTCATGATCAAGCCATGCACGGTTCATGACGGTGGCGGCTCAACCCTCTCGAGCCAAGGGTTCAAAACACCTTAGCTCTCACGTGGTGTAGCTGTCGACCCTCATAATTCAGTGGACCATGATCGAACCATCTTGCACCGCCTCAATACTTTATCGAGCCAATAGAGTTCAAAACCCTAGATAGTGCGACGGCTTGGCCCATGCTCGAGCCAAGGGTCCGAACCCTAGCTCTTGAGCGGCGACCGAGAGTTATTATGTGAAGTGGTCGAACCACCTTGATCCAACGCCTCGACTTTACGCATCCTTGTATCATATACAATAAACCTCAATTATATCAAATATAATTTTATGATAATTTCACAAACTCAATTTAATCATATCATATATGATTATATAAAGTTTTTATAGCATGCAATATAATCCTAATATGATTAAAACAATTTAACCACATAAATCCGATATGAGCCTTGAACCTGGCTCTGATACCACTGTAAGTAATCCAACAAGCATAGCAACGCAGCGGAATAAAATTTTGGATTACTATATGTAAGGACCCCAAGCCCTTAACCCTTGATTAGTGTATTAACCACTATGTGTGGTGTATGCTTTCTATAAAAAGTCAATCGGGAAGCTCTGATGATACTTTATCATTGCATGGCAATTACAAAATTTCCTTTAACACTCAATGTTATAAGGTCATCAGCCTAACAACGAAATAGACTCACAAGGTTCGCCCAATACCATCCCTTTTTGCCACTTTCACATTGTGGACTTTTATAAAAATTTGGGCAGAGTCTCCCCATAAATAGAGCTATCCCGAAATAAAAGCACAACACATAACATAATTCCCCGCCAGGGAAAACATAATACTCATCAGAAAGCAGTAATACCAAGTAAATTCCCAGCCAGGGAAGACATCACACATATGACGACATAAATGGGTCTCAACACCCACATAATACACTAACGACTCTCATATCATTAGCAATTCTACCACAATTGCATGCAACATATAATGAAAGAGAGGAAGGCTCATGCCTTTATATACAACCCATATACAAGAATGTCCGTGCTCACATACGAGCATCATAAATGTGTATATAAACCTCGGGTGTATATAAGTAATCTATACGATACCGTGCTCCATCAAGCCCTGGTACCACGATCCTGTGAGTACATCCAATCAACAGCTCGAGCTCAGCTCCACAGCCATCGATGCACCTGTTCACCTGCCCCAACAGAGACAGCCCCCAACGGGGTGAGCATACCAATACACAAAATCCCATAATCACAATAATGAAATTCATAATTTACAACAAAGGTAAATACAAATGAATTTAAATGATACTCCCTGGATGGCAACCTCATCCGGGATTCCGTGTACTGTCCCTGTCCTCAAAATCATCAAACTCATCAAATCTCAAAAATCAGTAAATCAACACATTGATTAACTCATCGCATGCCTAATCCTCGAATATCAACAGATAGTGATTGAAAATTCATTAAACATGCAATTATAGATATCTCAATATCTAATACTGATTTCACAACCTCGCTATCAATCACAGATAGCTCAAATGCCTAGCATTTATTTTACCAATTCTTCATTATACCTAGACATCTCAAATGTCTTATAATGAATACATGATCCCACGATCATTCTCAGGCATCTCAAAGGCCCTACAATGGTCATATAACCCAGTACCCCATATATCATGTAAGAGTCATCCTACTCTAGTGTCACGCACGCTACAAGCGGCGATATCAAGATTTGGGTCATTCCTTGGCTATATCAACATATATATATATAATCCTCACGCGCGATTATTCAATGAAATCAAATTTCATTATGCATTCACAAATGCCCTAATATATAGAAATGCTCGTACGTCGCACGTACCTTAAATCTCCGAAGTCCGAGCCAAACCTTGCTCGAGTTCCATGCCCCGAGGAATGATGTGCTAACACGATAAATAATTCACAATTATTTACGAACATGTAACCTATGCTCAAGCACACCCATAACCCTCAAAATATTGTCAACACACGACAATTAACCTCTCAAAAGACCCGGGGCAGGGTACATGCAGGGAGGGAAATAAATGAGACAATATCGAAATTTGTTCAAGAATACCCTACAAAAATCGAACCCTAATCTCACAAATTTCGAACCCAATTAAATACCATAATTCATCTAAAATGTGAATTAAGCTATCCAAGCAAGAATCAACATCCCTTGACAAAAACCCCCAATTTTCGAACTCAACACCCTTAAATTCGAACCCAAACAAGCCCTTAAATTCGAACCCATAAAATCCTTCAAATTCGAACACAAAAAAGGCATGGAAAACACGAAAAAGACGAACAAGGGGTAAGGGAGGTTACCCAACGAAAATCGGAAGCAAAATCGTTCGAAATCGATGAACCCTAACTTTTGGGGATCGACGCCTTTCTGAAAAATCCGACTTCAAATCGCGAAGAAACTTCGAATTGCCGGAGGGGAAAGGAGCGCCTGGACGAGACGAAGCCGTGGGTAGGTCGGACGCGCCGAACGGCCGGACGGCGGCGGGCGAAGCGCCTGAAGCGGCGAGGGCGCAGGGCAGACGGGAATCGCGCGCAGGGGAGGAGAAAGAAAAGATTTGGGGCTGAAATGATATTTTCCTTAAAATTTTGGGTTCAACTGCTATATATAGCAAAAATACCCCGAAAAAATAATAGCCCCACAAATACATCATGATTCCTTAAAAATCATCTGTTTTCAAAAACTCTCTCTCTAACTCCAAAACCCCCTACCGGTGCTCACACAGCACCCGAGATCCCGAGACACACAAAAAACCCAACTCTTAGGTTTTTCACCCAAATGAGAATACAATCTCAACCTCTGGATCCAACGATCCCAACTACCCAAATAAACGAGCCCAGAAGGCCCAACACCTCGATTAAATTCCAAATCGCCACGTAAAACCACTTTAGGGATTAATAACACTACGGGATTAACATCTATAATCCCTGGTCATCACAATATCCCCCACTAAAAGAATTTCGTCCTCGAAATTAGCACTGGTGTATCACTTAACACCCAGGCTACACAGCAACATGAAGCCATAACCTCGATTCCTGACCATATCAGAATCGAATTAATAAACGCGAGGATACTTACCTCACATCAAACTCTGAAACAGAGCGACTTACCAAAACCAACCTAGCACCCAAGAGGCAAAATGTACCTCAATGCGGGTCATCCCAAAAGTCAGTCCCTCATGACTGCAAAACAACCGATACTTACGACTGTAGATCGGACAGTTATCCTTAGTTCTAATACAACTAGTAAGAACGCATCCTGAATGACACCTCAACCGTGAGAACGTTGACCTCGTGTCAAACTCTGGAGTGGACTAGGCTTCCAAATCCATCATAACGTCAAAGAGCGTCAGTACAGCTCAACGCTAATAATCCAAAAGCAGTTAGTCAACTGAAACTGTAAGGATTCGAATCGCTCCTGATTCTATCGTAGATATCATTCCATGATATCTCTATCAAGACTCACGATGTCTAACCTACATCGTTACGAGGGAAACACTAGTATACATACCAAACCTGGTTTCCACTCTCAAACCTCCCCCGTCGAAGAAGCAGTCGCATCATAGCAACTCAAATGGGCAACTCACGGCCACAGATTCTCACAAAGACATCTCACAAGATGTCCACCTTTGGATGTTCCAAGAATCACGTCCTGATCATAAATAACAACCGAGACTCCACAGAGTTTAAAATCCTGAAAGGGCATGCAATAACCCATTGCATCCTCAACGCTTGTGTCGACAGTGACACCCAACCAATCCGAATTCCTGCCATCCCTTGATAATCCTAGGATTTAACAATCCAAACTTGGGAAGGCTATCGCATAACTCGGAGGGAAACACCAATAATGAAATACCTTAACCCCCACAAGATAATCCCTCCTCAAGGGAAGTCAACTAACTTCACGATTATCCCTCATAATCATCGTGCCATGGAGATTCCCAATCTCTAGGTGTTCCATATCTCTCATCAGAGATTTAACCATCCTAAAATAGCATAACTCTATGCTTTGACAGATAGGAAATCAATAACTGGCATCCGTATACTCACCGGTATACCTGCCTAAGCACGAATACCTCATGCATACTCAATGCACTATGCTCGGGTATCTGCAACATACCCCCAAGCCCCAAACATAACCGTCAATCCTGAGTCATTCACATCCAAAGGAGAATGAAAATCGACGATCAACAACACGGCGTGATTCTCAAAATCAACACCACACGTACCAACTCAACGAATCTTTCAAAGATTTCCAAATAGGTATAATACTACCTCCTTCCTCACAAGGGAAGTGCCATCGAACTCGAGATCCACAAGTCTCGAACCACTGTTCGGAAAAACTGGATACAATAACACCCATTGCATCCCAAATACACGAATTCCTTCAGATCGAGTCAACAACGACTTGATGACTCTCTTGTTGGTACTCCAACATCATGAGCTGTCCCAGACAAGTCTCACCAGGATTAAACATAAACGTATACACGTTTCAGTGAGGCATGCACAACTTCAACCTCAAATGACATGGTGACTACTAGAGTCCACCACAATCCACATCGTATCACCTTACGATTTACCAAACTTGGTTCCAACGAGTAGTAAAACGGCTCTAGCAAGCCCATCATGGTGCTACACACACGCGGCAGACAACCTAGTCTCTGCCTCTTTAGGTTTACCTCAAACCTACCCACAAGACGGACGTTTCCGCACGGCACACCATACCGTGGGAAGGAAAAAATCAATAGAGTAGTGGGTCCCTACCCAACATTCCTCTAATGCCGATACACCCTGGACACTCCAATGTCCTTATGTACGTAACATAACCTGATCCTACTCCCTTAGGACCCATCCTACACCCTCAAGGGTGGTGTGACCATGTCCACCACATGTCGCTTCGACAGAAAGCGAGTAATTTCTTCCATGATTACTCCTGTCCTCAGGTCACATGGCTAAAAGTCATTCCAACGAGCATACCTCAAGGGTATCACCACTCGTAATATGATTACCCCAAACATAAGCTGCGGTACAATCACATGTACAGCGCATCCATTTCCTCGAGCAACCCGCTCGGTATAAGGGTCATGTCAATCGGTGATGCACACACCACCTTGTGCTCGGTACTGGCACCCAAGGCATACCACTGAATACGTATACACAACGCATTGATTATCGCAACGATGATGCATGTCTAATAAGACATCTCCTACACCATCGTCATCGTCATCCTGTGACGACACATGCCAGATACAATAAAGCTAATAGAATAGCAATATCTCATACCTCATCGCTAACAATATAGCGGCATACCTGTCTCCGTCGCTCAATAATAGTGTGTAATCAGCACCCATCGCTCGAAGGCGGCAAATCCTGTGCTGAGCACATAGCGGCACAATCCCTCGCTATAGAATCGACGGCATGACACCTCGCTATACACCTGAGCATGAATCATCGTCCACATAATAGCGGAAAAAGGCATCGCTATCTATATATACGGCGGCACGAATCGTCGCCAATAATCACAAAGAGGTGAATCATCATCATTGACACAGCGGGACACATCACCGCTATCATCCGTGTCTGGCGGTATAAACCATCGCCAATCAATATAACGGAATGAACCGTCGCTATAAATACACCTGGCGGACTGAACCATCGCCAATCAATATAGCGGAATGAACCGTCTCTATAAATACACCTGGCGGAATGAACCATCGCCAATCAATATAGCGGAATGAACCGTCGCTATAAATACACCTGGCGGAATGAACCATCGCCAATCAATATAGCGGAATGAACCATCGCTATAATTACACCTGGCGGAATGAATATAAATAGACACAGCGGTACATATCACCGCTATCATCCGTGTCATCACAAAGGAATGAATCATCATCCTTTCTTGAGTCAGTCATCATCAGTTATTTTTAATGATTCCCCCCTCATTACTACAAAAACTCATAATGAGCGGTACAATCCTCCCCGCTTCATTACTACAAAAACTCATAATGAGCGGTACAATCCTCCCCGCTTCATTACTACAAAAACTCATAATGAGCGGTACAATCCTCCCCGCTTCATTACTACAAAAACTCATAATGAGCGGTACAATCCTCCCCGCTTCATTACTACAAAAACTCATAATGAGCGGTACAATCCTCCCCGCTTCATTACTACAAAAACTCATAATGAGCGGTACAATCCTCCCCGCTTCATTACTACAAAAACAAGCAAGAGCATCAAACATACAATGTGATCTCTCTTGACTCGTGGAATACACCTCTTTATTCCCCATCACATATGCAACAACAATGCATAATATGCAACAACAATGCATAATAACTTGTATCATAACCGTAATGCATCACATTGCATTCATCATGTGTCACACAGACAAACATAAATACATGTTACCGTTGGGATACCCGTACGTTGCTTACGTACTCCATATTTCCTGTAACCTGCAACCATCATGGTTAGCAACAATAGCCATATACGCTATGCATCAATCATCCAATGCATAAATGCAACCACTTGCAAGTCAATACGTATATCAAGACATGTTACCTCGGAAATATCCCTTTACCTGATTCTTTTACAAAATCAGATTCCTTGGCACGTAACACACGGAGTGCCAGACATCACTATTAATGCCATCCTATCGTGTTCCACACGATTCCTGCAACCACAATGGTTAGCAATACCACTTTTCATATCATAAAAGCACATAAACAATTCGTTATGTCATACAACATTAATGCCATCATGCATAAATATGTGCTATCAATAACTTCCTAGGCCCTTAACAGCCCCAATGAGCAACCACTGCTCTGATACCACTAATGTAAGGACCCCAAGCCCTTAACCCTTGATTAGTGTATTAACCACTATGTGTGGTGTATGCTTTCTATAAAAAGTCAATCGGGAAGCTCTGATGATACTTTATCATTGCATGGCAATTACAAAATTTCCTTTAACACTCAATGTTATAAGGTCATCAGCCTAACAACGAAATAGACTCACAAGGTTCGCCCAATACCATCCCTTTTTGCCACTTTTCACATTGTGGACTTTTATAAAAATTTGGGCAGAGTCTCCCCATAAATAGAGCTATCCCGAAATAAAAGCACAACACATAACATAATTCCCCGCCAGGGAAAACATAATACTCATCAGAAAGCAGTAATACCAAGTAAATTCCCAGCCAGGGAAGACATCACACATATGACGACATAAATGGGTCTCAACACCCACATAATACACTAACGACTCTCATATCATTAGCAATTCTACCACAATTGCATGCAACATATAATGAAAGAGAGGAAGGCTCATGCCTTTATATACAACCCATATACAAGAATGTCCGTGCTCACATACGAGCATCATAAATGTGTATATAAACCTCGGGTGTATATAAGTAATCTATACGATACCGTGCTCCATCAAGCCCTGGTACCACGATCCTGTGAGTACATCCAATCAACAGCTCGAGCTCAGCTCCACAGCCATCGATGCACCTGTTCACCTGCCCCAACAGAGACAGCCCCCAACGGGGTGAGCATACCAATACACAAAATCCCATAATCACAATAATGAAATTCATAATTTACAACAAAGGTAAATACAAATGAATTTAAATGATACTCCCTGGATGGCAACCTCATCCGGGATTCCGTGTACTGTCCCTGTCCTCAAAATCATCAAAACTCATCAAATCTCAAAAATCAGTAAATCAACACATTGATTAACTCATCGCATGCCTAATCCTCGAATATCAACAGATAGTGATTGAAAATTCATTAAACATGCAATTATAGATATCTCAATATCTAATACTGATTTCACAACCTCGCTATCAATCACAGATAGCTCAAATGCCTAGCATTTATTTTACCAATTCTTCATTATACCTAGACATCTCAAATGTCTTATAATGAATACATGATCCCACGATCATTCTCAGGCATCTCAAAGGCCCTACAATGGTCATATAACCCAGTACCCCATATATCATGTAAGAGTCATCCTACTCTAGTGTCACGCACGCTACAAGCGGCGATATCAAGATTTGGGTCATTCCTTGGCTATATCAACATATATATATATAATCCTCACGCGCGATTATTCAATGAAATCAAATTTCATTATGCATTCACAAATGCCCTAATATATAGAAATGCTCGTACGTCGCACGTACCTTAAATCTCCGAAGTCCGAGCCAAACCTTGCTCGAGTTCCATGCCCCGAGGAATGATGTGCTAACACGATAAATAATTCACAATTATTTACGAACATGTAACCTATGCTCAAGCACACCCATAACCCTCAAAATATTGTCAACACACGACAATTAACCTCTCAAAAGACCCGGGGCAGGGTACATGCAGGGAGGGAAATAAATGAGACAATATCGAAATTTGTTCAAGAATACCCTACAAAAATCGAACCCTAATCTCACAAATTTCGAACCCAATTAAATACCATAATTCATCTAAAATGTGAATTAAGCTATCCAAGCAAGAATCAACATCCCTTGACAAAAACCCCCAATTTTCGAACTCAACACCCTTAAATTCGAACCCAAACAAGCCCTTAAATTCGAACCCATAAAATCCTTCAAATTCGAACACAAAAAAGGCATGGAAAAACACGAAAAAGACGAACAAGGGGTAAGGGAGGTTACCCAACGAAAATCGGAAGCAAAATCGTTCGAAATCGATGAACCCTAACTTTTGGGGATCGACGCCTTTCTGAAAAATCTGACTTCAAATCGCGAAGAAACTTCGAATTGCCGGAGGGGAAAGGAGCGCCTGGACGAGACGAAGCCGTGGGTAGGTCGGACGCGCCGAACGGCGGCCGGACGGCGGTGGGCGAAGCGCCTGAAGCGGCGAGGGCGCAGGGCAGACGGGAATCGCGCGCAGGGGAGGAGAAAGAAAAGATTTGGGGCTGAAATGATATTTTCCTTAAAATTTTGGGTTCAACTGCTATATATAGCAAAAATACCCCGAAAAAATAATAGCCCCACAAATACATCATGATTCCTTAAAAATCATCTGTTTTCAAAAACTCTCTCTCTAACTCCAAAACCCCCTACCGGTGCTCACACAGCACCCGAGATCCCGAGACACACCAAAAACCCAACTCTTAGGTTTTTCACCCAAATGAGAATACAATCTCAACCTCTAGATCCAACGATCCCAACTACCCAAATAAACGAGCCCAAAAGGCCCAACACCTCGATTAAATTCCAAATCGCCACGTAAAACCACTTTAGGGATTAATAACACTACGGGATTAACATCTATAATCCCTGGTCATCACACTATAACACCGGATCTATACAAAGGTTATCATATCGGATAAAGGATCAAAAGTCTCACCCTCGTAGCGTGTTTGAGCAGAATCCTTGGTGCAGCACGTCCAACGCGTCCACGAGTCACGAACAAAAGTTTTCACTTTTGTCTCTACGGTATCCACACGATCAAATCGGTAAGGGACCGTTCAAGAACAAGTTGCTAGACTCGTTCTTGAACCGGAATCAAAACCACACACGGTTCACAACCGATTAAACGGCGGCCAAACAAAACCCAAGCTTACACGGCGGTGGCCGAGAACTTCTTGGAGCTAAGTGAGGCAGCCGAGAGCTATTTTAATGGCTAGGTTTTTATTTTGAATTGTATGATTAAATATTAATCAAAACCTTGTATTTATATTATAAGACTTTAATTAAGGTTCAAGACTTTTTTAAAAGTCTCATGGGCCCAAACCCATGATTTAATTAAATCCTTATAATCATTTAATTAAGACTCTTCTTAATTAATTAATTCATCCCATGAATTTAATTCCATTTATCGATTTAATCTTTTGTGCGACCCGATAGGATCTTGTAATGTTGGCAGTGACATAAAATCTCATTTTACGTCACAAGCAATGAGCGGTATCTAGCAACACATCAAGGCTACCCAAATCACAAGAATGTCAATGACTCGACATAACCTAAGAACTAGTGATAATATTAACCATGTAACTTATTCCCTTTGTCCTTTGTGTTTAGATTGAACACGAGTCATGGAATAGTCATACTCGTATATTCATTCTCTATTTCTATTCCCAAGTAGAACTAGAATAAATGAATAAGCTCGATATCTCATATCGACTCATTCGAGCATGGCCATGCATTTTAGTCTTACTTGATCAAGGGCCCAAACACTTCTCCTGTTATATAGGAGGGACAAATCCTATCTCGATCAATCAACATCCCTCTACATAATTGTATCCAATAGTCGCCTTTATAGTTTACCCTGTTACGGGTAACGTTTGACAATATCAAGATACATAACTCCTTATGTTGGGATCTGTGATGATCACAAGTCGTAAGGATTACATACATTATTATCACTATGAGAATTGCTTATGACGCTCATATAACTATCCATGTAGCATTCTCATGGTGGGTCTGTCCAGTACATCGTTCTCTAACATGTACCCATGTGTTGATTTGATATCTCATATCAATGAACAATTCATCAATCAACACATACTAGTCTCTATGTATTATCATTATCCCGATTCATGATAATACTTGACTAGGGACAATGTTTAAGAATAATACAATATTATTCTAAGGACATTAACATATATATTAATTCACATTGCACAGTTAAATGAATAATATATAATAATGAATTGCCATTCATAAAATCATAAACATTGTATGCCAAAACAATCATCCAATGACATGTCTTAGGGCATATCCCAACATATCACAGTACCGCTATATGTCGAGCGAGGGGGCCAATTGTGCCGCTGACATAACAGGGCCCGAACATTCCCATTTCTAATTAACATTGTTGATTATGGGCATATAAGTGGAGTATGATGTTAATCTTTTATGTCAAGATCTAATGATTATATGCATGAATATTGAAACAGGGACAACAAAAGTGGGTTAATGCGATTAACCAGGAAGTACATGTTAACGGTTATTTCATGCATTTATTCATATGCCATTCTCTTATGATGTTAAGTAATGATGTACATGCTCATGATGGGTTGTCCTTGTAGGTACACTTTTGGACTGGAGGGCTAAGGGTCGGGTTGAGGCAGTGAGCTACGAGGAGCATGAAAGAATTTAGGATACATGATTTTTGAATAGTCTCTACTCTAGGAGTAGTGTAAATCTATAGCTTTAGCATTCGTTTTGGGAATGTAATTAATTAGCTTTTGGAACTTTATTTTTGGCCTGTAATCTTATTAGCTCAAGGCTACAACTGGAACCCTAAGATGTTATTAATGCATGTTTAGCCCATAATGCGTTATTATAATGATGTTAAGGTAGGAGGACCCTACATTAGTGGTATCAGAGCAGTGGTTAGAGAACCCGGGAATGAGTGAAGGGTAGCCTTAGCAATAAGTTGGCTATGTGCTTCTTTTTAAACATGTTTTGTGCATATGTTGCATATGAAGCATATGACTATTGTACTAACATGTTATGGTTTCTAACGATGTATTATATGAACTGCTTTTGGGTATTGTTGTTAACCCTTGTCTTGCAGCATGGCAGTAAATGTGGAAGTGGGTGATGCAATTAGTGTTAATGCAAGTGTTGGGCGTACCAATCCCCTACCACCGCCAGCCTTGGGTGAAGAACCCTCTGAGCAACAGTTACTACCTGGGGAGCTAAGTTTGGCTTAGTTTCTGACATACCGACCCCCGATGTTCGAAGGAACTGAGATAGGGGAACTGGCCGAGGAATGGTTAGAGAGGATAGCACAGATATTTGTGGCAGCTCCTTGTGCGAAGTCAGCATGGATAAGGTTAGCGGATTTCCAACTGGCCAAGAAGGCATTGATGTGGTGGAAGACCACAGTAATAGAGCAAGAGGCTTAGGGACAGGAAATAAATTGGAAGCTGTTCAGAACTCGGTTTCTGACCCGCTATTTTTCAGCTGTTGCACGACAGGCTAAGGAGGATGAGTTTACTAACCTTAAGCAAGGTAACATGCCTGTGTCATATTATGCTCTTCATTACTGTTCTTTGCTCAGATATGTACCTCACATCGCCGCAAGTACTCAAGCAAATATGAGGAACTTCATGAAAGGTTTGAGGCCGGAACTGTATGACAGGGTGATTACTTATGGCCCTGCTTGCTTTGATGACGCCCTTTCACGGGCCGAGCTAGCCGAACTGGGAGTTGGTGCGTATCCTGATGTCGTGCCACCTCCAGCACCCCCTCAGAAATCTACTTCTGATAATTTGAAGCCGAGGGGTGATCAGTTCAAACCAAGGGGGAACACATCAGCTTCGAGGTTCAGTGGTAAGAGCCCGAGAATCGTTGGAAAGGAAACCGTAGGAATGACGCCCCGTCAGGAAGAGGACAGTCTCAGGGAGGCAGATTTGTGAAGGTCCAGTGCTCTCTTTGTGGGCAACCACATTCGACGAAAGACTGCGTCGGTTGTTACGTATGTGGCACTAAGGGCCACTTTGCTCGGCAATATCCCAATCGGGAGGGACAATAGAACTCTACGGGGAGGCCTGCAGACAGAGCAGTGCAGCACATGCCACCGTTTGTACCGAGGTAGTTTGGAGGTCAGCCTATGGGGCCACCTCAGGGGCAAGTTTATGCATTGACAAGGGAGCAGGCCACAGCGGCTCCGGAGGAAGTGATAGCGGGTACGTGTCTTTTATTTACGCACCCTGCTTTTATATTGATAGACACAGGTGCGTCACACTCTTTTGTGTCGACAAGTTTTGTGGAAAGGCACCACATATGCACTTCTCCGTCGCCCACATCTCTTGTAGTCTCGACACCCGCTGGAAGATGTTTGATTGCTGATCGGATTGTCTATGACAGCCTCATTTATTTTGAGGGCAACGAATTGAAGTCAGATTTGATTGTTATGGGAATGTCAGACTTTGACTGCATTGTGGGCATTGATGTTCTGAACATGTATCAGGCAGTTGTGAACTGCAGGCAGAGGACTGTCCGATTCAGGTCTGATATGGGAGCCCAGTGGACATTCTATGGGATGGTTCCCGTTCAAAAATCCCGTTGATATCTGCTGTCAAGATGGCACAATTGTTGGAACGGGGCCATTCAGGATATCTCATCTATGCTGTTGATATTACTGAAAAGAGGGAAGAATTAAAGGTCGAGGATGTGCCCGTAGTGGTGGAGTTTCCTGATGTCTTTCCGGAAGAGATTCCCAGATTTCCACCGACGAGAGAGGTCAAGTTTGGAATTGAGTTACTACCGGGGACGTCTGCCATTTCTCGTGCCCCGTATAGGATGGCACCAGCAGAGTTAAGGGAGTTGAAGGTTCAGGTGCAAGAGCTCCTTGATAAGGGTTACATACGCCCTAGCGTATCGCCCTGGGGTGCACCAGTCCTATTTGTCAAAAAGAAAGATGGTTTGATGCGTCTGTGCATCGATTACAGACAACTGAACAAAGCCACAGTGAAGAATAAGTATCCACTTTCGAGGATCGATGATTTGTTTGACCAGTTGCAGGGTACGAGGCTCTACAGTAAGATCGATATGAGGTCGGGGTATCATCAGATTTGGGTAAGGGAAGATGATGTTCAGAAGACAGCTTTCAGGACTAGGTATGGGCACTATGAGTTCTTAGTCATGCCTTTTGGGGTGACAAATGCCCCAGCTGTCTTTATGAGTCTGGTGAACAGAGTATTTCAACCATATTTGGATCAATTTGTCATTGTTTTCATTGACGATATACTCATTTACTCCCGGACCGAAGAGGAACATGTGAAGCACTTGAGGATAGTACTCCAGATCCTTAGGGATCATCAGTTATATGCAAAGCTCAGCAAGTGCTAGTTTTGGTTGAGCAGTGTGGTGTTTTTGGGTCATGTTATATCTAGCAGCGGGATATCTGTAGATCCCAGGAAGGTTGAAGCTGTGATGGAGTGGGCTGCACCCACTTATGTACCCGAGATACGGAGCTTCCTCGGCTTGGCCGGTTATTATCGACTTTTTGTCAAAGGTTTTTCAAAGATTGCCAAGCCCCTGACACAGCTGACTCAGAAAGGAGTCCCGTTTTATTGGTCCGAAGCTTGTGAGGAAAGCTTCCAAGAACTGAAGCGTCGTTTGACTACGGCACCTGTATTGGTGATTCCTTCTGAGAATAAGAGGTTTGCCTTGTACACAGATGCATCACTGCAGGGTTTGGGCTGTGTGTTGATGCAAGATAAGCATGTGGTGGCTTATGCATCGAGGCATCTGAAGCCACATGAGACCAGATAACCAGTTCATGATCTGGAACTGGCGGCCATCATTTTCGCCTTGAAGATTTGGAGGCATTACGTGTATGGTACGACGTTTACCATATATTCAGACCATAAGAGCCTGAAGTTTTTGTTCACCCAGGCTGAATTGAATATGCGTCAAAGAAGATGGATGGATTTACTCAAGGATTATGATTGTGAAATTGAGTACTATCCTGGTAAAGCAAACTTGATAGCAGACGCCTTAAGTCGGAAGGTGAAGAGTACTGCTGAGGATGCCATGAGTTTATCAGCTATGATGACTTCTTATTGCCATCTGGGCTATGATTTCAATGTTGACACGTTGCCGGTGCGAGTGTCGACCTTATTGGCTGAGCCAGGCATATTTGAGGCTATCAGGAAAGCCCAGAGGTCGGATGATGAGGTTCAGAGATGGTCATCGATAGTACTTCAGGGACAGCCATCAAAGTTCAGAGTGGCAGAAGATGGTTCCTTGAGGCTTGGTAACCGTTGGGTAGTGCCGAGGGCACCAGAGTTGCGTCAAGGGATCTTGCACCGTGCTCATAACAACAGGTTTAGTATACATCCAGGTGGGAGGAAGATGTACAAGGACTTATACGACCAGTTTTGGTGGAGACGGATGAAAAGAGACGTCATCACCTTTGTCAAGAAGTGCTTGATTTGTCAGCAAGTAAAAGCGGAGAGGCAGAGGCCTGGTGGCGAACTGAAGAGTTTAGAGGTACCTGAATAGAAGTGGGAGCACATATCTATGGACTTCGTGACCCACTTGCCAAGGACGGCCTCTGGATTTGATGCGATCTGGGTGATCGTGGATAGGCTGATGAAGGTGGCTCATTTCATCCCTTACTGTATGTCTTTCACATACCTAAAGATGGCCCAATTATATGTACGGGATGTGGTGAGGTTTCATGGGGTTCCAGTCTCGATTGTGTCTGACAGAGACCCAAGGTTTACTTCACATATCTGGGAGGGTCTCCAGACAGCTTTGGGCACAGAGGTGAGACTCAGTACAACTTATCACCCTCAGACAGATGGCCAGACGGAGCGTACTATACAGATGCTCGAAGATATGCTGAGGGCATGTGTATTGGAGTTTGATACTCCGTGGCAAGATTCATTACCACTAGTAGAGTTCTCGTATAATAACAGCTATCAGGGAGCATTCAAATGGTCCCTTTTGAAGCTCTTTACGGTCGACGCTGTAGGTCACCGCTGTATTGGGAGGACTTGACAAGTAAAGCGGTCGGAGGACCGGATATGATTAAGGATATGGAAGGAAAGATTAAGTTGATAAGCCAGAAGATGAAAGCGGCCCAGGATAGGCAAGCAGCCTATGCCAATAAGCGACGATGACCGCTAGAATTCCAAGTAGGAGATAAGGTCTTTTTAAAGATCTCACCTTTCAGGGGTGTGGTTCGTTTTGGTATGCGGGGGAAGTTATCCCCGAGGTATGTTGGGCCATATGAAGTATTTCAGCGTATCGGTACTTTGGCCTACCGTTTGGCTCTACCGCCGTCTTTATCTGGTATTCATGATGTCTTTCACGTCTCTATGTTACGGAAGTATGAGCCAGACCCGTCTCATGTATTACAGCCTACTGAAGTACAGTTGGACTCAGATGTATCCTACGTAGAACGACCAATCAGAATTCTAGATCGAGAGGATCGCAGATTACGAAGCAAGGTTATACCGATGGTCAAAGTTCAGTGGGATCGTCGGGGTGTCGAGGAGGCTACGTGAGACGGAACGGCATATGGTGCAGCATTACCCGGAACTATTTTCTGGTATGTTATTTATGTTTAGTTTCATTTTGGGTAAGTGCATGCGATTTCGAGGACGAAATCTTATAAGTAGGGGAGTATTGTGATGCCCCGAAATTAATTATATGCAATTTGGGCATTAATGATGTTTATATGATTAATTATGGTGATAATTGTTTTATGAGTTGAAATTAATTGTCTTGTTGAAATGCTTAGTCGCATGGTAGGCGTGACCTGGGGGTTGCATATCAGGGTGCATGTTATGCATGTTAGAAAATGGGGTGTTAACATGATTTATTTGTATTGGTTGTTAATTATGTGGAAGATATGAATTTAGTGGAAGTTTGTTGCATTTTTTGTAAAATGCTTTTAAAATGCCATGTTGGGGTATTTTATACATCATGTTAATTTTGGGGTTCAATTTTAATTAAATTTATAGCTGTAAGGACCCCAAGCCCTTAACCCTTAATTAGTGTATTAACCATTATGTGTGGCACATGCTTTCAATAAAAAGTCAATCGGGAAGCTCAAATGATGCTTACAAAATTCCTTTAATATTCAACGTTATAAGATCATCTCTACTAACATATAGACTCATAGAGTTGCCCATCACCATCCCCATTTTGCCACTTTTGACATTGTGGACTTTTATAAAAATTTGGGCAGAGTCTCCCCGTAAATTGAGCTATCCCAAAACAAAAGCACATCATATAATATAATTTCCGGCCAGGGAATACACAATACCCAACAGAATACTGAACACAAAGTAAATTCCCAGCCAGGGAAGACACCACACATAAGACGACAAAAGTGGGTTCAACACCCACATAATACACTAACGACTCTCATATCATTAGCAATTCTACCACAATTGCATGCAACATATAATGAAAGAGAGAAAGGCTCATGCCTTTATATACAACCCATATACAAGAATATCCATGCTCACAAGCGAGCATCATAAATGTGTATATAAACCTCGGGTGTATATAAGTACTCTATACGATACCGTGCTCCATCAAGCCCTGGTACCACGATCCTGTGAGTGCATCCAATCAACAGCTCGAGCCCAGCTCCATAGCCATCGATGCACCTGTTCACCTGCCCCAACAGAGACAGCCCCCAACGGGGTGAGCATACCAATACACAAAATCTCATAATCACAATAATGAAATTCATAATTTACAACACAAGTAAATATTAATGAATTTTAAATGATACTCCCTGGATGGCAACATCCTCATCCGGGATTCCGTGTACTGTCCCTGTTCTCACAATCATCAAACTCATCAAATCTCATAAATCAGTAAATCAACACATTGATTTAACTCATAGCATGCCTGATTCTCAAGTATCAATAATCAATGATTCCAAGTTCATTATACATACAAATATAGATATCTCAATATCTAGCACTGATTTCTCAATTTCGCTATCAATCATAGATAGCTCAAATGCCTAGCATTTATTTTACCAATTTTCCATTATACCTAGACATCTCACATGTCTTATAATGAGTACATGATCCCACGATCATTCTCAGGCATCTCAAATGCCGTACAATAGTCATATAGGCCCAGTACCCCATATATATCAACACATAAATATAGCCATGCGCACAACCATCGATGAAGTCAATATACATTATGCATTTCACAAATGCTCTCATATAAAGTAATGCTCGTACGTCGCACGTACCTTAAATCTCCGAAGTCCGAGCCAAACCTTGCTCGAGTTCCATGCTCCGAGGAACGATGTGCTAACACGATAAATTAATTCACAATTAATTACGAACATGCAACCCATGCTCAAGCACACCCATAACCCTCAAAAATATTGTCAACACACGACAATAAACCATTATCGAAAATTGCTCAAGAATTCCCCACAAATTTTCAACCTTCACAACACAAATCGAACCCAATTAAACACCATAATTCATCTAAACATGAATTAATCAATCAACAACATGAATAATCGCCCCACATGCCAAAACCCCAATTTTCGAACCCTAACCCGTGAGCCAACAGCAAGAATTCGAACCACAATGCATCACCAAGGAGACTCAAAAGCTGGACCATGTGAAGCATAAGAATCTATCAAAAAATCAACAAGATTTTCGAAACAAGGAACACCAAAATTCGAACCAATTGGCAACAAATTTATGAATCACAAAGTGTGAAATATTCGACCCAAAAGCAGCACAAAAACGCCCCAAAAACACCCAAAGAACAGCCCCAAAAGCGTACCAAAATCGAGCCCCAAAAATCGAACAGAATCCAGTGACGAACCCTAGCGCTTTCTGCAGAAATCCGAGCTCAAATCGCGACCAAACTTCGAATTGTTGGTATGAATAGCTGCGCCTCGGAGAGACGAATCCAACGGCGGGTCGCACGCACCGAACGGCGGCCGGACGGCGGCGGGCGCACGCCTGGAAGCGGCGTGGGTCAAAAGGGGATCGGGAACCAGCGGGTACGGGGAGAGAGAGACGAGGTGCTGAAATGGTTCCGATAATTAAAATCTCGGGTTCAACTTGTATTTATAGCAAAAATACCCCGAAATACCAATAGCCCCACAAATACATCATGATTCATTACATCTGTTTTCAAAAATTCTCTCTCTAACTCAAAAACCCCCTACCGGTGCCCACACAAAGCACCCGAGATTCCGAGTCACACTAAAAACCCAACTCACAGGTTTTCACCGAAATGAGAATACGATCTCAACCTCGGGATCCAACGATCCCAACTACTCAAATAGACAAGCCCGGAAGGCCCAACACCTCGATTAAACTCCAATTGCCACGTAAAACAACTTTATGGGTTATTAACACTCCGGGATTAACATCTCTAATCCCTGGTCATCACAATATCCCCCACTAAAAGAATTTCGTCCTCGAAATTAGCACCGGTGTATCACGTAACACCCGGGCTACACAACTACAAGAAGTCATAACCTCGATTCCTGACCATATCAGAATCGTCTTAAAAACCTCGAGAATACTTATCTCACATCGAACTCTGAAACAGAGCGACATACCAAAACCAACATATCATCCAAGAGGCAAAACATATCTCGATGCGGTTCATCCCAAAAGTCAGTCCCTCATGACTGCAAAACAACCAATACTTACGATTGTAAATCAGACAGTCATCCTCAGTTCTAATACAACTAGTAAGAACGCATCATGAATGACACCTCAACCGTGAGAACGTTGACCTCGTGTCAATCTCTGGAGTGGAATAGACTTCCAAATCCATCATAACGTCAAAGAGCGTCAGCACCACTCATCGCTAATAATCCCAAAGTAGTTAGTCAACTGAAACTGCAAGGATTCGAATTGCTCCCGATTCCATCGTATATATCGTCCAATGATATCTTTATCATGACTCACGATGTCTAACATACATCGTTACGAGGGAAACATTAGCATACCACGGTGCACACATACCAAACCTGGTTTCCACTTCCAAACCTCCTCCATCAAATGAGCAGTCGCATCATTGCAACTCAATTTGGGCAACTCACGGCCACAGATTCACACAAAAGACATCTCACAAGATGTCCACCTCTGGATATTCCAAGGATCACATCCTGATCATAATCAAACCATCGAGACTCCACAGAGTTCAAATTCTGAAAGGACATGCAATAAACCCATTGCATCCTCAACGCTTGTGTCGACAGCGACACCCAATAAATCCGAATTCCTGCCATCCCTTGATAATCCTAGGATTTAACAATCCAAACCTGGGAAGGCTATCGCATGACTCGAAGGGAAACACCAACCAGGAAACACCTCAACCCACACAAGATAATCCCTCCTCAAAGGGAGTCAACTAACTCCACGATTGTTTCTCACAATTATAGTGCCATGGAGATTCCCAATCTCAAGGTGTTCCATATCTCTCATCAGAGATTTAACCATCCAAAAAAATAGCATAACTCTATGCTTGACAAAAAGGAAATCAATAACTGGCGTCCGTACACTCACCGGTATACCTGCCTAAGCACTGACATCACATGCATACTCAATGCACTTGGCTCGGGTATCTACAACATACCCCTAAGCCCCAAACACAACTGTCAATTCTGAGTTATTCCCCATCCAGAGGAGGATGATAATTGACGATCAACAACACGGCGTGATTTCCAAAATCAACACTACACGTACCAACTTACCGAATCTTTCAAAGATTTCCAATGGGTATAATACTACCTCCTTCCCCACAAGGGGAATGCCACCGACTCGAGATCCACAAGTCTCGAACCACTGTTCGGAAAACTGGATACAATAACACCCATTGCATCCCAAATGCACGGGTTCCCTCAGATCGAGTCAATAACGACCTGATGACTCTCTTGTTAGTACTCCAACATTATGAACTGCCCCAGACAAATCCCTCAAAACAATAGACGTATAAACGTTCTCATGGGTGTCACATGCCTCAACATCATGCTACAAAGGGACAATCAAAAGCCTGCCAAAAGCTTTCATCGTATCATCATACGATTCACCAAACTCGGTTCCATCGTGCAGTATCATGGCTCCAACAATCACACTATATCATTACCACGATATCTGGCTAGCAAAGCACTGTCTCCATAGGCTCGTACCAGCTTATCGACGTGACACACGTCCCAATCCGGTATACCATACCGTACAAATTATTAGAGTTGTGGGTCATCGCCTAGCATATCTCTAAAATACCAAGCACAATGGACAACCCGGTGTCCTTGCTCACTTATGATGCAATCATAATCCGTTAAGACTTATCCCACACCCTCAGGGTGGGTGCAACCATGTCTACCCTACATCACAACACAAGCGAGTAGTTTCCTCAATGACTACTCTTACCACCAATCACTTGGCCCTAGCCAAACCAACGAGCATACCCAAGGGTATCATTGCTCGACAAATATATACTTCGAATATGTGCTGCGGTATAATTCATATACGGCGCACCCAATAGTTCCTCGAGTAACTTGCTCGACATAATGGTCTCGTCAACTAGTGACCCAGACACTACCATGTGCCCACCAAGGCACTCAAACCATATAACCAAATACATAACATAAATGTATTAATAATAAAAACGACGCCACACGTCTACATAGAACATCAACTATGTCATCGTCATCCCGTGACGGCATATGTCAACATATGACATCCAACTAACATCGTCAAACATACGACGGTACATGGCAATACACGACATCCATAATCTCATCGTCAAACACATGGCATATATATATAGCAACACATAGTATCCACAATAAGGCTAATACAAGTAATATGCCATACCTCATCGCTATCAATATAGCGGCATACCTGTCTCCGTCGCTCGATAATAGTACGTAGTTAGCACCCATCGCTCGAAGGCGGCAAAATCCTGTTCTGAGCACATAGCGGCACAATCCATCGCTATAGAATCGACGGCATGATACCTCGTCATATAATAAGTGGCATGAAACCTCGCTATACACCTGAGCATGAATCATCGTCCACATAATAGCGGAAAGAGGCATCGCTAGCAATATATCCGGCGGCAAGAACCATCGCCAATCAATATAGCGGAATGAACCATCGCTATCCATATACATGGCGGCAAGAACCATCGCCAGTCAATATAGCGGATAAACCATCGCTATCAATATCCATGGCGGCAAGAACCATCGCCAGTCAATATAGCGGCATGAACCATCGCTATCAATATACATGGCGGCAAGAACCATCGCCAGTCAATATAGCGGCATGAACCATCGCTATCGATATACATGGCGGCAAGAACCATCGCCAGTCAATATAGCGGCATGAACCATCGCTATCGATATACATGGCGGCAAGAACCATCGCCAGTCAATATAGCGGCATGAACCATCGCTATCAATATACATGGCGGCAAGAACCATCGCCAGTCAATATAGCGGCATGAACCATCGCTAACAATATACATGGCGGCAAGAACCATCGCCAGTCAATATAGCGGCATGAACCATCGCTATCAATATACATGGCGGCAAGAACCATCGCCAGTCAATATAGCGGCATGAACCATCGCTATCAATATACATGGCGGCAAGAACCATCGCCAGTCAATATAGCGGCATGAACCATCGCTATCAATATACATGGCGGCAAGAACCATCGCCAGTCAATATAGCGGCATGAACCATCGCTATCAATATACATGGCGGCAAGAACCATCGCCAGTCAATATAGCCGATCCCTAGTCATTGTCACGGTAGTGTATTTTAATGCCCCTCGCTCAAGTAAAAACATGCGGTACTCCCACCCCTCGCTTCACATATAGGCGGCATAGAATAACCTCGCTTAAATGGACATGCGGTACTCCCACCCCTCGCCTCACATTTTAGCGGCAAATATTCTTTCCTCGCCTCATATGCTAACTGTTGGGAAAACGATTTCTAAGTTTTGGTGATTACAAACACCTACTGGATGTTAAAGATCAACCGGATGCTAAAGACCTACCGGGTGAATACACCTACCGGATATTAAAGTCTCACCGGGTAAAGACATCAACTGGATAGACACCAACCGGACAAGACATCAACTGGATAGACACCAACCGGACAAGACATCAACTGGATAGACACCAACCGGACAAGACATCAACTGGATAGACACCAACCGGACAAGACATCAACTTGGATAGACACCAAGTCATCAACCGGATGAAGACATCAACTGGATAGTCATCAACCGGATGAAGACATCAACTGGATAGATACCAACCGGACAAGCTATCAACTGATAAAGACACTAACCGGATGAAGTCATCAACTGGTATGAAGTCATCAACCGGATAAAGACATCAACCGGATGAAGACATCAACTGGATAAAGTTATCAACTGATAAAGACATCAACCGGATGAAGACATCAACCGGATGAAGACATAAACTGGATATCTATCAACTGTAAAGTCTCTCACTGAACAAGGACATCAACTGGTCTTAAGAGGATGAACGACCAGTTGAACAAAGAAACCAGCAGAAGTCTAAGCAACAAGACAAAGTAAGTACAACATTCTCTGACAAAGGTACAACAGAGCGGCGCACCCTGCTATATCTCCGCCACCATTACCGTCAGAGTGAAAAGAGCCGTTGTTTTCCAAAATAGGAAAGAAGACAACAGGTATTTGGAAAGCTAATCCATTCCATATACAAAAAGGCTACCGTTGGACAACAAAACCTATAAATACGTCCAAACAGAGAATGAAGAGGTGCTGAGCAACTTTCAAACTAAGAGAAATACTTCAAAGCAAGAAAGCTATACAACTGATATTTCAAACGTTCAGCAAAGAGCAGGCAAACCGCAAAACTGAATCTGTGACAGATTATTTTCAATTGAAGTCTGCTGCTTAGAAACTCTCAAAGCTAGAAAGTTTTATTCTGTAGAGAGTGTTGTAAAATCACTTGTATCCAAAAGATAAGAAGAGTGTGATTGCTAGGAGTTTAGGCCAAGTGTGTTAGTGCCTAAGGAGGTTGTATACTGTAAAGTGTAAACCAAGTCTTCTAGTGAATCCTTCCTGCAAAGGAAGAAGGGGAGACGTAGAAGCGTTGTGCTTCGAACTTCCAGAAACAACTCTCGTATTATTCGTTTATTGCTTTATTACTTCAGTTTTATTCCTCACAAGTTTTGTAGACGTCTTCCGCACTATAATAAGTGTCTACTGACTTGCCTGTTATTGAGAAGCAGCTGTAACACTTAACAGTTTACAGTTAACCAGAAAAGAAATCGAAATTATATCTAGTGTTTATTCAACCCCCCCCCCCCCCCCCTTCTAAACACTACCCCGATCCTAACAAGTGATATCAGAGCTTAGGTCTTCTCAATCTTGAGAAACTACTATTTACCAAAAACTGATGGCCTCATTCAGCAAGATTCCAATGTTCAAGAAAGACGAATATGATGACTGGAGAATCCGTATGCAAGCACATCTAAGTGCTCAAGATGATGATATGTGGTATGTGATCACCGAGGGACCATTGAAGATCATGAAAATCAATACAGCTGCCTCTATCACAAGTGGTGATCCACAAATGGTAGAAAAGGAAAGATCTCAATGGTCAAATGAAGACAAAAAAAAGGCAAACCTAGACAACGTGGCTAAAGACATTTTGTTCAAAACTTTGGACAAAAATATGTTCAACAAAATCAAAATGTGCCCAACAGCCAAAGAGATCTGGGAAAAGATTGCTCAACTCTGTGAAGGAAATGATCAAACCAAGGAGAACAAGCTTACTGTGGCTTTACAAAAGTTTGAGCATATCAAAATGATAAATGGAGAAACTCTCAACGAGTATGATGAAAGAGTGACTGGAATAATAAATGAGCTAAGCAGTCTGGGTAAGGAGTTACCCAACAGAGAAGTCACTCTCAAAGTGATGAGAGGTCTACCAAGAGAATGGGATGTCAAGACCATTGCTATGAGAGAATCGAAGGATATCAACAAGATAGATCTACATGATCTGTTTGCTGATTTAAAAGCCTATGAATTCGAATTAGGCATTCGGGTTGAAGATGAACCAAGTACAAGTCAACCAACAAAAGCTCTCACTGCATCTGAGTCTCTGCCTACTCCTACTGAAATGACTCCAGAAAAGATGTGTAACGATGCGATGGCAATGTTCGTAAAGAAATTTGGAAAATTCATGAAGAAGAACCAGAGACCTTATCAATCATATCCTCGAAGGCAAAGCTCCAAAGGAAATTCAGAAGAAGAAGAGCGAGTATGCTTCAACTGTCTCAAACCTGGGCACTTCATCGCAGACTGTCATAAACCCAAAAAGGATGATCACAAAAGAGGATCCAAGGATTACAGAAAATCCAAGGAAACCAGAAGAACATCCAAACGGGACAGAGATCAAAAGGTTTTAGTGGCAGAAGATAGTAAGAGCAAATGGGCTGATTCTGAATCAGAATCAGAGGAGTCAAATAGCTCATCCAGTGAGAGTGAAGACGAAGAAGTCCACTGCTTAATGGCGAATGATGAAAATGAGGTACATGAAACCAACCTATCTGAATTTACACATCATGAACTCACCAATGCATTGCAGGACATGATAAATGAGTATCAGACGCTATATGAATCTTTTGAAAGCTATAAGACTGAGCACTCAATTCCAACTAAAACGCTTGAAAACAAACTTGATTGTGAACAATCAAGGGAGTTGAATTGCTTAAGGGAAGCAGCCAGTCGCCTAGTGAAAGAAAGAGATGAAGCCAAGTGTGCGTACCAGAAACTCAGCAAACTGGTTAGCACTTGGAATGCGTCGACTACCAGAAAGGATGAAATGCTTGAGTCTATAAGGCTTGCTGGTGATTTAACTGGCATAGGCTTTAATAGCAATGACAGCAGATCATCTGGTAATGAGCCTCAACTGTGTCTAACAAAAGGCAAGGTTCAATCAATGAACTTTGTAAGATCTAGCACAGTATATGACCCGTATGAACTGGTTAAAGAACCTGTTAAAGCAACACTCATCAAGGAACAGGTACAGCACAGAGGTATCGGTTATGTAGAACCACTCAAAGAGGCTAAACCAAGGCAAAAGTTCAGAAATGAACGTAAAACCACTGGTCGAGCAGCTAGAGAGGTTAAACCCAACTGGTACTACAACTGTAAACCTGTCCAGAAGAGGTATATGCTGAATAACAGGAACTACAAACCAAAAGCACATGCATACACATATTATCACACTCCACAGCTAAAATCATCACCTACATTTATAAATGCACACACATTTCAGAACACACACCGACCTAAGTCATTCAGGGTCATACAAGTGTGGGTTCCGAAAGGACTAATCCTACCAGGACCCAAGTAGGATTGGGTACCAATCAGTCTATCGCTTTAATTGCAGGAAACTAGAATGCATCCAGTTCGGAGCTCAGAATGGTTCCTAGATAGCGGATGCTCTAGACATATGACAGGGAATGCAAGCTTATTGTCTGAACTAGTGGACTCCACTGGACCCAGAATAACGTTTGGAGATAACGCGAAAGGTAGAACCGTAGGTAAGGGTAAGATTATCTACGGTAACCTCATCATTAAAGATATTCTCTTAGTTGAAAATCTATGCTATAATTTGATTAGCATAAGTCAATTATGTGACAATGGTCATTCCGTAGAATTCAATCAGCATTCATGCACAATTAAATCTACTGATGGCAATGTATTGCTTATAGGAAGAAGGCATGATAACACATATAAAATTGATTGGAATCTTAATCAGCCTACTTCCTTTACTTGCTTAGCTGCCCAGAATACTTCCAAAAATTGGCTTTGGCACAAACGGTTGAGTCACTTAAATTTTAAAACTATTGCTAGTCTGCGTAAACTTGATCTAGTTGTTGGACTGCCCCAAATTGAGTTCTCAAAGGACAAGATCTGTGCAGCATGCCAACTCGGTAAGCAAATCAGATCCTCCTTTAAGAACAAAGGGAGTAAATCTTCTTCTCGGTGCCTAGAGTTGCTGCATATGGATCTGTTTGGTCCTATACCAGTAACAAGTCTAGGGGGAATGAAGTACACCCTAGTGTTAATAGACGATTACACTCGTTTCACGTGGGTCTTGTTCCTAAGTGGTAAAGATCAGGCTACTCCAAAGCTGATCAAATTACTGAAAAGACTCCAAAATGAGAAATCGTGTGGGATAGATAGAATTCGCAGTGATAAAGGTACTGAGTTTACCAATCAATCACTCGAATCATATCTAGATGACCTTGGTATTAAACACGAATACTCTGCAGCTAGAACTCCTCAACAAAACGGAGTTGCTGAGCGTAGGAACCGCACTTTAAAAGAAGCTGCGCGAACTATGCTCGCGGAATCAGAAATATCGCAGAAATTTTGGGCTGAAGCTGTCAACACAGCATGTTATACGCAGAACAGATCGATGATTAATAAGCGAGCCAATAAAACCCCTTATGAGATCTGGAATGGCAGTAAGCCAAATATTTCTTATTTCCATGTGTTTGGTTGCAAATGTTTTATTCACAACAATGGAAAGACTCATCTCACCGCCTTTGATGCCAAATCTGATGCTGGAATATTTCTTGGCTATTCAACAGTTAGTAAGGCATTCAGAGTATTTAATAATAGAACTCTTAATGTAGAAGAATCAGTGCATGTAAAATTTGATGAACCTACTGACTGTACACTATCCGATATACAAATCAACAACTTGAGTAATCGACTGGAAAGCACTTATATTGACGAAAATGTTGATGATGAGATTGATTACAGAAGCAGGGCTGACTGCTCCTTAGAACCAGAAATCCCTGAAGCTCAAGCAGAGGAGTCTGCTGGCCAACAAGCACTGCAGCCAGCCATCAATGAAACAGTGGCATCCACCTCTACTGCAGTTGAAGGAGCCAATGAGAAAGATGGGTCTATCAGAATCTCTGATTTACCTACTCACATCCAATCAACTGAAGAACTCAACCCACTAGGACCTTCGCTCCGGTGGAAGAAGGATCATCCACCCGAGCAGGTCATCGGTAACCCTCTTGCTCCTCTACGCACCAGAGGACAAATGATTAACGAATTTCTTCATGCTGCATTCATATCTCATATAGAACCTAAGAAGATTGATGAAGCTATATTAGACCCAAGTTGGGTAGAAGCAATGCAGGAAGAACTAAACCAGTTTGAGCGAAACAGAGTATGGTATCTAGTACCACGACCACTGCATCACACTGTAATTGGCACCAAATGGGTATTTAGAAATAAATTAGACGAAAACGGAACAGTAATTAGAAATAAAGCAAGATTAGTTGCACAGGGCTACAGACAGGAAGAAGGCATTGATTTCGATGAAACCTTTGCCCCTGTAGCACGACTAGAAGCAATTCGCATATTTCTTGCATTTGCTGCATTTAAAGACTTTAAAGTCTATCAGATGGATGTTAAGAGTGCATTTCTTAACGGCAAACTCCAGGAAGAAGTTTATGTTGAACAACCTCCTGGATTTGAAAACCATCAGCAGCCATCTCATGTTTTCCGTCTGAATAAAGCTCTGTATGGTCTAAAGCAAGCTCCTCGTGCCTGGTATGAAACTTTATCAAAATATTTGGCAGAGCACAACTTTGTTATTGGCACGGTGGACAAGACCCTTTTTAAATTTACAAAGGGAGATCATACGTTGCTAGTTCAAATATATGTTGATGATATTATCTTCGGGAGTACTAACCCAAAACTGTGCGAAAGATTTTCTAAAATCATGCAGGAACAATTCGAGATGAGCATGATGGGAGAGTTATCATTTTTCTTAGGATTGCAAGTCAAGCAATCTAGTGAAGGAATTCTGATAAATCAGTCCAAGTACACTAAAGAGCTACTGAAGAAATATGGAATGAGTACCAGCTCAGCTGCTGCTACACCAATGAGCTCATCCGCCAAACTCGACTTGGATAATTCAGGAATACCAGTCGAAGTGACAATGTATCGAGGCATGATCGGATCTTTACTATACTTGACAGCCAGCCGACCCGATATTATGTTTGCAGTATGTATGTGCGCCCGGTTTCAAGCAAATCCCAAGCAGTCGCACTTCACTGCTGTCAAGAGGATCCTAAAATACTTAAAAGGAACCGAGAATGTTGGTCTATGGTATCCAAGAGACTCAACTTTTAATCTCATTGGATACTCAGATGCTGACTATGCTGGATGTAAAATTGACAGGAAAAGCACCAGTGGATATTGTCAATTTCTTGGTGATCGGTTAATATCATGGGGATGCAAGAAACAGACATCCATCGCAACCTCCACTGCAGAGGCAGAGTACCTTGCTGCTGGAAGCTGCTGTGCCCAACTGCTCTGGATTCAGCAACAACTCAGAGACTATGGAATTGAGTCCACAGAGGCTCCTATTTTCTGTGACAATACGTCTGCCATTGCCTATTACATACAATCCAGTTCTTCATACTCGTACTAAACATATTGACATTCGTCATCATTTCATCAGAGATCATGTTATGAAGAAGGAAATACGGCTGGAGTACATTTCCACAGAACAACAGGCAGCAGACATCTTCACAAAACCCCTACCGGACGCTAAGTTTTCTTACTTTCGAAATATTCTTGGTTTAATTGAAATTACTTCTTGATTATTTTGATTGGGTAATGGATTCAGGGGGAATTTGTTAGTTTAGTTGCATTTATTTAGGGGGAATTTCAGTTTTAATTTTATCATGGTTATTTAAGCTAAGCTGGTAATACAATGGTCAACTGCAGTGGGGGTATTCGTACCAGTAGGACTCTGCATCAAGTAGATGTTCTCCTACCAGTCGAACCCCACATACCAGTTGATGTTACCAAATATGCTTTGACAAAAATAACCCTCGATACTAATTAACCTAATGAACGTCGGAATTCAAAATTACTTTTGTGTAAAATAAATTATTTCACTCCCGCCTAAATCCTGTCCTTTTATTTTTGGTTAAAATCTTTTTAATCGTTAGATGATTGCCACGTATACATGTGTCCGCTCATCTACAGTACGACGTTACATATACTTCCTTTTTCACCGCCTTTAGTTTTCTCTTCTCTTCATCTTCTCCAAACATCTTACTGCTACAATCGTCTCTTTCAGAAAAATTTCCTTTAACAGATTGCTGCTGCTCCTTCACCTCAATCATTCAAAATGACGAAGACTGTTCAACCGAGTTTTATCACAAATGCTGTTCACGTCGATTTTAACTCCATATATACTTCATCTGACGAGGAAACAAAGGATTTAATTCAAAAGCTGGATACCTCAGGGCTATTAGTGATCCTAAGCCAGGCTCCCTCATTTTACCAGGATGAACTACAAGAATTCTTTGCCACAGCAACTGTTGTGGATGACACCGTTGTGGCATCCATCTCTGGGCAGTCAGTCACCATCACTCAACCAGAATTTGCCACTCATCTGTGCCTACCCTCCACTGGACTCACTGACTTTTCGACTATTCCGGCAGACCTAAGAGAAGAGATGCGGCTCACAGTGTCGGACTCTGACCATCGTATTCAACGACCTCCTTTCAGGAAGGTATTAATGAAGAGCCACTATCGACAACTGGCAGACATCATCTCAAAGGGGATCCTCTGTAAGGCAGGATCATTTGATATAATTACCCCTGAGAAGTTTGACGTCATGAGCGCCATATGCAAAGGGTTGGAGATCAACTGGTCAGCTGTACTATTTCAAATACTGACTAGCCTCGTCGTATCTGGCAAGGGTCAATCCGGTTTTGCTCTCCCACTAAGCAGTCTATTTGAGAGCAAACACATCAAGACAGGGGCTCTCTCTCATCTTCATCCAGGGAGACTCGTCACTCACAAGTACCTTCAGCTTCATCGCCAACGAAGTGGCAGAGAAGGTGGAGCAACAAAGCGCCGGTTGACTCAAGTCATTAGTGACTCGGAACAGACTGTCTCTGAATCCGCTGAGTCTCCTCCTCCTCCTCCTCCTCCTCCTCCTCCTCCTCCTAAGAAGCCAAGGACCAGAAAAATTGCATCTCTAGATGCTCGTCAGAGAGACACTGCCGCCTCCGACACTATCTCCTCTGCCGGACCTACAGGTGTTATTTCTGACAGAGAACCCAGCCCTGTCCTCCCTTCAACTGAGGAACCCACTGCTGCATTAGCCATGGTGTCTGCTCCATTAATAGACACTCCTTCAGCTCAGGTGAGCTCTCAGCAGGCCCCAGGCTCCATCAGCTTCAGAACACCCAAGTCTACTTGTCCTTACTGTCATCCCAAGGCCACTCCAGCTGACAAAGGAAAATCTCTTATTGCTCCAGTGTCCACTCCTGTTGCATTCGAGATTCAAATGGTCATGGATGCAGTTAAAGCCCAACTGGAACCCCAACTGGAGATTTTTGATCGTTGGGTAAAGGCTCGAGTACAGGTTCGCTTTGATGATATCGATCCCATTCTGGCTCAGGCAAAGCAAGACGAAAACAAAATCCTGACCTATCTTCAAATTCCCGAACCTGAGAAAAGTTTGAAGCTGCGTGATGTCTTTAGTATCATGAACTATGTGGGCGGACTCCAAGCTCTTGTTACATCCCGCATTCAAGTGTTTGATGGACATTCAAGAACAGCGAATCATGATCGAGCAGTTCTAAACGCTCTAGGCCTCAAGCTGGAAATGGCTGAGCTTGCTCTTCATGATCTCCGCATATCCACTGGGATTCATTCATGCTCCTCTTCTGAAATTGTTGCAAGCCCTGATCAGCCAGATCTACAAATGGCTATTGCAAATTTAGAGGTTGTCCCTCCTACTGTGGAGCTTACTTCTAATGTTTTGGAGACCTCTCCTACTGGAGCAGACGCCACACCAACTACTTTGGAAGCAGCATCCTCTGCTCCCAGCTCTCCACATGATTAACAGCCCCACCAAATGATTGTTGATCACACCAATATCGATTCAGTTATTCAGAATGTGGTTCAGCTGGTCACCATCTCCTCTGCAAATAATGAACCAAGTGAATCCTCTCATTCCAATGATCATACTCAAGCGTCTGTTGCTGGGATTGATCAAGACAATGCTGAACTGAATGCTCCGCACGTGGAAGAAACTGGAACTGTGGATGTAGCTATCTCCTCCTCAACTGCGGCCCCTCATATTGACGCTACTACTTTACCATCCACTGCAGTAGTCATTGCTCATCCCAATGCGCTTGCCCCTGCTGCTGATATCCCAATGCTTGCCGGCGATCCGTCCATGGATCAGGAACTATCCGAGGGTTTCTTTGTCTTCACAAACCCTCTGGACGAGCCACCAAACATCGCTGCCCAGCTAGCTCAACTCTCCACCGCTATTACAGCACTGACCAACGATGTTCATAAGCTTAAGCAGGAAGAGAGGGCTGCAACTCTTCTTTTAGGAACTCTTCAGCAGCAAACGGACTCTAAATTCCAGCAAGTCTACGCTGACCTAAGTAGTTTAACTACTACTGTCACTAGACTTCAAACCTTTGCTGAGAATGCGGTTGCAGAAGCAGTTTCTCATATTGGCCAGGCGCGTCTTCAGATCAATCAGAACAATGAATCTCTTCATACTACCACCTCAATGGCTCTTGGAGAAAAGATTGACGACGCCAAAAAGATTTTGACTGATCAATTGGCCACCATGCAAGCAGCGTTTGCATCTCAAATTCAAGATATCTGCAACAGTCTGCCTGCTGCTCCTAAAATTATCCGCAGGCTGCCTGAACCCAGTCGAACTGCTCCCTCTTCTCAGAGAGCTTCAAGTTCAGCTGCTCATTCATCCCCTGCACCTGGAGCACTCCCTCAGTCCAGACCCACTGCTCAACAAAGATCTCGAAGTCCGCGCCAACCGCCAAGCGACAAACGCGACTATTCCAAACATTGGTTAGGGCGCAAATAGTATCATTTTCTGACTCTCTCTTACTTACTCCTATTTACTTCTGTGTTAAATTGACTGTCTCTCTGTATTCACTATTTAACATAAATGCATTCACATTTATTGCTACCTTGTTTTTCCTATAAATAGAGGTTCTTGTTTGATCACATAACACACATTCACTCATCATGCTTACTTTTAAGTTATTTCTCATTCCCTGGTTTTCTGTTAGATCCTTTCCCGTCTCATGGGTTTATTACTTATCTAAATCAACCCCTCATGGGTTGATTACTTATCTAATCCAGCTCTGATAAGCTTCAGCGCTTTGATCCTGTTCTGGTGCTCCTCATCAGTCAGGAACTACTCACAGCAGATGCCTGGGTGCTGATGACAAAAAGGGGGAAGATAGAGATAGAGTATTCTCAACAGAGATAGAATATTTTTATTAGGTGATTCCATAAAAACTAAAGGAGCTGCCTGATGAATATTCATATGACTCTTCCTCTTCCCGACCTCTCTCTGAAACAAGGTGGATCGAGCTCTTCCTCTCCGCAACTAGGTGGATCGAAGCCTTCCGGTCTACTTTGTTTATTTAAAGAGAAATTTGTCATGTATCATCTATTTTATGTAAAACTAGACTTGTCTTAGATTCTATTCAAAGTGTAAGAATTCATCTTATATAAAGATGAATTTCTCTCAATTGTCCAGTTTGATTACAACTTGTAATCTGCTTATATTTAATGAAAATTTCTTTTCCATGATGTCTTCAAGTATTTTCAGGACTCTTATCTTATTTACTCTAGTAGGAAATTGATTACTGCTTAGTTTTGTCATCACCAAAAAGGGGGAAATTGTTGGGAAAACGATTTCTAAGTTTTGGTGATTACAAACACCTACTGGATGTTAAAGATCAACCGGATGCTAAAGACCTACCGGGTGAATACACCTACCGGATATTAAAGTCTCACCGGGTAAAGACATCAACTGGATAGACACCAACCGGACAAGACATCAACTGGATAGACACCAATCGGACAAGACATCAACTGGATAGACACCAACCGGACAAGACATCAACTGGATAGACACCAACCGGACAAGACATCAACTGGATAGACACCAAGTCATCAACCGGATGAAGACATCAACTGGATAGTCATCAATCGGATGAAGACATCAACTGGATAGATACCAACCGGACAAGCTATCAACTGATAAAGACACTAACCGGATGAAGTCATCAACTGGTATGAAGTCATCAACCGGATAAAGACATCAACCGGATGAAGACATCAACTGGATAAAGTTATCAACTGATAAAGACATCAACCGGATGAAGACATCAACCGGATGAAGACATAAACTGGATATCTATCAACTGTAAAGTCTCTCACTGAACAAGGACATCAACTGGTCTTAAGAGGATGAACGACCAGTTGAACAAAGAAACCAGCAGAAGTCTAAGCAACAAGACAAAGTAAGTACAACATTCTCTGACAAAGGTACAACAGAGCGGCGCACCCTGCTATATCTCCGCCACCATTACCGTCAGAGTGAAAAGAGCCGTTGTTTTCCAAAATAGGAAAGAAGACAACAGGTATTTGGAAAGCTAATCCATTCCATATACAAAAAGGCTACCGTTGGACAACAAAACCTATAAATACGTCCAAACAGAGAATGAAGAGGTGCTGAGCAACTTTCAAACTAAGAGAAATACTTCAAAGCAAGAAAGCTATACAACTGATATTTCAAACGTTCAGCAAAGAGCAGGCAAACCGCAAAACTGAATCTGTGACAGATTATTTTCAATTGAAGTCTGCTGCTTAGAAACTCTCAAAGCTAGAAAGTTTTATTCTGTAGAGAGTGTTGTAAAATCACTTGTATCCAAAAGATAAGAAGAGTGTGATTGCTAGGAGTTTAGGCCAAGTGTGTTAGTGCCTAAGGAGGTTGTATACTGTAAAGTGTAAACCAAGTCTTCTAGTGAATCCTTCCTGCAAAGGAAGAAGGGGAGACGTAGAAGCGTTGTGCTTCGAACTTCCAGAAACAACTCTCGTATTATTCGTTTATTGCTTTATTACTTCAGTTTTATTCCTCACAAGTTTTGTAGACGTCTTCCGCACTATAATAAGTGTCTACTGACTTGCCTGTTATTGAGAAGCAGCTGTAACACTTAACAGTTTACAGTTAACCAGAAAAGAAATCGAAATTATATCTAGTGTTTATTCAACCCCCCCCCTTCTAAACACTACCCCGATCCTAACACTAACCACGCTTCAATGTGACATGCGGCGCTCCCACCCCTCGCTTCACATTTTAGCGGCACAAAATAATAAATAGCGGCAAGCATTTAAAATCATCACTCATCCATAACAATGACTCATGGGATATTCACCAAGTATTCCATCCATACCTGCATCACAAAGCATAATCCATATACCAACATACATCATCATGAGTGTATTTTAATGCACCTCGCTCAAATGCGACATGCGGTACTCCCACCCCTCGCTTCAACATTTGGCAGCAAAGCATTAAAATCATCACTACATGTATACATGCAACCACAATGCATAATTCCAGGATGTATATTAAATGCAGGTTACCGTTTCGTGTCTTTTCAACCATGGCCTTAGCCTTTCCACGTCATAGTGTCCCTACAGGAACAATTCCAAACCATGAGCATACGATAATCCATATTCCACACAATATGATTATAATGAGTAAATGCATAAACTATGAGTACAAAGTACTTCCGGTATCCCAATGCATTTCAAAATGCTCCACTTGGTTGTCCCTGTGTCACAACTCACAATCATAATCAACAAGTTATATTATGATTCTATAGATGTCATGACATATAATCGTTTCACTATGATCACATATCACAAATGCACATAAGCAAAATAGTTGTGTCACACCACACTAACTACTATCATGCATAAATATGTGCTACTCATCCCTATCAGCATGTTCCAGGCCCTCAACAGCCCCAAAGAGCTAACCACTGCTCTGATACCACTAATGTAAGGACCCCAAGCCCTTAACCCTTAATTAGTGTATTAACCATTATGTGTGGCACATGCTTTCAATAAAAAGTCAATCGGGAAGCTCAAATGATGCTTACAAAATTCCTTTAATATTCAACGTTATAAGATCATCTCTACTAACATATAGACTCATAGAGTTGCCCATCACCATCCCCATTTTGCCACTTTTCACATTGTGGACTTTTATAAAAATTTGGGCAGAGTCTCCCCGTAAATTGAGCTATCCCAAAACAAAAGCACATCATATAATATAATTCCCGGCCAGGGAATACACAATACCCAACAGAATACTGAACACAAAGTAAATTCCCAGCCAGGGAAGACACCACACATAAGACGACAAAAGTGGGTTTCAACACCCACATAATACACTAACGACTCTCATATCATTAGCAATTCTACCACAATTGCATGCAACATATAATGAAAGAGAGAAAGGCTCATGCCTTTATATACAACCCATATACAAGAATATCTGTGAGGGCCCGATCCTAATGTGGTGTTTAATTAACATATAATGATTAATTTGCGTAAACAGCGGAAGATTTATTTCAAATGTCTTATCAAACGGCCCTAAAATTTTTCGCTTTTAGGTGATACATATATACTGATACTGAAAATATATAATTCCAGTTTCAAATTTAACATGTTGATCATCACATAATTACCAAGTATACATCAACCGTTAGTAGCAATATTAAAATACAGATACTCGGGGCATACCCCGGTAAATTTAAAACAGAAGTCAAAATACTCTAACAACTACTGGGACTCAAAACATAAAGCATAACCTGAGCTCGCTCTCAAGGAGCTCCGGTATTCATCGATGCTTAACCTCGAGCATCCGCAGTACGTCTACCTGTACCACCTGCCATGCCCATACAACAAAGACATGACAGCCCCCCGCGAAGGGGGTCAGAACCCAGTACGAGAAATAAATAGAATCACGTCAAGAATGACAAAGTATCATGCAATGCATACCATGTATGAATGCGATGTATGAATGGGTACAAAGAATCGAATCTCAAGATACCAAATCGGAGTCCAAAGGAAGGTATCATCAAATCATCAAAGCTCGAGCAGAGGGTGACAGTATACGTACATTGCGCTAGGAAAACTCATCCTATGTACGTTACTGCATCCAGCCCTCGTGTCTAGGTCGAGTCGCACCTGCACGTGACTACAGTTACTACCTATACTGCCTGTCATCGCCATGCTCGTCGTACCCGACACTCAGAGTAAGTCAACTCAGTCAAATCATGGATATCAAAGGAATGATAGATTCAATATGATATGCCCATGAATCATTTATGCATCAAATGACATATGCAACTCAATATATCATGCAATCTCATGTGAAAGTATATACAAATCATGTAATTTCACATATCATGTAATCCAAGATATTCATCATGTCATATAGTCACATAAGAATCATATAGTGACAAATAAGTCATATAAATCAAATAATGACATATAAGGCCATACATTAGCATCATTACACGTCTTTGCCAGACGTCATGATAAAACTCATTTCAACGTACCTCGACCCAAGCTAATCTACCGAGACTTCTCGAGTCAACACCGGAATCTATTAACCTGGTCATAACAGTTCCAAATACAACATAATGTCACATACTAGTCTTAAACTTATCAAAATAAAACTCAAACTTAGACCCAAAACCAATTCTCTAAATTTCAGTCTGCGCAACTGTAGAGATCGGCTCATAACTTGTCCGATACCTAATAAACTCATATGGGTCCAATTTATTTTCAAAGCTAGCTCAAAAATGAACATTTCATCAGTTCAACTCATCTTCAAATTCGTTCATTTAGCCTAGGCAAAATGGCCAAGAACAATCTGCTAGAAAAACAGGACAATTTACCAAATTTCAGCTTGACCCATTTTTGTATAAAATTCATATTAAATTCAGATGATGTCCAAATGACTTGAGGCTAGTGGGGAAATCACGAAAACTCAAAGTACTACAGTTCATATTTGAAGTCCAGAAGCTAGTTCGGTCATCTAGAGGCACATGCAAAGCAAAGTATGCCAGATTTAAAAATACTCATATTCTGTTTTGACAGAGTGAGCGGTTCTAGGGAAAATTGCATATCTTACACATGGAAACTCCAAAACATGTAAGGCCAGTTTCTAATGCAATATAACCCAACATAAAACAAAACATCTCTTATGAGCTTTAAGCTAAACAATTCATCTTCATGTACATTATGTGAAAAACGTACAGCCTAAAAAACTCGTATATCCCCTGCTTCCAGATTGTATAGTTGCTGGTAACAATTATCATAATTCTTTCATATGAGCTCCAAATTGAGTGAGGCCAATTTCAAATGCAAGATAACCTCGAATACTACAATACTTATTAGAGCCTAAAAATTCATATTCGTAGCCATTTATTCCCAAAAATACGAATAACAAAATGCATGAAACTCGCATGCAGTGAATTTCCAGATTTGACACATGTTGGTAGAACGACCATAACTTTTCCATCTTAAATCCCAATTAGCTGATTTCGGTGGACAGTTAAAGCTAACACATAATACTACAACTTGTTATAAGAGCTATATTTTCCAATTCGAAACGTAACTATGCTAAAAACGCGAAATATCAGACGGTTTATGCACTGGTTTTAGCAGACTACAATTGACAGCAACTTCTTCATGAATGAACACCATGGTTCGACCCTCAATCCTACATGCATGTTGATAAAACTCAAGGATGATGATATACCTTCATTTATCTTCAAGATTTGAAGCTTGATCATCCACAAAACCAAGCCAAGATCGAAAATCCTACACCAAAACTGCTGCTACTCGAAAATCTTGCATGTCCTTTCTCCAAACTTGAAATTTCTTGGTGCATCTTGTTCCTCAAGCTTAGTAGCATTCAAATATATCTTTTCATGTGACATGCACTTGAAAATTCAAGAGGATTTTGGTAGGAAAATTAGCTGCCATTTTCGAAAATGGTAGAAGAGAGAAGGAGGAGGAGTGATGGTGAAGGAAGAGAGAAGATGGTGTTGGAAAATGAAGTAAAAATCTGATTTTTGGCATGGTATATGCGTGAGATTCAATGCCATGCATGATTTTATTTATTTAATTGATGTATTGTGGAATCCATGTGTCAATACATCACTCTCTTGCAAGATTATTGGTCCAAAATCATGTATTAAACATGAGTAAAGTTAATTAGTGGCATGTGTTCTCCAAGTGCCATGTGATCATGCACATGCTCATGCACTAAAACATGCTCCACTAGTTGGTTGACTCATCGTAGTCGGAACACCTTAATTTAAAGTTTGCACTTTTAATTATCCGGGTTTGTTTAATCATCGTTAATCCGGATTAATTAGTATCGGGGCCTTACACTTCTTCCCCTCTTAAAAAGATTTCGTCCTCGAAATCGCAAAACTGAAAAATAACTCAATAAATCACAACATATGAGTGTCTCAATCTCATTCATAGATACTTAAGGATCATCATGTATCAATGACAACTGATGTGTTCGTTTCAACGATCTACCACTTAATCAGAGTTCTCTATGATTCCACAAAGTTCAAAATATCGAGGCAACATCAAACCTTACTTAACGAATCATACTGATCATCGCAAATGTAATATCTTCATATTTACCTGATTCTCAACTCGAAGTCTAACAATATATTTCTCTTTGGCGTAGCAAATCTGCTCACTTTAAGCCAAATTTCAATCGTTTCGGCAGAAAATTTATCGTTCCTGTCATTTCCTCAACAATCTCAAGTTATGCCAAAAATTCCTTATCAATTTCTATCATCATCTCAGTGATCGGTAATTCCGGCTCTACGAAACCTGAACCGATGTCATCCCAAAGATATATGAAACTTAAATTATAGGAAAATTCTACTGGTGAATAATGATTTCTGTCAATTCCCACTAAATCACCACTATTAATCGAGACATAACTTCCAAGGTCTGGATATTTTCTCAGTTGATCCATCTGTATGGGTATGCTAAGCAATACTCATTGCTAACTTAGTATCCATTACATTCTGAAAATAGTTTCGAATCCTGATATTGTCCTCGGATCTCAATCAGATACATCTGTTACAGAAACTCACTGTAACTAAACCACATTATCCATATCTTAAACATGTCGTCTTCTCATAGACATATAGACTATCACATGAAATCAATATCTTGTATTGAATAGTCAATCAATTTCGATTCAACTTGTTTTACAATCTCTGCTTGTAAATATTTGAGCTATAAAACTCAAAACTAGAAATTTCCCCAATTCATTGTGGTACTTACAAATCATTTACTATCCCATTAGGTCTCATATTTTTATTTTCACCTGCTGGCATGTCAAACAATTTGCCACAAAATTCAAAAATTTCTTTCTTTATACCATCCCATCAGAAATAAGATCTCAAGAATGATACATCTCATCATTCCCAAAATAACACTATGTCATATATAATGTGCTTTTGCAGTAATACTTCTTTCAAATCGGTTGGATTAGATGCTATTTACTAATTGTTCAATCGCCACCTGCCACTAAATTGCATACTAAAATCTAGTTGGTTGATGAGACAAAACCAATTTCTTCACTCAATATCTATATGGTCTGTTTTTCGAGTCTTTCCGATCATCAAAATCTGAGGCGACCAAATTGCACAGCATGTATTTATGCTATCATTGCACCTTGCACTTTTCGGTTCAGTGCATCTGCTACTAGTTTCATTTTCCTTGACTAATATTGACTACCAAAGTCAAATTCTTTAATAAATCTAGTCATCGCTTCTATCTCATGTTCAACTCTGACTGAATAATAGATATTTCAAACTCCAAAAATCAGAGTGTATTATGAATTGTTCGCCACCCAGATACGTTGCCACATCTTCAAGGCAAAAATAATGGCTGCAAACTCAATTTCATGAACAAAATATCATAATTCTTTCAACTTCAACCATCTTAAGGCATATGCAATCATCTCCTCATGATGCATCAGAACATATCTCATATCTTTGACCAATTTGCACAACTACATATTCCCTGACCAGTTCAACAAAATCAAACATTGGGGTTGTAGTTAACTTGCATTTTAGTTATGACAACCGCTTTCACATTCATATGACCAAACGAAACTCAAATTTCTTCTTGGTCAATTGGTTCATCCTTCCATAAAGCCTGTGATATCTGGCCAAACTCGTAAAACATCGTATCTTGAGTACACTGGATGGTCTTAGCCCAATTTAGTACTACTTCTACTTCACTGGGATCAACATGTATCATGTGAGCTGTATCATCTATCCCAAAATAACATTCAATTCAACCAAGATTTACACTTCGATAACTTGGTATACAATTTGAGCTTCACGAAGCGTCTGAATAATCAATCACAAATGTTCTGTGTGGTTCCTTCCGGATCTCGTATACAATAGTATACCACTGATGAATATGATTACAATTACGCCCAAAAGTTACGGAAAATTTTCTTCATCAAATTCATAACTCTACTAGTATAGTTGTCAGACCACACGACATTTCCAAAAATTCAAAATGTGTATATCTGGTTTGACCAATTGCCTAGAGAATTTTTCTCTTATGACTCAAACTGATGGCAACCAGAGTAAAACTCGTTCTTCTTATACGTTAAAGTTCCTTTCAACTTGATTAGTTAATTTCGATCTGAGGCAGCGTGTATTTATTCTTGACAATAGCCCGATTCAACTACCTTTAATCGATACACGTCTTCATAATATCATCTTTCTTCTTCACGAACAATATTGATGTTTCCTCAAGTGACATACTCAGACATTTATACTCGCATCAAGGAGATTCTGCAACTATTCTTCTGTATCTGTCAACTTTGCTGATGACATTTCATACAGTACTTTCGATATCAAATCTATTCCTTGGCATCAACGAAGTTAAAATCGATTTCCTTCTCTAGTGGAAATTCTTTTATTTCTTCAGAAAAATCTTGGTAAGTTTTCTTACCACTAAGATATCAGTCAACATCGATTCTTCCTGATCAGCATTAACTGCTTATGATCAAATATCCTTCATTTTCCAAATATCGCAACAACAATATTTTCATAGCTGATACTATCAGTATCTTAGCTCGCTTTTCGTGGCTATAAATATTTCATTTTGGGGTCACAAAACAGTCGAAAATACATTACACCATAAAATCATCTCTAATACTTCGAAACTTATCACAGTATCTATGCCCTTGATACAATCAAAACCATCTATGGCCAATAACTGATGCACATTTGATGCAATGTATAAAAACAAAGCTTTTTGTCTCAATAACACTTGTGCAGTGTGATCAAATACATGACATGTATCTGTGATCACTATTATTGAAGCATCTCTAACCGTATCCTCTATCAAGGTATACTCTCTGGTCTGTTGGGAAACCAAAAATAACTATCAGGTATTACCTCTAGTCTGCAGGTAATTAACTGCTGCTGGAACTGAGTGGTCGAAAAGAATAACCACTCTGATATCTACCTCTAGCTCAGGGTATTTGTTGTTATGGTTGAATCTGTTCCTGAGCATGTAACGCACATGCTCTGACTGACCACCATCAAATAAGTTCCTATTATTCTTTCAAGTGGATCAGTAGATAAATTGGATAAATTGGAACTACTAGAGCTGGATAAATTGAAGTGATACTTCTGAAAATTTTATAGGACTACTGGGATTATCCCAATGATTGTCACTTCATTAATCTTTAATCCAGTTTTAACTACTTCGCACCACATTGGTGTCTTATTCCTTAGTCAAAATCTAATCTCTCCACTAGTGAATAGCTATTGAGACTAAGCAGATATTTCCATTTCTCAAGTCCACGATAATCAATTAACGTTTTCTATGTCATCAACATAGCATTCTCGTAAACATATTTTCTCGTAAATATTCTTTCCTGTGTCAACAAGAGGGAAAACTCTTCTTCCATCATTACTATTACTCTAGATACTCTCATCTAGAAGAGTTAATCATGTAGTATTTATTCATAAGTTGGACATATAAACTAGAACTGAATTACGACAGTCCCCCAATCCAAGTCCTCAGTCAAACAATTCTCGTTGTTTCTCACAACAACTATACTCGATCATTCAATTGAAAAAAATCGCTAGTTTCAATATTCTCAAGTTCTAAATTATCATCTTGGCGTACATAGGTTTTGACGTAAACTCATACGTATTACCATCGTCTTTTAGACTTAAATTCCTGATGTCAATCGACACAAAGCGTTTTAGTTAGTTCTAGTGTCATCCCACTAATCACAAGGATTAAGTCCCAAGGTGATAAATAATATTCCCAATAATGGATGCATATCACTAAGTTATAATTCAATTAACAGTTTGCAGTGCCTACAGGTTCGCTAAACAGCTCTTACAGTTCATAACACTGCTACCTGTCCAAACACTAACTGTCCATCATAAAATCAAAACATAAATCTCAAGTCAGAGATGTTCTCATCACTTATTCTACATCATCATCCGGTCAGCAACTATCAGTGCTAACGAATAAAATTCTCAAATTCTCTAGACTATATGCAACTCAGCATTCAAATTTTCTAGATTATATGCAACTCAGCATATTAAAATACTCAAAGATGACATTTAATTATCCCTGCTTAATAATCCATTACATGTGTAACATCTCATAATCTAACATGTAATCATAGCAGGCAAGAGCATATAAAATCATATAGTCAGACACATGCACAAACAATTCATTTGTGTCTATACTCAGTGTCCTAACTCTAATTCGAGCATATCCCAGACTATGCTCTGATACCATAATGTGAGGGCCCGATCCTAATGTGGTGTTTAATTAACATATAATGATTAATTTGCGTAAACAGCGGAAGATTTATTTCAAATGTCTTATCAAACGGCCCTAAAAATTTTTCGCTTTTAGGTGATACATATATACTGATACTGAAAATATATAATTCCAGTTTCAAATTTAACATGTTGATCATCACATAATTACCAAGTATACATCAACCGTTAGTAGCAATATTAAAATACAGATACTCGGGGCATACCCCGGTAAATTTAAAACAGAAGTCAAAATACTCTAACAACTACTGGGACTCAAAACATAAAGCATAACCTGAGCTCGCTCTCAAGGAGCTCCGGTATTCATCGATGCTTAACCTCGAGCATCCGCAGTACGTCTACCTGTACCACCTGCCATGCCCATACAACAAAGACATGACAGCCCCCCGCGAAGGGGGTCAGAACCCAGTACGAGAAATAAATAGAATCACGTCAAGAATGACAAAGTATCATGCAATGCATACCATGTATGAATGCGATGCATGAATGGGTACAAAGAATCGAATCTCAAGATACCAAATCGGAGTCCAAAGGAAGGTATCATCAAATCATCAAAGCTCGAGCAGAGGGTGACAGTATACGTACATTGCGCTAGGAAAACTCATCCTATGTACGTTACTGCATCCAGCCCTCGTGTCTAGGTCGAGTCGCACCTGCACGTGACTACAGTTACTACCTATACTGCCTGTCATCGCCATGCTCGTCGTACCCGACACTCAGAGTAAGTCAACTCAGTCAAATCATGGATATCAAAGGAATGATAGATCAATATGATATGCCCATGAATCATTTATGCATCAAATGACATATGCAACTCAATATATCATGCAATCTCATGTGAAAGTATATACAAATCATGTAATTTCACATATCATGTAATCCAAGATATTCATCATGTCATATAGTCACATAAGAATCATATAGTGACAAATAAGTCATATAAATCAAATAATGACATATAAGGCCATACATTAGCATCATTACACGTCTTTGCCAGACGTCATGATAAAACTCATTTCAACGTACCTCGACCCAAGCTAATCTACCGAGACTTCTCGAGTCAACACCGGAATCTATTAACCTGGTCATAACAGTTCCAAATACAACATAATGTCACATACTAGTCTTAAACTTATCAAAATAAAACTCAAACTTAGACCCAAAACCAATTCTCTAAATTTCAGTCTGCGCAACTGTAGAGATCGGCTCATAACTTGTCCGATACCTAATAAACTCATATGGGTCCAATTTATTTTCAAAGCTAGCTCAAAAATGAACATTTCATCAGTTCAACTCATCTTCAAATTCGTTCATTTAGCCTAGGTAAAATGGCCAAGAACAATCTGCTAGAAAAACAGGACAATTTACCAAATTTCAGCTTGACCCATTTTTGTATAAAATTCATATTAAATTCAGATGATGTCCAAATGACTTGAGGCTAGTGGGGAAATCACGAAAACTCAAAGTACTACAGTTCATATTTGAAGTCCAGAAGCTAGTTCGGTCATCTAGAGGCACATGCAAAGCAAAGTATGCCAGATTTAAAAATACTCATATTCTGTTTTGACAGAGTGAGCGGTTCTAGGGAAAATTGCATATCTTACACATGGAAACTCCAAAACATGTAAGGCCAGTTTCTAATGCAATATAACCCAACATAAAACAAAACATCTCTTATGAGCTTTAAGCTAAACAATTCATCTTCATGTACATTATGTGAAAAACGTACAGCCTAAAAAACTCGTATATCCCCTGCTTCCAGATTGTATAGTTGCTGGTAAAAATTATCATAATTCTTTCATATGAGCTCCAAATTGAGTGAGGCCAATTTCAAATGCAAGATAACCTCGAATACTACAATACTTATTAGAGCCTAAAAATTCATATTCGTAGCCATTTATTCCCAAAAATACGAATAACAAAATGCATGAAACTCGCATGCAGTGAATTTCCAGATTTGACACATGTTGGTAGAACGACCATAACTTTTCCATCTTAAATCCAAATTAGCTGATTTCGGTGGACAGTTAAAGCTAACACATAATAATACAACTTGTTATTAGAGCTATATTTTCCAATTCGAAACGTAACTATGCTAAAAACGCGAAATATCAGACGGTTTATGCACTGGTTTTAGCAGACTACAATTGACAGCAACTTCTTCATGAATGAACACCATGGTTCGACCCTCAATCCTACATGCATGTTGATAAAACTCAAGGATGATGATATACCTTCATTTATCTTCAAGATTTGAAGCTTGATCATCCACAAAACCAAGCCAAGATCGAAAATCCTACACCAAAACTGCTGCTACTCGAAAATCTTGCATGTCCTTTCTCCAAACTTGAAATTTCTTGGTGCATCTTGTTCCTCAAGCTTAGTAGCATTCAAATATATCTTTGCATGTGACATGCACTTGAAAATTCAAGAGGATTTTGGTAGGAAAATTAGCTGCCATTTTCGAAAATGGTAGAAGAGAGAAGGAGGAGGAGTGATGGTGAAGGAAGAGAGAAGATGGTGTTGGAAAATGAAGTAAAAATCTGATTTTTGGCATGGTATATGCGTGAGATTCAATGCCATGCATGATTTTATTTATTTAATTGATGTATTGTGGAATCCATGTGTCAATACATCACTCTCTTGCAAGATTATTGGTCCAAAATCATGTATTAAACATGAGTAAAGTTAATTAGTGGCATGTGTTCTCCAAGTGCCATGTGATCATGCACATGCTCATGCACTAAAACATGCTCCACTAGTTGGTTGACTCATCGTAGTCGGAACACCTTAATTTAAAGTTTGCACTTTTAATTATCCGGGTTTGTTTAATCATCGTTAATCCGGATTAATTAGTATCGGGGCCTTACAATATCCATGCTCACAAGCGAGCATCATAAATGTGTATATAAACCTCGGGTGTATATAAGTACTCTATACGATACCGTGCTCCATCAAGCCCTGGTACCACGATCCTGTGAGTGCATCCAATCAACAGCTCGAGCCCAGCTCCATAGCCATCGATGCACCTGTTCACCTGCCCCAACAGAGACAGCCCCCAACGGGGTGAGCATACCAATACACAAAATCTCATAATCACAATAATGAAATTCATAATTTACAACACAAGTAAATATTAATGAATTTTAAATGATACTCCCTGGATGGCAACATCCTCATCCGGGATTCCGTGTACTGTCCCTGTTCTCACAATCATCAAACTCATCAAATCTCCTAAATCAGTAAATCAACACATTGATTTAACTCATAGCATGCCTGATTCTCAAGTATCAATAATCAATGATTCCAAGTTCATTATACATACAAATATAGATATCTCAATATCTAGCACTGATTTCTCAATTTCGCTATCAATCATAGATAGCTCAAATGCCTAGCATTTATTTTACCAATTTTCCATTATACCTAGACATCTCACATGTCTTATAATGAGTACATGATCCCACGATCATTCTCAGGCATCTCAAATGCCGTACAATAGTCATATAGGCCCAGTACCCCATATATATCAACACATAAATATAGCCATGCGCACAACCATCGATGAAGTCAATATACATTATGCATTTCACAAATGCTCTCATATAAAGTAATGCTCGTACGTCGCACGTACCTTAAATCTCCGAAGTCCGAGCCAAACCTTGCTCGAGTTCCATGCTCCGAGGAACGATGTGCTAACACGATAAATTAATTCACAATTAATTACGAACATGCAACCCATGCTCAAGCACACCCATAACCCTCAAAAATATTGTCAACACACGACAATAAACCATTATCGAAAATTGCTCAAGAATTCCCCACAAATTTTCGAACCTTCACAACACAAATCGAACCCAATTAAACACCATAATTCATCTAAACATGAATTAATCAATCAACAACATGAATAATTGCCCCACATGCCAAAACCCCAATTTTCGAACCCTAACCCGTGAGCCAACAGCAAGAATTCGAACCACAATGCATCACCAAGGAGACTCAAAAGCTGGACCATGTGAAGCATAAGAATCTATCCAAAAATCAACAAGATTTTCGAAACAAGGAACACCAAAATTCGAACCAATTGGCAACAAATTTATGAATCACAAAGTGTGAAATATTCGACCCAAAAGCAGCACAAAAACGCCCCAAAAACACCCAAAGAACAGCCCCAAAAACGTACCAAAATCGAGCCCCAAAAATCGAACAGAATCCAGTGACGAACCCTAGCGCTTTCTGCAGAAATCCGAGCTCAAATCGCGACCAAACTTCGAATTGTTGGTATGAATAGCTGCGCCTCGGAGAGACGAATCCAACGGCGGGTCGCACGCGCCGAACGGCGGCCGGACGGTGGCGGGCGCACGCCTGGAAGCGGCGTGGGTCAAAAGGAGATCGGGAACCAGCGGGTACGGGGAGAGAGAGACGAGGTGCTGAAATGGTTCCGATAATTAAAATCTTGGGTTCAACTTGTATTTATAGCAAAAATACCCCGAAATACTAATAGCCCCACAAATACATCATGATTCATTAAAAATCATCTGTTTTCAAAAATTCTCTCTCTAACTCAAAAACCCCCTACCGGTGCCCACACAAAGCACCCGAGATTCTGAGTCACACTAAAAACCCAACTCACAGGTTTTCACCGAAATGAGAATACGATCTCAACCTCGGGATCCAACGATCCCAACTACTCAAATAGACGAGCCCGGAAGGCCCAACACCTCGATTAAACTCCAATTGCCACGTAAAACAACTTTAGGGGTTATTAACACTCCGGGATTAACATCTCTAATCCCTGGTCATCACAATAGCCCATTACCCCACTATACCCCGCACTTTATCTCACTTTACCCATCACTTTTAAATCCCCAATTTCACTCTCAAACCCTAACCCACCGCTCGTTTTCGATTTTGAGCAAAAGAGGAAGGAGAAATCTTCTCAAAACCTTTGTTTGTGAGATCTTTGTTAGGATTTGGAGTCCTCAAGAGGTATGGAACCCTTCCTAAAGTTTTAATGATGTTTAGTTTTGAAATGGGTTAGCATTTTGGGATTTTTGTAGATTTGTTTTTGGGTATATGTTGTATGTGGTTGGGGTATGATTTTTGAAGTGTTTTATGTGGGTTTTAGTGAGTTATGATGATATTTGTTATGTTGGAATGTTTGGGTTTGAAGGGTATGAGGTTGAGCTTGAAAAATGCACAAAAATGGTGAAGAATCGCGCACACAGCAGGTGGCGATCGATCGCTATATATTTCGCGATCGATCACCGCGAGGCAGAAGGGTCAGGCGATCGATCGCTACATCGAGGCGATCGATCGGTAAGGCTAGCGATCGATCGCCTCGATGCAGCGATCGATCGCCAGCAGCTTAAAAGTGGCAAATGATGTTTTTTGTTGAATTTTTGGTATTGGGACTATAATTGGCTTCTAATATTGATTTGTATGGTTGTGTAGAACCATCCCAGGTACCAACAACATCAAGGAGATAAAGTTCTTCAACTTCTCCACTTTTGGAATTAAGGTACGTAAGAAACGTACGGGCATCGGACGGTAAAACACACTTCTATACTATGACTATGCAATGATTGCATAAGTAATTATGTAATATGATGATGCTATGATGTTTATGATAAGTAAAGATGTTATGATGTCTATGATAAGTAAAGATGATATGATGACGATGATGATGTATGTTATACTATGTTATTGGGAATGGTAGAGTGTTCCGGTGGTTGTTATGGGCAAGCGAGGAAGGTACTTACCGCTGACATAGCTAGCGAGGAGATACATCCGCTATCAAGGTGTAGCGAGGGGTATCACAGTACCGCTATATGTCGAGCGAGGGGGCCAATTGTGCCGCTGACATAACAGGGCCCGAACATTCCCATTTCTAATTAACATTGTTGATTATGGGCATATAAGTGAAGTATGATGTTAATCTTTTATGTCAAGATCTAATGATTATATGCATGAATATTGAAACAGGGACAACAAAAGTGGGTTAATGCGATTAACCAGGAAGTACATGTTAATGGTTATTTCATGCATTTATGCCATTTTCTTATGATGTTAAGTAATGATGTACATGCTCATGATGGGTTGTCCTTGTAGGTACACTTTTGGACTGGAGGGCTAAGGGTCGGGTTGAGGCAGTGAGCTACGAGGAGCATGAAAGAATTTAGGATACAGGATTTTTGAATAGTCTCTACTCTAGGAGTAGTGTAAATCTATAGCTTTAGCATTCGTTTTTGGGAATGTAATTAATTAGCTTTTGGAACTTTATTTTTGGCATGTAATCCTATTAGCTCAAGGCTACAACCGCAACCCTAAGATGTTATTAATGCATGTTTAGCCCATAATACGTTATTATAATGATGTTAAGGTAGGAAGACTCTACAAAATATCTCTGGAGTCCAAAGGAAGATCATCAATCAAATCATCATGCTCGAGCACGGCGTCGACACGCTCGTCGCTACGACATCTCTCTCAGTCGACCCATCGGCGGTCCATCATCCCTCGTGTCTGGGCGACGTCGGCATACTTGTCGCTACGGCATCACTCAGCTCACTCTCTCCACCGAGCCATCGGCGTGCCCATCATCCAAAGACACGCATCACATATACCAATGGAAAAAGTAATGGGTATCAACAAAAGGACTGGTATGATCAACATGATATGCTCAATGTCCATGCATGCTAATGCACCACGCAATATCATAATCTCATGTGATGCATCATCAACAAATCATGCAGTTCATGTATCACGTAATTCACATACTACAGTTCAACATGTCATATAGTCACATAATTAGCAAGTAATGACAAGTAAATCATACACCGGGAACATCACATGTCTTTGTCAGACATCGTGATAAGACCGGTTTTCTACGTACCTCGGACCAGCACTAACTTTACCGAGTGTTCCTCAATAACCCCGAATTTATTAAACCTGGTCATATATACTAAAAATTATCACTAAGTGCTTAAGTAGGCACAATAGCTAAAACAAGTTTTAAGGATGGTTCCTACTGATTTTCCTTCAAAATTTAGACTGACCAGTTTTTGTACAAATATCATAATAAATTAATAAGATGTCCAAATGACCCGAATCTAGTGCTCAAAGTTCAAAAACTCAAAGGACTTCATTTTCTTCTCTAATGATGTCGAGCTAATTCCTCCATTTAGATGTAGTAAAAACACTAAAAATGTAGCTTTTGAAATTCTATTTTTCAGCTCGAGCAGTTTTAGTAAAATCACCATATCTTTTTCATTTTAACTTCAAATTGGGTGGTTCCAGTGGAAAATGACAGCAAACTCAAAGTACTAAAACACTTATTTCTGGACATGTTTCGGAATTCCTAGCCAAAAATGCTCAGGAACCCGGATAACACACTGCATGGGATTTTCGCCCACATGCAGGACATAGATTGTGCACTTAAAGTATAAAATTAATAACTACTCAAAAATAAGTCTTAATTGAGTCCTATTTTTTTTTAAACTCAAGAGAATGAAATATCTACATGTTTTATTTGAAGATCGACAACAAATGCTAACATAAAATTTGTCAAAAGTTTGGCATTCTACACTGCATGTGCACTTTCAGCATATGCAGAGTCGAATCTGGCACTATTTAGTAAAATGGGCATATCTCACTCATTTCTAGTCCAAATGGTCTCAAAGTTTAACCACAGAACGAAAACTCATATATCTACAACTTTTGTTTGGAGATCAAAGTCAGATTCGGAAAGAAAATCGAAAATACAGAACAATCTACTGCATGCAACATGAATTTGTGCAGATTCTATTTTAACAAAATGACACCAACATTTTTGTGATCCTTCCTATATTTTTCAACCCAAATTCCATAAAATCCAACTAAAAATAAATAAGAACAAACCCAGAAGTTTTTAACCATGGCTCATTCCTAGCTTGAACTCCTCCAATCTTGCTTCAAAATTCACTGTTCTTGTACCTAACTACCACTCTTGCCTTGGGTTTTCTAAATCACTAATTGCATGTAACATGCATTAGCAATTGGAAGAGAAATTTGTGCTAAATATAGGCTGGAATTTCGAAACATAAGGTGGGAGAAAGAGGGGAGAAGGAAGAGAAATGATGGTGAAGGAAGAGAGAGAAGATGGTGTTGGAAATGAAGACCAAAAATCTGAATGTCATGGATATAGGCGTGAGATTCAATGCCATGCATGGGTTTTTTTTAATATATTTGATGTATTGTTGAATCCATGTGTCAATACATCACTATCTTACAAGATTATTGGTCCAAAATCATATATTAAACATGAGTTAAATTAATTAGTGGCATGTGTTCTCCAAGTGCCGTGTGATCATGCACATGCTCATGCACTAAAACATGTTCCACTAGTTGGTTGACCCATCGTGGTCCGAACACCTTAATTCAAAGTATATACTTTTAATTATCCAGGTTTGCTTAATCATCGTTCATCCGGATTAATTAGCATCGGGGTCTTACACAAAAGGATGTGGACAAGCTAACTGGACGGACTCGACGACAGGTGCAAGAAGCCGGAGCTCCAAGAACCGCAAATAGGTGCCACCAAAGACAAGGAGGCACGACCAATGGATCGCAAAATAAAAAAGGACATGATAAGTGTGATTTTTACACTTAATTTGATATATGATTAGGGTCGTTTTTATAGTGATTCCTGGAAAATATTACGCGTTTTGGTATATAATTGTATATTTCAGGAATCCAGGTCCAAATACATAAAAGTTGAGGAATTTAGCTTAAAATGTGAAAGATGACCAAACCGAGCACAACTGGATTTTATCAAACATGGATGAAAAATTATATTATAATATATGAAATTATAATATACGATATGAGATAAAGGGATGTTTGGAGAGCAATTGACGTAATTAAAAGAGGATCACACGTCTGTGAAAAGGAAAGATTCACGTAAAATACGTGAAGATATTGACGCAATAGAGGGGATTTGACGGAACATTCAAGAAGGAAGGACTTGAGAGATTAAAATAGGAGGAGATTCACGGAGGGAAGGAGAGGTGAATAAGAGAATTCTACAAGGAAAAAAATCAGGCTGGACGTGAGAAGATACAGATACACGAAGGAGAAAGGAAACAATATCGGAGGAGTACGTGAGCAGCAGAATATTTACTGGAGGAATTAGAAACATATCAGGGAGAAAAAGGAGAGCAGCGTACGTGACTTGAACTAGGGGGGAGGAGAATCAGTTTGAGAGAGTGACGTGAAGAGATATACGCACGAAGGAAGAACAGACGTGAGGAAGGAGGTAGAGCAAGAGCAAGAGTTACGAAGATAGAGAGGAGCAGCAGCAGATAAGTTACGTGAACAATGAGCAGCATTCAAGCGAGAGTTACGTAAATTCTGAGGGGGATTCACGTACGAAAGGTTAGCATAAAATAAAGAGGCGTGAGTTCAGAGTTACGAGAGATATCAGAAGAGAAAAGTGACGTGAATGGGAAAGGAGAGCAGCAGACGTGAACAGCAACGAACAGATAGAAACGTGAACAGAAGAGTGAAGAAGCACGGCAGCAAGTGAATTGGTGTGAAGATCACGTACAGCACTACAAGAGAGAGACGGAGCTACGGATCGACGACGCGATTCAACATCGCTTGTTTATGCGTATTTCTAAACTTAGTTTGATTCTATTTAATTTTCTTATGCTTTTGATGTTGAAATACATGATATTGCATTTGATTTTAAATATGTTGTTAGGCTAAGTTTGTTATCAAGACTTAGGGGATCCCATGTTATGAACCCATGATTTAATTTTAATGTTTTGATTGATTCTTATTTATCTAAGTGCATAGATCATTGTTCTTCATGCTTTTAAGGGTTTGGCCATCCTTGAATGATATTAAATTACAATTGAGATCGAGAGATAAAATTGGAATTCGATATAGTGATTTATGCCGTGGATTTCAGACTGAGATCGAGAGATAAAGTCAAATACACGTGTGATAGCTATAGATATCTAGTAATCGAAGGCTAGTAGTTTTCATAGATCAACTTACAATATTAATTGTTCAATAAGGGTACGAGAGTGGCTTATTGTTACGTTAGTATTAGATTTGTTATAGCCGGACCAAGGAGCAAGTGAATTAGGAAAACTCGTCACCTTAGATTGTTTGAATTAATTCTTAAGTAATAGGCGAATTGTGGGGGATTACATAGGTGAACCGAAAGTCTTGATAATTGTCTCTATTGATTTCATTCTCATTCTCTATCGTTTGTTTTGATTTATTATTGAGTTAATTAGTTATTTTAGTTAATTAGTCATAACCATTTTTCGTAGGCTAAATATAGTTAAATTAGTGGAGTTTGGTACTTATTTACTAGTCCTTGTGGGATCGACAATTCTTACTTATATTATCATTATACTAAAACTTGACACCGTGCACTTGCGGTATAGAATCGCTAGACTGAGAAATAACTGTTTAAAATAAAAGCGATCAAGTTTTTGGCGCCATTGCCGGGGATTAGTTTTAATAATATCAAACGAGATTAGTTGACTGTAGTTTAGTCATTTATTTGTTTTATTTTTATTTTTATTTTTATTTTTTCTCTCTACTCTTCTACTGCTTGTGTTCTTTTTGGTTGATTGTTAGGCTAAGGCAAACAGGAGCACACATGGCTAATACCGATGAGATTCCGGTACCACCAGTTGCGAGATCACTCATGGACTATGCCCACCCTGCATTCCATGGATCACTGTCGAGTATCACGAGACCAACCATACAAGCTAACAATTTTGAGATCAAGCCTGCTATCATTCAGATGATCCAGCATTCGGTCCAGTTTGGGGGAGCAGCTACTGACGATCCAAATGATCACATCTCCAACTTCTTGGATATTTGTGATACATTCAAGCATAATGGCGTTACTGACGACGCCATCAGGTTACGTTTGTTTCCATTTTCTTTACGTGATAAAGCTAAATCTTGGTTACAATCGTTGCTTGCAGGATCTATTACCACGTGGGATGGAATGGCGCGGTTGTTCTTGTCAAAATTCTTTCCACCATCCAAGACGGCCAAGATGCGCAATGACATCACTAATTTTGCCCAATGTGATTCAGAGACACTATATGAGGCTTGGGAACGCTTCAAAGATCTACTACGGAGATGCCCAATTCATGGCCTCCCTATCTGGCTGCAGGTACAAACATTTTATAATGGTTTATTTTCTGATAACCGTTCTATGATTGATGCAGCGTCAGGAGGAACTGTGATGAGGAAGACGCCCGAGGAAGCTTATACGCTGTTGGAGGAGATGGCTGCTAATAGCTGTCAATGGCAGTCCGACAGGAACGTGCCAAAGAAGCAAGCCGTAGTGCATCAAGTGAGTGAAGTAACTGCCATAACCGCCCAGTTGGAAGCGCTGAACAAGAAGATGGATAGTTTGAGCATGCATGCAATGCAAGTTCAAACTTTTACATGTGAGCTTTGCCAAGGAGGACATCCGAGCACTGAATGCCAAGTTGGTAACCCATTCATTACTACTAATGAAGCTGTTAATTTTGTAGGGAACCGACCACCACAGACCTACCCCTACCCAAACACGTACAATACAGGGCCGAGGAACTTTCCCCAACCACCACCGGGGTATGCACCAAAGCCAAGCATGGAGGAGCTGCTAACTAAGTTCATATCATCGGCCGAAACAAGGATGAACAATCATGAGGCATCGATAAAAAACTTGGAAGTCCAAGTGGGACAGTTAGCAAAGATTGTAGCCAAACGAGCACAAGGATCACTATCTAGTGACACTGAGACGAAACCTAGGGAGCAAGTCCATGCTATCATGTTGAGGAGTGGAAAGGAGGTCACTGAGAAGAAGGATGCACACATTGAGCTGAAAGGCGAGGCGGAAATCAAGCAAGAAGAGGGACAAACACGCGACAAAGGTAAGTCTGCTAAGACCTCTACACCCATCACACATACTAAGGTAGAGATCCCACTCCCATTCCCCGCTGCGTATAAGAGAGCAAAGATTGATGCTAAATTTGCTAAATTTTTAGAATTGATTAAGAATCTTCATATTGAGATGCCTTTCATTGATGCTATCCGGCACATGCCGAATTACGCTAAGTTTTTAAAGGAGATTCTGAGAAAAAAGCGGAAACTGGGAGAGCATGAGATGATAAACTTAACTGAGGAGTGTTCTGCTGTCATTCAAAATGATTCACCTCCAAAGTTAAAGGATCCAGGGAGTTTCACTATACCTTGCAAAATAAATTCTAAATCTTTTAATAAATATTTATGTGATTTGGGGTCAAGTGTCAATTTAATGCCTTTGTCTGTGTACAGGAAGCTGGGCTTAGGAGAGCTAAAAGCAATCAATGTCTCATTGCAGATGGCAGACAAGTCCATCAAGTACCCTCATGGGATTGTGGAGGATGCACCGGTCAAAGTTGACAAATTCACCATTCCGGTGGATTTCATGGTGCTTGACATAAAGGAGGAGGCGGACATGCCATTGATACTAGGGAGACCATTCCTAGCTACTGGAAGGGCATTGATAGATGTCCAAGAAGGGAAGTTGATCCTCCGAGTAGGGGAGGATCAAGTTACTTATGATATGTTCAAAGTTGTGAACACTGCACGCACTGAGCACCGATGTTTTAGTGTCAATATAATTGATACATTATCTGTTGATGCGATGCAGGTTAAGAGTGAGAACAATGTGGAGGTTACATCGAATGGCCAACCAAGAGGAGGTAAATTTGGTGTAGGAGACTCGGTATTAATGAATAGGAAAAAGATGAGATTTTTTCCATGGAAGTCTGATACACCATGGGCTGGACCGTTCAAAGTTGTCGATGTTTTACCATTTGACACCTTCAAATTGAGAGATGATCACGTGGCACTATTCACTGTGAAAGAGAAGTGGTTACGACATTACCACATCGAGGATGGAAAATCGTGCCCAACTGGCCATTGCGGCACTTGAGCGTAAACGGTAAAGAGTCCAGCTTGGGACTATAAATCAAGAATTCTTTCTTAACCTTTGCTTTGTTTTAGTTTATTTTTGTTTGTTTTTGTTTTTTTTATTTTGGCGAGAATCCATGCGTGCTGTGACGTGTTTCAACACTATACCCCAGGAGTTGATGAGGAATTGGACAACGATCACTGACGGTCGTTGTCAATGGTAAATGCTTTGTTTTATGTTTCATGCTTATTACATTGAGGACAATGCATGAATTAAGTTTGGGGGAGTGCATTGCTGTGTCATGCTTCTTATTTGGAAATTGATCGTTTCTTGAGCACCAACACAAATTTTTTCTTGAAAATGAGTTCAATTAGTAAGATAAAAATAAATCATAGTAGTGGTCTCTATTCCATGATGATATTAATCTCACTTTGCATGTCAACATGAGTTTTGATGATTGTAAGACTTGTTTGTGAATATCTTGTTTTGAGTAGCATGTCAAAGACTGAGGAATATTTTGAGCACATTTGAGTCATAATCTTGTGAATTGCATTTGTAGTAGTGAAATTTTTTGTGAACTTGATGAATTGTTTTGGGCATCTTAGAGTACCTTAGAAATTATTTGATGATGACACTTTGAGGCGAAATTTTATAGTTATGAACTTGACTTGGAGATGATTTAGGCGATCTTTGGACCGTTTGAGCCTGTCAAGCTTACCATGTATTCATCAATCTCTAGTATCCCATTTTGAGCCTAATTGCAAAAGAATGGAGTATGTTTAACATACTATTAGCCCCCATTCAACATTTGTTTTTGGCAACTCATTATACCCACCTTTACGAGCCTAAATGGAAAGAATTCATCCTTACCTAAATGGAGTATAATGAATCTCATTAGATGCACATAAATTGCTATATTTTGATGAGCTTATTATTGAAAAAAATGATTAATGAGAAAAGAAAAGAATAGAAAAAGCCTTGAGAAAAAAATATTCAACTAAGACCCAAAGTGGCCAAGGCTAAAAGAAAAAGAAGAGAAGCTCATTTTTGTGCTAAAAATATGAACATTACATGATTATACTCTCTTCTTTGTGCTATCCTATCTTTTCTTTGAAGCCAAACACCTAGGCCTAACGCTACAAGCTTTAAAAAGACCTATTGATCCAAGTCTAGGGAGTGACTACATTAGTGGAGAAGTTGTTTGAGAATAGGACTACAGGGTGCTCAATGATAATCTTAACTTTCATTACCTAGCATGATTTGATCTATGAAAATTGCATGAAACTTGAAAGTGACAATAGCACACACGCACGTTCTGATTCAGAGACATGTTGCTTGATCTAGGAGAAAACACAACGTGTTGAACTTTCTGATTAACTGTTGTCTGTAAGTGAGATGTCTGAGTTACTTGATTGACTGTGAATTTGTTTATTTGAATCTTCAATATTGAACTCTACTTTGTGATCTTATTTCTTGCTCGAGACGATCAAGTTTAAGTTTGGGGGAGTTGATAAGTGTGATTTTTACACTTAATTTGATATATGATTAGGGGCGTTTTTATAGTGATTCCTGGAAAATATTACGCGTTTTGGTATATAATTGTATATTTCAGGAATCCAGGTCCAAATACATAAAAGTTGAGGAATTTAGCTTAAAATGTGAAAGATGACCAAACCGAGCACAACTGGATTTTATCAAACATGGATGAAAAATTATATTATAATATATGAAATGATAATATACGATATGAGATAAAGGGATGTTTGGAGAGCAATTGACGTAATTAAAAGAGGATCACACGTCTGTGAAAAGGAAAGATTCACGTAAAATACGTGAAGATATTGACGCAATAGAGGGGATTTGACGGAACATTCAAGAAGGAAGGACTCGAGAGATTAAAATAGGAGGAGATTCACGGAGGGAAGGAGAGGTGAATAAGAGAATTCTACAAGGAAAAAAATCAGGCTGGACGTGAGAAGATACAGATACACGAAGGAGAAAGGAAACAATATCGGAGGAGTACGTGAGCAGCAGAATATTTACTGGAGGAATCAGAAACATATCAGGGAAAAGGAGAGCAGCGTATGTGACTTGAACTAGGGGGAGGAGAATCAGTTTGAGAGAGTGACGTGAATAGATATACGCACGAAGGAAGAACAGACGCTGAGGAAGGAGGTAGAGCAAGAGCAAGAGTTACGAAGACAGAGAGGAGCAGCAGCAGATAAGTTACGTGAACAGTGAGCAGCATTCAAGCGAGAGTTACGTAAATTCTGAGGGGGATTCACGTACGAAAGGTTAGCAGAAAATAAAGAGACGTGAGTTCAGAGTTACGAGAGATATCAGAAGAGAAAAGTGACGTGAACGGGAAAGGAGAGCAGCAGACGTGAACAGCAACGAACAGATAGAAACGTGAACAGAAGAGTGAAGAAGCACGGCAGCAAGTGAATTGGTGTGAAGATCACGTACAGCACTACAAGAGAGAGACGGAGCTACGGATCGACGACGCGATTCAACATCGCTTGTTTATGCGTATTTCTAAACTTAGTTTGATTCTATTTAATTTTCTTATGCTTTTGATGTTGAAATACATGATATTGCATTTGATTTTAAATATGTTGTTAGGCTAAGTTTGTTATCAAGACTTAGGGGATCCCATGTTATGAACCCATGATTTAATTTTAATGTTTTGATTGATTCTTATTTATCTAAGTGCATAGATTATTGTTCTTCATGCTTTTAAGGGTTTGGCCATCCTTGAATGATATTAAATTACAATTGAGATCGAGAGATAAAATTGGAATTCGATATAGTGATTTATGCCGTGGATTTCAGACTGAGATCGAGAGATCAAGTCAAATACACGTGTGATAGCTATAGATATCTAGTAATCGAAGGCTAGTAGTTTTCATAGATCAACTTACAATATTAATTGTTCAATAAGGGTACGAGAGTGGCTTATTGTTACGTTAGTATTAGATTTGTTATAGCCGGACCAAGGTATAGCAAGTGAATTAGGAGAACTCGTCACCTTAGATTGTTTGAATTAATTCTTAACTAATAGGCGAATTGTGGGGGATTACATAGGTGAACCGAAAGTCTTGATAATTGTCTCTATTGATTTCATTCTCATTCTCTATCGTTTGTTTTGATTTAATATTGAGTTAATTAGTTATTTTAGTTAATTAGTCATAACCATTTTTTGTAGGGTAAATATAGTTAAACTAGTGGAGTTTGGTACTTATTTACTAGTCCTCGTGGGATCGACAATCCGTACTTATATTATCATTATACTAAAACTTGACACCGTGCACTTGCGGTATAGAATCGCTAGACTGAGAAATAACTGTTTAAAATAAAAGCGATCAGGACACCGCAAGAACATGGTGCAAAGAAACCATCTGGGAAACGAGGAAGCACTGATAAGTGTCATTTTTACACTTATCTAGCTATAAATTTCTAATGGTTTTCGTATATGTGGGGTCCTCGTTACTTAATCCATTATGTATTATCTTAACATACATCTGTGAGTCTGAATTAAGTAATAACATACACTGATTAAGAGTATCTTACTAGTTCAGTTGTTATAGGAGTTATAAAAACCTACCAACTACACATCATATGTACAACAACAACCTACTACAAGATAACTCCTAGGCAGTGGTTCAGCTCGCAGCGGAAAATGACTCACATCCCGTCTCCCCACGTCTATGAATCCCTACAGAAACATTCACACAACATGAGTATAGATAACAACTATCTCAGTGCGATATCAAAAGAATAACAATAATGATAAAGCACAATAAAATCATCAATAGTGAATGCTCTGTATCATGCATCAACAAATGCACTATGTCATGACATGTCTCAACAATCACCCTATTCTCACGAGCCCCATATGATATGCCTATTCAGCTCAATATGTCAGTGGAACTACATCACATCATCATATTAGCAGCACATATCATAGTACCGTACTCATATGTGATAATAGCCAGAGCATATACCCAAACCAGGCGTATATCTCTCAAGCCAAAGCATAAGTAGTATATCTATCGTGGCAACGATCCCAGCCAAAGCATATACCAAACCGGGCATATCTATCAAGGCAATGATCTTACCAAAGCATATACACATATCTATCAAGGCATCCATCCCAATCATATGAAATCCATGTATGTACATGCATATGATACGACCAATCATATGACACAAAACTAACATAAATCATATGATATCAAAATCATAACATCATCATCACATAATATCTATACTCCGTACGTCAACACGTACCTGTACTGCGACACAAACGAGTTAAATTAGGCGTCACTGGCTAAGTGCCTCGTTGTCCCGTCCCCTGAGATGATGCTACAACAATGCCAACAATATATCATGTTATCATAGGCATTAAAATCAAATTCTACAAAAATATAACATTTTTCAACATTCCTAAAGCACCGATCGATCGCTACCATTACCGATCGATCGCCAAAACATTCCGTCTCCTCGCGATCGATCGCAACAACTTGGCGATCGATCGCCACAATGCTCTGTTCATAGCGATCGATAGCTACAATTTCAGCGATCGATCGCCATACAAGTACCGATCGATCGCAGATGCCCATAAAGTTTAGAGCATAGCGATTTTCAAGTTTATCTCTGTGATGACCAGGGATTATAGATGTTAATCCCGGAGTGTTAATAACCCCTAAAGTTGTTTTACGTGGCGATTTGGAGTTTAATCGCGGTGTTGGGCCTTCCGGACTCGTCTATTTGGGTAGTTGGGATCGTTGGATCCCGAGGTTGAGATTGTATTCTCATTCCGGTGAAAAACCTATGAGTTGGGTTTTTAGTGTGACTCGGGATCTGGGGTGCTTTGTGTGGGCACCGGTAGGGGGTTTTGGAGTTAGAGAGATAATTTTTGAAAACAGATGATTTTTAATGAATCATGATGTATTTGTGGGGCTATTAGTATTTCGGGGTATTTTTGTTATAAATACCAGTTGAACCCGAGATTTTAATTACTGTAACCATTTTTCCTCACCTTGCCTCTCTCTCTCCTCGCGCTGTTTCCCGATCTCCCTCGACCCCCGCCGCTTCAAGGCGTGCGCCCACCGCCGTCCGGCCGCCATCCGGCGCATCCGACCCGCCATCGGCTTCGTCTCTTCCAGGCGCACCTTTCCATACCAACAATTTGATGTTTCGTCAAGAATCGCGTTCGGATTTGCCAGAAAAGCGCTAGGGTTCGAAATTGAAATCTGTCCGATTTGGGGCTCGATTTTTGGTACGTTTTTGGGGCTTTTCTTCAGGCGTTTTTGGGGCGTTTTGTGCTGCATTTTGGGTCAAAAATTTTATACTTTGTGGTTCAAAAAATTTGTTGCCATTGGTTCGAATTTTGGTGTTCTGTTTTTCGAAAATCTTGCTGATTTTGGATAAATTCTTATGCTTCACATGGTTCAGCTTTTGAGTCTCTTTGGTGATGCTTTATGGTTCGAATTTAACGCTGATTGCGTGGGGTTAGGGTTCGAATTTTGGGGGTTTTGGCAGGGGGCGGTGATTCTTGTTATTGATAGATTAATTCATGTTTTAGATGAATTATGGTGCCTAATTGGGTTCGATTTGTGATGTGAAGGTTCGAAAATTTATGGGGAGTTCTTGAACAATTTTCGATAATGTCTCATTTGTTTTCCCTCCCTGCATATGCCCTGCCCCGGGTCTTTTAAATGGTTAATTGTAGTGTGTTGACAATATTTTGTTTGGTTGTGCTTGAGCATGGGTTGCATGTTCGTAAATAATTGTGAATTAATTTATCGTGTTAGCACGTCGTCCCTCGGGGCATGGAACTCGAACAAAGTCTGGCTCGAACTAAGGAGATTTAAGGTACGTGCGACGTACGAGCATTTCTTTATATGAGAGCATTTGTGAAATGCATAATGTATTTTGATTGCATTGAATAATTGTGCGTATGGTTATATATATATGTTGATATAGCCAAGGAACGACCTAATCTTGATATCGCCGCCACAAGCGTGCGTGATTTTAGAGTTGCATAACCTCATAAGATATATGGGGTACTGGATGTATATGACCAATGTAGGGCCTTGAGATGCCTGAGAATGATCGTGGAATCATGTATTCATTATAAGACATTTGAGATGTCTAAGTATAATGGAGAATTGGTAAAACAAATGCTAGGCATTTGAGCTATCTGTGATTGATAGCGAAGTAGAGAATCAGTATTAGATATTGAGATGTCTATATTTGCATGAATAATGAATTTGGAATCATTAATTATTGATATTTGAGAATCAGGCATGCGATGAGTTGAATCAATGTGTTGATTTACTGATTTTTAAGATTTGATGAGTTTGATGATTGTGAGAACAGGGGCAGTACACGGAATCCCGGATGAGGACGTTGCCATCCATGGAGTATCATTTAAAATTCATTAGTATTTTCTTTTGTTGTAAATTATGAATTTCATTATTGTGATTATGGGATTTGTGTATTGGTATGCTCACCCCGTTGGGGGCTGTCTCTGTTGGGGCAGGTGAACAGGTACATCGATGGCTGTGGAGCTGAGCTCGAGCTGTTGATTGGATGTACTCCCAGGATCGTGGTACCAGGGCTTGATGGAGCACGGTAGCGTATAGAGTACTTATATACACCTGAGGGTTATATATACATTCATGATGCTCGCATGTGAGCACGGTTATACTTGTATATGGGTTGTATATAAAGGCATGAGCCTTTCTCTCTTTCATTCTATGTTGCATGCAATTAAGGGTAGAATTGCTAATGATATGAGAGTCATTGGTGTATCTTGTGGGTGTTGAAACCCACTTATGTTGTCTTATGTGTGGTGTGATGTCCGGGGATTAATGGTGTTAACCCCGGTTTGGTATTAATCCTTAATGGATTTATATTGTGGCAATTAGGAATTAATTGCGGTTTTGGGTCTCCCGAGATTGTTAATCGGGCATTTAGGATCGTTGGATCCAAAGGTCGAGATTGTATTCTCAACTTAGTGAAAAACCTATGATTTAGGTTTTGGTGAGAGTCGGGATCCGGGATGCATTCGTTACATGTTGGGAATTTTGGTTGTTGGTATGATTTGATCGGAGTGGGTTTTAATTATTTAATTTAAAACATGGCTAATGTGAGTCTTAATGCATAATTGGATGAGGGGTTTTGAAATGTCATGTTGGACATAATTTTCATACCATACAATTATTTGATGCATGATATAAAAAATGTTAAAAGAAACATTCCCCCTCCTTTACATCCCATCCACCCCATTCCATCACCTTTATGTCTTGACCTTGCCATCACCCCATCCAAACCCACCATTTTCGTTCCTCACCATGGAAGGGAGGAGAAAGCTTTGGAAAAGAGCCATTTTCATGATTTCTTGCTAGAATCTTGAAGCTCAAAGGGTAAGCTACCAACCTAGCAAAGTTTTGTTGTATATTGGTTGGTTTTGGTGTTGTATCTTGGGGTTCAAGGGGTAGATCTTGTTCTATCATTGTTGTATGTGTCGGGGGTTAGGTTTTGTAGTGTTTAGATGGTTTTTGGTTGGTTTTATGTTGTAAATCGAAGTGGGTTTGAGCTATAGGTGATTTGCTGTTGAAAGGAGCTCATTCTTGGAGGTTTCTCGCGTATACAGGGCTGCTCGATCGATCCGAAAATATTTTCTGATCGATCGAGCATGGCAGAATGTGTTTTGTGGCGTTGGAACAGTGCACCGATCGATCGGTATTTTGACCGATCGATCGGAAGGCGGTTCTCGATCGATCGAGATGAAATTTCGATCGATCGAGATGGCCAGTGTGTTGGTGCCCCTTTTTGTGGTTTCTTGGCTCTTTTTGGGTGTCTTGCATGCTTCGCCCCGGGTTATTTTAAAAAGGTTAATTGTCAAGGATTGACTATATTTTGGGGTATTATGAATGCTTAGCCGGGAACTTTTATAATTCGGTTATCGTCATGGATTGACGATACGATTTGGTGTTGTGATCGTACTAGGACACGTGATTGCATGCCTATGTTTAATTGTGAAATATTTATGTGTTTTAGCACTTGTTTCTCGGGGCATGGAACTCAAGCCAGGCTTGACATGGACTACGGAATTCTAAGGTACGTATGACGTACGATCATGGCCTATTGTAGTGTTGCAACTGTAAAATGCATGGTGTGTGATAATTGTACCAAATGGGTATTGGAACACATGGTGTGTGATAATTGCGTTATATGGACATTGAAATATGTGGCATGTGGTAATTGCATCGGATAGGTATTGAAATGCATGGTGCATGATATTTGCTATAAATGGATAACAATATGCATGGTAAATTGTATTTGCGTCAAATGGTTATACATTGGGAACCATACAGTGCCGCTATTGTTGAGCGAGCAATGATTTGGGATGCGATCGCCGTTGAGCGACCATCGGTTATGACGCCGCTATTGTTGAGCGTGCGCGAGGTTAGTATGTCGCTATTGTGGAGCGAGCAATGAAATATGAACATGGAATTATTGGTTAGATATATGTGATATCTATGGTCTTTTACATTATGTTTTTACCATATTGATCATGGAACTGGCATAATATGACGGTATTAGTTAATCAATGTGGCGATTAACTGTCTTTGGGAATTTGATGAGTTTGGTTATTTTGAGAACAGGGACAATACAGGGGATCCCGGATGAGGGTGTTACCATCCAGGGAGTATCATTTAAATTATAGCATTTACATTCTGTATTTGAATTGCAATGTTATGCTTATTGGATTGGTGGTATTGGTATGCTCACCCCGTGTGGGGGCAGTCTCTGTTGGGGCAGGTAACACAGGTGCAGCAGCAGTAGCTTTGGTACTTCCAGGATCGAGGTACCAGAGCTGGTTGAATAAGTACATAGGCCCAGTGTTGAGATCGAGCTTGCTTGGGAGGTTCTTCCAGGATTGAAGTACCAGTAACGGTATCCGGTAGAGTCTTTTATACATCAGATACACGCTCATTCATTGGGTGCTCTTATGTGAGTACATTTTACGTGTATATGGAATGTATAAATGGGCTACGGCTTTTCTCTGTTCATTTATGGGTTGCATGCAATTAAATGTGGAATTGCTAAATGAACTAAGAGCATGTTAGTGTATTATGAGGGTGCATGTCATATATGTAATCTTGGTTGGGGGATTTGCATATTATGTGGGTTGAATGCAAGAAATTTTATGGAATCACTAAATGGTGTAGCTCTTACACATGGCTTTTCCCCATGAATATATGATTATGTGCACTAATGGTATGGATTAATGCACTAATAACAGGTTAAGGGCGCGGGGGTCCTTACATGTGGTGTCTTCCCTGGCTGGGAATTTACTTAGTGTTGCTGTATTCTGTTGAATATTGTGTTTTCCCTGGCCGGGAACTATGTTATGTGATGTGCTTTTGTTTCGGGATAGCTCAATTTATGGGGAGACTCTGCCCAAATTTTTATAAAAGTCCTCAATGTAAAAAGTGGTGTAATGGGGATGGAAATGGGCGAAATCTATGAGTCTATTTGTGGGTAGAGATGATCTTATAACGTTGAATATTAAAGAAATTTTGTAATTGCCATTCAATGCTAAAGTATCATCTGAGTTTCCCGATTGATTTTTATTGAAAGCATGTGCCACACATAGTGGTTAATACACTAATCAAGGGTTAAGGGCTTGGGGTCCTTATATTAGTGGTATCAGAGCCAAGTTGCTCATTGGGGCTGTTAAGGGCCTAGGAAGTTGTTGATAGCACATAATTATGCATGATGGTATTAATTTGAATGACACACCTAGATGTTTATGTGCTTTTAGCATATGAAAAGTGGTATTGCTAACCATTGTGGTTGCAGGAATCGTGTGCGACGCGATAGGAGGGCATTAATAGTAATGTCTGGCACTCCGTATGTTATGTGCCAAGGAATCTGGTTTTTAAGAAAATCAGGTAAAGGGATATTTCCGAGGTAACATGTCTTGGTATACATATTGATATGCAAGTGGTTGCATATATGTATTGCATGGTTGATGCATAGCGTATATGGCTATTGTTACTAACCATGATGGTTGCAGGTTACAGGAAATATGGAGTATAAAAAGGAATGATGATTATACATTCCAGGAGCCTTGTTTATCACAGTGAGAATTTTTATACTTACGTTTTACCGCTAACAATGTGGAGCGGGAGGGGGGAGGCTCGCTTGCACATGGAGGCGGGGTATTCCATACGAAGCGAGGATGAGATACCGCTTGTATGAAGAAGCGAGGATGAGATGCCGCTTGTTATGATGATTCATTCCTTTGTGATGACACGGATGATAGCGGTGATGTATTCCGCTGTGTCGAGGATGATGATTCATTCCTTTGGGATGACACGGATGATAGCGGTGATGTATTCCGCTGTGTCGAGGATGATGATTCATTCCTTTGTGATGACACGGATGATAGCGGTGATGTATTCCGCTGTGTCGAGGATGATGATTCATTCCTTTGTGATGACACGGATGATAACGGTGATGTATTCCGCTGTGTCGAGGATGATGATTTATTCCTTTGTGATAACACGGATGATAGCGGTGATGTATTCCGCTGTGTCGATCTATATTCATTTCTTTATGAGGACACGTATGATAGCGGTGATGTATTCCGCTGTGTCGATTGATATTCATTTCTTTATGAGGACACGGATGATAGCGGTGATGTATTCCGCTGTGTCGATCTATATTCATTTCTTTATGAGAACACGGAATGATAGCAGTGATGTATTCCGCTGTGTCGATTGATATTCATTTCTTTATGAGGACACGGATGATAGCGGTGATGTATTCCGCTGTGTCGATTTATATTCATTTCTTTATGAGGACACGGATGATAGCGACGATGTATTCCGCTGTGTCGATGATGATGATTCATTCTCTATGATGATGGGCGATGATTCATACCGCCAGACACATGTATAGCGATGAGACATTCCGCTGTGTCGGTTGATGATGGTTCACGCCGTTGAGCATATGTATATGATGATTTACGATGACTCATTCTTCTATGAGGATTGGCGATGATTCGTGCCGCCGGATATGTTGATAGCGATGCCTCTTTCCGTTATTATGTGGACGATGATTCATGCTCAGGTGTATAGCGAGGTTTCATGCCACTTATTATATGACGAGGTATCATGCCGTCGATTCTATAGCGATGGATTGTGCCGCTATGTACTCAGCACAGGATTTTGCCGCCTTCGAGCGATGGGTGCTGATTACGCACTATTATTGAATGACGGAGACAGGTATGCCGCTATCTTGTTAGCGATGAGGTATGGGATATTGCTATTCTATTAGCATTATTATAGCTGGCATGCGTTGATATGCATGTTTTATTATGACTATTTTACTAGCATGATGATGGATGACATACGTTGGTGTACATGGACCGTCACGAGTTGACTGGGTTGTTTAGATGTCATTGTTGACATGTATCGTCACTAGTTGACGATGCCTTAGATGCCATGAGTGGGCATGTGTCGTCACGGGATGACGATGACGATGGTGTAGGAGATGTCTTATTAGACATGCATCATCGTTACGATGAACAATGCGTTGAGTATACGTATTCAGTTGTATGCCTTGGGTGCCAGTACCGGGCACAAGGTGGTGTGTGCGTCACCGTTTGACGTGACCCTTATACCGAGCGGGTTGCTCGAGGAATGGATGGATGCACTGTACATGTGATTGTACCGCAGCATATGTTTGAGGTGATCATATTACGAGTGGTGATACCCTTGAGGTATGCTCGTTGGGATGGCTTTTGGCCATGTAATTTGACGACAGGAGTAATCATGGAGGAAATTACTCGCTTTCTGTCGATGTGACATGTGGTAGACATGGTCACACCACCCTTGAGGGTGTATAATGGGTCCTGAAGGAGTAGGATCAGGTTATGTTAAGTACATAGGGACACTGGAGTGTCCAGGGTGTATCGGTATTAGAGGAACGTTGGGTACAGACCCACTACTCTATTGATTTTTCTTCCCACGGTATGGTATGCCGTACGGAAACGTCCGTCTTGTTGGTAGGTTTGAGGTAAACCTAAAGAGGCAGAGACTAGTTTGTCTGCCGCGTGTGTGCAGCACCATGATGGGCTTGCTAGAGCCGTTATACTGCTCGTTGGAACCAAGTTTGACAAATCGTAAGGTGATACGATGTGGATTGTGGTGGACTCTAGTAGTCACCACGTCATTTGAGGTTGAGGTTGGGCATGCCTCACTGAAACGTGTATACGTTTATGTTTAATCTTGGTGAGACTTGTCTGGGACAGCTCATAATGTTGGAGTACCAACAAGAGAGTCATCAAGTCGTTGTTGACTCGATCTGGGGAATCCGTGTATTTGGGTGTTATTGTATCCAGTTTTTCCGAATGTTGGTTCGAGACTAGGGGATCTCGAGTTCGATGGCACTTCCTTGTGAGGAAGGAGGTAGTATTATACCTATTTGGGAATCTTTGAAAGATTCGGTAAGTTGGTCCATGTGGTGTTGATTTTGGGAATCACACCGTGTATTGTTAATCGTCGATTATCATTCTCCACGGGGTAGGGAATGACTCAGAATTGACAGTTGTGTTTGGGGCTTAGGGGTATGTTGTAGATACCCGAGCCAAGTGCATTGAGTATGCATGTTATGTCAGTGCTTAGGCAGGTATACCGGTGAGTATACGGATGTCAGTTATTGATTTCATTTTTGTCAAGCATAGAGTTATGCTATTTTTGGATGGTTAAATCTCTGATGAGAGATATGGAACACCTTGAGATTGGGAATCTCCATGGCACGATAATTATGAGGAATAATCGTGAAGTTAGTTGACTCTCTTTGAGGAGGGATTATCTTGTATGGGTTAAGGTATTTCCTTGTTGGTGTTTTCCCTTCGAGTTATGCGATAGCCTTCCCAAGTTTGGATTGTTAAATCCTAGGATTATCAAGGGAGGGCGGGAATTCGGATTGGTTGGGTGTCGCTGTCGACACAAGCGTTGAGGATGCAATGGGTTTATTGCATGTCCTTTCAGAATTTGAAACTCTGTAGAGTCTCGATTGTTTATTTATGATTAGGATGTGATTCGTGGAACATCCGGAGGTGGACATCTTGTGAGATGTCTTTTGTATGAATCTGTGACCGTGAGTTGCCCAAATTGAGTTGCAATGATGCGACTGCTCCTTCGATAGAGGAGTTTTGAAAGTGGAAACCAGGTTTGGTATGTGTACATCGTGGTATACTAATGTTTCCCTCGTAACGATGTATGTTAGACATCGCGAGTCATAATAGAGACGTCATTGAATGATATCTACGATGGAATCGGGAGCGATTCGAATCCTTGCAGTTTCAGTTGACTAACTACTTTTGGATTGTTAGCGTTATGTTGTGCCGACGCTCTTTCGTTTTTGGTGGACTGGAAGGTTTATTTCATTCTAGAGTTTGGTGCGAGGTAGGTATCCTCGCGTTTATTAATACGATTCTGATATGGTCAAGAATCGAGGTTATCGCTTCATGTTGTTGTGTAGCCCGGGTGTTACGTGATACACCGGTGCTAATTTTGTAAGGACCCTAATCCTTAAGTGCGGAATAAAGGCATAATAGAGCTAAATAAATGATCAGAGTAGAGTAAACAAGTTGAGTCCATGAGCTTAAGCATTTACATGCCAAAATAAAGGACTACCAAAAGGATTAATTACATTCCAACAAATGAATGTGTCCACTATAGTTTTACGCTACTCCTAGAGTAGGCACTATACAAAAGAATCCTGTCCTTTCATCTACCAAAGATGCTCGTGAAGCTCACTGTCTCAACCCGTTCAAGCCCATCTATCATGCCAAAAAGGTACCTACAAGGACAACCCCCAAACATGAGCAATAATAATCATTCATATTCAACACAATATGAAGATAAAGCGTAAATGCATAATCAATATGAAACACTTCCTGTTTCCCGTGCATTTCAAACGCTTCCCGTTTGGTTGTCCCTGTACCAGAACTCATGAGTATAATCAATAGATTATTTTTAATGGCCAAAACATGTCATGACATCATATACCATCTCAACTGTACCACATATTGGTCACCATTCCCTAGTCTGTCCATCACAGTGTATTTTAAAGCCCCTCGCTTATATTCATATGGGCGGCATAGGATAACCTCGCTACAATGGACATGCGGCGCTCCCACCCCTCGCTTCACAGAGAGCGGCAAATACCCTTTCCTCGCCCCATATGACAACCACGCTCAAATGTGACATGCGGCGCTCCCACCCCTCGCTTCACATTTAGCGGAACCAATACAAAAAGCGGCAAGCATTAAAATCATCACAGGATGACCACGACTCATGGGATGTGCATCCAATAATCATAATATGCATCTAACATCAATATGCATAAATTACCATGTATATGCATCCACAATGCAATACCTCATATGGCATAAATCAACATGTATATGCATCCACAATGCAATACCACATATATACTCGCATCCACAATGCATAAACAATGAGTATATAAAATACATGTTACCGTTGGGTGCCCGTACGTCCACTACGTACCTTTCCAAAATGTGGAATGTGGTTGGACCTCAATTCCTTGGCTGCGTTGCCACCTGGGTTGGTTCTACATATTCACAAATACCAATATTAGAACCCAATAATAGTCCAATACCAAAAATCCCACAAAAATAACCAAAAACACCCTTTTTGGTGTCTCGCGATCGATCGCCATCAAGCCCCGATCGATCGCGAGAACACACTGCCTCGCCCAACAATTTTCATCAATCCGCGATCGATCGCGGAGCTAGCGCCGATCGATCGCGGCCTCGCCGATCGATCGCGCTAAGCTCGCGATCGATCGCTGAGGCTTACTGCCTCAGCCCTGATGCTCGCGATCGATCGCGAGAAAACGCCGATCGATCGCCGAGCCCTGGGCAAGCGAGAATCGGGCACTATTCACCCTTCTCCTTCCCAAATCCAAACAAACCCACATAACTCAACAACAACCATACCCAACTACTCAAAACTAACAATAAACAATATTATATACCCAAGTATACAACATCTAACCAAAATATACTTCAAAACAAGTATAAATTCCAACATACAACCAAACCCACAACAACCCAACAAAACCCATTTAAAACCATACCAAACTCAAATAAAACCTTGCAAAATTAACACATGAGGTACCCATACCTCTTGGGGATCTCAAATCACCCAACAATCTCCTCAAAACAAGATTTTGCAAGAACTTCACTCCACCCTTGAGCTCCAACTCGAAAATGTGAAGGGGGAGAAGGGTTTGGGTGTTGGAGATAATTTGGTAAAGTAAAATAAGAGTGGATGGGGTGGGGTTGGGTATAAGAGTGAGTTTATTAATTAAAATTCATACCAAATAATTTCATGGTGTATAAAACACCCCAACATGATATTTTCCAAAGCATTTACTCAAAATGCACCATAATATCAATTAACACATGATTTCACATAGATTGCTAACTAAGGCAAATAAATCATGCTTCCCATAATATTTACCCAACATGCACCACATGCACCCTGAAATGCAATCCCGGGTCACCCTACCCACATGGCCATGCATTTCCACATAAGGTAAATAAATCTCAACACATAATCAATTACCACATAATTAATCATGTACTCACAATGTAAAGCCAATTAGCAATTAACCATTTCGGGGATGTCACAAATTTCGAGGACGAAATTCTTTTAGTGGGCGATATTGTGATGACCAGGGATTATAGATGTTAATCCCGGAGTGTTAATAACCCCTAAAGTTGTTTTACGTGGCGATTTGGAGTTTAATCGCGGTGTTGGGCCTTCCGGACTCGTCTATTTGGGTAGTTGGGATCGTTGGATCCCGAGGTTGAGATTGTATTCTCATTCCGGTGAAAAACCTATGAGTTGGGTTTTTAGTGTGACTCGGGATCTGGGGTGCTTTGTGTGGGCACCGGTAGGGGGTTTTGGAGTTAGAGAGATAATTTTTGAAAACAGATGATTTTTAATGAATCATGATGTATTTGTGGGGCTATTATTATTTCGGGGTATTTTTGCTATAAATACCAGTTGAACCCGAGATTTTAATTATTGGAACCATTTTTCCTCACCTTGCCTCTCTCTCTCCTCGAGCTGTTTCCCGATCTCCCTCGACCCCCGCCGCTTCAAGGTGTGCGCCCGCCGCCGTCCGGCCGCCATCCGACGCGTCCGACCCGCCATCGGCTTCATCTATTCCAGGCGCACCTTTCCATACCAACAATTTGATGTTTCCTCAAGAATCGCGTTCGGATTTACCAGAAAAGCGCTAGGGTTCGAAATTGAAATCTGTCCGATTTGGGGCTCGATTTTTGGTACGTTTTTGGGGCTTTTCTTCATGCGTTTTTGGGGCGTTTTGTGCTGCATTTTGGGTCGAAAATTTTATACTTTGTGGTTCAAAAAATTTGTTGCCATTGGTTCGAATTTTGGTGTTCTATTTTTCGAAAATCTTGCTGATTTTGGATAAATTCTTATGCTTCACATGGTTCAGCTTTTGAGTCTCTTTGGTGATGCTTTATGGTTCGAATTTAACGCTGATTGCGTGGGGTTAGGGTTCGAATTTTGGGGGTTTTGGCAGGGGGCGGTGATTCTTGTTATTGATAGATTAATTCATGGTTTAGATGAATTATGGTGCCTAATTGGGTTCGATTTGTGATGTGAAGGTTCGAAAATTTATGGGGAGTTCTTGAACAATTTTCGATAATGTCTCATTTGTTTTCCCTCCCTGCATATGCCCTGCCCCGGGTCTTTTAAATGGTTAATTGTAGTGTGTTGACAATATTTTGTTTAAGGGTTGTGCTTGAGCATGGGTTGCATGTTCGTAAATAATTGTGAATTAATTTATCGTGTTAGCACGTCGTCCCTCGGGGCATGGAACTCGAACAAAGTCTGGCTCGAACTAAGGAGATTTAAGGTACGTGCGACGTACGAGCATTTCTTTATATGAGAGCATTTGTGAAATGCATAATGTATTTTGATTGCATTGAATAATTGTGCGTATGGTTATATATATATGTTGATATAGCCAAGGAACGACCTAATCTTGATATCGCCGCCACAAGCGTGCGTGATTTTAGAGTTGCATAACCTCATAAGATATATGGGGTACTGGATGTATATGACCAATGTAGGGCATTGAGATGCCTGAGAATGATCGTGGAATCATGTATTCATTATAAGACATTTGAGATGTCTAAGTATAATGGAGAATTGGTAAAACAAATGCTAGGCATTTGAGCTATCTGTGATTGATAGCGAAGTAGAGAATCAGTATTAGATATTGAGATGTATATTTGCATGAATATTGAATTTGGAATCATTAATTATTGATATTTGAGAATCAGGCATGCGATGAGTTGAATCAATGTGTTGATTTACTGATTTTTAAGATTTGATGAGTTTGATGATTGTGAGAACAGGGGCAGTACACGGAATCTCGGATGAGGACGTTGCCATCCTGGGAGTATCATTTAAAATTCATTAGTATTTACTTTTGTTGTAAATTATGAATTTCATTATTGTGATTATGGGATTTTGTGTATTGGTATGCTCACCCCGTTGGGGGCTGTCTCTGTTGGGGCAGGTGAACAGGTACATCGATGGCTGTGGAGCTGAGCTCGAGCTGTTGATTGGATGTACTCGCAGGATCGTGGTACCAGGGCTTGATGGAGCACGGTACCGTATAGAGTACTTATATACACCTGAGGGTTATATATACATTCATGATGCTCGCATGTGAGCACGGTTATACTTGTATATGGGTTGTATATAAAGGCATGAGCCTTTCTCTCTTTCATTCTATGTTGCATGCAATTAAGGGTAGAATTGCTAATGATATGAGAGTCATTGGTGTATCATGTGGGTGTTGAAACCCACTTATGTTGTCTTATGTGTGGTGTCTTCCCTGGCTGGGAATTTACTTAGTGTTGCTGTATTCTGTTGAATATTGTGTTTTCCCTGGCCGAGATCTATGTTATGTGTTGTGCTTTTGTTTCGGGATAGCTCAAATTATGGGGAGACTCTGCCCAAATTTTTATAAAAGTCCTCAATGTAAAAAGTGGTGTAATGGGGATGGAAATGGGCGAAATCTATGAGTCTATTTGTGGGTAGAGATGATCTTATAACGTTGAATATTAAAGAAATTTTGTAATTGCCATTCAATGCTAAAGTATCATCTGAGTTTCCCGATTGATTTTTATTGAAAGCATGTGCCACACATAGTGGTTAATACACTAATCAAGGGTTAAGGGCTTGGGGTCCTTACAATCTCCATGGTTCTTCTCCTATAACTCAAATTGAACCATCTCAACATGTTTCTTGCACTCTCTAGGAACATATTAACATGTTTCTATTATCATAGAATCCAATTAATAGCATATAAACATGATATGATTCTTCACATGAACATTTGATATTCTACTTCTCATACATCAACACCAAGTACATAATTCAAGTGTAAAACCATGAATTCCTTACCAAGATGGTACAATTGCACTTTACACAACTTCCTAGCTCAATTCACAAGTGAATCCCAAGTTCAAACCAACAAGAACTTGAAAGAGATGGAGAGGAGCTTGTGTAGTGTTTTAGTAGGTGTAAAATGGTGTATTGTGAGTTTAAGCTCACTAATCCCCTTCATATAGCCACTTGCTATAATGACATGACAACTAACATAAACATGTAAATCCAAACTCAAATTCACATGCTAATGCAACCTTAAATGAAAAGCAATGGCATATGAAATTCAAATCAAATGCATAATAGTCCATGTTGCTTGATATGCCACTACAATTCAAATCATTTCTTTGCACTACATCTTGTGCACCATGTTTCATTCTTTGACATATATCATATAGTCATGTCATATATGTGAGTAGTAACCCTCGGTTCAACCCGCACCCGAGTCCACATCGTACCGTAATTATTCCAAATTACGCCATAATCATATGACACGTATAAAATAAATCAAGGCATTAGAATTCTCCCCTACTCAATGAATTTCGTCCTCGAAATTGCATATACAAACATGCATCAATAGATACGCAACTCAACAATCTTACTACAAGAAGATAGGAAACATATCATAAAACTGTAAAATCATACCAGTAAACAAATCCGGATACCGTTGCATCATATGCTGCTCTGTCTCCCACGTTGCCTCTTCGACACCCCGTCTGTCCCACTGTACCTTAACCATAGGAATCACTTTATTACGCAACCTGCGTTCAGCTCGATCCAAGATCATAACCGGTCGTTCCTCATACGACATATCGGTATCCAACTGTACATCAGGTAACTGTAATACGTGACTCGGATTTGGTTCATACTTCCTCAACAGTGAAACATGAAAGACATCATGAATACTACTCAAGGGCGGTGGTAGTGCCAATCGATATGCCAACGTACCAATACGTTGCAACACCTCATACGGACCAACATACCGTGGAGACAATTTTCCACGCTTACCAAACCGTACTACACCTTTAAAAGGTGAGATTTTCAAGAACACACGGTCACCAACTTGAAATTCAAGTGGTCTACGTCGCTTATTGGCATAAGCAGCCTATCTGTCCTGAGCAGCTTTAAGTTTCAATCGAATTACCTTTACTTTCTCTTCCATTTCATGAATCATATCCGGTCCATGTAAGGAAGACTGATCCACATCATCCCAATACAATGGCGATCTACATCGTCGCCCATACAAAGCCTCAAATGGTGCCATCTGTATACTAGACTGATAACTGTTGTTATATGAAAATTCCACTAATGGCAACGACTCTTGCCAAGAGGTATCAGACTCTAATACACAGGCACGCAACATATCCTCAAGCGTCTGTATCGTACGCTCTGTTTGTCCATCTGTCTGAGGATGATATGCTGTACTCAACCGCACTTCAGTTCCCAATGCTGTCTGTAACCCTTCCCAAAAATGAGAAGTAAATCTCGGATCCCTATCCGATACAATGGAAACTGGAATACCATGTAGTCTCACTACATGTTGAATGTACAACTGTGCCATTCTCAGATATGTAAATGTCATACAATATGGCACGAAATGAGATACTTTAGTGAGTCGGTCAACGATCACCCAAATAGCATCGCAACCTAGAAGACGTCCGTGGTAAATGAGTTACAAAATCCATCGTGATATGTTCCCATTTCCACTGAGGAATTCCAAACTATGTAATTCACCTCCTGGTTTATGTCTTTCCGCTTTCACTTGTTGACAGATCAAACACCGTTTCACAAAGTTCAACACATCCTGTTTCATATGTTTCCACCAAAATTGGGTACGTAAATCATGATACATTTTCTTTCCTCCGGGATGTACACTATATCTACTACAATGAGCACGTTGTAGTAGTTCTTGGCGTAGTCCTAATATCGCAGGTACTACCCAACAGTTTCTGTATTTTAAAGTTCCATCGCTTGCAAATACAAATTGAGATGTTTGACCTCGACTTATCATTTCCTTCCAATGTTGTACCTCATCATCAGTCATTTGTGCCGTTCTGATTTTGTCACAAATGTCAGGTTCAACCAATAATGTTGATACCCGTACTAGCACTGTTTCCACATCAAAATCATAACCCAAAGTACAACAAGAAGTCATCAAAGCAGATAAATGAATCATCTCATCAGCTGTATGATGTACTTTTCGACTCAAGGCATCTGCTGTAAGATTAGCTTTTCCTGGATGATATTCAATCTCACAATCATAATCTTTCAACAGATCCATCCATCTCCTTTGCCTCATATTCAACTCTGCTTGAGTGAATAGAAATTTTAAACTCTTATGATCTGTATATATGGTAAACGACGTACCATATAAATAATGTCGCCATATCTTCAAGGCAAAGACAATGGTAGCCAATTCCAGATCATGTACTGGATATCGCATTTCATGTGGCTTCAACTGTCGTGATGCATAAGCCACTACATGTTTGTCCTGCATCAATACACAACCCAAACCAAGTAAAGATGCATCAGTATATAACGTAAACCTGTCATGCTCCGATGGAATGATCAAGACTGGAGCTGTAGTCAATCGATGTTTTAATTCCTGAAAACTATGCTCACAAGTCTCTGACCATCGAAACGGTACTCCTTTCTATGTCAAGTGTGTCAATGGTTTGACAATCGCTGAAAATCCTTCAACAAACCGTCTATAATATCTAGCCAAACCCAAGAAACTACGAATCTCTGGCACAGAAGTAGGTGCTGACCAATTCAACACTGCTTCTACTTTCTTCGGATCAACTGATATACCTTCTTCTGAAATTACATGCCCCAAAAAGCCGACACTAGTCAACCAAAACTCACACTTACTGAGTTTGGCATATAACTGATGTGTCCTCAACAATTGCAATACCATATGCAAATGGTGAACATGTTCTGCCTCACTCTGTGAATAGATCAGTATATCATCGATAAAGACAATGACAAATCGATCAAGGTATTCCTGGCAAACCCGATTCATTAAACTCATAAAGACAGCGGGAGCATTTGTCACTCCAAATGGCATCACCAGAAACTCATAATGCCCATAACGAGTTCTGAATGTTGTCTTCTGTATATCTCCTTCCCTCACACGTATTTGATGATATCCTGACCTCAAATCAATCTTAGAATAAATCCTTGATCCCTGCAACTGATCAACAAATCATCAATACGAGGAAGAGGATATTTATTCTTTATCGTTACCTTGTTCATTTGTCTATAGTCAATACACAGTCGCATTGTCCCATCTTTCTTCTTAACAAATAAAACCGGAGCACCCCAAGGCGATACACTAGGACGTATGTACCCCTTGTCCAATAAGTCTTGCAATTGAATTTTCAATTCTTTCAATTCAGTTGGTGCCATCCGATAAGGAGCTCGTGAAATTGCAAAAGTACCAGGTATCAAATCAATACCAAATTCCACTTCTCGACTCGGTGGGAATCCAGGTATCTCATCTGGAAACACATCCGTATATTCTGCAACCACTGGTATCTCCTTCACATTCCTTTCTCTTTTCTGTCCATTTACACCAAGGGCATAAATCAAATAACCCGCATGTCCACGTTCTAACAAACGCGACATTCGGATTGCTGATATCAAAGGAATCCTTGCCCTCGATCCCTGACCATAGAAATACCATTGAGTTCCAGTATCAGACTGAAATCTCACAATCTTTTGACAACAATCCACAACAGACTGATATTTACTCAATACATCGATTCCAAGGATGCAATCAAAATTTGTCATATCTAATACAATCAAATCAGCTTGTAGTCCATACTCAGTCTCAAACTGAATATCACAATCAGACACACTCTGACAAGTCATTACTGTAGTTCCCATGGGTGTTGAAACATAAAGAGGCATCAACAGTGGAGACGAGCATATATGATACTGATCAATAAAGGCTTGTGCAATAAAAGAATGTGATGCACCAGTATCAATCAAAAGTAAAGCTGGATAAGTAAACAAAGTACACTTACCCGCTATCACAGCATCAGGGGCTGCCTCTGCTTCCTCCCTGTTCAATGCATACACTTGAGCCTGACGTGGTCCTGTCCTCTGTCCTCCACCAGACTGTGGTACACCTTGTGGTATTTGTTGTACTGTATTTTCTGACATGGGTCCTCTTCTCCGTTGTCCACCCACTTGAGGACAATCACGGATCACATGTCCTGGCTTCCCACAACGGAAACAAACTACTGTATCAAACTGTGGACAATTTCTTTGAAAATGTGGCCCTCCACATTTAAAACATTGTAATCCACGTCCACTACTACTACTACTTCCTTGGGACTGTCCCTTAGCTCTTCGGTCATCCCCTTTCCGTGGTCCAAAACGTTTCCCACTAAACCTAGATGAAGATGCACCACCTCGTGGTGATTTAAATGGTTCTCCTCTAGGTCTCATACTGTCAGATGTAGGTGGTTGGGCTTGTCCAACATCTTTGTATACTCCTACAGCAATCTCAGCCATCTCGGCTCTAGTCAATGCTTCTTCATAGGATGTAGGGTTATTGGACATGACCCTAACAAACAATTCAGGCCTCAAACCTTTCACAAATTGTCTGATCTTTGCCTTTGTGTTTACAACAATATGTGGCACATACCGGAGTAAAGAAGAATAGTGTACCGCATAGTTCGATACTGTCATTGTCTCAAGTTTGTAAATTCATCCTCTTTCCTCTGCCTTGCAGCAACAGAGAAATAATGCTCAAGGAACTTCGTTCTAAACACATCCCAGTTAACTGTCTGTCCTTGCGCTCTCAACTCAAGCACTGTGGATTTCCACCACATCATAGCTTTCTTAGCTAACTGGAATTCAGCTAAGCGTAACCAAGCAGTCTTGGCACATGGTGCTGATACAAATATCTGTTCCACACGTTCTAGCCACTCCTCTTCCAGTTCCCCTGATTCAGTACCCTCAAACCTGGGTGGCTGATAACTCAGAAATTGCGTCAAAGTCAATTCTCCAGGTAATAGTACCTGTTCCACTGGCCCTTGCTCAATTGGTGGTGGTGGCACAGGTGCCATTCTTACACTAGCATTGCCACTCATGGCATCCCCAACATCCTCATGACACCCTCTGTCTGTCATAGCTGTAGATCAAGGGTTAGCAATAACATTCACAAATATATAACATGTTAGAATAACATCATCTTCCAAATCCTAACATGATATTACCATTCTCAACATGTTTTCAAGTGTTTAGGTAACTCCTAATACACTTCCTCTACCCATGTTCACCCCGTTCTCGAACCACTGCTCTGATACCACTAATGTGGGGTCCTCGTTACTTAATCCATTATGTATTATCTTAACATACATCTGTGAGTCTGAATTAAGTAATAACATACACTGATTAAGAGTATCTTACTAGTTCAGTTGTTACAGGAGTTATAAAAACCTACCAACTACACATCATATGTACAACAACAACCTACTACAAGATAACTCCTAGGAAGTGGTTCAGCTCGCAGCGGAGAATGACTCACATCCCGTCTCCCCACGTCTATGAGTCCCTACATAAACATTCACACAACATGAGTATAGATAACAACTATCTCAGTGCGATATCAAAAGAATAACAATAATGATAAAGCACAATAAAATCATCAATAGTGAATGCACTGTATCATGCATCAACAAATGCACTATGTCATGACATGTCTCAACAATCACCCTATTCGCACGAGCCCCATATGATATGCCTATTCAGCTCAATATGTCAGTGGAACTACATCACATCTTCATATTAGCAGCACATATCATAGTACCGTACTCATATGTGATAATAGCCAGAGCATATACCCAAACCAGGCGTATATCTCTCAAGCCAAAGCATATGTAGTATATCTATCGTGGAAACGATCCCAGCCAAAGCATATACCAAACCGGGCATATCTATCAAGGCAATGATCTTACCAAAGCATATACACATCTCTATCAAGGCATCCATCCCAATCATATGAAATCCATGTATGTACATGCATATGATACGACCAATCATATGACACAAAACTAACATAAATCATATGATATCAAAATCATAACATCATCATCACATAATATCTATACTCCGTACGTCAACACGTACCTGTACTGCGACACAAACGAGTTAATTAGGCGTCACTGGCTAAGTGCCTCGTTGTCCCGTCCCCTGAGATGATGCTACAACAATGCCAACAATATATCATGTTATCATAGGCATTAAAATCAAATTCTACAAAAATATAACATTTTTCAACATTCCTAAAGCACCGATCGATCGCTACCATTACCGATCGATCGCCAAAACATTCTCTCTCCTCGCGATCGATCGCAACAACTTGGCGATCGATCGCCACAATGCTCTGTTCATAGCGATCGATTGCTACAATTTCACCGATCGATCGCCACACATTTTCACCGCCTTATATTTTGGTTGTCTTCGGCGATCGATCGCCATACAAGTACCGATCGATCGCCGATGCCCAGAAAGTTTACAGCATGGCGATTTTCAAGTTTATCTCCATGGTTCTTCTCCTATAACTCAAATTGAACCATTTCAACATGTTTCTTGCACTCTCTAGGAACATATTAACATGTTTCTATTATCATAGAATCCAATTAATAGCATATAAACATGATATGATTCTTCACATGAACATTTGATATTCTACTTCTCATACATCAACACCAAGTACATAATTCAAGTGTAAAACCATGAATTCCTTACCAAGATGGTACAATTGCACTTTACACAACTTCCTATCTCAATTCACAAGTGAATCCCAAGTTCAAACCAACAAGAACTTGAAAGAGATGGAGAGGAGCTTGTGTAGTGTTTTAGTAGGTGTAAAATGGTGTATTGTGAGTTTAAGCTCACTAATCCCCTTCATATAGCCACTTGCTATAATGACATGACAACTAACATAAACATGTAAATCCAAACTCAAATTCACATGCTAATGCAACCTTAAATGAAAGGCAAAGGCATATGAAATTCAAATCAAATGCATACTAGTCCATGTTGCTTGATATGCCACTCATTTCTTTGCACTACATCTTGTGCACCATGTTTCATTCTTTGACATATATCATATAGTCATGTCATATATGTGAGTAGTAACCCTCGGTTCAACCTGCACCCGAGTCCACATCGTAACGTAATTATTCCAAATTACGCCATAATCATATGGCACGTATAAAATAAATCGAGGCATTACAGTATAATTCCTTGACGATTTTACGCTTTTTGGTATATATTTATATGTTTCAGGAATCAAGGTTGATATGCATAAAAGTGAGGAAAATGGGCTAAAAATGACGGAAAAGGACCAAATGAGCGAACACGTCGAAGGAAGGATAGAAATCACACTTAGGAAGATTTTCAGATGGCGATCGATCTCCATTAAGCCACCGAAAGATTGCGGATTTACGAGAATTGAACAACAAAAATTCTGATCTCGCGTCGCCGCATGGGCAAAAAGAAATCACGACCGATCGATGGAGACTTTTGAACCTAGGATTTAGCCTCCATCCATCTTCCATATCACCATCATCCACCTCTACCACAACTTCATCCTAGGATTTTGGAACAACGCTAACAAGGCAATTAAAGAGACGACTGTGAAGAAAGCAAGAGAAGGAGCGATGATCTACAAATGGAGTCGACGCTGTGAGTTTATTCTTACTTTGAAACTTTAGTTTAGTTTTGTTTTGATTATATCATGCTTGGAATGTTGCAAGACAAGTTTGAGTTTGGTATTTATTTATGAGTATAAACTAAGTTTATTTATCGAGGCTAGGCAAACCTTTGTTTTGAACCTACGATTTGATGATTATTTATTTGATTGAATCCTTATAATTCTTTGTGTATGTTTTATGATTTTTATGCTTTTGAGGATTGATTGATAGGTGTGAATTTTAAACTTATTTTGCTATGACTTTGTATTGATTCCCGGACGATTTTACGCTTTAGTGTATTTCAGGAATCTAGGTCTAAGTGCATAAAAGTGGAGGAAACGAGCTAGTTGAAAATGAACCAAACCGATCAAACACTTTGAAAGAAGGACCTGAATCTCGAAGAGTGAAGATTTTGAACTCCGCGGTCGATCGGCATCATCACGGCGATCGATCACGGAACTGCTACTCGAAGAACCAAGCAGTTCATATTGGCGATCGATAGGCATCCACCCGTGATCGATCGCCACCGTCCAGAAGAATTCCGCGATTGATCGGTAATCCACCACTATCGTTAGCGGATATGAAAAGTTTGGTTATCAAGTCCAGAATGATATGGCAATTGTTGGGAAACGATTTCTAAGTTTTGGTGATTACACACATCTACCGAGAAGAGACATCTACCGGGAAGAGACAGCTACCGGGTAAAGACACCTACCAGATGAAGACATCTACCGGATGAAGACATCTACCGGTTGAAGACATCTACCGGATGAAGACATCTACCGGTCTGAGATACTCACTGGATGAAGACATCTACCGGGTGAAGACATCTACCGGATGAACACACCTACCAGATGAAGACATCTACCGGATGAAGACATCTACCGGGTGAAGACATCTACCGGATGAAGACACCTACCGGATGAAGACACCTACTGGATGAAGACATCTACCGGACTGAGATACTCACTGGATAAAGACATCTACTGGAATAGACAACCACTGTATTATTACTCCATCGGATAAAGACTTCACCGGATAAAGACATCTACTGCATGAAGTCTTTCATCAAGTCTAACCAACATCTACTGAGCTAAAAAGTACGACTGGATACTGAAGTTACAAGACCAGTTGAAGTGAATCCAGCAGCGGATTGAAGAGATAAGACAAAGTAAGTACAATTCCGTCTGACAAAGGTACAACAGAGCGACGAGCACTACGAAATCATCCGTCAGATTGTAAGAGCCGTTGGTGAACAAAAATGGAAGGAAGATAAAATGGCGAAGAAAACAGATTCTACGCTGAACCTTCCATACCAAGAAAGTTTACCGTTGGAAATGAAGTCTATAAATACAGATGCTGAATGAATGAAGAAAAAGAGTTGAATCCACTGACAATCGATTATTCTAAACATTCAAACAGAGAAATTTATCAAGTCATAATTATCTGAAGATTCAGCTAGAGCAAGGAACACCTACTGGTATATCAAAGATCAAGTTAAACTGGTGTACTGCTCAAAGATCGTTCAAGAACACTCAAAGCTTACAAGTGTAATAGTCATTCAAAGGAGTGTTAGATGGTTTACTTTGTAAACAAATCATATACATTGTGTTGCTAGGAGTTTAGGCTAAGCTGTGTGAAAGCCTAAGGAGGTTGTATACTGTAAAGTGTAAACCGAAGTCTTCTAGTGTATCCTTCCTGCAAATGAAGAAGGGGAGACGTAGAAGCGTTGTGCTTCGAACTTCCAGAAACAATCTCTGTGTTCTTTACTTGCTTTTTATTGTTTACTTTAGTTAACTCACAAGTGCAGCAGACATTTGCCGCACTTCACTTAGTGTCTGCTGACTTGCTTATTTGATTGAGAAGCTACTGCATCACTTAACAGTTTGCAGTAATCAGTCGAAGATCAAAATTTGAGGGCAGTGTTTATTCAACCCCCCTTCTAAACACGCCTCCGATCCTAACAAGTGGTATCAGAGCAAGGTCTTCTCAATCTTGAGATATATTAAAGTTCAAATGGCATCATTCAGCAAGATCCCTATGTTCAAGAAGGATGAGTATGATGACTGGAGAATCCGTATGCAAGCACATCTAAGTGCTCAAGATGATGATATGTGGTACGTGATTACTGATGGACCCATGAAGATTATGAAAATCAATATAGCTGCCTCTATCACAACTGGTGAACCACAGATGGTAGAGAAGGAAAGATCTCAGTGGTCAAATGAAGAAAGAAAGAAGGCCAATCTGGACAATGTTGCAAAGGACATTTTGTTCAAAACTTTGGACAAAAATATGTTCAACAAGATCAAAATGTGTCCCACAGCAAAAGACATCTGGGAGAAAATTGCTCAACTTTGCGAAGGAAATGATCAAACAAAAGAGAACAAGCTCACTATGGCATCACAGAAGTTTGAGCACATCAAGATGACAAATGGAGAGACTCTCAACGAATATGATGAGAGAGTGACTGGTATAATCAATGAACTTAGCAGTCTGGGTAAGGAGTTACCCAACAGAGAAGTCATTCTCAAGGTGATGAGAGGTCTCCCAAGAGAATGGGATGTCAAGACAATTGCAATGAGAGAGTCGAATGACATAAACAAGCTAGATCTACATGATCTATTCGCTGACTTAAAAGCTTATGAATTTGAACTAGGTATCCGGGTGGAAGATGAACCCAGTACCAGTCAACCAACCAAAGCTCTCACTGCATTGGAGTCCCTGCCTACTTCTACAGATATGACTCCAGAAAAGATGTGTAATGATGCTATGGCAATGTTCGTGAAGAAGTTTGGGAAATTCATGAAGAAGAACCAGAAATCTTATCAATCATATCCTCGAAGGCAGAGTTCCAAGGGAAAGTCAGAAGAAGAAGAGCGAGTGTGCTTCAACTGCCTCAAACCGGGGCACTTCTGTAAGGACCCTAGTTCCTTAAGTGTGGATTAAAGGCGTAATAGAGCTAAACATGCATCTAAGAATATAAGTTCGGGTTGATGTATTGAGCCGTTAAGATTTACAGGCCTAAATAAAATTTCCAAAAGGGATTAATTACATTCCCAACCAATCGAATGCTAATCCTATAGTTTTACACTACTCCTAGAGTAGAGACTATACAAAATAATTAAGCTTGCTATGCCAAAAGCACTCCTCACTGGCTCACCGCATCAACCCGCCTTAGCCCGTATGTCCAAAAGTACCTACAGGAACAACCCCAAAACCATGAGCATGTATATAAATCATATTCACAATAATATGATCATAATTCAATGCATAAACCATAAATGCGATTCACTTCCTGTATTCAACACATTTAAAAGCTCCCTTGGTTGTCCCTGTACCACAATAATAATCAATGGATTATAATACCGATATGTATGTCATGACATGCATCCATTCCGTGTATACCAATGGCCAATTCCCAGTCTTATTATATCAGTGGCATAATACCCCTCGCGTTTATTTGACAGCGGCATTAATACCCCTAGCTTCGACATATTAGCGGCATAATATCCCTCGCATCAATATGACAGCGGCATTATCCTTCGCTTAGACATATTTGCGGCAAATATTCTTCATCGCTAAATATGACAGCGGCAAGTATTCTATCATCACTTCGACATGAAAGCGGCAAGTATTCTTCATCACTATAATATTATCTCGACTCACAATCATATGCAACTGTAATGCATATCCAATCAATTATGCAACCATAATGCATATCCAACCATGTATGCAACCATAATGCATATCCAACCATTTATGCAATCACAATGCATAATTAAGACCATGTATGCAACCATAATGCACAACCAATCAAGCGTAATAATTACGTTTTACCGTCCGATGCTCGTACGTCTCACTACGTACCTTAGTTCCAAAAGTGGAGATGTCGTGGGACTTTATCTCCTTTGATGTGTGGCTACCTGGGATGGTTGATGTGACTAGAAATAGACACATCTTTAGTGCTTAATTGTCTACGATTTGGTAGGTTTTGATGGATAAATTGATACGTATGCTACCTAATCGTATATTCGTGTAATTATAGGTACAATCGAAGAAAACGAGCTAAAAATGATGTGTAAAGACCAAGAAGAGACATGGACATGACAAGGACTCAAAGTTGAGCAAGAAAAGGGCAAAAATGTAATTTGAAGGAGGAGATCGATTGCCACGAAGAGGAGATCGATCGCCTATGGACAGAAACATTTGCATCAAAATTTACGGGTCAGCGATCGATCGCGAAGAAGTGGCGATCGATCGCCAAAGTCTACTGGAGCTCGGCGATCGATCGCCACTTTATAGCGATCAATCGCCTCAATGGTTTTTCCGAAAAAAAATAATGCAGCGATCGATCGCCACATTCAAGGCGATCGATCGCCACATTCAAGGCGATCGATCGCCGAAGAGTCCGAAAATTTGGAAATTGAGTCTTTTACCATGTTTAAAAGATTGTATCCCATATTTATCACTTCCATACCCTAAAACTCGAAGAAAAGCCTCATTGGCAGCAGTTTTTGATAGTTTTTCATACTCTTAGAATTTTTGGAGATTTTAGATTAATTTGCTTTCAAGTTTTCTTCAAGAACAACGAAGAACGGAACCGGAATCGACAAGCCGGAATCGTGATTTATATTAGTAATTTCTTTTCCTTTATTTATTTAATGTTTTCCATTGAATTTTTATTGATTTTAGATTTAATTATGCTAGGCTAAAACCCTTCGATTCTTGGTTGAAGGGATACCTACTTTTGGATTCAAATGTTTTATGAGAATTTGGTTTGATTGTTGAATTAGATTTCAATTTCAATTTGTTTCTCAAATTTCAAATTCCATGATTGTTGTGTTTGTGTATTAGACCGATCACCTAATATTCAATTGCATAATCGATAGTTTGTTAAGAAACAACTAAGATCAATAATTAACCAGCTGTAGGTGTTATTGAATTCTTAGGAGAAACGGTTGAGTAATCAATTTTAAACGGCTGTAGTTTTCATTGGTTAGATTTATCGAACTCATTAGTTTTGAAACTATCATTGATTTAATCATTAACGGCTGTAGTGGTGATTAGAGATTTGGTAAGGGTTGAATTGAATGCTGTTTTCTCTTTGACTACGAATAAGATGAGTAGGAATTGAATTTCCAATCGATAGATAATTGAAAGAATTCGAATGTTTTGATTTGATGACTAAAAGATAATTTTCCAAAAGTACGGTTACCTGGAAACCAAGAATCGCTTCACTCTCATAAGTTTAAATCATCTTAGTTAATCTCGTTAATTAGTTTAATTATAGAATTTGCTTAGTAGTAATCGTTCATCCTAAAACCCCCTTGTTACTATTCGTTTTTGGCACGAAATAAATTTACCTTCCCTGTGAGATCGATCCCTACTTCCACTACTACATATTTTTGTCATTAACTGAAGAAGGGTTAATTTGGGCGTACACGATAAACGCTACCAAATTTTGGCGCCGTTGCCGGGGAAGGCAATATTTATTAGTGTCGAATTTTTTTTGTTATTTCGTTTTTGATATTTGCTTTCCCGCATTACTACTGAGGTTTGTTGGTGAGTACAAGCGGATCGTTTGATTACAAGGATAATTCATATTACGATCCAGAAATCGAGAGGACGCTGCATCAAAGAAGTAGAGATACTCGGAGACAAGAAGCGGAGGAAAGGAACGATATGGCTGCAAACCAAAGTCTACGCCAACTGGCCAATCCAGATTTGGACCAACAACCTCTCTGCATAACTTTTACTGCTTTCGCAACTAATGTAAGTTTTGAACTTAAATCGGGACTCATACATTTGTTGCCTTCTTTTCATGGACTCGCAGGAGAGGATCCCCACAAGCATCTGATGGAGTTTCATGTGGTTTGCACCACTATGAAACCGACGGGAATTACTGAAGATCAGATCAAGTTAAGGGCTTTCCCTTTTTCTCTAAAGGATGCAGCGAAAGACTGGCTCTTCTACCTACCATCAGGCTCCATCACAACATGGACGGACCTCCAAAGAACGTTTTTGGAGAAGTACTTTCCAGCATCAAGAGCGGCTAACATACGCAAGGAGATCTACTCCATTAGACAATTCAGTGGAGAAACATTGCATGAGTATTGGGAACGCTTCAAAAAGTTGTGTGCAAGTTGCCCACAACACCAGATAAGTGCACACTTACTCATTCAATACTTTTATGAAGGTTTATTGTCTAGTGACAGGAACTTAGTCAATGCTGCGAGTGGGGGAGCCTTTGTCGATAAAACACCGGATGATGCGCGGAGCTTGATAGCCAACATGGCGGCCAACTCACAGCAGTTTGGCAACTTTCGACAGGAACCAGCACAAAGGAAACAAGGGGAGGTAAATGTTTCCAGTCTTGAACAACAACTGATAGATTTGACGTTTCTTGTGCGTGGTATGTCAGGTGGCAATGTGGGAAAGGTAAAACCTTGTGGTATATGTTTGGAGATGAGTCATACAACTGATGCATGTCCATCACTTCAAGAGACATCAGCTGAGCAAGTGCATGCAGCAGGGGGATTTCGGGACAGCCCCAACGAAGACATGACCCTTACTCCAACACATACAATCCAGGATGGAGAGACCACCCGAACTTGAGTTATGGACCGCAATCGATAAATCACGTTCCTCCTCAAGCGCCACAACAACACCCTCCGCCATACAGACCACCTTTTCAGAGGGCCCAACAACAACCCAATTATCCTTCTACTACTGACAGGTTAGAGGTTATAATTCAAGATCTTGCTCACAATGTTACTAAATTTCAACAGGAAACAAGATCGAGGATTCAAACCTTGAATACCCAAGTGGGTCAAATAGCCACTGCACTTAATAGAGTTGAAGCAACCGGATCAACCACTCTACCATCCCAAACAGTGGTGAATCCGAGAGAAAATGTCAATGCAATCACAACTAGGAGTGGGAAGGAATTGGAGGTGCCAGAGAAGATAGAGAAAGAACCAACAAAGGGTGAGGAAGAAAAGGAAGTTGGAGGAAAGACCGGGATAGCACACGAGGCACCAAAAGGTAAGCCCCCTTCTTTTTCTGAGTATAAAGTACCACCCCCTTTCCCCCAAGCTTTGAAAGATAACAGGAAGGACGCTGGACTCAAAGGCTTGTATGAGACCTTCCGAAGATGTGAGATAAACATCCCATTGTTGGACGCCATTCAACAAGTACCTCGCTATGCGAAGTTTCTAAAGGAATTGTGTACTGCCAAGAGGAGTCATCGATTGAAGGGACCCCAGAAGGTTGAACTAGGTGAAAACGTTTCAGCGGTGATACAGAGAAAAATCCCTACCAAGTGTAAGGATCCAGGTATGTTCTCTATTCCATGCACCATTGGTACCACTCGACTTGAATAAGCCATGTTAGATGTAGGAGCATCAATTAATGTTATGCCATATTCCATATATGCTTCTTTACAACTTGGTCCCTTGAGTCCTACTGGAGTGGTAATTCAATTAGCGGATAGATCTAGTGCATATCCTAGGGGTTTGATTGAAGATGTGTTGGTGCAAGTGAATGAACTAGTCTTCCCTGCTGATTTTTATATCCTTGACATGGAAAATGGTGATAAGAGTAGTCCTATATTGTTAGGAAGACCGTTTCTCAAAACATCTAGGCTAAGATAGATGTGCATAGTGGTACCCTCACTATGGAATTTGATGGTGAGATTGTTACATTTAACATCTATGATGCCATGAAATATCCTTGCAATAATGATGATACTGTGTACTCTGTTGATGTTATTGATTACCTGTCCTAGGAAGTTTTTGAGAATACAGGGAAAGATGAACTGGAAAGCACTCTTACCACGGACATGGAGAAGGAAGACGAAGCACCACCCCTCATGGACGAAGTGAAGCACACCGTTGACGCACTGGATGATACACCTGAGCTATCTCAGTCAGGTACTGTTTCTTTTATATCATTACCTGTATCTAATACCAGGATTCCCCCATCTGTTTTGCAGGCACCCAAAATCGAGCTTAAGCCGCTGCCAACTCATATCAAGTACGTATTCCTTGGTGAAGGTAATACACTACCAGTGATCATCTCCAGCAAGTTGGGGGATGATCAAGAGAAGGACCTGATTCATGTGCTCAAGGAGCACAAGACTGCTATAGGTTGGACCATTGCAGACATAAAGGGAATCAGTCCCTCCACATGCATGCACCGGATTTTATTGGAAGAAGGAGGCAGCCCCATACGTCAACCACAAAGGAAGCTGAACCCACCCATGATGGATATGGTGAAGGAAGAGATTCTGAAACTCTTATCAGTTGGCGTGATATATCCTATATCTGATAGCCAATGGGTTAGTCCGGTACAAGTGGTTCCTAAGAAGACCGGTATTACTGTGATCAAGAACAAAGACGATGAACTTATACCCACACGCATTCAAAATGGCTGGCGCGTGTGCATTGATTACCGCAAGCTCAACGCTGTGACTCGAAAGGACCACTTCCATCTACCTTTTATTGATCAGATGCTTGAGAGGTTAGCATGCCATTCATTTTACTGTTTTCTTGACGGTTACTCGGGCTATTTTCAGATTGCAATTGCTCCGGAGGACCAAGAAAAGACCACCTTCACATGTCCGTTCGGCACATTCGCATACCGTCGCATGCCCTTTGGCCTCTGCAATGCCCCAGCTACTTTTCAACGGTGTATGGTCAGTATCTTTTCTGAGTTTATTGAACATATCTTAGAGGTATTCATGGATGATTTTACTGTTTACGGTAACTCATTCAAGGATTGTTTATCTAGCCTTACACTGGTTTTGAAAAAGTGCATCGATACTAACCTTGTTTTAAATTCTGAAAAATGTCATTTTATGGTCGAACAAGGTATAGTGCTAGGTCATGTTGTGTCTTCCAATGGTATAGAGGTAGATAAAGCGAAAATTGATGTCATGCAATCTTTACCTTATCCTACTTGTGTTCGGGATGTGCGCTCGTTTCTTGGTCATGCAGGTTTTTACAGGAGGTACATCAAAGACTTTGCCAAGATCGCTACACCTTTGTGTAAGCTACTACAAAAGGATGTCCCGTTTGAGATGACTGACGAAGGCAAGATCGCTTTTGATACACTGAAGAAGTCATTGACTTCTACCCCTATTATCCAACCACCCGACTGGAACAAGCCTTTCGAGATCATGTGCGATGCAAGTGATTATGCGGTTGGGGCTGTATTGGGACAAAAAGAGGGCAATGCTTCACATGCCATCTACTACGCATCCAAAACCTTGAATGACGCCCAACGCAACTACTCTACTACTGAGAAAGAGCTATTAGCCGTCGTTTTTGCTCTTGAAAAATTTAGATCTTATTTACTTGGTACTAAGGTGATTGTTTATTCTGAACATGCAGCTCTTCGCTATCTGATGACGAAGAAGGAGGCAAAACCAAGGCTCATAAGATGGATTTTGCTCCTGAGTGAATTCGACATCCAAATTAAGGACAAGAAGGGCAGTGAGAATAAAGTAGCGGACCACTTAAGCCGTCTACCACACTTGGACGATGAGCTATGTTTGAAGGAGGAGTTCCCGGATGAGCACCTATTCGCCATAACCGACAATTTGCCATGGTACGCTCATATTGTAAATTTTTTAGCTTCTAATCTGCTTCCCCATGAACTCTCTAGGTCCCAACGAGCCAAGATTCGTAGTGACTCCAAGTACTACGTATGGGATGACCCTTACTTATGGAAGAACTGTGCGGACCAAATCATTCGACGATGCATACCCGAGACAGAGGTAAATGCCATTCTTACATTTTGCCACTCATATGCGTGTGGTGGACATTTTGGAGCAAAGAGGACGTCGAGAAAGGTACTGGAATGTGGGTTCTTTTGGCCCACACTATTTCGTGACTCATATCTTTTCTGCAAGAATTGTGCACAATGTCAACTGGCAGGTAATCTCTCCCAAAGAAAGGAGATGCCCCAACAACCCATTCTCATTTCTGAAATTTTTGACGTGTGGGGCATCGACTTTATGGGACCTTTCCCTATGTCTTTTGGTCATATCTATATACTGCTTGCTGTCGATTATGTCTCGAAATGGGTAGAAGCTACAACTACACGGACTGACGATTCCAAGGTTGTTGCAGATTTTATCAAGCATAACCTTTTCTCTAGATTTGGAATCCCACGAGCCATCATCAGTGATCGAGGGACACACTTCTGCAATCGGACAGTGGAAAGTCTACTCAAGAAATACCACGTAATTCACAAGGTCTCCACTGCCTATCATCCGCAAACAAAAGGCCAAGCTGAGGTCTCCAACCGAGAAATCAAAGCCATATTGGAGAAAACCGTCAACCCGACACGGAAAGATTGGAGCTTGAGACTTGATGATGCACTATGGGCCTACAGGACCGCATACAAGACCCCGATAGGTATGTCCCCTTATAGACTGATTTTTGGTAAACCGTGTCATCTTCCTGTAGAGTTGGAGCACAAAGCGTACTGGGCAGTGAAGAACTTCAACATGAACTATGATGAAAGTGGAGTGCATAGGAAGCTGCAATTGCAAGAGCTCAAGGAGATTCGAAATGACGCATTTTAAAATGCCAGATGTTACAAGGAGAAGACAAAGGATTTTCACGACAAGATGATCTCTAGGAGGCATTTTGAAGTTGGTCAGAAAGTTCTCCTTTACCATTCCCGCCTTCGTCTGTTTCCAGGTAAGCTTCGTTCCAGGTGGCATGGTCCTTATGTAGTTACTAATGTGTCTTCCTATGGTGCAGTTGAGATTCAGAGTTTGGACACCACGGAGACATTCACAGTGAATGGTCACCGATTGAAGCACTATTATGAAGGTGTCCAAGATGAAGACGGAGGACGAGTAGACATCAAAGTGGCTCTAGAAGACCCACCTACCTTCGACTGAGGAAGGGGATAGCGTCGGGCCACCGACGTTAAACAGAGGCGCTGCTTGGGAGGCAACCCAAGGGGAGTTAGTTTCCCTTTTACCCTTTTATTTTTATTGCTTTCATAGTTGAACTTTTATTTTCTCTTGTCTTTTTGCCTTACATTGGGGACAATGTAAGATTTAGGTATGGGGGAGGGATTAGTAGTGTGTTATTGTTTTTCTTATTGCAAAAATACAAAAAAATCGAAAAATTTAAAATTTTGAGCTCATAGCTAGTAATGAACACATGCTTAGAATCACTAGCCCATGATGAAACCTAATTGATATCATGCATGCTTTTGAACATAGGTGAATTGTTAACCTTGGAACACTTTGAACTCTAATGCAAAGTTTACTTTAACTTAGTAGTTGAATATTTTGAGCACATTATTGTCATGGCTTGTGAAGTGTGCATAGCTTAGTGAAGATTGTGTGAATTTTGTGATAGTCTTAAGAAGTCTCTAATACATGCTAGAACTTAACTACATGCTCTTTGAGGCGTATGTCTAGACTACTTGCAAACATGAAAGTGATATAGGCAATCTTCGATGCGTTTGAGCCTTTCAAGCCTACCATGTAAACAAAATCATTCTCTAGTACCTATTTTGAGCCTTAAATGTAAAAGAATGGTAGTATGCTAAGCATACTAAAGACCCCCATTCAACATTTCTTGACTAGCTTATCATCCTACCCTTTAAGCCTAAATGTGATTTTAATCCATACCTTTTAAGGGAGTATGATGTATTTCATTCAAATGCACTTGGGAATCATTGAAGTATATTTGTGAGCTTAATTGTCAAAAGAATGGAATGCATGAAAGAAAAAAGGGATGCCTTGAAAAAAAAATAGATAAAAATATGACTCCAAGGGGAGCCAAGGCACAAAAGAAGAAAAGTGTTGAAATAACCTTGTGAAAAAGAACAAAGTTGAAAAATTCATACAAGAGGAGAAGCTTTTAGTGTGCATTTCATCATACTCTCTTGTTTGAATATTCTTACCCTTTCTTTCATAAGCCAATACCTAGGCCAAGCTACAAGCTAATAAAGACCTACTTGATTTGTGTTTGCAAAGTAGCTAAGATAGTGGAGAAGAGTGTGCAAGTGAGCTTATACTTGTGTTAGTGTATGACTTGAACTATTATGGCTTTGCATATTTTGGATCTATAATTTGTACACAACACTTGTTTATGACCACACACACACGTTCACTACTTCGTTGGGTACGAAATGTTTAGGGATTGAACTTGTTCCACTGTTAACTTTTCACCGCCGTTCATTATTATGCATGTTAAAATTGTTGAGGCATTAAAGTGAGGACAAGTTGCTTTGTTATGAATCTATGAGCCAACCAAAAATATTGTAGTTTTGTTTGTTTACTCGAGGTCGAGTAAAGAGTAAGTATGGGGGAGTTTGATGTGACTAGAAATAGACACATCTTTAGTGCTTAATTGTCTACGATTTGGTAGGTTTTGATGGATAAATTGATACGTATGCTACCTAATCGTATATTCGTGTAATTATAGGTACAATCGAAGAAAACGAGCTAAAAATGATGTGTAAAGACCAAGAAGAGACATGGACATGACAAGGACTCAAAGTTGATCAAGAAAAGGGAAAAAAATGTAATTTTGAAGGAGGAGATCGATTGCCACGAAGAGGAGATCGATCGCCTATGGACAGAAACATTTGCATCAAAATTTACGGGTCAGCGATCCATCGCGAAGAAGTGGCGATCGATCGCCAAAGTCTACTGGAGCTCGGCGATCGATCACCACTTTATAGCGATCGATCGCCTCAATGGTTTTTCCGAAAAAAAATAATGCAGCGATCGATCGCCACATTCAAGGCGATCGATCGCCGAAGAGTCCGGAAATTTGGAAATTGAGTCTTTTACCATGTTTAAAAGATTGTATCCTATATTTATCACTTCCATACCCTAAAACTCGAAGAAAAGCCTCATTGGCAGCAGTTTTTGATAGTTTTTCATACTCTTAGAATTTTTGGAGATTTTAGATTAATTTGCTTTCAAGTTTTCTTCAAGAACAACGAAGAACGGAACCGGAATCGACAAGCCGGAATCGTGATTTATATTAGTAATTTCTTTTCCTTTATTTATTTAATGTTTTCCATTGAATTTTTATTGATTTTAGATTTAATTATGCTAGGCTAAAACCCTTCGATTCTTGGTTGAATGGATACCTACTTTTGGATTCAAATCTTTTATGAGAATTTGGTTTGATTGTTGAATTAGATTTCAATTTCAATTTGTTTCTCAAATTTCGAATTCCATGATTGTTGTGTTTGTGTATTAGACCGATTACCTAATATTCAATTGCATAATCGATAGTTTGTTAAGAAACAACTAAGATCAATAATTAACCGGCTGTAGGTGTTATTGAATTCTTAGGAGAAACGGTTGAGTAATCAATTTTAACGGCTGTAGTTTTCATTGGTTAGATTTATCGAACTCATTAGTTTTGAAAACTATCATTGATTTAATCATTAACGGCTGTAGTGGTGATTAGAGATTTGGTAAGGTTTGAATTGAATGCTGTTTTCTCTTTGACTACGAATAAGATGAGTAGGAATTGAATTTCCAATCGATAGATAATTGAAAGAATTCGAATGTTTTGATTTGATGACTAAAAGATAATTTTCCAAAAGTACGGTTACCTGGAAACCAAGAATCGCTTCACTCTCATAAGTTTAAATCATCTTAGTTAATCTCGTTAATTAGTTTAATTATAGAATTTGCTTAGTAGTAATCGTTCATCCTAAAACCCCCTTGTTACTATTCGTTTTTGGCACGAAATAAATTTACCTTCCCTGTGAGATCGATCCCTACTTCCACTACTACATATTTTTGTCATTAACTGAAGAAGGGTTAATTTGGGCGTACACGATAAACGCTACCAATGGTTCACTTGAGCTTTAAGTTTTTAGCAAGAAATCACAAAAAGACTCCTTTTTCAAAGCTTTCTCCTCTCCTCTTCTTTCAGAAACGAAAAATGGTAGATCTTAGATGAAAGGAGGGGGTTTGGGGACATAAAGCTGATAGAGAAGTGGATGGGATGTAAAGGTGTGCAAGTGGCTCCCTTGCCAACTTACATGGGATTTAATTGTACATCTAAACAAAAGCATGATGTATAAAATACCCCAACATGACATTTTACCACAATGCACCAAAATCCCTATTAAAATCATGCTTTACCAAATATACACAAACCATTTCATTTAAACCATTATAATACCCAATTTCCCAACATGCATAACATGCACCCTGAAATGCTCTACCGGGTCACGCCTACCATGTGACAAGCATTTCACCAAGATAATTAGTCCCAACACATAATGTAATTATCACCATAAAATCACATAAACATAATTAATGCCCAAATTGCAATTAATTATTTCGGGGATATCACAATACTCCCCTACTTATAAGATTTTGCCCTCGAAATCGCATGCACTTACCCAAATCGAAACTAAACATAAATCACATACCAGAGAATAGTTCCGGGTAGTGCTGCACCATATGTTGCTCCGTCTCCCACGTGGCCTCCTCGACACCCCTGCGATCCCACTTAATCTTGACCATCGGTATCATTTTGTTCCGTAGTCTGCGATCAGTCCTATCTAAAATCCTGACTGGCCGTTCCTCATTGAATACATCAGAGTCCAACTGAACCTCAGAAGGCTGTAAAACATGCGACGGATCCAGCTCATACTTCCGCAGCATAGATACATGAAACACGTCGTGAATACCAGACAACGACGGTGGCAGTGCTAAACGGTAAGCCAAGGTACCGATGCGCTGTAAAATCTCATACGGTCCCACATACCTCGGAGACAATTTACCACGCATACCAAACCGAACTACACCCCTGAAAGGTGAGATCTTCAAAAATACTCTGTCTCCCAACTGAAACTCCAACGGTCTCCGCAGTTTATTCGCATAGGCTGTCTGCCTGTCCTGGGCTGCCTTCATTTTCTGACGGATAATCTTTACCTTATCCTCCATTTCCCGAATCAGTTCGGGTCCTCCTACCGCTTTACTGGTCAAGTCATCCCAGTATAATGGCGACCTACAACACTTACCATACAAGGCCTCAAACGGAGCCATCTGAATACTCACCTGATAGTTGTTGTTGTATGGAAACTCTACCAAGGCCAAAGAATCTTGCCATGAGGCATCAAATTCCAACACACGAGCTCGTAGCATGTCCTCGAGCGTCTGTATAGTACGCTCAGTCTGCCCGTCCATCTGGGGATGATAAGCCGTACTCAATCTCACCTCAGTACCCAAAGCTGACTGTAAACCTCCCCAGAAATGAGATGTGAACCGCGGATCTCTGTTAGACACAATAGACACCGGAATCCCATGCAGTCTCACTATGTCCCGGACATACAACTGAGCCATCCTCAAGTATGTGTACGTCATACAGTAGGGGATGAAGTGAGCTACCTTCGTCAGCCTGTCAATGATCACCCAAATGGCATCACAACCCGAAGTAGTTCTCGGCAAGTGGGTCACAAAGTCCATAGATATCTGCTCCCACTTCCACTCCGGTATTTCTAAGCTCCTTAGCTCGCCACTGGGTCTCTGCCTCTCTGCCTTAATCTGCTGACAGATCAAACACCTCTTGACAAATGAGATCACATCACGTTTCATCCGTTTCCACCAGAACTGATCACACAAGTCCTTATACATTTTCCTCCATCCTGGGTGGATGCTAAATCGGCTACTATGAGCTCACTTCAAGATTCCTTTACGCAACTCCGGCGTACATGGAACTACCCATCGATTACCAAGTCTCAAAGAACCATCCTCAGCCACTCTAAACTTTGATGGCTGCCCCTGAAGTGCCAATGATGACCATCTCTGAATCTCATCATCTGTCCTCTGAGCTCTCCTGATATGCTCATAGATATCTGGCTCAGCCAATAAGGTCGATACATGCATAGGCGATGTATCTACGTCGAAGTCATAGCTCAGATGGCAATGAAGTCATCATAGCCGACAAATGCATGACCTCCTCAGCAGTACTCTTCACCTTCCGACTCAAGGCGTCTGCTGTCAAGTTCGCCTTCCCCAGATGGTACTCAATCCCACAGTCATAGTCTTTGAGCAAATCCATCCATCTTCTCTGACGCATATTCAACTCCGCCTGAGTGAACAAGAATTTCAGGCTCTTATGATCCGTATATATGGTAAAGGACATACCATACAGATAATGCCTCCAAATCTTCAGGGCAAAAATAATAGCCGCCAACTCCAAATCATGGACCGGGTATCTAGCCTCATGCGGCTTCAACTGCCTCGATGCATAAGCTACCACGTGCTTATCTTGCATCAGTACACATCCCAAGCCCTGTAGCGATGCGTCAGTATAAAGGACAAACCTCTTATTCTCTGAGGGGATCACCAATACCGGTGCCGTCGTCAATCAGTGCTTCAACTCTTGAAAGCTCTCCTCGCAAGCCTCTGACCAAAAGAAGGGTACTCCCTTCTGGGTCAACTGCGTCAGTGGCTTAGCAATCTTAGAAAATCCCTCGACGAAGCGTCGGTAATACCCAGCCAAACCAAGGAAACTCCGAATCTCGGGCACAGAAGTGGGTGCAGCCCACTCCATCACAGCCTCAATCTTCCTGGGGTCCACTGAAATCCCACTGCTATATATGACATGCCCCAGAAATACTACGCTGCTCAACCAAAATTCACACTTGCTGAGCTTGGCATATAACTGGTGATCTCGGAGGATCTGGAGCACTGTCCTCAAATGTCTCATATGCTCTTCCTCGCTCCGGGAGTAGATGAGTATATCGTCAATAAACACAATGACGAACTGATCCAGATAGGGTTGGAACACCCGGTTCATCAAGCTCATAAAGACAGCCGGGGCGTTCGTCACACCGAACGGCATCACTAAGAACTCGTAGTGCCCATATCGAGTCCGAAACGCTGTCTTCTGCACATCCTCCTCCCTGACCCGTATCTGGTGGTACCCGGATCTCAAATCAATTTTACTATACAGCTTCGTGCCTTGCAACTGATCAAACAAATCATCAATCCTCGGGAGAGGATACTTATTCTTTACCGTGGCCTTATTCAGTTGCCGGTAATCGATGCACAAACGCATCGAACCATCCTTCTTCTTCACAAAAAGAACTGGTGCGCCCCAAGGCGATACGCTAGGGCGTATATATCCTTTGTCAAGGAGCTCCTGCAACTGCTCCTTCAATTCCCTCAACTCTGCCGGTGCCATCCGGTAAGGGGCACGAGAAATAGCGGATGTCCCCGGTAATAACTCAATTCCAAACTCGACTTCCCTAGCCGGTGGGAATCCGGGAATCTCCTCCGGGAACACATCAGCAAATTCCGCTACCACTGGTACATCCTCAACTCTTAACTCTTTACCCTTCCCCTTCGTGTCCACGGCATAGATAAGATAGCCCGTGTGTCCACGTTCCAATAATTGGGACATTTTGATCGCCGAGATCAACGGAATCTTTGCACGAGACCCGTTGCCATAGAAAGTCCACTGAACTCCCAAATGAGATCTGAACCGAACTGTCCTCTGTCGACAATCTACCACTGCCTGATATCTGTTCAGAATGTCGATGCTCACAATGCAGTCGAAATCTGACATACTCAAAACAATCAAGTCTGCCCTTATCTCATTGCCCTCAAAATAAATGAGGCAGTCCATCAGAAACTGATTAGCAACAACTCTCTTCCCAGTGGGTGTCGAGACCAATAGAGACGTGGGTAACGGAGACGTGCACATATGATGTCTCGCCACAAAGTCCGAAGACACAAAGGAGTGCGAAGCACTTGTGTCTATAAAAATAAAGACGGAATATGTAAATAGGCACGTACCAGCTATAACCTCCTCTGGAGCTGCATCGGCCTGCTCCCTGGTCAATGCATAGACCTGTCCCTGAGGTGGCCCCATCACCTGTCCTGCACCATCGGTGGTCTCTGCTGTACTGTCCCACTAGAAAACCTCCCTCGGCCCTCTCTAAGATCCGTCTGTCCTTCCAGATTGGGACAACGCCGAGCAATGTGGCCCGACTTGCAACATCTGTAGCATGCAAAACAATCATGCATCAAATGCGGCCCTCCGCAAAAGTGGCACTTAACATCTCCAACTCTACCAGATCCTCCAAAAGTAGATGCACCCCCTCTCCGATCACCTTGCTTCCGACCATCCGGTCGCCTTCCGCTAAACCGGGAAGAAGAAGAAGTTCCCCTTGACTTAAAAGATCCTCCCTGGGGCCTCAGATTCTCAGATGTAGATCTTTGTGATGAGACTGGTGGGGGTGCGGCATCAGGATAAGCACTCACCCCAATCTCTGCCAACTCCGCTCTTACAAGTGCATCATCAAAGGACGTCGGGTTGTTAGAAATCACCCGATCAAATAGTTCCGGTCTCAGTCCTTTCAAAAAGTTCCTCATCTTAGCATGCCCGTTTGTTGCGATATGGGGAACATATCAACAAGGATGAGTAGTGCATGGCATAGTTCGAGACGGTCATGCTCCCTTGTTTCAAGTTTGTAAATTCATCCTCTTTTGATTGCCTAGCCGCAGCCGAGAAGTATCGGTTTAGAAACCGAGTTCTGAATAGAGTCCAGTCAATGACCATACCTTGGGCCCTCAATTCCATTACAGTCGTCTTCCACCACATAGAAGACTTCTTTGCCAATTGGAATTCCGCCAATCTCAACCATGCCGTCCTAGCACACGGCGCAGACACGAATATCTGTTCCAATCTCTCTAGCCACTCTTCGGCCTCTTCTCCTATTTCTGTCCCCTCAAACATATGTGGGTGGAAGGTCAGAAACTGTGTCAGGTTAAGCTCCCCTGGTAGTAGCAACTGAGCAACCGGTTCTATGCCCACAGCAGGTGGAGGTAAAGGATTTGCCTGACCGATGCTAGCATTCACGCTCCCAATATCACCAACCTCTTCATTAAGGTTCCCCGCATTCATAGCAGCCATGCTGTAACACAAAGGTTAACAACAATTCCAAACAATATATATGCTAAACCGTAAGACAACATGGATGATAATAAGCATGTTAGTATAACAGTTTATACACCAATATGCGCCACATGCATAAACATGCTCAAATGTAAACACTTAGCTAACCATGCTAAGGCTACCCTTCACTCATTCCCGGGTTCTCTAACCACTGCTCTGATACCACTAATGTAAGGACCCTAGTTCCTTAAGTGCGGATTAAAGGCGTAATAGAGCTAAACATGCATCTAAGAATATAAGTTCGTGTTGATGTATTGAGCCGTTAAGATTTACAGGCCTAAATAAAATTTCCAAAAGGGATTAATTACATTCCCAACCAATCGAATGCTAATCCTATAGTTTTACACTACTCCTAGAGTAGAGACTATACAAAATAATTAAGCCTGCTATGCCAAAAGCACTCCTCACTGGCTCACCACATCAACCAGCCTTAGCCCGTCCGCCCAAAAGTACCTATAGGAACAACCCCAAAACCATGAGCATGTATATAAATCATATTCACAATAATATGATCATAATTCAATGCATAAACCATAAATGCGATTCACTTCCTGTATTCAACACATTTAAAAGCTCCCTTGGTTGTCCCTGTACCACAATAATAATCAATGGATTATAATACCGATATGTATGTCATGGCATGCATCCATTCCGTGTATACCAATGGCCAATTCCCTGTCTTATTATATCAGTGGCATAATACCCCTCGCGTTTATATGACAGCGGCATTAATACCCCTCGCTTCGACATATTAGCGGCATAATATCCCTCGCATCAATATGACAGCGGCATTATCCTTCGCTTCGACATATTTGTGGCAAATATTCTTCATCGCTAAATATGACAGCGGCAAGTATTCTATCATCGCTTCGACATGAAAGCGGCAAGTATTCTTCATCACTGTAATATAATCTCGACTCACAATCATATGCAACCGTAATGCATATCCAATCAATTATGCAACCATAATGCATATCCAACCATGTATGCAACCATAATGCATATCCAACCATGTATGCAATCACAATGCGTAATTAAGACCATGTATGCAACCATAATGCACAACCAATCAAGCGTAATAATTACGTTTTACCGTCTGATGCTCGTACGTCTCACTACATACCTTAGTTCCAAAAGTGGAGATGTCGTTGGACTTTATCTCCTTTGATATGTGGCTACCTGGGATGGTTCACTTGAGCTTTAAGTTTTAGCAAGAAATCACAAAAAGACTCCTTTTTCAAAGCTTTCTCCTATCCTCTTCTTTCAGAAACGAAAAATGGTAGATCTTAGATGAAAGGAGGGGGTTTGGGGACATAAAGTTGATAGAAGTGGATGGGATGTAAAGGTGTGCAAGTGGCTCCCTTGCCAACTTACATGGGATTTAATTGTACATCTAAACAAAAGCATGATGTATAAAATACCCCAACATGATATTTCAAAAGCATTTTACCACAATGCACCAAAATCCCTATTAAAATCATGCTTTACCAAATATACACCAACCATTTCATTTAAACCATTATAATACCCAATTTCCCAACATGAATAACATGCACCCTGAAATGCTCTACCGGGTCACGCCTACCATGTGACAAGCATTTCACCAAGATAATTAGTCCCAACACATAATGTAATTATCACCATAAAATCACATAAACATAATTAATGCCCAAATTGCAATTAATTATTTCGGGGATATCACAACTTCATTGCAGACTGTCCTAAACACAAGAAGGATGATCACAAAAGAGGAGCCAAGGATTACAGAAAATCCAAGGAAACCAGAAGATCATCCAGAAGGGACAGAGATAAAAAAGTGTTGGTGGCTGAAGAAACCAAGAGCAAATGGGCTGATTCTGAGTCAGAGTCAGAAGAAACAACGAGCTCATCAAGCGAGAGTGAAGATGAAGAAGTCCACTGCTTAATGGCAAATAATGAGATTGAGGTACACGAGTCTAACCTATCTGAATTTACACATAGTGAACTTACCAATGCATTGCAGGACATAGTCAATGAGTATCGGACGTTATATGAATCCTTTGAAAGCTATAAGTCTGAGCACTCAATCCCAACTGAAACGCATAAAAACAAACTTGATTGTGAACAATCGAGGGAGTTGAACTGCTTAAGGGAAACATCCAGTCTCCTAGTGAAAGAAAGAGATGAAGCGAAGTGTGCTTACCAGAAACTTAGAGCACTTGGAATGCGTCTACTACCGGAAAGGATGAAATGCTTGAGTCTATAAGGCTTGCTGGTGATTTAACCGGCATAGGCTATAATAGCAATGACGGCAGTTCATCTGGTAACGAACCTCAACTGTGTCTAACAAAAAGCAAGGTTCAACCAATGAACTTTGTAAGATCTAGCACAGTATATGACCCTTATGAACTGGTTAAAGAACCTGTTAAAGCAACACTCATCAAGGAACAGGCACAACACAGGGGTATCGGTTATGTAGAACCACTCAAAAAGGCTAAACCGAGGCAAAAGTTCAGAAATGAACTTAAACCCACTGGTCGAGCAGCTAGAGAGGTTAAACCCAACTGGTACTACAACTGTAAGCCTGTCCAGAAGAGGTATATGCTCTATAACAGGAACTACAAACCAAAAGCACATGCATACACATATTATCACACTACACGTTCTAGACCATCACCATCACTGTTTAATACACACACATTTCAGAACACACACCGACCTAAGCTACTCAGGGTCATACAAGTGTGGGTTCCGAAAGGACTAATCCCGCCTGGACCCAAGTAGGATTGGGTACCAATCATGTATTTTCGCTTTAATTGCAGATATCTAGAGTCCAGCAAGTTCGAAGCTCAGAGTGGTTTCTGGACAGTGGATGCTCTAGACATATGACAGGGAATGCTACCCTGCTGTCCGAACTGGTTGACATCTCAGGACCAAAAATAACATTTGGGGACAACGCGAAAGGTAGAACCGTGGGTAAGGGTAAGATTATCCATGGTAACGTTATCATCAAAGACATTTTGCTGGTAGAAAACTTGTGCTACAATTTGATTAGTATCAGTCAATTATGTGACAATGGCTATTCGGTAGAATTCAACCAACACACCTGCACAATTAAGACTGATGATGGTAATTCTCTAATCGTAGGAAAAAGGCATGAGAACACCTATATGATTGATTGGAACTTTAATCAACCTGCCTCCCCTACTTGCTTTGCTGCTTTGAATTACTCCAAAAATTGGCTTTGGCACAAGAGTCACTTAAACTTTAAAACTATTGCCAGTCTTTGTAAACTTGACCTGGTTGTTGGACTGCCCCAAATCGAGTTCTCAAAAGATAAGATCTGTTCAGCCTGCCAATTGGGTAAGCAAATCAGATCCACCTTTAAGAACAAAGGGAGTAAATCTTCTTCTCGGTGCCTAGAGTTGCTGCACATGGATCTTTTTGGTCCTATACCAGTAACAAGTCTAGGGGGAATGAAGTACACTCTAGTGTTGATAGATGATTACTCTCGCTTTACGTGGGTCTTATTTCTGAGTGGTAAAGATCGGGCTACTCCAAAGCTGATCAAGCTACTCAAGAGACTACAAAATGAGAAATCATATGGGATAGATAGAATTCGCAGTGACAAGGGTACATAATTTACCAATCACTCACTCGAATCATATCTAGGTGACCTAGGTATCAAACACGAATACTCTGCTGCAAGAACATCACAGCAAAACGGAGTTGCTGAGCGTAGGAACTGCACTTTGAAAGAAGCTGCGCGAACTTTGCTAGCAGAATCCAATATATCGCAGAGGTTTTGGGCAGAATAAGTCAACACAGCTTGTTATACGCAAAATAGATCAATGATTAATAAACGAGCAGACAAAACTCCATATGAGATCTGGAATGTCAGTAAGCCAAATATTTCTTATTTCCATGTGTTTGGTTGCAAATGCTTTATTCACAACAATGGAAAAACTCATCTCACCGCTTTTGATGCTAAATCTGATGCTGGAATATTTCTTGGCTATTCTACTGTTAGTAAAGCTTTCAGAGTATTCAACAACAGGACTCTTACTGTAGAAGAATCCATTCATGTTAAATTTGATGAGTCTGCAGACAGCACTGAAAACGACTTACGAATCAACAATTTGAGCAATCGACTGGAAAACACAGTCATTGATGATCCAACTGATGAAGAAGAAGAGCCAAATAGAAGGTTTGACTGCAGCTTAGAGCCAGAAGTTCCAGAAGCACAGGAAGACAAACCTGCTGATCAACAGGAACTGGAACCTACTGACACTGGAACCAGGTTGATTCCTACTGCAGTGGATGGAGACAATGCACACAATGAACCAGCCGATTCTCCTGAGCAACCATCCAAAATCACTACAACTGAGGAAGTCAATCCCCTTGGACCTCCGCTCCGGTGGAAGAAGGATCATCCACCTGGGCAGGTCATCGGTAACCCTCTTGCTCCTCTGCGTACCAGAGAACAGATGATCAATGAATTCCTTCATACAGCATTCATTTCTCACATAGAACCTAAGAAGATTGATGAAGCTATCCTAGATCCTAGCTGGGTAGAAGCAATGCAGGAAGAGCTGAATCAATTTCAGAGGAATAATGTTTGGCATTAAGTTCCACGTCCATCGCATCACACAGTAATTGGCACTAAATGGGTTTTTAGAAACAAGTTAGATGAGAATGGTGCAGTAATCAGGAATAAAGCAAGATTAGTTGCACAGGGATACATGCAGGAAGAAGGCATTGATTTCGATGAAACCTTTGCCCCTGTAGCCCGATTAGAAGCCATTCGCATATTTCTTGCCTTTGCTGCATTTATGGACTTCAAAGTCTATCAGATGGATGATAAGAGTGCTTTTCTTAACGGTAATCTCCAGGAAAAAGTTTATGTTGAACAACCCCCTGGATTTGAAAGCCATCTGCAACCCTCTTATGTTTATCATCTGAACAAAGCTTTGTATGGTCTGAAGCAAGCTCCCCGTGCATGGTATGAAACGCTGTCAAAATATTTGATTGAACACGACTTCACCATTGGCGCTGTGGATAAAACTTTATTCAAATTTACGAAGGGTGACCATAATCTGCTAGTTCAGATATATGTTGATGACATCATTTTTGGTAGTACTAACCCAAAATTATGTGAAAGATTTTCTAAGATAATGCAGAACCAATTTGAAATGAGCATGATGAGAGAACTATCGTTTTCCTAGGATTGCAAGTCAAACAATACAGTGAGGGAATTCTGATAAATCAATCCAAGTATACCAAAGAGCTTCTGAAGAAGTGTGGGATGAATACCAGCTCAGCTGCTGCTACACCTATGAGCTCATCTGCAAAGCTTGATTTGGATGAATCTGGAATACCAGTAGATGAGAAAATGTATCGTGGTATCATTGGTTCATTACTCTACTGTAAGGACCCCAAGCCCTTAACCCTTAATTAGTGTATTAACCACTATGTGTGGCACATGCTTTCAATAAAAAGCCAATCGGGAAGCTCAGATGATACTTTATCATTGCATGGCAATTACAAAAAAATTCCTTTAACACTCAATGTTATAAGATCGTCAGCCTAACAACGAAATAGACTCACAAAGTTCGCCCAATACCATCCCTTTTTGCCACTTTTCACATTGTGGACTTTTATAAAAATTTGGGCAGAGTCTCCCCATAAATAGAGCTATCCCGAAATAAAAGCACAACACATAACATAATTCCCGGCCAGGGAAAACATAATACTCATCAGAAAGCAGTAATACCAAGTAAATTCCCAGCCAGGGAAGACACCACACATATGACGACATAAATGGGTCTCAACACCCACATAATACACTAACGACTCTCATATCATTAGCAATTCTACCACAATTGCATGCAACATATAATGAAAGAGAGGAAGGCTCATGCCTTTATATACAACCCATATACAAGAATGTCCGTGCTCACATGCGAGCATCATAAATGTGTATATAAACCTCGGGTGTATATAAGTACTCTATACGATACCGTGCTCCATCAAGCCCTGGTACCACGATCCTGTGAGTACATCCAATCAACAGCTCGAGCTCAGCTCCACAGCCATCGATGCACCTGTTCACCTGCCCCAACAGAGACAGCCCCCAACGGGGTGAGCATACCAATACACAAAATCTCATAATCACAATAATGAAATTCATAATTTACAACACAAGTGAATATTAATGAATTTTAAATGATACTCCCTGGATGGCAACATCCTCATCCGGGATTCCGTGTACTGTCCCTGTTCTCACAATCATCAAACTCATCAAATCTCAAAAATCAGTAAATCAACGCATTGATTAACTCATCGCATGCCTAATACTCGAATATCAACGGATAGTGGTTGCAAACTCATTAAACATGCAAATATAGATATCTCAATATCTAATACCGATTTCACAACCTCGCTATCAATCACAGATAGCTCAAATGCCTAGCATTTATTTTACCAATTCTTCATTATACCTAGACATCTCAAATGTCTTATAATGAATACATGATCCCACGATCATTCTCAGGCATCTCAAATGCCCTACAATGGTCATATAAACCCAGTACCCCATATATCATGTAAGAGTCATCCTACTCTAGTGTCACGCACGCTACAAGCGGCGATATCAAGATTTGGGTCATTCCTTGGCTATATCAACATATATATATATAATCCTCATGCGCGATTATTCAATGAAATCAAATTTCATTATACATTCACAAATGCCCTAATATATAGAAATGCTCGTACGTCGCACGTACCTTAAATCTCCGAAGTCCGAGCCAAACCTTGCTCGAGTTCCATGCCCCGAGGAATGATGTGCTAACACGATAAATAATTCACAATTATTTACGAACATGTAACCCATGCTCAAGCACACCTAACCCTCAAAATATTGTCAACACACGACAATTAACCTCTTAAAAGACCCGGGGCAGGGTACATGCAGGGAGGGAAATAAATGAGACAATATCGAAATTTGTTCAAGATACCCTACAAAAATCGAACCCGAATCTCACAATTTCGAACCCAAATAAATACCATAATTCATCTAAAATGAGAATTAAGCTATCCAAGCAAGAATCAACACCCCTTGCCAAAAACCCCCAATTTTCGAACTCAAAACCTTTAAATTTGAACCCAAACAAGCCCTTAAATTCGAACCCTTATAATTCATCAAATTCGAACACAATAATGGCAGGGAAATACACGAAAATGACAAAAAAGGGGTAAGGGAGGTTACCCAATCGAAAATCGGAAGAAATCGGACGAAATCCGATGAACCCTAGAAATTGGGGATCGACGCCTTCTGCCAAAATCCGAACGAGAAACGCGATGAAACTTCAAATTGACGGAGGGGATAGCTGCGCCTCGACGAGACGAAGCCGGCGGCGGGTTGCACGCGCCGAACGGCGGCGGGACGGCGGCGGGCGAAGCGTTTGAAGCCGCGGGGGAGCTGTAGCAGACGGGAGGGGCGCGCGGGAAGAGAGAGAAAAAATAGGGGCTGAAATGAAATAATTTCTAAAATTTTGGGTTCAATTGGTATTTATAGCAAAAATACCCCGAAAAATTAATAGCCCCACAAATACATCATGATTCATTAAAAATCATCTGTTTTCAAAAACTCTCTCTCTAACTCCAAAACCCCTACCGGTGCTCACACAGCACCCGAGATCCCGAGACACATCAAAAACCCAAGTCTTAGGTTTTTCACCCAAATGAGAATACAATCTCAACCTCTGGATCCAACGATCCCAACTACCCAAATAAACGAGCCCAGAAGGCCCAACACCATCGATTAAACTCCAAATCGCCACGTAAAACCACTTTAGGGATTATTAACACTACGGGATTAACACCTATAATCCCTGGTCATCACAATATCCCCCACTAAAAGAATTTCGTCCTCGAAATTAGCACTGGTGTATCACGTAACACCCAGGCTACACAACAACATGAAGCCAGAACCCCGATTCTTAACCATATCAGAATCGTATTAATAAACGCGAGGATACTTACCTCACATCAAACTCTGAAACAGAGCGACTTACCAAAACCAACCTATCACCCAAGAGGCAAAACGTACCTCGGTGCGATTCATCCCAAAAGTCAGTCCCTCATGACTGCAAAATAACCTATACTTACGACTGTAGATCGGACAGTCATCCTTAGTTCTAATACAACTAGTAAGAAAGCATCCTGAATGACACCTCAACCGTGAGAACGTTGACCTCGTGTCAAACTCTGGAGTGGAATAGACTTCCAAATCCATCATAACGTCAAAGAGCGTCAGCACAGCTCAATGCTAATAATCCAAAAACAGTTAGTCAACTGAAACTGTAAGGATTCGAATCGCTCCTGATTCTGTCGTAGATATCATTCCATGAAATCTCTATCAAGACTCACGATGTCTAACATACATCGTTACGAGGGAAACACTAGTATACATACCAAACCTGGTTTCCACTCTCAAACCTCCTCCGTCGAGGGAGCAGTCGCATCATTGCAACTCAATTGGGCAACTCACGGCCACAGATTTACACAAAAGACATCTCACAAGATGTCCACCCCGGATGTTCCAAGAATCACGTCCTGATCATAAATAACAACCGAGACTCCACAGAGTTTAAAATCCTGAAAGGGCATGCAATAAACCCATTGCATCCTCAACGCTTGTGTCGACAGTGACACCCAACCAATCCGAATTCCTGCCATCCCTTGATAATCCTAGGATTTAACAATCCAAACTTGGGAAGGTTATCGCATAACTCGGAGGAAAACACCAACAAGGAAGTACCTTAACCCACACAAGGTAATCCCTCTTCAAGGGAGTCAACTAACTTCACGATTGTTCCTCATAAATATCGTGCCGTGGAGATTCTCAATTTCAAGGTGTTCCATATCTCTCATCAGAGATTTAACCATCCAAAAAAAAATAGCATAACTCTATGCTTGACAGAAAGGAAATCAATAACTGGCATCCGTATACTCACTGGTATACCTGCCTAAGTATTGACATCGCATGCATACTCAATGCACTTGGCTCGGGTATCTGCAACATACCCCTAAGCCCCAAACACAACCGTCAATCCAGAGTCATTCCCATCCAGTGGAGAATGAAAATCGACGATTGACAACACGGTGTGATTCCCAAAATCAACACCACACGTACCAACTCACCGAATCTTTCAAAGATTCCCAAATAGGTATAATACTACCTTCTTCCTCACAAGGGAAGTGCCATCGAACTCGAGATCCACTAGTCTCGAACCACTGTTCGGAAAAACTGGATACAATAACACCCATTGTATCCCTAATACACGGGTTCCCTTAGATTGAGTCAATAACGACCTGATGACTCTCTTGTTGGTACTTCAACATTGTGAGCTGTCCCAGACAAGTCTCACCAAGATTAAACATAAACGTATACACGTTCCAGTGAGGCATGCACAACCTCAGCCTCAACCTCAAATGACGTGGTGACTGCTAGAGTCCACCACAATCCACATCGTATCACCTTACGATTTGCCAAACTTGGTTCCAACGAGCAGTATAACGGCTCTAGCAAGCCCCTCATGGTACTATACACACGCGGCAGACATCCTAGTCTCTGCCTCTTTAGGTTTACCTCAAACCTACCAACAAGACGGACGTTTCCGTACGGCACACCATACCGTGGGAAGAAAATCAATAGAGTAGTGGGTCTGCACCCAACGTTCCTCTAATGCCGATACACCCTGGACACTCCAATTTCCCTATGTACTTAACATAACCTGATCCTACTCCTTTAGGACCCATCCTACACCCTCAAGGGTTGTGTGACCATGTCTACCACATGTCACATCGACAGAAAGCGAGTAATTTCCTCCATGATTACTCCTGTCGTCGAAATACATGGCCAAAAGCCATTCCAACGAGCATACCTCAAGGGTATCATCACTCGTAATATGATCACCCCAAACGTAAGCTGCGGTACAATCACATGTACAGCGCATCCATCCATTCCTCGAGCAACCCGCTCGGTATAAGGGTCACGTCAATCGGTGCCGCACACACCACCTTGTGCTCGGTACTGGCACCCAAGGCATACCACTGAATACGTATACACAACGCATTGATCATCGTAACGATGATGCATGTCTAATAAGACATCTCCTACACCATCGTCATCGTCATCCTGTGATGACACATGCCAACTCATGGCATCTAAGACATTGTCAACTAGTGACGATACATGTACATCAGCGTATGTCATCCACTATCATGCTAATAAAATAGTCATAATAAAACATGTATATCAACGCATGCCAGATACAATAAAGCTAATAGAATAGCAATATCTCATATCTCATCGCTAACAATATAGCGGCATACATGTCTCCGTCGCTCAATAATAGTGCGTAATCAGCACCCATCGCTCGAAGGCGGCAAAATCCTGTGCTGAGTACATAGCGGCACAATCCCTCGCTATAGAATCGACGGCATGACACCTCGTCATATAATAAGTGGCATGAAACCTCGCTATACACCTGAGCATGAATCATCGTCCACATAATAGCGGAAAGAGGCATCGCTATCTATATATACGGCGGCACGAATCATCGCCAATAATCACAAAGAGGTGAATCATCATCATCGACACAGCGGGACACATCACCGCTATCATCCGTGTCCGGCGGTATAAACCATCGCCAATCAATATAGCGGAATGAACCGTCGCTATAAATACATCTGGCGGAATGAACCATCGCCAATCAATATAGCGGAATGAACCATCGCTATAAATACACCTGGCGGAATGAACCCTCGCCAATCAATATAGCGGAATGAACCATCGCTATAAATACACCTGGCGGAATGAACCCTCGCCAATTCAATATAGCGGAATGAACCGTCGCTATAAATACAAATCGACACAGCGGAACACATCACCGCTATCATCCGTGTCATCACAATGGAATGAATATAAATCGACACAGCGGGACACATCACCGCTATCATCCGTGTCATCACAATGAAATGAATATAAATCGACACAGCGGGACACATCACCGCTATCATCCGTGTCATCACAATGGAATGAATATAAATCGACACAGCGGGACACATCACCGCTATCATCCGTGTCATCACAATGAAATGAATATAAATCGACACAGCGGGACACATCACCGCTATCATTCGTGTCATCACAATCGAATGAATATAAATCGACACAGCGGGACACATCACCGCTATCATCCGTGTCATCACAAAGGAATGCATCATCATCCTTTCTTGAGTCAGTCATCATCAGTTATGTTAATGCTTCCCCGCTCAGTATGGTATACCTCGCCTCCATGTGCCAGCGAGCCTCCCCCCTCCCGCTCCACATGCGCAGCGATAAAGCGTAAGCATTAAAACCTTAACTGTGATCGCCCTGACTCATGGAATACACCTCTTTATTCCACATCACAATATGCAACAACAATGCATAATATGCAACAACAATGCATAATAACATGTATCATAACCGTAATGCATCACATTGCATTCATCATGTGTCACACAGACAAACATGAATACATGTTACCGTTGGGATACCCGTACGTCGCTTACGTACTCCATATTTCATGTAACCTGCAACCATCATGGTTAGCAACAATAGCCATATACGCTATGCAGCAATCATCCAATGCATAAATGCAACCACTTGCAGTCAATACGTATACCAAGACATGTTACCTCGGAAATATCCCTTTACCTGATTCTCTTACAAAATCAAATTCCTTGGCACATAACACACGGAGTGCCAGACATCACTATTAATGCCATCCTATCGTGTTCCACACGATTCCTGCAATCACACTGATTAGCAACACCACTTTTCATATCAGAAAAAGCACATAAACAACTAGTTGTGTCGTACAACATTAATGCCATCATGCATAAGTATGTGCTATCAATAACTTCTTAGGCCCTTAACAGCCCCAATGAGCAACCACTGCTCTGATACCACTAATGTAAGGACCCCAAGCCCTTAACCCTTAATTAGTGTATTAACCACTATGTGTGGCACATGCTTTCAATAAAAAGCCAATCGGGAAGCTCAGATGATACTTTATCATTGCATGGCAATTACAAAAAAATTCCTTTAACACTCAATGTTATAAGGTCGTCAGCCTAACAACGAAATAGACTCACAAAGTTCGCCCAATACCATCCCTTTTTGCCACTTTTCACATTGTGGACTTTTATAAAAATTTGGGCAGAGTCTCCCCATAAATAGAGCTATCCCGAAATAAAAGCACAACACATAACATAATTCCCGGCCAGGGAAAACATAATACTCATCAGAAAGCAGTAATACCAAGTAAATTCCCAGCCATGGAAGACACCACACATATGACGACATAAATGGGTCTCAACACCCACATAATACACTAACGACTCTCATATCATTAGCAATTCTACCACAATTGCATGCAACATATAATGAAAGAGAGGAAGGCTCATGCCTTTATATACAACCCATATACAAGAATGTCCGTGCTCACATGCGAGCATCATAAATGTTTGTATAAACCTCGGGTGTATATAAGTACTCTATATGATACCGTGCTCCATCAAGCCCTGGTACCACGATCCTGTGAGTACATTCCAATCAACAGCTCGAGCTCAGCTCCAAAGCCATCGATGCACCTGTTCACCTGCCCCAACAGAGACAGCCCCCAACGGGGTGAGCATACCAATACACAAAATCTCATAATCACAATAATGAAATTCATAATTTACAACACAAGTAAATATTAATGAATTTTAAATGATACTCCCTGGATGGCAACATCCTCATCCGGGATTCCTGTGTACTGTCCCTGTTCTCACAATCATCAAACTCATCAAATCTCAAAAATCAGTAAATCAACGCATTGATTAACTCATCGCATGCCTAATACTCGAATATCAACAGATAGTGGTTGTAAACTCATTAAACATGCAAATATAGATATCTCAATATCTAATACTGATTTCACAACCTCGCTATCAATCACAGATAGCTCAAATGCCTAGCATTTATTTTACCAATTCTTCATTATACCTAGACATCTCAAATGTCTTATAATGAATACATGATCCCACGATCATTCTCAGGCATCTCAAATGCCCTACAATGGTCATATAAACCCAGTACCCCATATATCATGTAAGAGTCATCCTACTCTAGTGTCACGCACGCTACAAGCGGAGATATCAAGATTTGGGTCATTCCTTGGCTATATCAACACATATATATATAATCCTCATGCGCGATTATTCAATGAAATCAAATTTCATTATGCATTCACAAATGCCCTAATATATAGAAATGCTCGTACGTCGCACGTACCTTAAATCTCCGAAGTCCGAGCCAAACCTTGCTCGAGTTCCATGCCCCGAGGAATGATGTGCTAACACGATAAATAATTCACAATTATTTACGAACATGTAACCCATGCTCAAGCACACCTAACCCTCAAAATATTGTCAACACATGACAATTAACCTCTTAAAAGACCCGGGGCAGGGTACATGCAGGGAGGGAAATAAATGAGACAATATCGAAATTTGTTCAAGAATACCCTACAAAAATCGAACCCGAATCTCACAATTTCGAACCCAAATAAATACCATAATTCATCTAAAATGTGAATTAAGCTACCCAAGCAAGAATCAACACCCCTTGCCAAAAACCCCCAATTTTCGAACTCAAAACCTTCAAATTCGAACCCAAACAAGCCCTTAAATTCGAACCCTTATAATTCATCAAATTCGAACACAATAATGGCAGCGAAATACACGAAAATGACGAAAAAGGGGTAAGGGAGGTTACCCAATCGAAAATCGAAAGAAATCGGACGAAATCCGATGAACCCTAGAAATTGGGGATCGACGCCTTCTGCCAAAATCCGAACGAGAAACGCGATGAAACTTCAAATTGACGGAGGGGATAGCTGCGCCTCGACGAGACGAAGCCGGCGGCGGGTCGCACGTGCCGAACGGCGGCGGGACGGCGGCGGGCGAAGCGTTTGAAGCCGCGGGGGAGCTGTAGCAGACGGGAGGGGCGCGCGGGAAGAGAGAGAAAAAATAGGGGCTGAAATGAAATAATTTCTAAAATTTTGGGTTCAATTGGTATTTATAGCAAAAATACCCCGAAAAATTAATAGCCCCACAAATACATCATGATTCATTAAAAATCATCTGTTTTCAAAAACTCTCTCTCTAACTCCAAAACCCCCTACCGGTGCTCACACAGCACCCGAGATCCCGAGACACATCAAAAACCCAACTCTTAGGTTTTTCACCCAAATGAGAATACAATCTCAACCTCTGGATCCAACGATCCCAACTACCCAAATAAACGAGCCCAGAAGGCCCAACACCATCGATTAAACTCCAAATCGCCACGTAAAACCACTTTAGGGATTATTAACACTACGGGATTAACACCTATAATCCCTGGTCATCACATCTACTTAACAGCCAGTAGACCTGACATCATGTTTGCAGTTTGCATCTGTGCTAGATTTCAAGCCAATCCCAAGCAATCTCATTTCACAGCAACTAAACGCATTCTGAAGTACTTAAAAGGGACTGAGAATGTCGGTCTATGGTTTCCAAAGGACTCCACTTTCAATCTTATCGGATACTCAGATGCAGACTATGCTGGATGCAAAATTGACAGGAAGAGTACCAGTGGGTACTGTAAGTTTTTAGGAGATAGACTTATTTCATGGGGATGCAAGAAGCAAACTTCCATTGCTACCTCTACAGCTGAAGCAGAATACCTTGTTGCTGGAAGTTGTTGCGCTCAGCTGCTATGGATTCAACAACAATTGAGAGACTATGGCTTTGAGTCAACTGAAGCTCCAATCTTCTGTGACAATACATCTGTCATAGCCATTACTTACAATCCAGTGCTCCACTCTCGAACAAAGCATATCGACATACGTCATCACTTCATCAGAGACCACGTAATGAAGAAGGAGATTCGACTGGAGTACATATCTACTGAGCAGCAAGCAACAGATATTTTTACCAAGCCCCTACCGGATGCAAAATTCTCTTACTTCCGGAATATCCTTGGATTAATTGATATTTCCTCTTAATTCGTATTCATTTACTGTTATTAAATTCAGGGGGAATCGTTTGTATGTAACTGCATATTTTCAGGGGGAATTTTGGTAAAAATTTCCTATACTGATGCCTGGCTGGTAACACAATGGTCCACTGCAGTGGATGCTACTATACCAGTAGATGTCTACATACCAGTGAATGTTGCTATATAAGCCTTGCTGACTTATACCTTCCCTTTTTAGCAACCAGCAGGGACGTCGGAATTCAAATTATTTATTTTCTTACTTTTAACTTATTCAAATCCCGCCCTTTTCAGACCCACTGCTTCTGAAAATTTATTTATTTTAAATGGTTTAGATGAACGCCACGTACACATGTGTCCGTTCATCTATAGTACGACGTTACATCTACCCATTATCTTTTAACCGCCTTCTTGTCCGTAAAATCAGTTTACTTCCTTAAACACTTCTGAAAATCTCAAAACCCTAAAACAATCTTTCTCTCTATCTCACAGGATTTTCAAACTTTCAGAAGTCATTCAACATGTCAAAGACAACGCAGCCGAGTTTTCTCACCAACGCTATTCATGTGGATTTTCACTCCATTTATTAGTCAGACGACGAAGCCATGAAAACAGTGTTCCAAAAGTTGGACACCTCTGGCCAAACGCCTACTTTCTACCCGGCGGCTATTCAGGAGTTCTTCGCCAATTCCAGGATAGTTGGCGAAGCTGTTGTGTCCTCTATCACTGGACAACATATCACTCTTACTCTGGAAGACTTTGCAACTCAGATGTGTCTTCCAATGTCTGGGATAACAAATGCCCTCTCTGTATCTGTGCCAATCCTAGAGGCGATGAGAATGGGCTTTTCTGACTCAAGTGAGCCTCTTCACAAACCGCCCTTCTAAGATATTGATTAAGAGCCACTTTTGCCAATTGGCAGATGTAATATCCAAAGGGCTGCTATGCAAAGCTGGATCTTTCGACATCATCACAAATTCATCCAGCTGTTACCTCCCCTGGACGCTGCGTGTCCTCAATTGCAGCTGATGATCATACAAGCCCTCAACTTGCTCCTACTGGCTCGCATCCTGCACCTGCTGCCACTCCGCCTGAGGCATTGGAGCAATCAGTAGGAAATGAACCTTCTGCTGATTTTTTTGATTTTGCTGATCCTTTGTCCATCAAAGGCCCTTCTGCTCTAACAGTACAGCTTGGCCATATGACAACGTTGATCTCCGGGCTGGCTAGTGAGATCAATAAACTCAAGTCTGAAGAACGCAATGCCAGCAATGCTATTGATAGTCATCAGCTTCATACAGATCATCAGTTTGGGCATATAAATCGAGACCTAGACAGACTTCAAACTGCTGTTACAGAAATCATCAATTCGTTCTTGATGCCTTTGCCGATGTATTTTCGAGGATAGCACAAACTAATCTCCAGTTGAAGCAGCAGAATGACTCTCTCCATGCTGCATCTACACTGGCCTTGGAGGAGAAAATTGAAGACACTAAGAAGCACTTGTCTGAGCAGCTGGCTACTATGCAGGAGGCCTTTGCCTCACAGCTTCAGGATTTGAGTGTTGGCTTTCCAAAGCCTATCCAATACCAGTCCAAGTCCACTGCATCTGCTCCCCCACCGCGAAGAGAATCAGGTCCAGCTCAGCGCGCACCTGCTGCCTCTGAAGGTGGACATCACTCCAAACCTGCTTCCCAGCCAAGGTCTCGAAGTCCGCGCCAACCGTCTACCGAACAGCGCGACTTTTCCAAACATTGGTTAGGGCGCAAATAGTATCGTTTTCTGAACCCTTATTAATTACTCTTACCTTTTTACTGTTTTCATTTGACTTTTCCATATGTATCGTCACATCATTACTGTGTTCAATTAATTGCATTCTTCTATAAATAGATGCTTCATTTTTTGTGTTTATACCACACATTCACTCATCATGATTATTTTCAACTCCTTGAAAATTCCTTGGTTTTCTCTTCGAATTATTCATTTTCATGGGTTTATTACTTATCTAAATCAACCCCTCATGGGTTGATTACTTATCTAACCCAGCTCCGTTAAGCTTCAGCGTTTGTATCCTGTTCTGATGCTCCTCATCAGTCAGGAACTACAATCAGGAGTTATCTGGGTGCTGATGACAAAAAGGGGGAAAACAGAGATAGAGTATTTTCATAGGTGAATCCATGAACCATGGAGGCCTGATGAATATACATTTGACTCTCCCCGATCGAAATTCTCCCTCTCTGAAACAAGGTGGATCGAAGCTCTTCCTCTCCGCAACTAGGTGGATCGAAGCTCTCCGGACTACACTGTTTGTTTAAAATTTGTCATGTATCAGCTATATTTTTTAGAACTAGATTGTATTAGGTTAAATCCAGTTATAAGAATTCATCTTAAATGAAGATGAATCTCTCTCAATTGTCCAGTTTGATTACAACTTGTAATCTGCTTATCTTTATAACAAATGAAAATTTCCTTTCCATTATGTCTTCAAGTCTCTTTTCAGGATTCACCGTTTAAACTATTCGAGTATGAGATCGTTATTGCTTAGTTTTGTCATCACCAAAAAAGGGGGAAATTGTTGGGAAACGATTTCTAAGTTTTGGTGATTACAAACATCTACCGAAAAGAGACATCTACCGGGAAGAGACAGCTACCGGGTAAAGACACATACTAGATGAAGACATCTACCGGATGAAGACATCTACCGGGTGAAGACATCTACCGGATGAAGACATCTACCAGACTGAGATACTCACTGGATGAAGACATCTACCGGGTGAAGACATCTACTTGGTGAAGACATCTACCGGATGAAGACACCTACCAGATGAAGACACCTACCGGATGAAGACATCTACCGGGTGAAGACATCTACCGGATGAAGACACCTACCGGATGAAGACACCTACTGGATGAAGACATCTACCGGACTGAGATACTCACTGGATAAAGACATCTACTGGAATAGACAACCACTGTATTATTACTCCACCGGATAAAGACTTCCACCGGATAAAGACATCTACTGCATGAAGTCTTTCATCAAGTCTAACCAACATCTACTGAGCTAAAAAGTACGACTGGATACTGAAGTTACAAGACCAGTTGAAGTGAATCCAGCAGCGGATTGAAGAGATAAGACAAAGTAAGTACAATTCCGTCTGACAAAGGTACAACAGAGTGACGAGCACTATGAAATCATCACCACCAATTCCGTCAGATTGTAAGAGCCGTTGCTGAACAAAAATGGAAGGAAGATAAAATGGCGAAGAAAACAGATTCTACGCTGAACCTTCCATACCAAGAAAGTTTACCGTTGGAAATGAAGTCTATAAATACAGATGCTGAATGAATGAAGAAAAAGAGTTGAATCCACTGACAATCGATTATTCTATACATTCAAACAGAGAAATTTATCAAGTCATAATTATCTGAAGATCCAGCTAGAGCAAGGAACACCTACTGGTATATCAAAGATCAAGTTAAACTGGTGTACTCTCAAAGATCGTTCAAGAACACTCAAAGCTTACAAGTGTAATAGTCATTCAAAGGAGTGTTAGATAGTTTACTTTGTAAACAAATCATATACATTGTGTTGCTAGGAGTTTAGGCTAAGCTGTGTGAAAGCCTAAGGAGGTTGTATACTGTAAAGTGTAAACCGAAGTCTTCTAGTGTATCCTTCCTGCAAAGGAAGAAGGGGAGACGTAGAAGCGTTGTGCTTCGAACTTCCAGAAACAATCTCTGTGTTCTTTACTTACTTTTTATTGTTTACTTTAGTTAACTCACAAGTGCAGCAGACATTTTCCGCACTTCACTTAGTGTCTGCTGACTTGCTTATTTGATTGAGAAGCTACTGCATCACTTAACAGTTTGCAGTAATCAGTCGAAGATCAAAATTTGAGGGCACTGTTTATTCAATCCCCCCTCTAAACATGCCTCCGATCCTAACAGCAATCGATCGGGAACTTACGGCGATCGATCGCCGAGAAGAATTTTCAGAAGAAAAAAAATACCTTGTTGAGTTTGGTCAATTGAGGACACTTCCATCCAACTCCTCTCTTATATATATCGGACCTAGGGCACAAAAATAGGTTGTTGAACACCTTATTCCACACCACATAATAGCTTTTCATCCCTCATCCATCATCCACACACCATATGAAAAATCCTTGAAGTGCAAGGAAGGAAGCAAGAGAAGGAGATACGTTGCAACGCACGGAGTAGATGCCTATCGTTTATCGTACTTCTAAACCTTTGTTTTTTTGAATATTTTAGAATTCATGATGTGGATTTGGTTGAGAAACACTTTTGCATCTTGTTATTTTGATTTAAACATGAACTAAAGTTTTTTTTATCAAGATTATGGGAAAAAAGAAAAAAAAAAGTATACCAAGTAACCAAAATTCGAAATTAAACAAACACAAAAAAAAAAAATTGGCTATTTATGGCGATCGATCACCAAAACACTCTATTTTTTTTCTTTTTTTACGAACGCGTTGTTATCGCGATCGATCACCAAAACACACTACCCGATTTTTTATTTTTTTTTTGTGTTCGTTTATTTTTGATTTTTTGTTACTTGGTATACTACATTTGTTTTTCTCTTTTTGGTTGATCTGTACAGGCAGTCATCTTCTTGGTGCATGCTAAGGAGCAGCCAACCCATACTCGAGCCTATTGACCCTGAAATTGAGCAAACCTGTCTTAGGAGATTACGGGAAGCTCGAGCGATGGCGGGCAACAATCGAGAAGGAGATGGAAATAATGAAGAACAAAATGAGGACCAAGCACAAAATCAAAGATCTATGATGGACTTTGCACAACCCGCTTTCCATGGATCATTGTCAAGCATAACGAGGCCAAGTATTCAAGCTAATAACTTTGAGATAAAGCCTGCAATAATTCAAATCATCCAGCATTAAATACAGTTTGGGGGAGCGGCCACTGATGACCCAAATGCTCACATCTCCAACTTCCTGGAGATTTGTGACACATTCAAACAGAATGGCATTTCTGACGACGCCATCAGGTCACCTTTATTCCCATTTTCATTGAAAGATAAAGCTAAAGCTTGGTTAAATTCTTTACCTGCAGGATCAATTACTACTTGGGAGGGGATGACACATGCTTTCTTGTCTAAATATTTCTCACCTTCCAAAACTGCGAAGATGCGAAACGATATCACCATGTTTGGGCAATATGATCCTGAAACTTTATATGAGGCGTGGGAACGTTTTGAGGATTTACTTAGGAGATGCCCACATCATGGTCTTCCGGTTTGACTCCACGTACAAACTTTTTATAACGGTTTATTTATGCTAACCGTTCTATGATTGATGCAGTCTTAGGAGGATCCATTATGCGAAAAATGCAGAAGCAGCCTATGAACTTTCGGAGGAGATGACTTCTAATAGCTATAAATGGCAATCGGAGAGGAATGTGCCAAAGAAACCAAGTGAAGTTCATCAGATTGACGAAATACTGCAATTTTGGCCCAGCTAGAAGCATTGAACAAAAAGTTGGATAGAATGGTGTGACAGTGATGCAAGCTCAAGTTATCATTTGTGACTTATGTGGAAGCAATCATCCAAGCATCGAATACCAGGCAGGTAATCCATTCACTCAGCCTAATGAATCTGCTAATTTGGTAGGAAACAGACATCCCCAATAATTCTTACTCGAACACTTACAACCCGGGATGGAGGAATCATCCAAATCTGTCATGGTCCAACCAAAAGAATGTGTTGAACCAAAAACCACCACCGGGATATGTACCTAAGCCGAGTATGGAGGAGCTTATGACCAAGTTCATATCATCAACAGAAACTAGGATGAAAAATCAAGATGCATCTATAAAGAACTTGGAAGTACAAGTTGGGCAACTTGCAACATTGATTTCCGGATGAACTCAAGGTACACTACCAAGTGATACAGTGAATAATCCGAAGGAGCAAGCAAATGACATAGCACAGAGCAATGGAAAAGAGCTAAGACCGCAGACTGAAGAAAAAAGGAAAGTCTTGGAAACACCAAAGAAGACAAGGGTAAGACCGAGGAAAAGGCAACAGACAAAGGTAAGAATTATAACACCACACCGATCACACACACCAATAAGGTAATAATTCCTCCCCCATTTCCCGCCGCATTAAAAAGAGCTGAGATGGATGCTAAATTTGGTATGTTTCTTGAGATATTTAATAAAAATTGCATATTAATATATCATTCGCTGATGCTCTACTTCAAATACCTAGTTATGTTAAGTTTTGAAGGAAATTCTTTCTAACAAGCGGAAGTTGGGCGAGTATGAAACGATAAGTTTAACGGAGGAGTGCTCAACAACTGTGCAAAACAAAATGCCTCCAAAGTTAAAGGACCTTGAGAGTTTTACTATACCTTGCACTATAGGATCAATTTCATTTACTAAATCATTGTGTGATTTGGGTGCGAGTATTAATCCGATGCCATTTTCCATTTTCATGAGGTTGGAACTAGGAGAGCGAAAACCTACTAAAGTTTCATTACATTTGGCGGATATATCTATCACGTACCCCGGGGGATAATTGAAGATGTGCTAGTCAAAGTGGACAAATTCATAATCCCCATTGATTTTCTTGTGCTGGACATGGAAGAGGACACGAAGACACACTGATCTAGGGCCGGACGTTCCTAGCAAAGGGAAAGGCAATCATAGATCTTCAACAAGGGAAGTTGATCCTCCGAGTATGGGAGGATAAAGTAGTGTTTAATGTCCTTAAAGCACTTCAACGCCCACACGACGAGCACATGTGTTTTACTGTTGATATTATTGATGTGTTGACTGTTGATGTGTTGCAAGGTACATTCAAGGATAAACTGGAAGCATGCCTTGTGGAAGACGATAAACAACATGATAAGGAAGAAACTGAGAATATTGCTTATTTGAACAACACCATTCCTTACATGAAACGAGCTACTGAAAATCTTGGAGAATTGGGACAAAGGGACATTAAGACTCAAAGACCATCCATCGAAGAACCACCCATTCTTGAACTCAAGCCTCTCCCATCACATCTCAAGTATATATTTTTAGATGCAAAAAATTCATTGCCAATCATTATTTCTTCATCTTTGACAGCTGAAAACGAGGAGAAGCTTCTTAAAGTCCTTAGGGAGCACAAGAAGGTGTTTGGATGGAAGATAGCTGGCATTACAGGAATTAGTCTGTCGGTGTGCATGCATAAAATTCTGATGGAGAACGCGTTCAAGCCAGTGGTACAACCACAACGTCTTCTCAATCCAAAAATGCAAGAGGTAGTCAAAACGGAGGTCATTAAGCTAATGGACGCAGGTATTATCTGTTGGGATATGCCCTAAGACAAGTCATTAGATGATTGTTTAAGACATACAATGTTTATGGATTTATGAATGGCAATTCATTATTGTATATTATTCTTTTAACTGTGCATTGTGAATTAATATATATGTTAATGTCCTTAGAATAATATTGTATTATTCTTAAAGATGTTCCTAGTCAAGTATTATCATGAAAGGGATAATGATAATACGTAGAGACTAGTATATGTTGATCGATGAATTGTTCATTGATATGAGATATCAAATCAACATATGGGTACATGTTAGAGAACGATGTACTGAACAGACCCACCATGAGAATGCAACATGGATAGTTATATGATCGTCATATGCAATTCTCATAGTGATAATAATGTATGTAATCCTTACGACTTGTGATCATCAGAGATCCCAACATAAGGAGTTATGTATCTTGATATCGTCAAACGTTACCCGTAACAGGGTATGCTATAAAGGCGACTATTGGATACACTACGAATTATGTAGAGGGATGTTGACTGATCGAGATAGGATTTGTCCCTCCTATATAACAGGAGATGTGTTTGGCCCTTGATCAAGTGAGAACTAAAATGCATGGCCATGCTCGAATGAGTCGATATGAGATATCGAGCTTATTCGTTTATTCTAGTTCTACTTGGGGATCAAGAAATAAAGATTGGATATACGAGTATGACTATTCCATGACTCGTGTTCAATCTAAACACAAAGGACAAAGGGATTAAGTTACATGATTAATATTATCACAAGTTATAAAGGTTATGTCGAGTCATTGACATTCTCGTAATTTGGGTAGCATCGATGTGTTGCTAGATACCGCTCGATGCTTGCGACATAAAATGAGATTTTATGTCACTGCCAACATTACGAGATCCTATCGGGTCGCACAAAAGATTAAATCGAGAAGGGAAATTAAATTCATGAGATGAATTAAATAACTAAGAGGAGTCTTAATTAATAATCATAAGGATTAATTAAATCATGGGCTTAAGCCCATGAAGCTTTAAGAAAGCCTTTAATTAATCATATTTAATATGATAGCAAGGTGTTTAATTGGAAGACAATTTTTATAACTCAAAACCTACATCAAAATAGAAGCACACGGCCGCCAACATTCTTGAGCTCTCGGCTTCTTGTAGCCGTGTGGTTCAAAGTGTGATAAGGGGCCATCCTTTGATTAAGAATCAAGTGTGTTTCGTGTATTGGTTTAAGAACAAGTCTAGCAACTTGTTATTAAACTATTCCTTCAATCGATTTGATCGTGTGGATACCGTTGAGGCAAAACCATTCGTGTTTTGCTATTGACTCGGAGAAGGCGTAGGACGTGGTGCAGCTCCGTGGATTCGGCTTCAAACACGCTACAAGGGTAAGACACTTGTAATTCTCTAATCCGATATGAATCCCTATGTATAGATCGCTGGTTTGTAATCCCAAAATTTTATTCCGCTGCGTTGTATGCTCATGGGGTTACTTACAGTGGTATCAGAGCCAGGTTCAAGGCTCATATCGGATTTTATGTGGTTAAATAGTTTAATCATGTTAGAATTAATATTGCATGCTATTTAAAACTGTATTTTCATATATGATATGGAAAAATTGATTTTGTGAAGATCATCGTATGATAATATATATGATATAATTGACGGATCGAAATATATGATAATTCGTGATCAAAAACCGGAACATGGCTCGTGTAGGCTCACGGCCGAGGCCACCAAGGTGCTAGGGTTTCGAACCCTAGTCACCATGGCTCGGCCGCCGCTACAAAGTGGCTAGGGTTTTGAACCCTAGTCAAATTGGCCTCTCGGCCGCCGCCTAAGAGCTAGGGTTCGGACCCTGGCTCGAGCATGGGTCAAGCCGTCGCACTATCTAGGGTTTTGAACTCTTTTGGCTCGATAAAGTATTGAGAAGGTGCAAGTTGGCTCGATAGAATCAAGATGGTGCAAGGCGGCTAGGGTTTTGAACCCTAGCAGCGCCGCGCCCAAGCCGCCGCATGGACCATGGCTCGGTCATGGGCTAGGGTTTCGACCCTAGGCCCACTATTGGTCCAGCCGTGGGTTTTGGTTCGAATCATGGTGGTTCGTGTTTTAGTCGCTTTAGTTCGTGGCATGTGATGTCCCGAGCGTACGATAATTTTTCAAAAATTATTTTACAGTTTTAATTAGAATTAAATTTAAATTGTTTAGAATTTAATTAATTAAATGTTAATGCATGCTTTATGTGTTGTTTGAGCATGGTGCGTGGTTATAGCCCTTTGACCTATTAGATAGGATTTGTGAATGATTGTAATTTATAATACGACCTGCGTGTCGTGCCTTTCTCTATTTCATTCTAAATGTTATCCCTCCCCTATGTTCCCCTCGAATGTGAATCGAGGAATTCTATATCTTGTAAAATAGTGTAGTTTATTTTATTGATGGTGATCAATGAAGATGGAGCATCGTGCCGGGATGAGGAGGCCATTCACAAATTGGAGCCAAAGGAAGGTGCTTATGTAGTTACCTTAGGTTGACTCATAGGAGTTTCTCATTGGCTTGAGAAACTCATTAGTAGGGGCTATAACCATGTCACGTTTTAATTATGTATGTTGATGCATGATTTATCTTATGTTTTAGTTTGATAATAGTATTACACATATATGTAGATATGTATACAACTATATGTAGTGGACATATTTTAAATTATCAAATTAATCATGAGATCAATAAATCCCTCTAAAATATTAAGTTTTAGATGCCTTCCAAATAAAAGTACTCGTCAATAACTTCGATTGTACATGTGTGGGTTTGCCAAAGCAAAGCACCGTGGCAATCTTAGTAAGGCGCGAAAGGATAAAAGTGATATCCGTCATACTTTAATTGGGTACGACTTAACTAGGTTATCTCAATAGGATTGGGAACCTAGAGGCATGGGTTGGATTATAATTCATTTGATGAATTGAACAAAGTGTTGTTCGTCCAACTATCCAAGAATTATATGTGATGTAATTGACAAAGTGTTGTCTACCTAAATAACCGAGTCTTGGGCGATTAGCCAAAGCTAACTCAAGATTAAGTGAAATATGGATCTTGGCCCACTAAAAGTTTCGAGGGTTGATATTTTTCAAATAAAATAGTGGGAGTATCATTTAATATAAGACCATGTTAAATGATTTAAATCATAAACTTATTTTGCATATTTATATTGTAGATATCCATGGCAACTACAAACGTTACTAGCACTTTATCACTGCGATCGGTCCTTGAGAAGGACAAATTAAATGGGACAAATTTCCTAGACTGGCATAGGAACTTGAGGATAGTCCTCAAACAAGAAAAGAAACAATATGTTCTAGAGGAACCCTTGCTCGCTGAGGAACCTCCCCTAACAGCTACAAGAGCTGAAAAAGATGCTTACAAGAAGCATCAGAGTGACGCACTTGATGTTGGGTGCCTCATGCTTGCCACTATGAACTCTGAGCTTCAGAAGCAACATGAGGAAATGGAGGCGTTCGATATGATCGAACACTTAAAGCAGTTGTACCAACAGCAAGCTAGACAAGAGAGGTATGACGTCTCTAAAGCGTTATTCCAGTGCAGGATGGTAGAAGGAAGCTTAGTTGGAACTCATGTGCTCAAGATGATTGGGTACATTGAGAATCTGGACAAGCTAGGTTTTCCATTGGACCAAGAGTTGGCCACCGATGTAATCTTGCAATCGTTGCCGGAGAGCTTCAGTCAATTTGTAGTAAATTACAATATGACTGATATGGAAAAGACTCTACCACAATTGCTTGGTATGTTGAGAACATATGAAGCAAATACAAAGAAGACTAAGGCCACAAATGTTCTTATTGTGAATAAGGGCAAAGGAAGGGCCAAAGCTAAAGGCAACAAGAAAGCAAAGAAAGTCTTTGCTAAATCTAAGCCAAAGTCTTCTGCACTAAAGCCAAAGGGAGGGATAGCAAAGGAAGGGAACTGTTTCCATTGCGGTGAGACCGGCCATTGGAAAAGAAACTGCAAAGTATATCTGGAGGATCTAAAGAAAGGAAGTGTGACTTCCGCTTCAGGTATTTTTGTTATAGAAGTCAATTTATCTACTTCTTCATCTTGGGTATTAGATACTGGATGTGGATCTCACAGTTGTGTAAATGTGCAGGATCTCAAAAGGAGTAGGGCATTGGCAAAAGGTGAAGTTGATCTCCGAGTTGGAAATGGAGCAAGAGTTGCTGCATTAGCTATAGGAGATTATCATTTAGCTTTACCTTCTGGTTTATCGTTGATTTTAAAAGACTGTTATTTTGTGCCTTCAATTACTAAAACCATTATATCTATTTCTTGTTTGGACAAGTATGGTTTTTCATTTATAATAAAGGACAATTGTTGTTCTATTTATTTAAATGATATGTTTTATGCTGATGCACAAATGGTGAATGGTCTTTATGTATTAAATCTTGATATACCTATCTATAACATAAATACTAAAAGGATTAAAAATAATGATTGTAATCCGACTTATCTCTGGCACTGTCGCTTGGGCCACATAAACGAGAACCGCATATCTAAACTTCATAAGGATGGAGTATTAGATTCATTTGATTTTGAATCATATGAAACATGCGAATCTTGTTTAATGGGCAAGATGACTAAAGCCCCTTTCAAGGGACATGTTGAAAGGGCAAATGTTTTATTGGGACTAATACATAGTGATGTATGTGGACCAATAAGTACACAAGCTAGAGGTGGTTTTCAATACTTCGTTACATTTACTGATGACCTCAGTAGATATGGGTATGTGTACCTAATGAAACATAAACATGAAACCTTTGAAAAGTTCAAAGATTTCAAGAAGAAGTACAAAACCAACTTGGCAAAAGTATCAAAATCCTTCGATCAGATCGAGGAGGAGAATACTTAAGCCAAGAGTTTCATGACTATCTAAAGGAGTGTGGGATAGTCCCACAACTCACTCCTCCGTATACTCCACAATGGAATGGTGTATCCGAGAGGAGAAATCGAACCTTGTTAGACATGGTTAGATCAATGATGAGTCATGCAGATCTTCCGATATCATTTTGGGGACACGCTCTAGAAACAGCGATTTTCTTACTGAACCGTGTTCCATCTAAATCAGTGGAAAAGACACCATATGAGATATGGACTGGGAAGCGTCCTAGTATGTCTTTTATGAAGATTTGGGGTTGTGAGTCTTTCGTTAGACGTCACGCCACTAACAAACTTGGACCCAAATCTGATAAGTGTTTATTTGTGGGGTATCCTAAGGAAACGAAAGGATACTATTTCTACTATCCCACCGAGAACAAAGTGGTTGTTGCTCGGACTGGTGTATTTCTTGAAAGAGAATTTATTTCTAGAAAAACCAGTGGGAGAAAAATAGAACTTAGTGAAGTTCAACCACAAGAAAACACTGAACCTGAAATTGAGATGGAAACAGAGCAGGCACCACAAACTGTTGTGGAAGAAGCACCTGCTCAAGAGACACAAGCCCAGCGTAGGTCTGTAAGAGTACACCGGGAGCCAGAGAGATATGGATTTCTTGTGACTCAACAAGGTGACTTACTACTTATTGATGAGGATGAGCCGTCATCTTATCAACAAGCTATAATGGGCAATGATTCTGAGAAATGGCAAGAAGCCATGAAATCTGAGATGGAATCCATGTATGCAAACCAAGTATGGACTTTGGTTGATCCACCTGAAGGGGTACGACCCATAGGGTGCAAATGGATTTTCAAGAAAAAGACCGATATGGATGGTAATGTACAAACCTATAAAGGTCGGCTGGTTGCAAAAGGATTCAAACAAATTCATGGTATTGACTATGATGAAACCTTTTCACCAGTGGCCATGGTTAAATCCATAAGGATCTTACTTGCAATAGCTGCATTTCATGATTATGAAATCTGGCAGATGGATGTCAAAACAGCTTTCCTTAATGGAAATCTGCTCGAGGATGTGTACATGACACAGCCCGAGGGTTTTGTCGATCCAAAGGATGCTGGAAAGATATGCAAGCTACAACGATCCATTTATGGATTGAAGCAAGCTTCTCGGAGTTGGAATCTTCGTTTTGATGATGCAATCAAAGAGTTTGGTTTTATCAAAAATGAAGATGAACCTTGTGTCTACAAGAAGGTCAGTGGGAGCGTAATCATTTTCCTAGTGTTGTATGTAGATGACATACTTCTTATTGGAAATGATATCCCTGCCTTGCAATCTGTAAAGATTTGGCTAGGGAACTGCTTTTCGATGAAAGACTTAGGAGAAGCTACCTATGTGTTAGGAATCAAGATCTATAGAGATAGATCGAGAAGGCTTCTTGGTCTAAGTCAAAGTACATACATAGACAAGGTGCTTAAAAGGTTTAGCATGCAAGAATCCAAGAAAGGATTCGTGCCTATGACACATGGTATTTATCTCTCGAAGGAACAGTGTCCTTCAACACCAGATGAGAGACAACGCATGAGTAAGATTCCATACGCATCAGCTATTGGATCTATCATGTATGCCATGATATGTACTCGTCCCGATGTATCGTATGCTTTGAGCATGACGAGCAGATATCAAGTTGATCCAGGTGAAGGTCACTGGATTGCTGTCAAGAATATCCTAAAGTACTTGAGAAGGACTAAGGATACATTCTTGATTTATGGAGGTGAGGAAGAGCTCAATGTAATGGGTTACACTGATGCAAGCTTCCAAACCGACAAAGATGATTTTTGATCGCAATCTGGATATGTGTATTGCCTAAATGGAGGTGCTGTGAGCTGGAAGAGTTCAAAGCAAGAAACAGTAGCCGATTCTACAACGGAAGCTGAGTATATTGCTGCCTCGGATGCAGCAAAGGAAGCTGTTTGGATGAGGAAGTTCATTTCTGAACTTGGAGTGGTGCCTAGCATTAAAGATCCGATAGAACTCTATTGTGACAACAATGGAGCGATCGCATTGGCTAAGGAACCAAGATCTCACCAAAGATCCAAGCACATACTTAGGCGTTTCCATTTCATTCGAGAAATCGTTGAAAGGGGAGATGTTAAAATATGCAAAGTACCAACAGATGATAATGTATCTGACCCATTGACGAAGCCGCTGTCACAGCAGAAGCATGATCGTCATACTAGATCTCTAGGCATTAGGTATATGTCTGAGTGGTCTTAGTGCAAGTGGGAGATTTGTTGGGATATGCCCTAAGACAAGTCATTAGATGATTGTTTAAGACATACAATGTTTATGGATTTATGAATGGCAATTCATTATTGTATATTATTCTTTTAACTGTGCATTGTGAATTAATATATATGTTAATGTCCTTAGAATAATATTGTATTATTCTTAAAGATGTTCCTAGTCAAGTATTATCATGAAAGGGATAATGATAATACGTATAGACTAGTATATGTTGATCGATGAATTGTTCATTGATATGAGATATCAAATCAACATATGGGTACATGTTAGAGAACGATGTACTGAACAGACCCACCATGAGAATGCAACATGGATAGTTATATGATCGTCATATGCAATTCTCATAGTGATAATAATGTATGTAATCCTTACGACTTGTGATCATCAGAGATCCCAACATAAGGAGTTATGTATCTTGATATCGTCAAACGTTACCCGTAACAGGGTATGCTATAAAGGCGACTATTGGATACACTACGAATTATGTAGAGGGATGTTGACTGATCGAGATAGGATTTGTCCCTCCTATATAACAGGAGATGTGTTTGGCCCTTGATCAAGTGAGAACTAAAATGCATGGCCATGCTCGAATGAGTCGATATGAGATATCGAGCTTATTCGTTTATTCTAGTTCTACTTGGGGATCAAGAAATAAAGATTGGATATACGAGTATGACTATTCCATGACTCGTGTTCAATCTAAACACAAAGGACAAAGGGATTAAGTTACATGATTAATATTATCACAAGTTATAAAGGTTATGTCGAGTCATTGACATTCTCGTAATTTGGGTAGCATCGATGTGTTGCTAGATACCGCTCGATGCTTGCGACATAAAATGAGATTTTATGTCACTGCCAACATTACGAGATCCTATCGGGTCGCACAAAAGATTAAATCAAGAAGGGAAATTAAATTCATGAGATGAATTAAATAATTAAGAGGAGTCTTAATTAATAATCATAAGGATTAATTAAATCATGGGCTTAAGCCCATGAAGCTTTAAGAAAGCCTTTAATTAATCATATTTAATATGATAGCAAGGTGTTTAATTGGAAGACAATTTTTATAACTCAAAACCTACATCAAAATAGAAGCACACGGCCGCCAACATTCTTGAGCTCTCGGCTTCTTGTAGCCGTGTGGTTCAAAGTGTGATAAGGGGCCATCCTTTGATTAAGAATCAAGTGTCTTTCGTGTATTGGTTTAAGAACAAGTCTAGCAACTTGTTATTAAACTATTCCTTCAATCGATTTGATCGTGTGGATACCGTTGAGGCAAAACCATTCGTGTTTTGCTATTGACTCGGAGAAGGCGTAGGACGTGGTGCAGCTCCGTGGATTCGGCTTCAAACACGCTACAAGGGTAAGACACTTGTAATTCTCTAATCCGATATGAATCCCTATGTATAGATCGCTGGTTTGTAATCCCAAAATTTTATTCCGCTGCGTTGTATGCTCATGGGGTTACTTACATTATCTACCCAATATCCGATAATTCATGGGTAAGTCATTTTCAATGTGTGCCAAAGAATGGATGTATAACTGTTATCCCTAATGAGAACAATGAATTAATACCTACTAGAACAATCACGGGGTGGAGAGTTTGCATTGATTATAGGAGGTTAAATGGGTCTACTCGTAAAGATCACTTTTCCCTTCCCTTCATTGATCAAATGCTAGAGAGATTAACAGGTTATGACTTTTGTTGCTTCTTAGATGAGTATTCGGGGTATAAAAAAATTGCTATTACACCTGAGTACCAAGAGAAGACTACCTTCACTTGGCCTTATGGTACATTTGTGTGACGCCCCAAAATTGATTAATTGCAATTAAGGCATTAATTATGTTTATATGATGAATTATGTGGTAATTGAATTAGGTGTTGGGTAATAAGGTGTTAACATGATTTTTATTGTATTGGTTGTTAATTATGATGAAAGTATGGATTTAATGAAGTTGGTTGCATTTTTGTAAATGCTTTTAAAATACCATGTTGGGGTATTTTATACACCATGTTAGGTGTTGGGGTGCAAATTTAATTAAACCCTTATAATCCCCACTACCCCACCTTTTAACTCACTTTCCCCTTTATACTCTAAATCCCCAAATCAACAACCCAAACCCTTACCCCCCTCCATTTTCGTCCATGGCTTAAAAGAGGAAGAGGAATCCTTCAAAAATCTTGATTTGTGGAATTTGTTGGGAGATTTGGAGTCCCCAAGAGGTATGGATACCTCCTTGATGTTTTTGTAAAGTTTTATTTGAGTTTGTTATGATTTTGGAGGGTTTTGAAATGGGTTTGTTTGCGTGTATGTTATTTATGGTTGGGGTATGATTTTTGAAGTGTTTTATGTGGGTTTTAACGAGTTATGATGATGTTAGTGTGGTTGGAAAGTTTGGGTTTGAATGGTATGGGATCGAGCTTAGAAAATGCTCAAGGAAATGGTGGAAATCGCGCACCAGTGGGTGGCGATCGATCGCCCTGTATGAGGCGATCGATCGCCAATGGCCAGTAGCCATTTCACGTAGCAGGCGATCGATCGCCTAAAATTAAGCGATCGATCGCCGCAAGGCAAAAGAGCGAGGCGATCGATCGACTCAAGTAGCGATCGATCGCCACTGTGTAAAACATGGAGAATGATGATTTTGATGAATTTTTGGTATTTGGCTATTGTTTAGCTTCTAATATTGATTTATATGGTTGTGTAGAACCATCCCAGGTACCCACAACCTCAAGGAGATAAAGCTCTCCAATTTCTCCACTTTTGGGAATTTAGGTACGTAAGAAGCGTACGGGCATCGGACGGTAACACACTTCTAAACTATAACTATGCATTGATTGCATAATTATTCATGATGTCTATGATGATGATTATGATAAGTAAGTTTATGATGATGATGTTATGATAAATAAAGATGATATGATGTTTACGATGATGATTTTGATAAGATGATGATGTCTCTATGACAATGATGCTTATAAGATGATGATGTTTACAAGATGAGGATGTTTATAAGATGATGGTGTTTATGCTATGATGATTATGATGTATTTTAACTATGTTATTAAGAATGGTTGAATGTCCGGTGGTTATTATGGCTAAGCGAGGAAGGTACTTGCCGCTCACATAACTAGCGAGGGGATACATCCGTTATCAAGGCGTAGCGAGGGGTATCATATTCCGCTAAGCGAGGAGATACATCCGCTATCAAGGCGTAGCGAGGGGTATCACGATTCCGCTTTATGTCGAGCGAGGGGGCCAATTGTGCCGCTGTCATAATAGAACCAGGATAGTCCCATTTCTAATTAACATTGTTGATTAAGAGCATATAAGTGAAGTACGATTTTAATCATTTATGTCAAGAACTAATGATTACATGCATGATTATGAAACAGGGACAACCAAAGAGGGTTAATACAATTAACCAGGAAGTATATGTTACCAATTACTTTCATGCATTTATTTATATGCCATTATCTTATGATGTTAAGTAACGATGTATATGCTCATGATGGGTTGTTCCTGTAGGTACACTTTTGGACTAAAGGACTAAGGGCCGGGTTGAGGCAGTGAGCTATGAGGAGCATGAAAGAAGTTAGGATACAGGATTTTTGGGATAGTCTCTACTCTAGGAGTAGTATAATTCTATCGCCTTAACATTCATTTTGAGAATGTAATTAATTAAGTTTGAAATTTCAATTTTTTTTTGGCCTGTAATCTTATTAGCTCAAAGCTACAACCGGTGCCCTAAGAGGTTATAAATACATGTTTAGTCCCTAATATGTTATTAAGATGATGTTAAGGTAGGAAGACCCTACAATTTGCCTTTAGACGAATGCCATTTGAATTATGTAATGCACCATGTTGGCCATATTTCATGACATGATAGAGAAATTCTTATAAGTCTTTATGGATGACTTTTCTATTTTTGGATCTTCATTTGATATCTGCTTATATAACTTGGCTTTGGTTTTGACGAGGTGCGAAAAGACGAATCTTGTGTTGAATTGCGAGAAGTGTCACTTCATGGTCCAAGAAGGTATAGTCTTGAGACACAAGATATCCGAGAAGGGTATTGAAGTGGACCGAGCAAAAATCCAAGTGATACAACAATTGCCACCACCAACAACAATGAAAGGAATCCGAAGCTTCTTAGGCCATGCGGGATTTTATCATCGTTTCATTCAGGATTTTTTCTAAAATTTCTAAACCCTTATATCATTTATTAACTAAAGATGCACCTTTTGATTTTTAATTCTGATTCTGTGCAGGCATTCGAGAGCCTCAAGGAGAAACTGGTAACAACACCTGTCTTGGTAGCACCTGATTGGGCGTTACCCTTTGAACTGATGTGCGTTTCTAGTGACACGTTAGTAGGTGCAGTTTTAGGCCAAAGGAGGAACAATGCATTTCATACTATTTACTATGCTAGTCGCACTTTGAATGAAACACAATTAAAATTATGCCACTATGGAAAAAGAGCTTCTAGCCATAGCTTTTGCATTCATAAGTTCCACTCCTATCTGTGTTTAGCCAAAGTTATTGTCTACACCGATCATGCGGCACTTAAGTACTTACTTGCAAAGAAAGATGCCAAACCACGCTTGATTAGGTGTATACTCTTGTTGCGAGAATTCGACTTAGTGATAAGAGATAAAAAGGGTGTAGAAAATGTTGTGGCAGATCATTTGTCTAGAATTTAAAAGGGTGGTGATACAACTGAGAGTGAGGTGGAAGAAATTAATGAGAAATTTCCTTATGAGCAACTGTTTCACACTAACACTTTACCTTGGTATGCTCATTATGCAAATTATATTGTTAGTGGTATCCTCCCACAAAATATGACTTTTTATCAAAAGAATAACTTTTTGTCTGAGGTTAAACATCTTATGTGGGAGGAGCCATACTTGTTCAAACTTTGTGCAGATAATATGATAAGGAGATGTATCCCCCAGGGGGATATGCAATCTATCTTGAAGCGGTGCCACGATAGAGAGGTAGGTGGCCATTTTGGCCCAATCAAAACAGCTACTAAGGTACTTGACTCCAGTTTCTATTGGCCATCTTTGTTTAAGGATGCATTCAGATATGTTTCCATATGTGATAGATGTCAAAGGATCGGTAATATCTCTAGGAAGAATGAATTGCCTCTAAATAATATTTTTGAATGTGAGATTTTTTATGTGTGGGGCATAGATTTCATGTGACCTTTCCCAAGCCCATGCTCAAATAAATACATACTTGTCGTGGTGGATTATGTGTCGAAGTGGGTTGAGGCGGAAGATTTGCACACAAATGATGCTCGGGTAGTTGTGCAATTTTTGAAACGAAAATTGTTTACTCGTTTTGGAACCCCTCGAGCAATCATTAGTTATGGTGGCACTAATTTTCACAATAAACAATTTGAAAATCTTTCGAGTAAATATGGTGTCACCTACGAAGTGTCTTCGCCTTACCACCCACAAACTAGCGGACAAATAGAGGTTTCAAACCAAGAGTTGAAACGAATCTTGGAAATGACAGTGACTCTAAGCCGGAAGGATTTGTCCTTGCACTTAGATGATGCCTTATGGGCCTATCGCACTGCTTTTAAGACATCTATTGACACATCACCATATAGGTTGGTATTTGGTAAGGCACGTCATCTCCCTGTTGAACTTGAACATAAAACATATTGGGCTATTAAATGGCTAAACTTTGATTGTCGTGTTGCAGGTGAAAAACGTCTTTTACAGCTGAATGAGATGGAGGAATTAGGAATCAGGCATATGAGAATACCAAGATTTACAAAGAGAAAACTAAGAAGTGGCATGGTTCTTGATAGGGTTGATTATTACATGTATTTGGGCTTTGATTTGTATATATTTTCGTGTAGATTCCGTGAAGATGTTATGTTTTTTGGTATTTATTTGATTGTTTCAGGAATCTAGGTGGAATTTGGAAGAATTGAGCTAGAATGAAGAAAACGGATCAAATCAAGCCAAGAATTGAAGAAACTGAATTCTGGCATGCTCAATCGATCGGACAAGGAGGGCGATCGATCGAAGGAGGCAGAAGTTTTGGCCAACAAAGAAAAGAGACTCTCGATCGATCGGAAACACCTTCTCGATCGATCGACACTGGCAGAGAATGTGCCAAGAAAATGTGAAGAAAGCTCGATCGATCGGAAGCTTCAGCTCGATCGATCAAGCGAGGCAGATAAATTCATACCAGAAGCTGAAGGCGCTCGATCGATCGAGACTTATGTACCGATCGATCGAGACGCAGAATTTTCAGAAAAAATAAAGTCTTGATTTGGTTTGATTTTTGGAAACTCTTCCATACACATCCTCCACTATAAATTAGGAAAGAGGGCACGAAATTTGCATCCATTATTGAGAGTATTATCAGACCTAATTCTAAATTCTTGAGCCGCCTTTCATCTCTGAAGAACAAGGTTGAAGAAATCCTATGAAGTGCAAGGAAGGAAGCGAGAGAAGAAAGATCGTTCGACGCACGGATTCGCTCCTACGTTTATCGTATTTCTAAACTCTAATTACTTTGATTTTCAGATTTATTGGATGTTTTTGAGGTTGAGAGACGATTAAGCATCTTGTTAATTTGATTTGAATTTAATTTGGTTTATTTTATCAAGTTTAAGGAATATTGTGTTTGAATCTTTGATTTTGTTGTGTTTGAGTGAATTAATCCTTTTGTTCATGAATTATATGCTTAATGCTATCAAAGATTAGCTACCTTTGATTGAACTTGTGAATTATAATTGAGATCGAGAGATGAAATTATAATACGCTAAAATAATTCATGTTGTATGTTTAAGATTTAGATCGAGAGATTAAATCACATACGTGGTCACTTTAAATTGAAAGATTTAAAGATCAACGGTTTTCATAGAGATTTATTCGGTATTAAATTGGTTTAAGTGAACGAGAGTTACTTGTGTCAATTTATTACTAGTTTCAATATAGCTCGAGAGAGTGTATTGATTATATTCGGAAATCCGTCACCTTAAAAATTGATTGATAAGTAATTGTTTTAACAAACAAATCATTGACGATAACACAATTGAACAAACATCTTGATAGATTTCTTGAGCGGAATTCCTTCGCATCTTCAAAGGAGTTGTTTTATTTTTGAGTTTTATTAAGTCTGTAGTTTAATTAGATAATTAATCATCTTTTCGTAGGCTAAATATAATTTTATTAATTTTATTTGGTACTTATACGTTAGTCCTGTGGGTTCGACATCTTTTTTTTATATCACTATACTAAAACTTGACACCGTGCACTTGCGGTAGAATCGCTACACTGAGAAATAATTGTTTAAAAGAATAGCGATAAAGTTTTTTGTGCCGTTGCTGGGGACTAATTTGTATAATATCATACGAGATTAGTTAATTGTAATTTAGCCATTAATTTTTTGTTTTGTTTTCTTTGCCACTTTGACCGTTGGGTTTACTACATTCTTTTTCTCCTTTTGGTTTATTTTTACAGGTAGTCATCTTATTGGTGCATGCTAAGGAGTAGCAACCCCGCACTTGAGCCGTTTGACCCAGAAATCGAGCGTACGTGTCTAAGGATAATTAGGGAAGCTCGAGCAATGGCTGACAACAATCAAGAAGGGGGCGCGAACAATGAAGCACTGAATCCAAGATCGATGTGGATTATGCTCAACCAGCTTTTCAAGGATCATTGTCAAGCATTACAAGGCCAACAATTCAAGCCAACAATTTTGAAATAAAGTCGGCTATAATACAGATGATCCAGCATTCAGTGATGTTTGGAGGAGTAGCCACTGATGATCCGAACGCTCACATCTCCATATTCTTGGAGATTTGTGACACTTTCAAACATAATGGTGTTTCTGACGACGCCATCAGGTTAAGGTTATTTCCTTTCTCATTAAAAGATAAAGCTAAAGCTTGGTTGAACTCTTTACCTGCAGGATCTGTCCCCACGTGGGAGGGGATGACACAAGCATTCTTGTCCAAATACTTTCCCCCTTCCAAAACGGCAAAGATGAGGAACGATATCACCACATTCAGGCAATATGACCCAGAAACATTATATGAGGCGTGAGAAAGGATTTGCTTAGGAGATGCCCACACCATGGTCTTCCTATTTGGCTCCAGGTACAAACTTTTTATAACGGTTTATTTTCATCTAACCGTTCTATGATTGATGCAGCCTCAGGAGGATTCATTATGCGCAAAACACCGGAAGCAGTGTATGAACTCTTGGAAGAGATGGCTTATAATAGCTATCAATGGCAATCGGAGAGGAATGTGCCAAAGAAACCGGCCGAAGTTCATCAAGTTGACGACATCACTGCTCTTTCGGCACAGTTGGAAGCGCTGAACAAAAAGATAGATAGCATGAGCATGACAACAATGCAAGCTCAAGTTATCACTTGCGAATTATGTGGAAGCAATCATCCAAGCGCGGAGTGCCAGGCAGGTAATCCATTCATACAGTCTAATGAGTACGTGAATTATGTAGGAAACAGGCAGCCCAACAACCCATACTCCAATACTTACAACCCGGGATGGAGAAATCATCCGAACTTGAAATGGTCTAACCAAAATAACGTGTTGAACCCACAACAACAACCGGGAAAAGCACCTAAGCTGAGTATGGAGGAGCTAATGACCAATCATCAACTGAAACTAGGATGCAAAATCAGGAGGCATCTATAAAGAACTTGGAAATACAAGTAGGGCAACTTGCAACGTTGATTTCCGGACGAACTCAAGGTACACTACCAAGTGGTACAGTGAGCAATCCAAAGGAGCAAGCGAATGTCATAGCACTAAGGAGTGGAAAAGAGCTAAGGACACAGACTGAATCACAAGAAAGTTGTGAAACCGCCGTTGAAGACAAGAGTAAGACTGGGGAAAAGATTATCGATAAAGGTAAAAATTCCAACACCACACCAATCACACACACTGATAAGGTAGTAATTCCTCCCCCATTTCCCGCTGCATTAAAAAGAGCTAAAATGGACGCTGAATTTGGTAAGTTTCTTGAGGTATTTAAGAAATTGCATATTATTATACCATTTGCTGATGCTCTACTTCAAATGCCTAGTTATGCTAAGTTTTTGAAGGAAATTCTATCTAGCAAGCGAAAGTTGGGCGAATACAAAATGGTAAGCTTAACAGAGGAGTGCTCAGCAATTGTGCAAAACAAAATGCCTCCGAAGTTAAAGGACCCAGGGAGTTTTACTATACCTTGCACTATAGGATCAGTCTCATTTACTAAATCATTGTGTGATTTGGGTGCGAGTATTAATTTGATGGCTTTTTCCATTTTCAGGAGGTTGGGACTAGGAGAGCCGAAACCCACCAAAGTTTCACTGCAATTGGCGGATAGATCTGTCACATATCCCCGAGGAATCATTGAAGATGTGTTAGTCAAAGTGGACAAATCCATCTTCCCAGTTGATTTTCTAGTACTAGATATGGAAGAGGACAGGGAGACACCACTGATTTTGGGCCGACCGTTCCTAGCAACGGGAAAGGCAATCATAGATGTCCAACAAGGGAAGTTGATCCTCCGTGTAGGGGGGGATCAAGTTGTGTTTAATGTCTTTAAAGCACTTAAACACCCACACGACGAGCCCATGTGTTTTAGTATTTATATTATTGATGCCTTGACTGTTGATGTGTTGCAAGGTACTTACAAAGAGAAAATGGAAGCATACCTTGTAAAAGCTGATGAACAACATGACAAGGAGGAAATTGAGATTATAGCTCAGTTGAACAACATAGTTCCTTACATGAAATGAGCCATTGAAAATCTTGGAGAGTTAGGAAAAAAAGACATTAAGCCTCAACGGCCATCCATCGAAGAATCACCCACGCTTGAACTAAAGCCCCTCCCATCTCATCTCAAGTATGTTATTTCTTCATCTTTGACTGGTGAAAATGAGGGGAAGCTTCTTAAAGTCCTTAGGGAGCACAAGAAGGCATTTGGATGGAAGATAGCAGATATTAAAGGAATTAGTCCATCGGTGTGCATGCATAAAATTCTGATGGAAGAGACTTTCAAGCCCGTGGTACAACCACTACGCCGTCTCAATCCAAAAATGCAAGAGGTAGTCAAAGCCGAGGTCATTAAGCTAATGGATGCAGGTATTATCTACCCTATCTCTGATAGTTCATGGGTAAGTCCTATTCAATGTGTACCAAAGAAAGGAGGCATTACTGTTGTCCCTAATGAAAACAATGAATTGATACCTACTAGAACAGTCACGGGGTGGAGAGTGTGCATTGACTATAGGAGGTTAAATGAATCAACTCGTAAAGATCACTTTCCCCTTCCCTTCATTGATCAAATGGTAGAAAGATTAGCAGGTTATGATTTTTATTGCTTTCTAGATGGGTATTCAGGGTATAACCAAATCGCTATTACACCAGAGGATCAAGAGAAAACTACTTTCACTTGCCCTTATGGTACATTTGCCTTTAGACGAATGCCATTTGGATTATGTAATGCCCCTGCCACTTTTCAAAGATGCATGGTAGCCATATTCCATGACATGATAGAGAAATTTTTAGAAGTATTCATGGATGACTTCTCTGTTTTTGGATCTTCATTTGATATATGTTTATATAACTTGGATTTGGTGTTGACAAGATGCTATGAGACAAATCTTGTATTGAATTGGGAGAAGTGTCACTTCATGGTCAAAGAAGTTATAGTCTTGGGACATAAGATATCCGAAAAGGGTATTGAAGTAGACCGAGCAAAAATCCAAGTGATACAACAATTGCCACCACCAACAACAGTGAAAGGACCCGCAGCTTTTTGGGCCATGCAGGATTTTATCGTCGATTCATTAAGGATTTCTCAAAAATTTCTAAACCTTTATCTCACCTATTAACTAAAGATGCACCTTAAGAATTTAATGCTGATTGTGTGCAGGCATTCGAGATTCTCAAGGAGAAACTGGTAACAACACCTGTCTTGGTAGCACCTGATTGGGAGTTGCCCTTTGAACTGATGTGCGACAGCGGTATGAGCAGTCTTAGGCCAAAGGAGGAACAAGGTATTTCATACCATCAACTATGCTAGTCGCACTTTGAATGAAGCACAAATGAATTATGCCACTACTGAAAAAGAGCTTCTAGCCATAGTTTTTGCATTCGATAAATTTCACTCCTATCTATGTCTTGCCAAAGTTATTGTGTACACCGATCATGCTGCACTTAAATACTTGCTTGCAAAGAAAGATGCCAAACCACGCTTAATTAGGTGGATATTGTTGTTGCAAGAATTTGACTTAGAGATAAGAGATAAGAGATAAGAAGGGTGTAGAGAATGTGGTAGCAGATCATTTGTCTCGAATAGACGATGGAGAGGATACAATTGAAAGTGAGATAGAAGAAATTAATAAGAAATTTCCTGATGAGCAATTGTTTAACGCTGACATTTTACCTTGGTATGCAGATTATGCGAACTATATTGCTAGTGGTATCCTCCCACAAAATCTATCTTTTTATCAAAAGGAAAAATTCTTTTCTGAGGTTAAACATCTTATGTGGGAGGAGCCATATTTGTTCAAAGTTTGTGTAGATAACATTATAAGGAGATGTATTCCCAAAAGGGACATGCAATCTATCTTGAAGCAGTCCGATACATTTAGACGATGCCTTATGGGCTTTTTGGACTGCTTTTAAGACACCTATTGGCACATCACCTTATAGGTTGGTATTTGGTAAGGCATGTCACCTACCAGTTGAACTTGAGCATAAAGCATATTGGGCTATTAAATGGCTAAACTTTGATTGTCATGTTGCAGGCGAAACATCTTTTACAGCTGAATGAGATGGAGGAATTTAGGAATCAGGCATATGAGAATGCCAAGATTTACAAAGAAAGAACCAAGAAGTGGCATGATTCTCATATACAAAGAAGGGAATTCAATGTAGGAGATAAAGTACTCTTGTTCAACTCCAGACTGCGACTCTTTCCAGGTAAACTACGTTCTCGTTGGTCTGGACCATTCACAGTCTCCAAGGTAAACCCAACAGGCGCTATTGAAATTACCGACCCCGAAAAGGGAACTTTTATAGTAAATGGGCAGCGTTTGAAGCACTACAACGTAAATGAGAAAGGCGAGATGTTAGACTCTATCTTTTATCTTGATAACTAAGGAAACAGAGGTGATAGTCCAGCTTGGGACTATAAATTAAGAACTTTCTTCTCTCTTTCTCTCGATTATTTTTCAAAGTTTTTTTTAGTTAGTTCATCTTTTCATTATTTTATTTTCTTTCTTATTATCCAGTACCACCTCCGGAGCATGATGATGATGATGATCACTGACGATCGTCGTCGAGGTATGTGTGTTGCTTTTGCACTTATTGTTTACCATACATTGAGGGCAATGCATGTACTAAGTTTGGCGGGGTGTTTACTAGTTTCTGTTGTTGTCTTGTGTTACTTCCTTACATGACTAGTCTATAATGAGATTAGATCGTTTTTGGGCACATAAAATTTTTTTTCTTGAAAATGAGTTCATCATTTAGAAATAATGAATTAGACTTGCAATGGTATTACATGATGATATTAATCCCCATCTCAACTTAAGTCTTGAAGATTTTTTTGACTTGTTTGTGAATATCTTAGGTTAAGTTAATATTTCAAAAATTGAGGAACATTTTGAGCACTTTTTGAGTCATGATTGAGGGGATTATATCTTGGAAAAATATTGTTAACTATGATTTGTCTTGAGGATCTTAAAGCACTTTAGAACCTAGTTGAGAGCACTTTGAGGCGAAATTTTATAGTTATGAACTAGACTTGGAAATGATTTAGGCGATCTTTGGACCGTTTGAGCCTTTCAAGCTTACCATGTTTATATCAATCTCTAGTCCCTAATTTGAGCCTAAATGATAAAAGAATGGAGTATGTTTAACATACTATTAGCCTCATTCAACATTCTTTGGCAAACTCATTATACCACCTACTTGAGCCTAAATGGAAGATTTTTATCTTGACCCTAAGGGAGTATAATGATTCTCATTAGATGCACTTGAATTGCTACATTTAAGATGAGCTTATTGTTGAAAAAATTGTTGAATGAGAAAAGAAAAAGATAGACAAAAAGCCTTGAGAAAAAAGTTGAATTAAATAAGACTCAAAGTGGCCAAGGCTAAAAGAAAAACAAGAAGAGAAGCTCAAAGTGTGATAAAAATTTGAATTTTCTATGATTATACTCTCTTCTTTGTATTTCCCTATCTTTTCTTTGAAGCTAAACACCTAGGCCAAACATTACAAACTTTAAAAGACCTATTAATCAAAGTCTATGGAATAATTACATTAGTGGAGAAGTGCTTGAGAAGTAGGCTTATGGAATGTTTAATAGTAATCTTGACTTTGAGTTTAATAACATTATTTGATCTTAAAAGTATATATGAAACTCAAGATTGACATTAACACACACGCAAGTTCCGCTTTTGCGATATATTGCTTGGCTTAGGAGAAAACACTTTTTGTTAATTTTTGGATTGACTTATGGTTGAAGTGTTAGTGGGATTTCTGAGCTTTTACAATTGAGTTGCTAAGTTAATTCCTTCAAAGTATTGATGATGAACTTTGCATTTTGATCTTAATGTTTGCTCGAGGACGATCAAATCTAAGTTTGGGGGAGTTGATAGGGTTGATTATTACGTGTATTTGGGCTTTGATTTGTATATATTTTCGTGTAGATTCCGTGAAGATGTTATGCTTTTTGGTATTTATTTGATTGTTTCAGGAATCTAGGTGGAATGTGGAAGAATTGAGCTAGAATGAAGAAAACGGATCAAATCAAGCCAAGAATTGAAGAATCTGAATTCTGGCATGCTTGATCGATCGGACAAGGAGGGCGATCGATCGAATGAGGCAGAGGTTTTGGCCAACAAAGAAACGAGACTCTCGATCGATCGGAAACGCCTTCTCGATCGATCGACACTGGCAGAGATTTGGGCAAGAAAATGTGAAGAAAGCTAAATCGATCTGAAGCTTCAACTCGATCGATCGAGCGAGGCAGAGAAATTCTTACCCAGAAGCTGAAGGCGCTCGATCGATCGAGACTTATGTACAGATCGATCGAGACGCAGAGTTTTCAGAAAAATAAGTCTTGATTTGGTTTGATTTTTGGAAACTCTTCCATACACATCCTCCTCAATAAATTAGGAAAGAGGGCACGAAATTTGAATCCATTATTGAGAGTATTATCAGACCTAATTCTAAATTCTTGAGCCGCCTTTCATCTCTGAAGAACAAGGTTGAAGAAATCCTTTCAAGTGCAAGGAAGGAAGCGAGAGAAGAAAGATCGTTCGACGCACGGATTCGCTCCTACATTTATCGTATTTCTAAACTCTAATTACTTTGACTTTCAGATTTATTGGATGTTTTTGAGGTTGAGAGACGATTAAGCATCTTGTTAATTTGATTTGAATTTAATTTGGTTTATTTTATCAAGTTTAAGGAATATTGTGTTTGAATCTTTGATTTTGTTGTGTTTGAATGAATTAATTCTTTTGTTCATGAATTATATGCTTAATGCTATCAAAGCCTAGCTACCTTTGATTGAACTTGTGAATTATAATTGAGATCGAGAGATGAAATTATAATACGCTAAAATAATTCATGTTGTATGTTTAAGATTTAGATCGAGAGATTAAATCACATACGTGGTCACTTTAAATTGAAAGATTTAAAGATCAACGGTTTTCATAGAGATTTATTCGGTATTAAATTGGTTTAAGTGAACGAGAGTTACTTGTGTCAATTTATTACTAGTTTCAATATAGCTCGAGAGAGTGTATTGATTATATTCGGAAATCCGTCACCTTAAAAATTGATTGATAAGTAATTGTTTTAACAAACAAATCATTGACGATAACACAATTGAACAAACATCTTGATAGATTTCTTGAGCGGAATTCCTTCGCATCTTCAAAGGAGTTGTTTTATTTTTGAGTTTTATTAAGTCTGTAGTTTAATTAGATAATTAATCATCTTTTTCGTAGGCTAAATATAATTTTATTTGGTACTTATACGTTAGTCCCTGTGGGTTCGACATCTTTTTTTTTTATATCACTATACTAAAACTTGACACCGTGCACTTGCGGTAGAATCGCTACACTGAGAAATAATTGTTTAAAATAATAGCGACCAGTTCTCATATACAAAGGAGAGAATTCAATGTAGGTGATACGATACTCTTGTTCAATTCCAGACTGCAACTCTTTCCAGGTAAACTATGTTTTCGTTGGTCCAGACCATTCACAGTCTCCAGGTGTACCCATCCGGCGTTATTGACGTTATCGAACCTACTAAGGGCGCATTCACAGTCAATGGGAAGCGGTTGAAGCACTACCACGTAAACGATGAAGTCGAGTTTTGAGCCTCTATCTGTTATTTGGACGACTGAGAAAAAGAATTGACAGTCTAGCTTGGGACTATAAATTAAGAACACCCTCTTCTCCATTTTCTTCGTTTTAAATTTATAGTTAGTTTTTTTGTTTTAGTTGCAAATTTTTGTTCCTAGGATTGACTCCTTGTGTCGTTTTGCAGAGTGGGTGTGGAAAAACTAATCCTAGGAGAAGAAGTGTTGATTTGAAGGGGGAAAAAAATTCGGGAAGTGTGTTTTGGCGATTGATCGCCATAACACCGCGATTGATCGCAGTGTTCTTAAAAAAGAAAAAAAAAAACAGAGTGTTTTCGCGATCGATCACTAAAACACCGCGATCGATCGCGGTGTTCCAGAAAAAACTCATGATCGATCGGCAAAAGTCCGCAATCGATCGTTAGGTCAAAAGTTTTGTTTTTTTAAAACCCCATCAGCACAACTCACACACATTTGACACACTCAAAAACTCGAAACCCTCCCCCAATTCATCAAAAATCTTCTCCTATTCACCAATCCAACCAAAAATTCTTCCCTCGCTTTCAAATTCTCGAACATAATCATCAAGTTTAACATCAAAGTTAGATTCTTTACAGGAAATTACAAGGGAGAAGAAGATTTAGGCACTCTACACTTCAATTGGAAGCCATGGCAATCTAAGTATTACCTAGCCTTCAATTTTCGATTTATGGCTTAATTATACATGGGATATGATATGTGCTTGGGTGTTGAAAAATAAGGACATATTTTTGAATGGGTGAAATTGGGATTGTGTGTTCTTGTTAAGTTTGGGGGAAAAATTATAAATGTTATTATTGGAATGTGTGGTGTTGGAAAATTGCACTTGAATTGGATTGTGTTGTTGTGGGAGTTGCGGTCGATATCTTAGTATAGGTATGGCACCAACAAGGAAACAAAAGCAAGTAGCTTCCTCTTCAGAAGAGTTTGATTCATTCCGGTTTAGCAACAAGGAAGCCGCCGAATTTTTTGTGGTCTACCGGAAACGAAATCTCATTAGGGAGCGGGGAATGGTTATCAGTATTCTAGACTGTGCTGTGATTAGAGAGGCGATGCAAAGAGATTGGTTCACATTTGTCCATCAACCACGCGATGTGGTGGTTCCTCTTGTCTGGGACTCCATAGAGGAGATGATTCCACCTAAGTCACCCATTGTGGTTGCTCACCCAGCACCACCCACAGGCCCGACGTAGGGCACATCCACGACTTGGCAGCAGCCATTCTACTGGACCATCCTCTTCTTCTGACAGTACCTACCTCTGTCACACTAGACTCCCTCCACAGTGACCTTCAAGATATACGCCTTGAACAATGGGAGATAAGAAATGAAGAAAGGGAAATTCGTTGGGACCAACAACATATAAATCAACGTCATATGAAGTTCATGCAATACCAATTTGCATGGAACTCTGCATTGGCACAAGGTTTCCCTACCATCCCTTTCCCACCACAACCGACATTCCAACCATTCCAACCATACCCGCCAGTCCCCCCACCGAAACATGAGGATGAGGATGACGATCACTGACGATCGTCGTCGAGGTATGTGTTTTGCTATTGCTCTTATTGATTATTGTACATTGAGGGCAATGCACGTACTAAGTTTGGGCCGGGGGCGGGGGTGTTTACTGATTGCTGTTGTTTCTGTTGTTGCTTCTTGCATATTGAGTTGTTCTTGCATGCTTCTATCTAACATGGGATTAAGTTGTTCTTGAGCACATCTAAATTTTTTATTTTTTTTTGTGGAAAATGAGTTCAACTCTAAGAAATAAATGAATTAGACTTGCAACTGTATTACATGATGAAATTAATCCCCATCTCAACTAGAGCCATGATGTAATGCCTCGATATGTATTAGGAATGATTAATGTCATTATTGTGTCATTATGCATAATTGACAGTATGAGTTCGGACTCAGGTTCGGGTTGAACCGAGTATAACTGATGAAATGAGTTATGGTGCAATGAATGAAACATAGTTGGACACAATGAGATGATGTTCACATGTGTGAGAAAGAAAGTATGCTATTAAATGGCATGAAATATGACCAATGTTAGATTTGTTGTAATACATGGTAGATTACATGAAGCACACTTGACATGGTTAAATAATAGATGTTTGATATGATTATTACGTAATTATGTGAGAATTTCGATATGATGTGGACGCGAGGTTAAGCTTGTTAGCATGAACCATGATAAGAACTTGGTTTGGAACATGGTTGACCATACAATTACATAACATTGTTGTGTTATGTGGACATGCCTTGATACTCTAGCCAAGAGAAGAACATGAGTGACTTCTATGCATTTGAATTAGAAAGAGATTTCACATGCATTTGCATTTGTGAAGGATTTATATAGCTACATATCAGATTTGAAACACATACAACACCACAACTCACCTACCAAATCTCTACACATGCTCTCTTGCACCTTTCTCTTCTTTGCTTGGTTCTAGCTTGGAATCATGTTCAAAATGAAGTATGTGGTAAGGAGAAGTTGCATGGTCTACTTTATGTAGTTAGTTGGGGTAATAACTTAGTTATGGTGCTTTATATGCAATTCAAGAAGCATGTGATTTGTTTGAAGGAAGATTGAATTCATATGTTGTTGAATTCAATGAACTAAGTTGTAATCTTATGAAAACATGTTTAGATCATGATATACTGTTGTTTTATAAACTTTTGAGAGTATGATTTGAGGTGAAAGAGGTAAACCATGAAGATAAGCATCAAAATCGCCATGTTTTCAATTGACAGAGCATAGCGATTGATCGCTAGGAATGCAGCGATCGATCGCTCAAAGCGAAAATGGTTAGTGATCGATCGCTAACGAGTATCGATCTGTGGGTCCTCGATACTTAATCCGTTATGTATATACATATGTGAGTAGGAATTAAGTAAATCATCCATTGATTAAGAGTTTTACTATGTAGGTTGTTACAATATTGACAAAACCATGTCATAATATACATCATATGTACAACAAAACAACCTAGATCACTACAACTCCTAAGCAGTGGTTCAGCTCGCAACGTAATAAGACTCACAATCCCGTCCTCCCACGTCTATGAGTCCCTACAGAAACAATCACACAACATGAGTATAGATAAACAAGCATCTCAGTGCTATATCAATAAGAAACATAAAACGATAAAGCACTAGAAACATCAACTGTGATTGTTCTGTATCATACATCATCAAATGCAAATATGTCATGACATGTCTCATCCATCATCTTGTTATAACGAGACCGATATGATATGCCTATCTCAGCTCAATATCCAGTGGAACCTCCTCACATCTTCAGATTAGCAACACATATCAGAGCACCATCCTCACGCGTTATAACAGCCAGAGCATATACTCAACCAGAGTATACCTCTCATGCCAAAGCATATGTAGAATACCTATCGTGGCAACAATCCCAGCCAAAGCATATGCCCAACAATGGCATACTTATCGTGGCAATGATCTCAGCCAAAGAATATGCGATATACCTATCGTGGCATTCCATCTCAACATTATGAATCTCATGAATGTACATGCATATGATACCACCAATCATATGATACAATTTCCACATCATCATCACAAAAATATCATATACTCGTACGTTAAGACGTACCTGTTGTGCGACACAAAGATATAAATCAGGCGTCTATGTCTAACCGCCTCGTTGTCTTGTCCCTTGTGATGATGCTACAGCAATATCAATAATATATCATGTTACAAGAGGCTTTAAAAACAAAGTCCACAAAGCTGTCACATTACCCTAGCGATCGTTCTCATGTTTTGACGATATCGATCGCCAAAAGTTCTGGTCATGAGCGATCGGTCCCTCATTTCCATGCGATCAATCGCCTCACCCTTTGAAAAACATTATGCCTCGATGCGATCAATGCTTCCTTGAAGCGATCGATCGCTCAGCACACTGCCACTCTCATGTTTAGCCTCAAGCAATCGTTTGCCTCATACGTAGCGATCTATCGCCTCCTCTGTTTTTGTGAAAACCATGTCGATTTCCTACCTCTTTCTTGGTGTTTCTCCTACACCTCACTTTCTACCATTACAACTTGTTCCATGTAATTTCTAGCATCATATAAATATGTTTCTATCACCATATAACTCAAGTGTGTACACTATAACTCATATCATAGCAAAACTATCAAGTTCCATGCTTCAATTTCAACTCATCTTTTATCAACATAAACCAAGTTTACAAAACCACATAAACCTTACCAAGATGTTAGGAATTCACTTCTCCCAACTTTCTATCTTGATTTCCAAGGTGAAATCCAATAAAAGAACTAAACCTAGAGAAGGAGATAGAGAGGAGCTTGGTAGAGATTTGTGGGTGAGTTTGGTGATCTATGTGTTGAAATTATGAGTGAACATGCTATATATACTCTCAAAATTCAACATAAATGCAGATGTAATGCCTCTCCAATTCATATAAAATGTAAGACACAATAGTATCCAACTATGTGATGCATTTCATATCCAACTCTATGATGTATTTCAAGTTTCTTGTCCACTATAACACAACAAGGTTAAGGCCATAGGTCACATGTCTATGTTCTTCACTCCCTATCTTGCTTTATTATACATGAACATCAATGCATTATTTCCAACTATCTTTCATGCATGTCATTAGTCCTGCTCGATTCTACCCGAACCCGAGTCCACATCATATCGTAATTATTCATAATTACGCCATATCAAGGCATTACATTTCTCCCCTACTCATTGAATTTCGTCCTCGAAATTGCATATACATAACATGAACAGTACAACATATACACATTCCTATCACCTTACTGTAAAAAGGTAATAAACATCATAAATTATTGCAATACATACTTACCAAACAGTCTCATAAAAACTTAAATGCATACCAGAAAATAACTCAGGATACTGCTTTATCATATGCTGCTCCGTCTCCCACGTTGCTCCTCGACACCCCGTTGGTCCCATTGTACTTTTACCATTGGTATCACTTTATTTCGTATTATCCGCTCAGCTCTATCTAAGATCTTAACTGGTCGTTCCACATAAGACACGTCTATATCCAACTGTACTTCAGATGGTTGTAATACATGATTCGGATATGGTTCATATATCCTCAATAACGAAACATGGAACACATCGTGGATGCTCCTCAATGCTGTCGGATCGACTGATATACCGTCTTTGGAAATCACATGCCCCAAAAATCCAACACTGTTCAACCAAAACTCACACTTACTGAGTTTGGCATATAATTGATGTGTTCTCAATAGTTGCAATACCAGATGCAAATGTTGGACATGCTCTTTTTCACTCCGAAAATAGATCAGTATATCATCGATAAACACAATGACAAATTGATCAAGGTATTCCTGGAAAAATCGATTCATCAAACTCATGAAGACAGCTGGAGCATTCGTCACACCAAATGGCATCACTAGGAGCTCATAATATCCATAGCGAGTTCTGAATGCTGTCTTCTGTACATCTCCTTCCCTCACACGTATTTTATGATAACCAGATCTCAAATCAATCTTAGAATAGATCATTGATCCATGTAACTGATCAAACAAATCATCAATACGAGGAAGAGGATATTTATTCTTTATGGTTACCTTGTTCAACTGTCTATAGTCAATGCACAATCGCATCGAACCATCTTTCTTTTTAACAAATAATACCGGAGCACCCCAAGGCGATACACTAGGACGTATGTATCCTTTGTCCAATAGGTCTTGTAATTGAGTTTTCAACTCTCTCAAGTCAGCTGGTGCCATTTGATATGGTGCTCGTAAAATTGCAGAGGTACCAGGTACCAATTAAATACCAAATTCCACTTCTCGACTTGGTGGAAATCCAGGAATCTCATCTGGAAATACATCTGCATACTCTGCAACCACTGGTATCTCCTCTACTCTCCTTTCTACCTTCTTTTCTGCTATCTCAAGAGCGTAAATCAAATATCCCATATGAATAAACGCGACATTCGAATAGCCGATATAAAAGGAATCTTTGCACGTGATCCCTGTCCATAGAAGAGCCATTGGTTTCAAGTATCAGACTGAAACCTCACTGTCTTCTGACAACAATCTACAACAGTTTTATATATGCTCAACACGTCAATACCAAGAATACAGTCAAAATACATCATATCTAGCACAATTAAATCGGCTTGTATTCCATAATCAGTATCAAACTGAATAACACAATCAGACACACTCTGACAAGTCATCACAGTAGTTCCCATGGGTGTCGAGACATACAGAGGCATCAACAGTGGAGACGAGCATATATGATATCGGTCAATAAAAGTTTGTACAATAAATGAATGTGATGCACCAGTATCAATCAACACAAAAGCTGGATAAGTAAATAAACTACACTTACCCGCTATCACATCATCAGGAACTGCCTCTGCTTGCTCCTTGTTCAGTGCATACACCTAAGCCCGAGGTGTTCATGCTCTCTGTCCTCCACCAGTCCTTGGAACACCCTGTGGTATCTGCTGCACTGTACTTTCTGACACATTCCTTCTCATCTGTTGTCCTCCAGCTTGAGGACAATCTCTTATCATGTGTCCTGCCCTCCCACATTGAAAACAAACGGAAGTATCAAGTTGTGGGCAATCTCGTTTAAACTGTGGTCCTCCACACTTAAAACATTGTAAATCTCGACCACTATTACTACTACTACTACTGCCTTGGGACTGTCCTTTGGCACGTCGTTCACTGCCTTTCCGCATCGTAAACTGCTTCCCACCAAATCTAGAGGAAGAAACACCTCCTCGTGATGATTTAAACGGTTCCCCTCTGGGTCTCATGCTATCTGATGTAGATGTTTGGGATTGTCCTACATCCTTATAAACTCCAACTGCAATCTCAGCCATTTTGGCTCTAGTCAATGCTTCCTCAAATGAAGTAGGGTTATTAGAAATCACCCTATCAAACAACTCAGGTCTTAAGCCCTTCACAAACTGTCTGATCTTTGCCTTTGTGTTTGCGGCGATAAGCGGTACATATTTTAACAATGAAGAATACTGCAAAGCATAATCAGACACTATCACCGTTCCCTGTTTCAGTCTGTCCTTGAGCTCTCAACTCAAGTAATGTGGCTTTCCACCACATCATCGCTTTCTTTGCTAACTAGAACTCTACCAAACGTAACCACGCGGACTTGGCACATGGTGCTGATACAAAGATCTGTTCAACACGTTCCAACCATTCCTCTGCTTGTTCCCCTGATTCAGTACCCTCAAAGCGAGGTGGCTGATAACTCAGGAACTTGGTCAAAGTTAATTCCTCAGGTAACAGTATCTGTTCTACTGGCCCTTGCCCAAGTGGTGGTGGTGGCACAGGCGCCAACCCAACACTAGCATTGCCACTCATGGCATCCCCAACATCATCGTGAGGTACTCTGTCTAACATTACAACACATCAAGGGTTAACAATACCATTCAAAGATATAAAACATGTTAATATCACATCACATCAATACGCTCAACATGCTTTCAAGTTATTAGGCAAATACCAAATACACTTCCTCTACCCTTGTTCACCCCGTTCTCGAACCACTGCTCTGATACAACTAATCTGGGGTCCTCGTAACTTAATCCGTTATGTATATACATATGTGAGTAGGAATTAAGTAAATCATCCACTGATTAAGAGTTTTACCATGTAGGTTGTTACAATATTGACAAAACCCTGTCATAATATACATCATATGTACAACAAAACAACCTAGATCATTACAACTCCTAAGCAGTGGTTCAGCTCGCAGCGGAATAAGACTCATAATCCCGTCCTCCCACGTCTATGAGTCCCTACATAAACAATCACACAACATGAGTATAGATAAACAACCATCTCAGTGCTATATCAATAAGAAACATAAAATGATAAAGCACTAGAAACATCAACTGTGATTGTTCTGTATCATGCATCATCAAATGCAAATATGTCATGACATGTCTCATCCATCATCCTGTTATAACGAGACCGATATGATATGCCTATCTCAGCTCAATATGTCAGTGGAACCTCCTCACACCTTCATATTAGCAGCACATATCATAACACCGTCCTCACATGTTATAACAGCCAGAGCAGATAGTCAACCAGAGTATACCTCTCATGCCAAAGCATATGTAGCATACCTATCGTGGCAACAATCCCAGCCAAAGCATATGCCCAACAATGGCATACTTATCGTGGCAATGATCTCAGCCAAAGAAAATGCGATATACCTATCGTGGCATTCCATCTCAACATTATGAATCTCATGAATGTACATGCATATGATACCACCAATCATATGATACAATTTCCATATCATCATCACAATAATATCATATACTCGTACGTTAACACGTACCTGTCGTGCGACACAAAGATATAAATCATGCGTCAATGTCTAACCGCCTCGTTGTCCTGTCCCTTGTGATGATGCCACAACAATATCAATAATATATCATGTTACAAGAGGCTTTAAAAACAAAGTCCACAAAATTATCACATTTTATAAATTTGGACCCAAGCGATCGATCTCATGTTTTGATGCGATCGATCGCCTAAAGTTCTGGTCATGAACGATCGATCCCTCATTTCCATGCGATCGAGCACCTCACCCTTTGAAAAACATTATGCCTCGATGCGATCAATTGCTTCCTTGAAGTGATCGATCGCTCAGCACAACGCCACTCTCATGTTTAGCCTCAAGCAATCGATTGCCTCATACGTAGCGATCGATCGCCTCCTCTGTTTTTGTGAAAACCATGGCGATTTCCAACCTCTTTTCTTGGTGTTTCTCCTACACCTCACTTTCTACCATTACTACTTGTTCCATGTAATTTCTAGCATCATATCACCATATAACTCAAGTGTGTACACTATAACTCATATCAAAGCAAAACTACCAAGTTCCATGCTTCAATTTCAACTCATATTTTATCAACATAAACCAAGTATACAAAGCACATAAACCTTACCAAGATGTTAGGAATTCACTTCTCCTAATCTTCTACCTTGATTTCCAAGGTGAAATCTAATAAAAGAAGCAAACCTAGAGAAGGAGCTAGAGAGGAGCTTGGTACGGATTTGTGGGTGAGTTTGGTGTTTTATGTGTTGCAATTCTGAGTGAACATGCTATATATACTCTCCAAATTCAACATAAATGCAGATGTAATGCCTCTCCAATTCATATCAATGTAAGACACAATAGTATCCAACTATGTGATGCATTCCATATCCAACTCTATGATGTATTTCAAGTTTATTGTCCACTATAACACAACAAGGTTAAGGCCATAGGCCACATGTCTATGTTCTTCACTCCATATCTTGTTTTATTATACATGAACATCAATGCATTATTTCCAACTATCTTTCATGCATGTCATTTGTCCTGCTCGGTTCAACCCGAACCCGAGTCCACATCATACCGTAATTATTCATAATTACGCCATAACCATATCACACATGTATACATCATATCGAGGCATTACACGATCGATTACTAGAAGGCCAAAATATTTTGTGAAAAATAAACTTAATAGCGATCTATCGCTAGTAGTGACCGACCGATCGCTAGGGTTATAAATTGAAGCGATCGATCGTTAGAAATGACCGATCGATCGCTAGGATGAATTTGTTGAAAATGTTATATGTAGGGTCTTCCTACCTTAACATGATTATAATAATGTATTATGGACTAAACATGCATTAATAACATCTTAGGTTCCGGTTGTAGCCTTGAGCTAATAGGATGACAGGCCAAAAATAAAATTCCAAAAGCTAATTAATTACATTATCGATAATGAATGTTAAAGCTATAGATTTACACTATTCCTAGAGTAGAGACTATTCCAAAAATCATGTATCCTAAATTCTTTCATGCTCCTCGTAGCTCACTGTCTCAACCCGACCCTTAGCCCTTCAGTCCAAAAGTGTACCTACATGAACAACCCATCATGAGCATGTACATCATTACTTAACATCATAAGATAATGGCGTATAAATAAATACCTGAAATAATCGTTAACATATACTTCCTTGTTAATCGCATTAACCCACTTTTGTTGTCCCTGTTTCATATTCATGCATATAATCATTAGTTCTTGACATAAATGATTAAAATCGTACTTCACTTATATGCCCATAATCAACAATGTTAATTAGAAATGTGACTGTCCTGGTCCTGTTATGACAGCGGCACAATTGGCCCCCTCGCTCGACATATAGCGGTACTGTGATATCCCTCGCTACACCTTGATAGCGGATATATCTCCTCGCTAGCTATGTCAGCGGTAAGTACCTTCCTCGCTTGCCCATAACAACAACCAGAACACTCTACAATTTCTAGTAACATAGTTTAACATGCATCATAAACATCATAGCATCCTTACTCATCATAAACATCATCATATCTTTACTTATCATAAACATCATCATATCTTTACTTATCATAATCATCATCGTATACTTACTTATTATTAACATCATCAACCTGTTACATAAATACTTATGCAATCATTGCATAGTCATAGTATAGGAGTGTGTTTTACCGTCCGATGCCCGTACGTCTCTTACGTACCTTAATCTCAAAAGTGGAGAAGTTGAAGAACATTATCTCCTTGACGTTGTTGGTACCTGGGATGGTTCTACACAACCATACAAATCAATATTAGAAGCCAAATAATAGCCAAATACCAAAAATTCAACAAAAAACATCATTTCCCACTTTTAAGCAGCTGGCGATCGATCGCTGCATCGAGGCGATCGATCGCGAGCCTTACCGATCGATCGCTTCGATGCAGCGATCGATCGCCAGACCACACTGGCTCGCGGCGATCGATCGCGCCATATATGGTGATCGATCGCCATGGCCCTTCGGCGATCGATCGCTGCATTTGTAGCGATCGATCGCCACCTGCTGTGTGCGCGAATCTTCACCATTTTGAGCATCTTCCAAGCTCTACCACATACCCTTCAAACCCAAACATTCCAACAACTCATATATCAACATAACTCACTAAAACCCACATGAAACACAAAAATCATACCCCAACAACATACAACACATACCCAAAAACAAACCCACATACAAACTCAAATACCAACCCATTTCAAAACCAAACATCATTAAAACTTTAGGAAGGGTTCCATACCTCTTGAGGGTATGGAACCCTTCCTCGCTTGCCCATAACAACCACCAGAACACTCTACAATTTCTAATAACATAGTTTAACATGCATCATAAACATCATAGCATCCTTACTCATCATAAACATCATCATATCTTTACTTATCATAAACATCATCATATCTTTACTTATCATAATCATCATCGTATAATTACTTATTATTAACATCATCAACCTGTTACATAAATACTTATGCAATCATTGCATAGTCATAGTATAGGAGTGTGTTTTACCGTCCGATGCCCGTACGTCTCTTACGTACCTTAATCTCAAAAGTGGAGAAGTTGAAGAACATTATCTCCTTGACGTTGTTGGTACCTGGGATGGTTCTACACAACCATACAAATCAATATTAGAAGCCAAATAATAGCCAAATACCAAAAATTCAACAAAAAACATCATTTCCCACTTTTAAGCAGCTGGCGATCGATCGCTGCATCGAGGCGATCGATCGCGAGCCTTACCGATCGATCGCTTCGATGCAGCGATCGATCGCCAGACCACACTGGCTCGCGGCGATCGATCGCCATATATGGCGATCGATCGCCATGGCCCTTCGGCGATCGATCGCTGCATTTGTAGCGATCGATCGCCACCTGCTGTGTGCGCGAATCTTCACCATTTTTGAGCATCTTCCAAGCTCTACCACATACCCTTCAAACCCAAACATTCCAACAACTCATATATCAACATCTAAAACCCACATGAAACACCTCAAAATCATACTCCAACAACATACAACACATGCCCAAAAACAAACCCACATAAAAACTCAAATACCAACCCATTTCAAAACCAAACATCATTAAAACTCTAGGAAGGGTTCCATACCTCTTGAGGGCTCCAAATCCCACTAAAAATCTCACAAACAAAGATTTTGAGAAGATTTCTCCTTCCTCTTTTGCTCAATTTCGAAAATGTGAGGTGGGTTAGGGTTGGGGATTTAAAAGTGAAGGATAAAGTGAGGTGGGTATAGTGGGTAATGGTTTATAAAGGTTAAATTAAAATTGTACCCCAACATGGTATTTTAAAAGCATTTTACAAAAATGCAACAAACTTCCAATAAATTCATGCTTTCCAAATAATTAACAACCAACATGAATAAACTATGTTAATACCCAATTTTCCCAACATGCACAATATACATCCAGAAATGCACTCCCGGTCACGCCTACCGTGTGACTAAGCATTTCAACAAGATAATTAATTTCCAACACATAAATCGATTACCATCATAATTAATCATGTAAATATAATTAATGCCCAAATTGCAATTAATCATTTCGGGGATGTCACATTATATGTTGTGGCAAGTTTGATGGTGAAGTTTTAACATGGTATATTGTTGATATCATGTAGCACCATCACAGGGGACATGACAGAGAGGCAGTTAGTCATTGACGCCTACACTTATATATGTTGTACAACACAACAAGTAAGTGTTGACGTACGAGTATTGATATTTCATTTATGGTTATTTTATATGATGATGATATCTTGTTTATTGAAATATTAGATTATTGTGAATCTCAGATGTGATTGGTGCAGTGAAGCACGACGCTGTTGAGGCATCTGATTGATTTTATGATTATTCTATATTGTTGATGCCATGTGAGAGGTATGCCATTGTTGGGCATATGCTTTGCCTGTTATATTGATATTGTATGATGATGAGATCGTTGATGCCATGTGAGGGGTATGTCATTGTTGGGCATATGTTTTGGCTGTTATATTGATATTGTATGATGATGAAATTGTTGATGCCATGTGAGAGATATGCCATTGTTGGGCATATGCTATTCTATATGTTGTTGAGGTATTTAGTTGATGCCATGAGAGATCTGCTACTGTTGAGCATATGCTTTGGCTATTATAACATGTGAGGACAGTTATATGATATGTGCTGCTAATATGGGACGTAAAGGCTAAGCCACTGACATATTACGCTAAGAGGCATATCATATCGGTCCCGTTATAACAGGATATTGACTGAAATATGTGATGACATATTGATCATGTATATCATGTTTTTAGGTATGTACAGGGGGTATGTACAGGAACAACCAAGAAGGAGTATTACAAATGCATGAAATTACAGGAAGTTGTTTATCAAGTTTTTATGCATTATATTGATGTTGAATTGTAAACATCATTTTGATATATTCACATGTTGTGTGGTTGTTCTGTAGGGACTCATAGCTGGGGAAAGCCGGGATTGTGAGTCTATCTTTGTGATGCCCCGAAATTAATTATATGCAATTTGGGCATTAATGATGTTTATATGATTAATTATGGTGATAATTAATCTGTGTTGAAATTAATTGTCTTGTTGAAATGCTTAGTCGCATGGTAGGCGTGACCTGGGGGTTGCATTTCAGGGTGAATGTTATGCATGTTAGAAAATGGGGTGTTAACATGATTTATTTGTATTGGTTGTTAATTATGTGGAAGATATGAATTTAGTGGAAGTTTGTTGCATTTTTTGTAAAATGCTTTTAAAATACCATGTTGGGGTATTTTATACATCATGTTAATTTTGGGGTTCAATTTTAATTAACTTTATAACCCATTACCCCACTATACCCCCCACTTTATCTCACTTTACCCATCACTTTTAAATCCCCAATTTCACTCTCAAACCCTAACCCACCTCTCATTTTCGATTTTGAGCAAAAGAGGAAGGAGAAATCTTCTCAAAACCTTTGTTTGTGAGATCTTTGTTAGGATTTGGACCCCTCAAGAGGTATGAAACCCTTCCTAAAGTTTTAATGATGTTTGGTTTAGAAATGGGTTAGCATTTTGAGTTTTTTATGTGGGTTTGTTTTGAGTATGTGTTGTATGTTGTTGGGATATGATTTTTGAAGTGTTTTATGTGGGTTTTAGTGCGTTATGATGATGTTTGTGTTATTGAAACGTTTGGGTTTGAAGGGTATGAGGTAGAGCTTGAAAAATGCTCAAAAATTGTGATTTTTTGATGTACAGGGATCGGCGATCAATCGCCCGTTTATGGCGATCGATCGCGAGCCAGCAGTAGGCTCCAGAACCATTTGGCGATCGATCGCCACTTTTGGACGATCGATCGGTGAGGCTGGCGATCGATCGCGCCAAAAGTGGCGATCGATCGCCGAAGACACAAAAATTTGGCAACGGGCAGTGTGATCTCGCGATCGATCGGGACATCTCGGCGATCGATCGCGAGACACAGAAATGCGTGTTTTTGATTATTTTTTGGGATTTTGGATATTGGACTATAATTGGCTTCTAATATCAATTTGTATGGTTGTGTAGAACCATCACATGTACCCACAACTTCAAGGAGATAAAGTTCTCCAACTTCTCCACTTTTGGAATTAAGGTACGTAAGAAACGTACGGGCATCGGACGGTAAAACACATTCCTATACTATGACTACGCAATGATTGCATAAGTATTTACGATGTTTATGATGATGATTATGATAAGTAAGTTTATGGTGATGATGTTTATAAGATGATGATGTTTATAAGATGATGATGTTTACAAGATGATGATGTTTATAAGATGATGATGTTTATGATATGATGATGATGATGATGATGATGATGTATGTTTAACTATGTTATTGAGAATGGTAGAGTGTTCTGGTAGTTGTTATGGGAAAGCGAGGAAGGTACTTACCGCTGACATAGCTAGCGAGGAGATACATCCGCTATCAAGGTGTAGCGAGGGGTATCACAGTACCGCTATATGTCGAAGCGATGGGGCCAATTGTTCCGCTGACATAACAAGGCCAGAAACATCCCCATTTCTAAATAACATTGTTGATTATGCGCATATATGTGAAGTATGATTTTAATCATTTATGTCAAGGATCTAATGACTACGTGCATGATTATGAAACAGGGACAACCAAAGGTTAATGCGATTAACCAGGAAGTATATGTTACGATTATTTTCATGCAATTATTTATATACCATTACCTTATGATGTTAAGTAATGATGTACATGCTCATGATGGGTTGTTTCTGTAGGTACACTTTTGGACTGAAGGGCTAAAGGTCGGGTTGAGGCAGTGAGCTAAAAGGAGCATGAAAGAATATATGATACAGGATTTTGGATAGTCTCTACTCTAGGAGTAGTGTAAATCTATAGCTTTAACATTCATTATCAAGAATGTAATTATTAAGTTTTGAAATTTTATTTTTGGCCTGTAATCTTATTAGCTCAAAGCTACAACCGGTACCCTAAGATGTCATAATGCATGTTTAGTCCATAATACGTTATTATGATGATGTTAAGGTAGAAAGACCCTACAGTAGTGGTATCAGAGCAGTGGTTAGAAAACCCGGGAATGAGTGAAGGGTAGCCTTAGCAATAAGTTGGCTAGGTGCTTCTTTTTAAACATGTTTTGTGCATATGTTGCATATGAAGTATATGATCATTATACTAACATGTTATGGCTGCTTTTGGGTATTGTTGTTAACCTTGTCTTGCAGCATGGCAGCAAATATCAATATAGGAGATGCAGTGAGTGTTAATGCAAGTGCTGGGCGTACCAATCCCCTACCACCCCCGGCCTTGGGCGAAGAACCCTCTGAGCAATAGTTACTACCTGGGGAGCTAAGTTTGGCTCAGTTTCTGACATACCGACCCCCGATGTTCGAAGGAGCTGAGACAGGGGAACTGGCAGAGGAATGGTTAGAGAGGATAGAACAGATATTTGTGGCAGCTCCTTGTGCTAAGACAACCTGGATAAGGCTAGCGGAGTTCCAACTGGCCAAGAAGGCATTGATGTGGTGGAAGACCATAGTAATAGAGCAAGAGGCTCAGGGACAGGAAATTAATTGGAAACTGTTCAGAACTCGGTTTCTGACCCGTTACTTTTCAGCTGCTGCATGACAGGCTAAGGAGGATGAATTTACCAACCTCAAGCAAGGTAGCATGCCTGTGTCAGATTATGCTCTTCATTACTGTTCTTTGCTCAGATATGTACCTCACATCGCCGCAAGTACTTAAGCTAAGATGAGGAACTTCATGAAAGGTTGAGGCCGGAAATGTATGATAGGGTGATTACTTATGGCCCTGCTTGCTTTGATGACGCCCTTTCACGGGCTGAGCTAGCCGAGCTGGGAGTTGGTGCATATCCTGATGCCGTGCCACCTCCAGCACCCCTCAAAAATCTACTTCTGATAATTTAAAGCCGAGGGGTGATCAGTTCAAGCCAAGGGGGAATACATCAGCTTCGAGGTTCAGTGGTAAGAGGCCCGAGAATCGTTGGAAAGGAAGCCGTAGGAATGATGCCCCGTCAGGAAGAGGACAGTCTCAGGGAGGCAGATTTGTGAAGGTCCAGTGCTCTCTTTGTGGGCAACCACATTCGATGAAAGACTGCGTCGGTTGTTATGTATGTGGCAATAAGGGCCACTTTGCTCTGCAATGTCCCAATCGGGAGGGACAACACAACTCTACGGGGAGGCCTGCGGACAGAGCAGTGCAGCACAGACCACCGTTTGTACCGAGGCAGTATGGAGGTCAGCCTATGGGGCCACCTCAGGGGCAAGTTTATGCTTTGACAAGGAAGCAGGCTACAGCAGCTCCGGAGGAAGTGATAGCGGGTACGTGTCTTTTATTTACGCACCCTGCTTTTATATTGATAGACATAGGTGCGTCACACTCTTTTGTGTCGACAAGTTTTGTGGAAAGGCACCACTTATGCACTTCTCCGTCGCCCACTCCTCTTGTAGTCTCGATACCCGCTGGAAGAAGTTTGATTACTGATCGGATTGTCTATGACGGCCTCATTTATTTTGAGGGTAACGATCTAAGGTCAGATTTGATTGTTCTGGGAATGTCAGACTTTGACTGCATTGTGGGCATTGATGTTCTGAACAAGTATCAGACAGTTGTGAACTGCAGGCAGAGGACTGTCCGATTCAGGTCTGATATGGGAGTCCAGTGGACATTCTATGGGGATGGTTCTCGTTCAAAGATCCCGTTGATATCTACTGTCAAGATGGCACAGTTGTTGGAACGGGGCCATACATGATATCTCATCTATGTTGTTGATATTACTGAAAAGAGGGAAGAATTAAAGGTTGAGGATGTGCCGTAGTGGCGGAGTTTCCTGATGTCTTTCCGGAAGAGATTCCCGGATTTCCACCGACGAGAGAGGTCGAGTTTGGAATTGAGTTACTACCAGGGACGTCTGCCATTTCTCGTGCCCCGTATAGGATGGTACCAGCGGAGTTAAGGGAGTTAAAGGTTCAGTTGCAAGAACTCCTTGATAAGGGTTACATACGCCCTAGCGTATCGCCCTGGGGTGCACCAGTCCTATTTGTCAAAAAGAAAGATGGTTTGATGCGTCTGTACATCGATTACAGACAACTGAACAAAGCCACCGTGAAGAATAAGTATCCACTTCAGAGGATCGATGATTTGTTTGACCAGTTGCAGGGTACGAGGCTCTACAGTAAGATCGATTTGAGATCGGGGTATCATCAGATTCGGGTAAGGGAAGATGACGTTCAGAAGACAGCTTTCAGGACTAGGTATGAGCACTATGAATTCTTAGTCATGCCTTTTGGGGTGACAAATGCCCCAGCTGTCTTTATGAGTCTGATGAACAGAGTATTTCAACCATATTTGGATCAGTTTGTCATTGTTTTCATTGACGATATACTCATTTACTCCCAGACCGAAGAGGAACACGTGAAGCACTTGAAGACAGTACTCCAGATCCTTAGGGATCATCAGTTATATGCAAAGCTCAGCAAGTGCGAGTTCTGGTTGAGCAGTGTGGTGTTCTTGGGTCATGTTATATCTAGCAGCGGGATATCTGTAGATCCCAGGAAGGTTGAAGCTGTGATGGAGTGGGCTGCACCCACTTTTGTACCCGAGATACGAAGCTTCCTTGGTTTAGCGGGTTATTACCGACGTTTCGTCGAGGGATTTTCTAAGATCGCTAAGCCGTTGACACAGCTGACTCAGAAAGGTGTCCCGTTCTATTGGTCCGAAGCTTGTGAGGAAAGCTTCCAAGAATTGAAGCGTCGTTTGACTACGACACCTATATTTGTGATTCCTTCTGAGAATAAGAGGTTTGCCTTGTACACGGATACATCATTGCAGGGTTTGGGCTGTGTGTTGATGCAAGATAAGCACGTGGTGGCTTATGCTTCGAGGTAGTTGAAGCCTCATGAGACCAGATACCCAGTTCATGATCTGGAACTGGCGGCCATCATTTTCGCCTTGAAGATTTGGAGGAATTACCTGTATGGTACGACGTTTACCATTTATTCAGACTAGAAATAGACACATCTTTAGCGTTTAATTGTCTACGATTTGGTAGGTTTTGATGGATAATTTGATACGTATGCTACCTAATCGTGTATTTGTGTAATTGTAGGTACAATCGAAGCTAAAAATGATGTGTAAAGACCAAGAAAAGACATGGACATGACAAGGACTCAAAGTTGATCAAGAAAATGGCAAAAACGTAATTTTGGAAGTGGCGATCGATCGCAAGGAAGAGGCAATCGATCGGCTATGGACAGAAACTTTTGCATCAAATTTGAAGAAGCAGCGATCGATCGCCATATTCAGCGATCGATCGCCTGAAGCTACTGGAGGGAAGCGATCGATCGCCACTTTATAGCGATCGATCGCCTCAAGCATTTTACCGAAAAAAAATAAATAAGCGATCGATCGCCACACTCATAGCGATCGATCGCCGAAGAGTCCGAGAATTTGGAAAGTGGGTCTTTTACCATGTTTAAAAGATTGTAACCTAATTATTAGCCTCCATAACCTTAAACTCGGTTTTTACACCTCATATCAGACAGATTTTGATAATTTTAGACTAAGTTAGGTTTTTAGAATAATTTTCTTTCAATTTTTATCAAGAACAACGCGAAGAACGGAACCGGAATCGACAAGCTGGAATCGTGATTCGTCTTAGTAATTTCTTTCCCTTTATTTATTTAATGATTTCGAACCATATTTTGTTGATTTTGGATTCAATTATGCTAGGCTAAACCCTTAGATTCTTGGTTTAAGGGATACTTGCTTTGGAATTGAATCTCTTGTGAGAATTTTGATTTGTTTTGTGAATTGAATTTCGATTTCAATCCTGTTTCTTGGTATCGATTTCAATGATTATTGTGTATGTTTATTAGATTGATCACCTAGTATTCATACGCATAATCGATAGCTAATTAAGAAGCAACTAAGATTAATAATTACCGGCTGTAGGTGTTATTGAATTCTTAGGAGAAACGATTGGGTAATCAATAATTAACGGCTGTAGTTTCTATTGATTGGATTTATCGAATTCACTAGTTTTGAAATCTATCATTGATTTAATCATTAACGGCTGTAGTTTTGATTAGAGATTTGATAAGGGTCGGATTGAATGCTGTTTTCTCTTTGACTATGATTAAGGTGGATAGGAATTAACTTTCCAATCGATGAATAATTGAAAGAATTCGATGTTAGTGGTTTGATGATCGAGAGAGAATTTTCCAAAAGTAAAGTTGACCGACAACCAAGAATCGTTTCACTCTCATAAGTTTAATTCATTTTAGTTAATCTCGTTAATTAGTTTAATTTTTAGAATTTACTTAGTAGTAATCACTCAACCCAAAAACCCCCTTTTTACTATTCATTTTCAAATTGGCACGAAAAAAATACTACCTTCCCTGTGGGATCGATCCCTACTCTCGCTACTACATACTTTTGCTATTAACTTGAGAGGGTTAATTTGGGCGTACCGATAAGCGCTACCAAATTTTGGCGCCGTTGCCGGGGAAGGCATTGGTATTATTTTGTGTCGATTTTTTTTTATTATTCCGCATTACTACTTGGGTTTGTTGATGAGTACAGGTGGATCTTTTAATCACGAAGATAACTTTCACTACGATCCTGAGATCGAGAGGACACTACATCAAAGAAGAAGGGAAGCAAGGCTGTTTGAAGAAGAAGAGAGGACCACGATGGCTGCAAATCAAAGCTTGAGGCAGTTGGCGAATCCTAACTTGGATCAACAACCTCTCTGCATCACTTTCCCTGCCCTGACTAATAACGTAAATTTCGAACTCAAGTATGGTTTAATTCACTTATTGCCAGCTTTTCATGGTCTTGCAGGAGAAAACCCGCACAAGCATTTAATGAATTCCACGTGGTATGCACTACAATGAAGCCGACCGGAATCACTGAGGATCAAATAAAGTTAAGAGCCTTTCCATTTTCTCTAAAGGACGCTGCAAAAGACTGGCTATTCTACTTACCATCCGGATCGATCACCACGTGGACGGACTTACAGAGAGTATTCCTGGAGAAGTATTTTCCTGCTTCAAGGGCGACTAACATAAGGAAGGAGATCTACGGGGTGAAGCAATACCAAGAGGAGTCATTGCATGAGTACTGGGAACGGTTTAAGAAGTTGTGTGCAAGCTGCCCACAACATCAGATAAGTGAACACTTGTTAATTCAATATTTCTATGAAGGTTTGCTTTCTGGTGACAGGAACTTGGTGGATGCGGCAAGCGGAGGAGCATTTATCGACAAGACAGAAGAGGAGGCGAGGAGCTTGATAGCTAACATGGCGGCCAATTCCCAACAGTTTGGACATGTTCGCCATGGACAACCGCAAAGAAAAGAGGTAAACGTATCAAACCTGGAACAACAACTGATAGACCTAACTTTTCTTGTGCGTGGTCTTGCAGGTGGAAATGTAGGGAAGATAAAGCCGTGTGGAATCTGTCTGGCTGCGAACCATCCCACGGACGCATGTCCCTCACTACAAGAGACAGCCGCTGAGAACGTGAATGCCGCGGGAGGATTCCCAGGTCCCCCACAAAGGAGCTATGGTAATCCATTGAGCAATTACAATCAAGGTTGGCAAGATCATACGAACCAAGGTTATGGAAACCCACAGATGCACCAACCTCCACCATATAGACCGCCATATCAAAGACCTCCACCACCTCCAGCGCACCCTCCTTCTGACAGGTTAGAACATAGTATCAAAGTTATTGCTGAAAATAGCTTACAATTTCAACAGGAGACGAGGGCAAGCATCCAGAGCTTGACTACGCAAATGGGACAACTGGCAACTTCTCTCAACAAGATTGAAGCAAGAATCTCAAATGGACTACCTTCACAACCGGAGGTGAACCCCAGGGAGAATGTGAGCGCTATCACTGTGAATGTGAGTGGAGATACAGCTAAAGAAGAGGTGGTACTGACGCCATCCAATAACGAAGAGAAGACGGAGAAGGAGAAAGAAGTTGAAGAACCCATGCAAGAGGAGAAACCACGAGGTAAGTTCCCCAACTTTTCTGAATATAAAAGTGAACCCCCATTCCCCCTTGCATTGAAGATGAATTTGAAGGACAAGGGTCTCAAAAGGCTCTACGAGATGTCCCCACGCTATAATGAAAAAGATCCACTCAAGGAAGCCAAGAAAGATGATAAGTGCAAGGCACGCGAAGGGCAGTCCAAGGTCGAGCTAGGTGAGAATGTTTCGGCGGACATCCAAAGAAGCATCCCCGCTAAATGCAAGGACCCCTGGTATGTTTTCCATCCCATGTATGATTAATGCTAATAGGATTGAGAAGGCTATGCTTGATTTAGGATCTTCTATAAATGTCATGCCTAACTCAATCTATTCTCACCTAAAACCGGGACTTTTAAAAAGAAATGACACTGTAATTCTGTAAGGACCCCATGCCCTTAACCCTTAATTAGTGTATTAACCACTATGTGTGGCACATGCTTTCAATAAAAAGTAAATCGGGAAGCTCAGATGATACTTTACCATTGAATGGTAACTACAAAATTTCTTTAATACTCAATGTTATAAGATCATCATCCTAACAGCATATAGACTAATCGAGTTCGCCCAATACCATCCCCATTACATCACTTTTGCATTGTGGGTTTTTATAAAAATTTGGGCAGAGTCTCCCCATAAATTGAGCTATCCCAAAAATAAAAGCACATCACATAATATAATTCCCGGCCAGGGAATACACAATACTCAACAGAATACTGAACACAAAGTAAATTCCCAGCCAGGGAAGACACCACACATAAGACGACAAAAGTGGGTTTCAACCCCCACATAACACACTAACGACTCTCATATCATTAGCAATTCTACCACAATTGCATGCAACATATAATGAAAGAGAGGAAGGCTCATGCCTTTATATACAATCCATATACAAGTATAATCGTGCTCACAGGCGAGCATCATGAATATGTATATAATCCTCAGGTGTATATATATGTACTCTATACGATACCGTGCTCCATCAAGCCCTGGTACCACGATCCTGGGAGTACATCCAATCAACAGCTCGAGCTCATCTCCAAAGCCATCGATGTACCTGTTCACCTGCCCCGACAGAGACAGCCCCCAACGGGGTGAGCATACCAATTCCATAATTTCATAATCATAATGACATAATACATAATTTACGAAAATGTAAATATTGCGGAACATATGTGATACTTCCTGGATGGTATCATCCTCATCATAGCGTACCCCTGTAATAATCCTGTTCTCAAAACAGGTAAATCATCAAATCCTGAATATGCAGTTAATCATCATATTGGTTAACCCTAGCCAGTTTCAATTTAACAACATTTCATAACATCTTTCTTTATCTAGCAATTATCATAATTCTAGATATTATAATGAGATTTCCTTAACTTCCGATACTAGTTAATCACTTCTCTGATTAACTACGTCTCTGTTCTTATTCATTACCAATAGGGAATAAAATACAGATATCCTAGATATCTAATCAAATACCATCTTTTTCATTTCTTACTTCAAGTAGCATCATACTATCGGTGTTTGCTCCGTAGCAACCACACCCATCATTTGCTCGCTTCATAGCGGCACTAAGCATTTCACCATGTGAATCATCATAACGTAATCAAGTCCCGGTACCATCATAGTAAAGCATTTCATGTATTTTAGATCATGCATCATACTTGTAAAACATCATTTAAACTATGCTCGTACGCTAAACGTACCTTAAATCCTCGAAGTCCGAGCCAAACCTTGTTCGAGTTCCATGCCCTGAGGAACGATGTGCTAACACGATAAATAATTCACAATTATTTACGAACATGTAACCCATGCTCAAGCACATCCATAACCCTCAAAATATTGTCAACACACGACAATAAATCATTTAAAAGACCCGGGGCAGGGTACATGCAGGGAGGGAAAAACGAATGCGACATATCGAAAAATTGCCCAAGAACATCTTCAATAATTCGAACCCTAGCATCACGATTCGAACCCAACCAACCATCATAAATCATCTAAAACATGTAATAACAATCTCTTAACATGAATCATCAACCCATAGCCAAAACCCCCAAAATCGAAATCAAACCCTCACCAAAATAGGGCAATTTCGAACCATACTTCTCAATTTGATCCCAATTAAGCATCATAATTCATTTAAACATGAATTAATCGAATAACAACAAGAATCATCATCCTCATACCAAAAACCCAAATTTTCGAACCCTAATTCACAAAATCAGTGTTCAAATTCGAATCCATAAGCAACAAATTTTCGACCCATGAAAGTATGAAATCATCGACTCAAAAGCAGCATAAAAACGCCCCAAAAACATCAGAAAAATCGTACCAAAAACATACCAAAATCGAGCCCCAAAAATCGGATGAACTCCAGTTTCGAACCCTACGCTTCTCTGGCAAATCCGAGCTCGATTCTCGACGAAACTTCGAATTGTTGGTATGTATAGAAGCGCCCGGAAGAGACGATTCCAACGGCGGGTGGCACGCGCCGAACGGCGGACGGACGGCGGCTGGCCGACGTCTTTTACGCGCGGGGGTCAAAGGGGATCGGGTGTGCGCGCGGGAGGAGAGAGGGAAGAAAGGGGAAAAATGGTTCCGATAATAAAAATCTCGGGTTCAACTGGTATTTATAGCAAAAATACCCCGAAATACTAATATCCCCACAAATACATCATGATTCATTAAAAATCATCTGTTTTCAAAAACTCTCTCTCTAACTCAAAAACCCCCTACTGGTGCCCACACCCAGCACCCGAGATTCCGAGTCACACTAAAAACCCAACTCACAGGTTTTCACCGAAATGAGAATACGATCTCAACCTCGGGATCCAACGATCCCAATTACTCAAATAGACGAGCCCGGAGGGCCCAACACCTCGATTAAACTCCAATTGCCACGTAAAACCACTTTAGGGGTTATTAACACTCCGGGATTAACATCCCTAATCTCAGGTCATCACAATATCCCCCACTAAAAGAATTTCGTCCTCGAAATTAGCACCGGTGTATCACATAACACCCAGGCTACACAACAACATGAAGCCAGAACCTCGATTCTTGACCATAACAAAATCGTCTTAAAAACCTCGAGAATACTTACCTCACTTCAAACTCTGAAACAGAGCGACATAACAAAACCAACATATCACTCAAGAGGCAAAACGTACCTCGATGTGGGTCATCCCAAAAGTCAGTCCCTCATGACTGCAAAACAACCGATATTTACGACTGTAGATCGGACAGTCATCCTTCGTTCTAATACCACTAGTAAGAACGCATCATGAATGACACCTCAACCTTGAGAACGTGACTTCGTGTCAAACTCTGGAGTGGAATAGACTTCCAAATCCATCATAACGTCGAAAAGCGTCAGTACAACTCAACGCTAACGGTCCAAAAGCAGTTAGTCAACTGAAACTGCAAGGATTCGAATTGCTTCCGATTCCATCGTAGACATCATTCAAAGACATCTCTATCATGACTCACAATGTCTAACATACATCGTTACGAGGGAAACATTAGCATACCACGGTGTACACATACCAAACCTGGTTCCCACTTTCAAACCTCCTCTTTCAAATGAGCAGTCGCATCATTGCAACTCAATTTGGGCAACTCACGGCCACAGATTCACACAAAAGACATCTCGCAAGATGTCCAACTCCGGATATCCTAAGAATCACGTCCTGATCATAAATAAACAATCGAGACTCCTCAGAGTTTCCAATTTGAAAGGACATGCAATAAACCCAATGCATCCCAAATACATGGATTCCCAGGCCAAATCAACGACGACTTGATGACTCTCTTGTTGGTACTTCATCATCATGAGCTGTCCCAGACAAGTCTCACCAAGATTTAAACATAAACATATATACGTTCAGTGAGGCATACTCAACTTCAACTTCAAATGACGTGGTGACTACCAGAGTCCACCACAATCCACCTCGTATCACCTTACGATTTGCCAAACTTGGTTCCAATGAGCAGTATAATGGCTCTAGCAAGCCCATCATGGTGCTGCACACACGCGGCAGACAAACTAGTCGCTGCCTCACTAGGTTCACCTCAAACCTACCAATCAGATGGACGTTTCCGCACGGCATACCATACCATGGGAAGAAAATCAATAGAGTAGTGGGTCTTTACCCAACATTCCTCCAATGCTGATATACCCTGGACACTCCAATGTCCCCATGTACTTAACATAACCTGATCCTACTCCCTTAGGACCCATCCTACACCCTCATGGGTGGTGTGGTCATGTCTACCATACGTCATATCAATAGAAAGCGAGCAATTCCTCCACGATCACTCCTGTCGTCAAATTACATGGCCAAAAAGCCATTCCAACGGTATCACCACTCGTGATATGATCCCTCAAACAATTTCTGCGGTACAATCACATGTACAGAGCGTCCATCCATTCCTCGAGCAACCCGCTCGGTATAAGGGCCACGTTAATCGGTGACGCACACACCACCTTGTGCCCGACACTGGCACCCAAGGCATACAACTGAAAACGTATACTCAACGCATTGATCATCGTAACGATGATGCATGTCTAATAAGACATCTCCTACACCATCGTCATCGCCATCCCGTGACGGCACATGCCCATTCATGGCATCTAAGGTATCGTCAACTAGTGACGATACATGTCAACAATGACATCTAAACAACCCAATCAACTCGTGACGGTCCATGTACATCAACATATGTCATCCATCATCATGCTAGTAAAATAGTCATAATAAAACATGTATAACAACGCATGCCAGCTATAATAAAGCTAATAGAATAGCAATATCTCATACCTCATCGCTAACAAGATAGCGGCATACCTGTCTCCGTCGCTCGACAATAGTGCAAAATCAGCACTCATCGCTCGAAGGCGGCATATTCCCGTGCTGAGTACATAGCTATAGAATCGACGGCATGATACCTCGTCATATAATAAGTGGCATGAAACCTCGCTATACACCTGAGTCTGAATCATGGTCTACATAACAGCGGAAAGAGGCATCGCTATCAACATATCTGGTGGCACTAATCATCGCCAATCCTCATAGAAGAATAAGTCATCGTAAATCCACATAATAGCGGAATGGGGCATCGCTATTAACATATCCGGCGGCATAAACCATCGCCAATCCTCATAGAAGAGCGAGTCATCGTAAAATAGCGGAATGAGGCATCGCTATCATCATATCCGGCGGCATCAATCATCGTCAATCCTCATAAAAGAATGAGTCATCGTAAAATAGCGGAATGAGGCATCCTATCATCATAAACATCATCATAATCATCATATCATCTTTACTCATCATAAACATCATCATACACATCATATTCACATATATACTCACAACAAACTATGTTAATTAGAAATGGGACTGTCCGGGTTCCATTATGACAGCGGCACAATTGGCCCCCTCGCTCGACATAACACATCGTATGATACCCATCGCTACGCCTTGATAGCGGATGTATCTCTTATTCAGCGGATGATACCCATCGCTACGCCTTGATAGCGGATGTACCCCATCGCTCAGCGGATGATACCCGTCGCTACACCTTGATAGCGGATGTACCCCATCGCTCATCAGCGGATGATACCCATCGCTACACCTTGATAGCGGATGTACCCCATCGCTCATCAGCTATGTGAGCGGCAAGACCTTCCTCGCTTGCCCATAATGACCACCGAACATTCAACCATTCTAAGTAACATAGTTAAACATACATTATCATCTTGTAGCATCATCATCATATAAACATCATCATCTTATAGATATAACAGTAAATGTACGAAATCATAGTTGAGTAAGCTTGCTAGTTATTCATTAACTTCTTTTCTTTTTCCCCGGTTCATATTCATGCATATGGGTATCTTACCCTATGACATCTTACCACCTTATAAACATCATATCATTCTATAAACATCATATTAACATCATCATTACTTATCATAATCGTCATCGTGAACGTCATATCATCTTCATTTATCATAACATCATCATAAGTATCTTGTCATCTTTATTCATTATAAAATCATCTTCATCGTGAACTTACTTATCATAACATCATCTTAAACCTCTTATCATTTTTATTCATTATACATATCATCATGGCATCGTAAATTCTTATGCAATCATAGTATGATCATAATATAGGAGTATGGCCTCTTACCATATGGGCATCTTACCCCGTGGCATCTTACCACATCATAACATCGTATCACATCATCATAAACTTACTTGTCATAAACATCGTCATCATAACATATTCGTCATAAACTTACTTATCAAAATCATCATAATCATCATCATCATAAACATCATAAATACTTATGCATTCAATGCATAGTCAGAGTTAGGAGTGTGTTACCGTCCGATGCCCGTACGCGTCTTACGTACCTTCCTTGCTTGGGCATTACATGAACAAACTCATTAGTATATTCAATAATAATTGAGACCATACCGAAGTATTCCACTGTCGGTTGTCTACCCAGTCTGTCCTCAGACAATACTTCATATCTTTCTTTTCCCTGATTTTCTTCCAAAATCAGATTCCTTGGCACGTAGCATATAGAGTGTTAGACATCACTATTAATGCCATCCTATCGTGTTCCACACGATTCCTGCAACCACAATGGTTAGCAATACCACTTTTCATAACATAAAAGCACATAAACAATTAGTCATCGTATAACATTAATGCCATCATGCATAAATATGTGCTATCAATAACTTCCTAGGCCCTCAACAGCCCCAATGAGCAACCACTGCTCTGATACCACTAATGTAAGGACCCCATGCCCTTAACCCTTAATTAGTGTATTAACCACTATGTGTGGCACATGCTTTCAATAAAAAGTAAATCGGGAAGCTCAGATGATACTTTACCATTGAATGGTAACTACAAAATTTCTTTAATACTCAATGTTATAAGATCATCATCCTAACAGCATATAGACTAATCGAGTTCGCCCAATACCATCCCCATTACATCACTTTTGCATTGTGGGTTTTTATAAAAATTTGGGCAGAGTCTCCCCATAAATTGAGCTATCCCAAAAATAAAAGCACATCACATAATATAATTCCCGGCCAGGGAATACACAATACTCAACAGAATACTGAACACAAAGTAAATTCCCAGCCAGGGAAGACACCACACATAAGACGACAAAAGTGGGTTTCAACCCCCACATAACACACTAACGACTCTCATATCATTAGCAATTCTACCACAATTGCATGCAACATATAATGAAAGAGAGGAAGGCTCATGCCTTTATATACAATCCATATACAAGTATAATCGTGCTCACAGGCGAGCATCATGAATATGTATATAATCCTCAGGTGTATATATATGTACTCTATACGATACCGTGCTCCATCAAGCCCTGGTACCACGATCCTGGGAGTACATCCAATCAACAGCTCGAGCTCATCTCCAAAGCCATCGATGTACCTGTTCACCTGCCCCGACAGAGACAGCCCCCAACGGGGTGAGCATACCAATTCCATAATTTCATAATCATAATGACATAATACATAATTTACGAAAATGTAAATATTGCGGAACATATGTGATACTTCCTGGATGGTATCATCCTCATCATAGCGTACCCCTGTAATAATCCTGTTCTCAAAACAGATAAATCATCAAATCCTGAATATGCAGTTAATCATCATATTGGTTAACCCTAGCCAGTTTCAATTTAACAACATTTCATAACATCTTTCTTTATCTAGCAATTATCATAATTCTAGATATTATAATGAGATTTCCTTAACTTCCGATACTAGTTAATCACTTCTCTGATTAACTACGTCTCTGTTCTTATTCATTACCAATAGGGAATAAAATACAGATATCCTAGATATCTAATCAAATACCATCCTTTTCATTTCTTACTTCAAGTAGCATCATACTATCGGTGTTTGCTCCGTAGCAACCACACCCATCATTTGCTCGCTTCATAGCGGCACTAAGCATTTCACCATGTGAATCATCATAACGTAATCAAGTCCCGGTACCATCATAGTAAAGCATTTCATGTATTTTAGATCATGCATCATACTTGTAAAACATCATTTAAACTATGCTCGTACGCTAAACGTACCTTAAATCCTCGAAGTCCGAGCCAAACCTTGTTCGAGTTCCATGCCCTGAGGAACGATGTGCTAACACGATAAATAATTCACAATTATTTACGAACATGTAACCCATGCTCAAGCACATCCATAACCCTCAAAATATTGTCAACACACGACAATAAATCATTTAAAAGACCCGGGGCAGGGTACATGCAGGGAGGGAAAAACGAATGCGACATATCGAAAAATTGCCCAAGAACATCTTCAATAATTCGAACCCTAGCATCACGATTCGAACCCAACCAACCATCATAAATCATCTAAAACATGTAATAACAATCTCTTAACATGAATCATCAACCCATAGCCAAAACCCCCAAAATCGAAATCAAACCCTCACCAAAATAGGGCAATTTCGAACCATACTTCTCAATTTGATCCCAATTAAGCATCATAATTCATTTAAACATGAATTAATCGAATAACAACAAGAATCATCATCCTCATACCAAAAACCCAAATTTTCGAACCCTAATTCACAAAATCAGTGTTCAAATTCGAATCCATAAGCAACAAATTTTCGACCCATGAAAGTATGAAATCATCGACTCAAAAGCAGCATAAAAACGCCCCAAAAACATCAGAAAAATCGTACCAAAAACATACCAAAATCGAGCCCCAAAAATCGGATGAACTCCAGTTTCGAACCCTACGCTTCTCTGGCAAATCCGAGCTCGATTCTCGACGAAACTTCGAATTGTTGGTATGTATAGAAGCGCCCGGAAGAGACGATTCCAACGGCGGGTGGCACGCGCCGAACGGCGGCCGGACGGCGGCTGGCCGACGACTTTTACGCGCGGGGGTCAAAGGGGATCGGGTGTGCGCGCGGGAGGAGAGAGGGAAGAAAGGGGAAAAATGGTTCCGATAATAAAAATCTCGGGTTCAACTGGTATTTATAGCAAAAATACCCCGAAATACTAATATCCCCACAAATACATCATGATTCATTAAAAATCATATGTTTTCAAAAACTCTCTCTCTAACTCAAAAACCCCCTACTGGTGCCCACACCCAGCACCCGAGATTCCGAGTCACACTAAAAACCCAACTCACAGGTTTTCACCGAAATGAGAATACGATCTCAACCTCGGGATCCAACGATCCCAATTACTCAAATAGACGAGCCCGGAGGGCCCAACACCTCGATTAAACTCCAATTGCCACGTAAAACCACTTTAGGGGTTATTAACACTCCGGGATTAACATCCCTAATCTCAGGTCATCACAAATTCATTTAGCTGATAAGTCCACGGTCATACCTAGGGGGATAATAGAAGATGTAATCGTGCATGTAGAGAACTTGGTTTTCCCAGTCGATTTCTATGTCTTAGACATGGAAAATGGTGATCCATCTAGTCTAATCCTTTTAGGGAGGCCATTCTTGAAAACATCAAAATCAGTAATCGAGATGAATAGCGGTATGATAACATTAGAGTCTAATGGTAAAGTTGCAAAATTCAACATCTATGAACCCATTAAGACTCTTGAGCATTTGAGTTACGCTATTGGCATACATGATGATTATGATTCGGATTTTGATAATGATGAGTTGTGGGAAATGGGAAAGGCTACTGATGGCCTTGACGACAACAGAGGTATGGATTCTAACTTAGTGCAAATTGTTCATACCATTGCTGCGTTATCTACTCGCGATACTGCTGACCCTCTTATTTCTCACTTGCAGGATCGTACCGTTGGAAAGAAGCACCCCCCGGATCGACCATGTCAATCAAGTGACGAAGGAGCAAAGACGGGAGATGACCACTCAACGAGCAACAAGCCGAAATACCGAGGAGTGAAGAAGATATTGAGGTGGTTAAGGAAGGATAGAGCGACACCGCATCAACCACCTGGATAGAGGACTGGCGTCGGGCCACCGACGTTAAACAGAGGCGCTGCTTGGGAGGCAACCCAAGGGGAGTTAGTTTCCTTTCTCCCTTTTATTTATTTTTTGCTTTAGTAGTTAGACTTTTCTCTTTTCTTGTATTTTTGCTTTACGTTGGGGACAATGTAATATTTAAGTATGGGAGAGGGATTAGTAGTGTGTTATGGTTTTTCTTATTTCAAAAATACAAAAAAATCAAAAATTTTGAATTTTCTTATTTCAAAAATACAAAAAAATCGAAAATTTTGAAAATTTTGAGCTCATAGTTAGTAATGAACAAATGTTTAGAGTCACTAGCCCATGATGAAACCTAAATGATATCATGCATGCTTGTGAACATAGGTGAATTGTTAACCTTGAAACACTTTGAACTCTAATGCAAAGTTTACTTTAACTTAGTAGTTGAATATTTTGACCACATTATTGTCATGGCTTGTGAAGTGTGCATAGCTTAGTGAAGATTGTGTAAATTTTGTGATAGTCTTAAGAAGTCTCTAATACATGCTAGAACTTAACTACATGCTCTTTGAGGCGTATGTCAAGACTACTTGCAAACATGAAAGTGATATTGGCAATCGTTGATGCGTTTGAGCCTTTCAAGCCTACCATGTAAACAAAATCAATCTCTAGTACCATTTTTGAGCCTTAATGTAAAAGAATGGTAGTATGCTAAGCATACTAGAGACCCCCATTCAACATTCCTTGACTAGCTTATCATCCTACCCTTTTAGCCTAAATATGCTTTTAATCCACACCTTTTAAGGGAGTATGATGTATTTCATTCAAATGCACTTGGAAATTCATTGAATTATATTTGTGAACTTTATTGTCAAAAGAATGGAATACATGAAAGAAAAGGAATGCCTTGAGAAATTTGATAAAAATATGACTCCAAGAGGAGCCAAGGCACAAAAGAAAAAAATGTTGAAATAAACCTTGAAAAAAATGAACAAGGTTTGAAAAAGTCATGCAAGAAGAGAAGTTTTAGTGTGCATTTCATCATACTCTCTTGTTTGATATATCTTTATCCTTTCTTTTATAAGCCAATACCTAGGCCAAGCTACAAGCTAATAAAGACCTACTTGATTTATGTTTGCAAAGTAGCTAAGATAGTGGAGAAGAGTGTGCAAGTGAGCTTATACTTGTGTTAGTATATGACTTGAACTATTGTGGATTTACATCTTTCGGAGCTATAAGTTGTACACAACATTTGTTTATGACCACACACACACGTTCACTACTCTGTTGAGTATGAAATGTATAGGGATTGAACTTGTTCCACTGTTAACTTTTCACCGCCTTTCATTACTGTGCATGTTAAAATTGTTGAGGCATTAAAGTGAGGACAAGTTGCTTTGTTATGAACCTATGAGGTAACCAAAAATATTGTAGTTTTTATTTGTTTACTCGAGGTCGAGTAAAGAGAAAGTATGTGGGAGTTTGATGTGACTAGAAATAGACACATCTTTAGCGTTTAATTGTCTACGATTTGGTAGGTTTTGATGGATAATGTTGGGAAAACGATTTCTAAGTTTCGGTGATTACAAACACCTACTGGATAAAGACTCCTACCGGATGTCAAACACCTACTGGATAAAGACTCCTACCAGATGTCAAAGACCAACTGGATAAAGACTCCTACCGGATATTGAAGTCCTACCGGGTGATGAACACCTACCGCATATTGAAGTCTTACCGGGTGATAAAGATCAACTGTATGAACACCTACCGGGTGTAGACACCAACCAGCTGAAAGACATCAACTGGCAACTGGATAGACATCAACTGGATGGCCACCAACTGGACAAGACATAAACTGGATGGCTACCAACTGGACAAGACAAACTGGATGGCTACCAACTGGATAGACGTCAACTGGACAAGACATCAACTGGATGGCTACCAACTGGATAGACATCAACTGGATGGCCACCAACTGGACAAGACATCAACTGGATGGTCACCAACTGGACAGACAACTATCAACCGGAAAGTCCCACTTAACAAAGACATCAACTGGTCATAAGAGGATGAACGACCAGTTGAGCAAACAAAACTAGCAGAAGTCTAAACTTCCAGTAAGAGCACTAAGCAACAAGACAAAATAAGCACAACATTCTCGAACTTCCAGAAACAACTCTTGTGTTATTTGTTCATTGCTTTATTACCTCAGTTTTATTCCTCACAAGTTCAGTAGACGTATTCCGCACTATAACAAGTGTCTGCTGACTTGCCCAATATTGAGAAGCAACTGTAATACTTAACAGTTTACAGTTAACCAGAAAAAGAAATCGAAATTGAATCTAGTGTTTATTCAACCCCCTTCTAAACACTACCCCGATCCTAACAAGTGGTATCAGAGCCAGGCTTTCTCAATCTTGAGAAATTACCAATTGCCAAAAACTGATGGCCTCATTCAGCAAGATTCCAATGTTCAAGAAAGACGAATATGATGACTGGAGAATCCGTATGCAAGCACATCTAAGTGCTCAAGATTATGTGGTATGTAATCACTGAAGGACCGTTGAAGATCATGAAAATCAATACAGCTGCTTCCATCACAAGTGGTGATCCACAAATGGTAGAAAAAGAAAGATCTCAATGGTCAAACGAAGATAAGAAAAAGGCAAATCTGGACAACGTTGCTAAGGACATTCTGTTCAAAACTTTGGACAAAAATATGTTCAACAAAATAAAAATGTGCTCAACAGCCAAAGAAATCTGGGAGAAGATTGCCCAACTCTGTGAAGGAAATGATAAAACCAAAGAAAACAAGCTTACTGTGTCTCTACAAAAGTTTGAGCATATCAAGATGATGAATGGAGAAACTCTCAACGAGTATGATGAAAGAGTGACTGAAATAATTAATGAACTGAGCAGTCTGGGTAAGGAGTTACCCAACAGAGAAGTCACTCTCAAAGTAATGAGAGGTCTCCCAAGAGAATGGGATGTCAAGACCATTGCAATGAGAGAATCGAAGGACATCAACAAGATAGATCTGTAAGTAATCCAAGAGCATACAACGCAGCGGAATAAAATTTTATGGATTACTAACCAGCAGATCGATACATAGGGATTCATATTCGGATAAAGGAATTACAAGTGTCTCACCCTTGTAGCGTGTTTGAAGCAGAATCCTCGTTGTAGCACCACGAGTCACAAACGAAAGTTTGCACCTTCGTCTCTACGGTATCCACACAATCAAATCGAAAGGGATGTTCAAGAACAAGTTGCTAGACTTATTCTTGAACCAAAACTCAACCCACGGTTCAAAACCGATCAACGGCGGCCAATCACACTACCTTACAATCGGCGGCGGCCGAGAGAAGATAAGGAAGAGGCGGCCGAGAGTTGGAGGAGGAGAGGCTAGGTTTTTGATATCAAGCTATGATATGAAAAAGTATAATAAACAATTAATCAAAACCATGTATTTATATTATAAGGCTTTTAATTAAGGTTCAAGACTTTCTCAAAGTCTTATGGGCCCAAACCCATGATTTAATTAAAACCTTTTAATCACTTAATTAAGACTCTTCTTAATTAATTAATTCATCCAATGAATTTAATTTCCCTTCTCGATTTAATCTTTTGTACGACCCGATAGGATCTTGTAATGTTGGCAGTGACATAAAATCTCATTTTATGTCGCAAGCATTGAGCGGTATCTAGCAACACATCAATGCTACCCAAATTACAAGAATGTCAATGACTCGACATAACCTTTAAAACTTGTGATAATATTAACCATGTAGCTTAATCCCTTTGTCCTTTGTGTTTAGATTGAACACGAGTCATGGAATAGTCATACTCGTATATCCAATCTTTATTTCTTGATCCCCAAGTAGAACTAGAATAAACGAATAAGCTCGATATCTCATATCGACTCATTCGAGCATTGCCATGCATTTTAGTTCTCACTTGATCAAGGGCCAAACACATCTCCTGTTATATAGGAGGGACAAATCCTATCTTGATCAGTCAACATCCCTCTACATAATTCGTAGTGTATCCAATAGTCGTCTTTATAGTTTACCCTGTTACGGGTAACGTTTGACGATATCAAAATACATAACTCCTTATGTTGGGATCTCTGATGATCACAAGTCGTAAGGATTACATACATTATTATCACTATGAGAATTGCATATGACGATCATATAACTATCCATGTTGCATTCTCATGGTGGGTCTATCCAGTACATCGTTCTCTAACATGTACCCATATGTTGATTTGATATCTCATATCAATGAACAATTCATCGATCAACACATACTAGTCTCTACGTATTATCATTATCCCTTTCATGATAATACTTGACTAGGGACATCTTTAAGAATAATACAATATTATTCTAAGGACATTAACATATATATTAATTCACATTGCACAGTTAAAAGAATAATATATAATAATGAATTGCCATTTGTAAAATCATATTACATTGTATTTAAACAATCATCTAATGATATGTCTTAGGGCATATCCCAACAAATCTCCCACTTGCACTAAGACCACTCAGACATATACCTAATGCCTAGAGATCTAGTATGACGATCATGCTTCTGCTGTGACAGTGGCTTCGTCAATGGGTCAGATACATTATCATCTGTTGGTACTTTGCATATTTTAACATCTCCCCTTTCAACGATTTCTCGAATGAAATGGAAACGCCTAAGTATGTGCTTGGATCTTTGGTGAGATCTTGGTTCCTTAGCCAATGCAATCGCTCCATTGTTGTCACAATAGAGTTCTATCGGATCTTTAATGTTAGGCACCACTCCAAGTTCAGAAATGAACTTCCTCATCCAAACAGCTTCCTTTGCTGCATCCGAGGCAGCAATATACATAGCTTCCGTTGTAGAATCGGCTACTGTTTCTTGCTTTGAACTCTTCCAGCTCACAGCACCTCCATTTAGGCAATACACATATCCAGATTGCGATCGAAAATCATCTTTGTCAGTTTGGAAGCTTGCATCAGTGTCCCATTACATTGAGCTCTTCCTCACCTCCATAAATCAATAATGTATCATTAGTCCTTCTCAAGTACTTCAGGATGTTCTTGACAGCAATCCAGTGACCTTCACCTGGATCAACTTGATATCTGCTCGTCATGCTCAAAGCATACGATACATCGGGACGAGTACATATCATGGCATACATGATAGATCCAATAGCTGACGCGTATGGAATCTTACTCATGCGTTGTCTCTCATCTTCTGTTGAAGGACACTGTTCCTTCGAGAGATAAATGCCATGCGTCATAGGCACGAATCCTTTCTTGGATTCTTGCATGCTAAACCTTTTAAGCACCTTGTCTATGTATGTACTTTGACTTAGACCAAGAAGCCTTCTTGATCTATCTCTATAGATCTTGATTCCTAATACATAGGTGGCTTCTTCTAAATCTTTCATCGAAAAGCAGTTCCCTAGCCAAATCTTTACAGATTGCAAGGCAGGGATATAATTTCCAATAAGAAGTATGTCATCTACATACAACACTAGGAAAATGATTACGCTCCCACTGACCTTCTTGTAGACACAAGGTTCATCTTCATTTTTGATAAAACCAAACTCTTTGATTGCATCATCAAAACGAAGAACACAGAGAAAACTGTAAAGGGCAAAAACAAACATTTATCCTGTGCTACTATACAACTCAAGCCATAAAGACCACACAAACCATGTCATCAGCATGTACTCCATGTCCTTCCAAATCTCATACGTAATGATGCCACTGCGAATCACCAGAACTCTTCAAGAGAAGGATCAAACTCAAGTTAAATTCAACTAGTATCGAAAGCAGTCGTCTTATGAATCAGCTATCCGCTCCTCATCCGCAAAAGGTTTTCTCCACAAATTTCCAGATTCATGCTGCAATAAAAAAAGAATTTACTTTATAAACCCAATACTACAGCTTACACACCTCATCCAAGGGTAATCAAAGTGAAGATATTTCTATTGAAATTCACTACTCTAGCCTCTGAAAGGTCCTTTTTGTGGGTGCGGGGGCTTGTAGATTCTTTTTACTTGAATTGTTTGAATGGATTTATGTAATCTATAGAGATTATGTACCTAGTTCAAGAAACATGTTTCTTATCAAAATAATCAAAACCGGTGTTTCAACCCACACAGAAATAAACTCCTGGTAAATGCCACAATTGGTTATCAAAATTCAGTTATTCTAGATAGCCAATGAAAGGGGATTCTCGAGTTGGATGACTATTAAGCTTAAAAATTGATAATGCGCCTAAAATATTATTCCTCGATCCAGGTATTCCAACTCCGAGAAGCTTGCTTCAATCCATAAATGGATCGTTGTAGCTTGCATATCTTTCCAGCATCCTTTGGATCGACAAAACCCTCGGGCTGTGTCATGTACACATCCTCGAGCAGATTTCCATTAAGGAAAGCTGTTTTGACATCCATCTGCCAGATTTCATAATCATGAAATGCAGCTATTGCAAGTAAGATCCTTATGGATTTAACCATGGACACTGGTGAAAAGGTTTCATCATAGTCAATACCCTGAATTTGTTTGAATCCTTTTGCAACCAGCCGACCTTTATAGGTTTGTACGTTACCATCCATATCGGTCTTTTTCTTGAAAATTCATTTGCACCCTATGGGTCGCACCCCTTCAGGTGGATCAACCAAAGTCCATACTTGGTTTGCGTACATGGATTCCATCTTAGATTTCATGGCCTCTTGCCATTTCTCAGAATCATTGCCCATTATAGCTTGTTGATAAGATGACGGCTCATCCTCATCAATAAGTAGTAAGTCACCTTGTTGAGTCACAAGAAATCCATATCTCTGTGGCTCCCGGTGTTCTCTTACAGACCTACGCTGGGCTTGTGTCTCTTGAGCAGGTGCTTCTTCCACAACAGCTTGCGGAGCCTGCTCTGTTTCCATCTCAATCTCAGGTTCAGTGTTTTCTTGTGGTTGAACTTCACTAAGTTCTATTTTTCTCCCACTGGTTTTTCTAGAAATAAATTCTCTTTCAAGAAATACACCAGTCCGAGCAACAACTACTTTGTTCTCGGTGGGATAATAGAAATAGTATCCTTTCGTTTCCTTAGGATACCCCACAAATAAACACTTATCAGATTTGGGTCCAAGTTTGTTAGTGGCGTGACGTCTAACGAAAGCCTCACAACCCCAAATCTTCATAAAAGACATACTAGGACGCTTCCCAGTCCATATCTCATATGGTGTCTTTTCCACTGATTTAGATGGAACACGGTTCAGTAAGAAAATCGCTGTTTCTAGAGCGTGTCCCCAAAACGATATCGGAAGATCTGCATGACTCATCATTGATCTAACCATGTCCAACAAGGTTTGATTTCTCCTCTCGGATACACCATTCCATTGTGGAGTATACGGAGGAGTGAGTTGTGGGACTATTCCACACTCCTTTAGATAGTCATGAAACTCTTGGCTTAAGTATTCACCTCCTCGATCTGATCGAAGGATTTTGATACTTTTGCCAAGTTGGTTTTGTACTTCATTCTTGAAATCTTTGAACTTTTCAAAGGTTTCATGCTTATGCTTCATTAGGTACACATACCCATATCTACTGAGGTCATCAACCTCTAGCTTGTGTACTTATTGGTCCACATACATCACTATGTATTAGTCCCAATAAAACATTTGCCCTTTCAACATGTCCCTTAAAAGGGGCTTTAGTCATCTTGCCCATTAAACAAGATTCACATGTTTCATATGATTCAAAATCAAATGAATCTAATACTCCATCCTTATGAAGTTTAGATATGCGGTTCTCGTTTATGTGGCCCAAGCGACAATGCTAGAGATAAGTCGGATTACAATCATTATTTTTAATCCTTTTTAGTATTTATGTTATAGATAGGCATATCAAGATTTAATACATAAAGACCATTCACCATTTGTGCACTAGCATAAAACATATCATTTAAATAAATAGAACAACAGTTGTCCTTATTATAAATGAAAAACCATACTTGTCTAAACAAGAAATAGAAATTATGTTTTTAGTAATAGATGGCACAAAATAACAGTTCTTTTAAAATCAATGATAAACCAGAAGGTAAAGCTAAATGATAATCTCCTATAGCTAATGCAGCAACTCTTGCTCCATTTCCAACTCGGAGATCAACATCACCTTTCGCCAACATCCTACTTCTTTTTAGATCCTGCACATTTACACAAATGTGAGATCCACATCCAGCATCTAATACCCATGATGAAGAAGTAGATAAATTGACTTCTATAACAAAAATACCTGAAGCGGAAGTCACACTTCCTTTCTTTAGATCCTCCAGATATACTTTGCAGTTTCTTTTCCAATGGCCGGTCTCACCGCAATGGAAACAGTTCCCTTCCTTCGCTATCCCCCCTTTTGGCTTTAGTGCATAAGACTTTGGCTTAGATTTAACAAAGACCTTCTTTGCTTTCTTGTTGCCTTTAGCTTTGGCCCTTCCTTTGCCCTTATTCACAATAAGAACATTTGTGGCCTTAGTCTTCTTTGTATTTGATTCATATGTTCTCAACATACCAAGCAATTGTGGTAGAGTCTTTTCCATGTCAGTCATATTGTAATTTACTACAAATTGACTGAAGCTCTCAGGCAACGATTGCAAGATCACATCGGTGGCCAACTCTTGGTCCAATGGAAAACCCAGCTTGTCCAGATTCCCAATGTACCCAATCATCTTGAGCACATGAGTTCCAACTAGGCTTCCCTCTACCATCCTGCACTGGAATAACGCCTTAGAGACGTCATACCTCTCTTGTCTTGCTTGCTGTTGGTACAATTGCTTTAAGTGTTCGATCATATCGAACGCCTCCATTTCCTCATGTTGCTTGAAGCTCAGAGTTCATGGTGGCAAGCATAAGGCACCCAACATCAAGTGCGTCACTTTGATGCTTCTTGTAAGCATCTTTTTCAGCTCTTGTAGCCGTTAGGGGAGGTTCCTCAGCGGGTAAGGGTTCCTCTAGGACATATTTTTTCTTTTCTTGTTTGAGGACTATCCTCAAGTTCCTATGCCAGTCTAGGAAATTCGTCCCATTTAATTTGTCCTTCTCAAGGACCGATCGCAGTGATAAAGTGCTAGTAACGTTGTTAGTTGCCATGGATATCTACAATATAAATATGCAAAATAAGTTTATGATTTAATCATTTAACATGGTCTTATATTAAATGATACTCCCACTATTTTTTTAAAAAAATATCAACCCTCGAAACCTTTAGTGGGCCAAGATCCATATTTCGCCTAATCTTGAGTTAGCTTTGGCTAATCGCCCAAGACTCGGTTATTTAGGTAGACAACACTTTGTCAATTACATCACATATAATTCTTGGATAGTTGGACGAACAACACTTTGTTCAATTCATCAAATGAATTATAATCCAACCCATGCCTCTAAGTTCCCAATCCTATTGAGATAACCTAGTTAAGTCGTACCCAATTTAAAGTATAACGGATATCACTTTTATCCTTTCGCGCCTTACTAAGATTGCCACGGTGCTTTGCTTTGGCAAACCCAAACATGTACAATCGAAGTTATTGACGAGTACTTTTAATTTTGGAAGGCATCTAAAACTTAATATTTTAGAGGGATTTATTGATCTCATGATTAGTTTGATAATTTAAAATATGTCCACTACATATAGTTGTATACATATCTACATATATGTGTAATACTATTATCAAACTAAAACATAAGATAAATCATGCACCAACATACATAATTAAACGTGACATGGTTATAGCCCCTACTAACGATTCTCTCAAGCCAATGAGAAAATCCTAAGAGTCAACCTAAGGTAACTCCACAAGCACCTTCCTTTGGCTTCAATTTGTGAATGGCCTCCTCATCCCGGCATGTAAGGACCCCAAGCCCTTAACCCTTAATTAGTGTATTAACCACTATGTGTGGCACATGTTTTCAATAAAAAGTCAATCGGGAAGCTCAAATGATACTTTACCATTGAATGGCAACTACAAAATTTCTTTAATACTCAATGTTATAAGATCATCATCCTAACAACATATAGACTCATCGAGTTCGCCCATTACCATCCCCTTTTTGCCACTTTTTACATTGTGGACTTTTATAAAAATTTGGGCAGAGTCTCCCCATAAATTGAGCTATCCCAAAACAAAAGCACGTCACATAATATAATTCCCGGCCATGGAATACACAATACTCATCAGAATACAGAACACAAAGTAAACTCCCAGCCAGGGAAGACACCACACATAAGACGACAAAAGTGGGTTTCAACACCCACATAATACACTAACGACTCTCATATCATTAGCAATTCTACCACAATTCCATGCAACATATAATGAAAGAGAGAAAGGCTCATGCCTTTATATACAACCCATATACAAGAATATCCGTGCTCACATGCGAGCATCATAAATGTGTGTATAAACCTCGGGTGTATATAAGTACTCTATACGATACCGTGCTCCATCAAGCCCTGGTACCACGATCCTGTGAGTACATCCAATCAACAGCTCGAGCTCAGCTCCACAGCCATCGATGTACCTGTTCACCTGCCCCAACAGAGATAGCCCCCAACGGGGTGAGCATACCAATACACAAAATCTCATAATCACAATAGTGAAATTCATAATTTACAACACAAGTAAATACTAATGAATTTTAAATGATACTCCCTGGATGGCAACGTCCTCATCCGGAAATTCCGTGTACTGTCCCTGTTCTCACAATCATCAAACTCATCAAATCTCATAAATCAGTAAATCAACACATTGATTTAACTCATAGCATGCCTGATTCTCAAGTATCAATAATTAATAATTCCAAATTCATTATACACACAAATATAGATATCTCGATATCTAATATTGATTTTCAACTTTGCTACCAATCACAGATAGCTCAAATGCCTAGCATTTATTTTACGAATTCTCATTTATACTTAGACATCTCACATGTCTTATAATGAATACATGATTCCACGATCATTCTCAGGCATCTCAAATGCCTAGCCTTTATTTTACAAATTCTCATTTATACTTAGACATCTCACATGTCTTACAATAGTCAAATAAACCCAGTACCCCATATCTCTTATAAGGTCATAATACTCTAGTGTTACGCACACTTGTGGCAGCGATATCAAGACTAGGTCGTTCCATAGTCATATCGACACATATATATATAACCATACCCACAACCATCTAATGCAATTAAAACACATTATGCATTTCACAAATGCTTTCATATAAAGTAATGCTCGTACGTCACACGTACCTTAAATCTCCGAAGTCCGAGCCAAACCTTGCTCGAGTCCCATGCCCCGAGGAACGATGTGCTAACACGATAAATAATTCACAATTAATTACGAACATGCAACCCATGCTCAAGCACACACATATCCCTTATATAGAAAATTATTGTCAACACACGACAATTAACCATTTCAAGGACCCGGGGTAGATTACATGCAGGGAGGGAAAATCGAATGAGACATCAACGAAAATTGCTCAAGAGCTCCCCATAAATTTTCGAACCCTCACTCCACAATTCGAACCCAATTAAACACAATAATTCATCTAAAACATGAATTAATCAATCAACAACATGAATAATCGCCCCACATGCCAAAACCCCCAAAATTCGAGCTCAAAGCCCTAAATTCGAACACAATTAAACATCCTAATACATCTAAAACATGTAATAAACGACCCATAACAAGAATCGCCACACCCCTGCCAAAAACCCCAATTTTCGAACACACTTCACGCACACATCCAAAAATTCGAACCAATCCTCACACCAACAGCAAGAATTCGAACTAATTGAACACAAAATGGCAGGGAAATACACGATAATGACGAAAAAGGGGTAAGGGAGGTTACCCAATCGAAAATTGGAAGTAAAATCGACCGAAATCGAAGAACCCTAGCTTTTGGGGATCGACGCATTCTGCCAAAATCCGAACGAGAAACGCGGCCAAACTTCGAATTGATGGTGTAGAAAGGAGCGCCTGGACGAGACAAAGCCACCGGTAGGTCGGACGCGCCGAACGGCGGCGGGCGCACCGCTTTTGCGCGCGGTGGCTGGGGCAGACGGGAATGGGCGGACGCGAGGAGAGAGAAAAGGTAAGGGGCTGAAATGAAAATTTAATTAAAATCTCGGGTCAACTGGTATTTATAGCAAAAATACCCCGAAATACTAATAGCCCCACAAATACATTATGATTCATTAAAAATCATCTGTTTTCAAAAACTCTCTCTCTAACTCAAAAACCCCCTACCGGTGCCCACACAAGCACCCGAGATTTCGAGTCACACTAAAAACCCAACTCTTAGATTTTTCACCGTAATGAGAATACAATCTCAACCTCGGGATCCAACAATCCCAACTACCCAAATAAATGAGCCCAGAAGGCCCAACACCACGATTAAACTCCGAATCGCCACGTAAAACAACTTTAGAGGTTATTAACACTCCGGTATTAACATCCCTAATCTCAGGTCATCACAATATCCCCCACTAAAAGAATTTCGTCCTCGAAATTAGCACCGGTGTATCACGTAACACCCAGGCTACCCAACAACATGAAGCCATAATCTCGATCCTTGACCATATTAGGATCGTCTTAATAAACGCGAGGATACTTACCTCACAACAAACTCTGAAACAGAGCGACATACCAAAACCAACATATCACCCAAGAGGCAAAACGTACCTCGATGCGGTTCATCCCAAAAGTCAGTCCCTCATGACTGCAAAACAACCAATACTTACGACCGTAGATCGGACAGTCATCCTTAGTTCTAATACAACTAGTAAGAACGCATCCTGAATGACACCTCAACCGTGAGAACGTTGACCTCGTGTCAAACTCTGGAGTGGAATAGACTTCCAAATCCATCATAACGTCAAAGAGCGTCAGCACAACTCAACGCTAACAATCCAAAAGCAGTTAGTCAACTGAAACTGCAGGGATTCGAATCGCTCCCGATTCTATCGTAGATATCATCCAATGACATCTTTATTATGACACACGATGTCTAATACACATCATTACGAGGAAGACACTAGTATACCACGATGTACACATACCAAACCTGGTCTCCACTTTCAAACCTCCTCCATCAAAAGAGCAGTCGCATCATTGCAACTCAATTTGGGCAACTCACGGCCACAGATTCACACAAAAGACATCTCACAAGATGTCCACCTTCGGGTATTCCAAGGATCACATCCTGATCATAAATAAACCATCGAGACTCCACATAGTTCAAATTCTGAAAGGACATGCAATAAACCCATTGCATCCTCAACGCTTGTGTCGGCAGCGACACCCAACCAATCTGAATTCCTGCCATCCCTTGGCAATCCTAGGATTTAACAATCCAAACTTGGGAAGGCTATCGCATAACTCGAAGGAAAACACCAACAAGGAAACACCTCAACCCACACAAGATAATCCCTCCTCAAAGGGAGTCAACTAACTCCACGATTGTTTCTCATAATTATAGTGCCATGGAGATTCCCAATCTCAAGGTGTTCCATATCTCTCATCAGAGATTTAGCCATCCAAAATAGCATAACTCTATGCTTGTCAAAAGGAAATCGATAACTGGTATCCGTACACTCACCGGTATACCTGCCTAAGCACTGACATCACATGCATACTCAATGCACTTGGCTCGGGTATCTACAACATACCCCTAAGCCCCAAACACAACTGTCAATTCTGAGTTATTCCCATCCAGAGGAGGATGATAATTGACGATCAACAACACGGCGTGATTTCCAAAATCAACACCCCACGTACCAATTTACCGAATCTTTCAAAGATTCCCAAATAGATATTTTACTACCTCCTTCCCCACAAGGAAAGTGCTATCGAACTCGAGATCCACTACTCTCGAACCACCGTTCGGAAAAACTGGATACAATAACACCCATTGCATCCCAAGTACACGGATTCTCCAGATCGAGTCAATGACGACTTGATGACTCTCTTGTTGGTACTTCAACATTATGAGCTGTCCCAGACAAGTCTCTCCAAGATTTAACATCAACGTATACACGTTTTAGTGAGGCATGCACAACCTCAACCTCAAATGACGTGGTGACTACTAGAGTCCACCACAATCCACATCGTATCACTTTACGATTTGCCAAACTTGGTTCCAACGAGCAGTATCATGGCCCCAACAAGCACACTATATCATCACTACGATATCTGACTAGCAAAGTGATGTCTCCATAGGTTCATATCAAGTCCACCAACAAACCATATGTTCCATCTCGGTATGCCATACCGTACAAACCGTTAGAGTAATGGGTCATCGCCCAGCATATCTCAAAAATACCAAGCACAATGGACAACCCGGTGTCCTTGCTCACTTATGATACAATCATAATCCGTTAAGACTTATCCCACACCCTCAGGGTGGGTGTAACCATGTCTATCCTACGTCACAACACAAGCGAGTAGCTTCCTCAATGACTACTCTTACCACCAATCACTTGGCCCTAGCCAAACCAACGGGCATACCCAAGGGTATCATCGCTCGACAATTATTTAACTCTATAACATGATGGTACATTTACCGGTACAATACATCCAATACTCCACCGAGCAAACCTGCTCGGCAAAAGGTCTCGTCAACTAGTGACCCAGACTCTACCATGTGCTCATCATCGGCACTCAAACCATACAACCTAATACATAACATAAATGTATTAATCATCAAAACGACGCTACACGTCTACATAGGACATCCACTAAGTCAATGTCATCCCGTGATAGTACCTGTCAACATATGACTTTGAAACAATATTGTCGACTCGTAACGGTATATGTCGATACACGACGTCTATAATCTAATCGTCAAACACATGACAATATAAGTAAATCAACACATGATATCCACAATAGTGTTAAATAAACAGTAATATGCCATACCTCATTGCTAACAATATAGCGGCATACCTGTCTCCGTCATCCAACAGTGGTACGCAATCAGTACCCATCGCTCGTAGGTGGCGTAATCCAGCGTCATGTACATAGCGGCATAACCCGTCGCTATAGAATCAGGGGCATAATCCCTCGTCATAGAGTCAGCGGCATAACACATCGCTATAGACATCTGGCGGCATGAACCATCGCCATAGATGTAGCGGAATGTACCATCGCTATGAACATCCGGCGGCATAAGTCATCGCCAATCGATATAGCGGAATGAGACATCGCTATCAATACCCGGCGGCATAAACCATCGCCAATAGAATAGCGGAATGAGACATCGCTATCAATATATCCGGCGGCAAGAACCATCGCCAATCAATATAGCGGAATGAGACATCGCTATCAATATATCCGGCGGCAAGAACCATCGCCAATCAATATAGCGGAATGAGACATCGCTATCAATATATCCGGCGGCAAGAACCATCGCCAATCAATATAGCGGAATGAGACATCGCTATCAATATCGATAATGTGGTTGTTCCGGTCTTGTTATAGCAGCGGAATTTTAGGACCCCTCGCTTCGACATATAGCGGCATCATATGATATCCCTCGCTTCGACAATGACAGCGGCATGTTACCTCGCTTAGACATGACAGCGGCAAATATCATACTACCATCGCTTCATATGACAGCGGCAAGTACCTCCCTCGCTCGAATATAACAACTACCGGAACTTCCACTAGCTCCATGTACCTACATCCAGGTTAATACCACAGTTCACAATATAATGATCGATATCACGTTTCCAATTATATCCACAATATTCCACATTAATCACTAGAATTGTGACTGTTCCGGTCCCAATACAACAGCGGAATTTTAGGACCCCTCGCTTCGACAATGACAGCGGCATGTTACCTCGCTCAGTCATGACAGCGGCAAGTACCTCCCTCGCTCGGAGATAAAGGCTACCGGAACATTCATCAATTCTACCACAATAATCAAGCACAACAGTTGATTCCATTATCACAATATATCACTATCATTTCACATATACCATCACATGTAAGGGTTCACTACCCACGATATACATAATCAAAGGTGTAACGCGTTTTACCGTCCGAAGCCCGTACGTCTCACCTTTCCTGATTTTCCTACAAAATCAGATCCCTTAACACATAATACATGAAGGGCCAGACATCACCATTAATGCCATCCCATCTCATGCTACACGAGCAATCACAATGATTAGCAACACCACTTTTCATATCATAAAAGCACAAAACAACTAGTTGTGCCATACAACATTAATGCCATCATGCATAAATATGTGCTATCAATAACTTCCTAGGCCCTTAACAGCCCCAAAGAGCCAACTACTGCTCTGATACCACTAATGTAAGGACCCCAAGCCCTTAACCCTTAATTAGTGTATTAACCACTATGTGTGGCACATGCTTTCAATAAAAAGTCAATCGGGAAGCTCAAATGATACTTTACCATTGAATGGCAACTACAAAATTTCTTTAATACTCAATGTTATAAGATCATCATCCTAACAACATATAGACTCATCGAGTTCGCCCATTACCATCCCCTTTTTGCCACTTTTTACATTGTGGACTTTTATAAAAATTTGGGCAGAGTCTCCCCATAAATTGAGCTATCCCAAAACAAAAGCACGTCACATAATATAATTCCCTGCCAGGGAATACACAATACTCATCAGAATACAGAACACAAAGTAAATTCCCAGCCAGGGAAGACACCACACATAAGACGACAAAAGTGGGTTTCAACACCCACATAATACACTAACGACTCTCATATCATTAGCAATTCTACCACAATTGCATGCAACATATAATGAAAGAGAGAAAGGCTCATGCCTTAATATACAACCCATATACAAGAATATCCGTGCTCACATGCGAGCATCATAAATGTGTGTATAAACCTCGGGTGTATATAAGTACTCTATACGATACCGTGCTCCATCAAGCCCTGGTACCACGATCCTGTGAGTACATCCAATCAACAGCTCGAGCTCAGCTCCACAGCCATCGATGCACCTGTTCACCTGCCCCAACAGAGACAGCCCCCAACGGGGTGAGCATACCAATACACAAAATCTCATAATCACAATAGTGAAATTCATAATTTACAACACAAGTAAATACTAATGAATTTTAAATGATACTCCCTGGATGGCAACGTCCTCATCCGGGAATTCCGTGTACTGTCCCTGTTCTCACAATCATCAAACTCATCAAATCTCATAAATCAGTAAATCAACACATTGATTTAACTCATAGCATGCCTGATTCTCAAGTATCAATAATTAATAATTCCAAATTCATTATACACACAAATATAGATATCTCGATATCTAATATTGATTTTCAACTTTGCTACCAATCACAGATAGCTCAAATGCCTAGCATTTATTTTACGAATTCTCATTTATACTTAGACATCTCACATGTCTTATAATGAATACATGATTCCACGATCATTCTCAGGCATCTCAAATGCCTAGCCTTTATTTTACAAATTCTCATTTATACTTAGACATCTCACATGTCTTACAATAGTCATATAAACCCAGTACCCCATATCTCTTATAAGGTCATAATACTCTAGTGTTACGCACACTTGTGGCAGCGATATCAAGACTAGGTCGTTCCATAGTCATATCGACACATATATATATAACCATACCCACAACCATCTAATGCAATTAAAACACATTATGCATTTCACAAATGCTTTCATATAAAGTAATGCTCGTACGTCACACGTACCTTAAATCTCCGAAGTCCGAGCCAAACCTTGCTCGAGTCCCATGCCCCGAGGAACGATATGCTAACACGATAAATAATTCACAATTAATTACGAACATGCAACCCATGCTCAAGCACACACATATCCCTTATATAGAAAATTATTGTCAACACACGACAATTAACCATTTCAAGGACCCGGGGTAGAGTACATGCAGGGAGGGAAAATCGAATGAGACATCAACGAAAATTGCTCAAGAGCTCCCCATAAATTTTCGAACCCTCACTCCACAATTCGAACCCAATTAAACACAATAATTCATCTAAAACATGAATTAATCAATCAACAACATGAATAATCGCCCCACATGCCAAAACCCCCAAAATTCGAGCTCAAAGCCCTAAATTCGAACACAATTAAACATCCTAATACATCTAAAACATGTAATAAACGACCCATAACAAGAATCGCCACACCCCTGCCAAAAACCCCAATTTTCGAACCCACTTCACGCACACATCCAAAAATTCGAACCAATCCTCACACCAACAGCAAGAATTCGAACTAATTGAACACAAAATGGCAGGGAAATACACGATAATGACGAAAAAGGGGTATGGAAGGTTACCCAATCAAAAATCGGAAGTAAAATCCACCGAAATCGAAGAACCCTAGCTTTTGGGGATCGACGCATTCTGCCAAAATCCGAACGAGAAACGCGACCAAACTTCGAATTGATGGTGTAGAAAGGAGCGCCTGGACGAGACGAAGCCACCGGTAGGTCGGACGCGCCGAACAGCGGCCGGACGGCGGCGGGCGCACCGCTTTTGCGAGCGGTGGCTGGGGCAGACGGGAATGGGCGGACGCGGGGAGAGAGAAAAGGTAAGGGGCTGAAATGAAAATTTAATTAAAATCTCGGGTCAACTGGTATTTATAGCAAAAATACCCCGAAATACTAATAGCCCCACAAATACATTATGATTCATTAAAAATCATCTGTTTTCAAAAACTCTCTCTCTAACTCAAAAACCCCCTACCGGTACCACACAAGCACCCGAGATTCCGAGTCACACTAAAAACCCAACTCTTAGATTTTTCACCGTAATGAGAATACAATCTCAACCTCGGGATCCAACAATCCCAACTACCCAAATAAATGAGCCCATAAGGCCCAACACCGCGATTAAACTGCAAATCGCCACGTAAAACAACTTTAGAGGTTATTAACACTCCGGGATTAACATCCCTAATCTCAGGTCATCACACGGCACGATGCTCCATCTTCATTGATCACCATCAATAAAATAAACTACACTATTTACAAGATATAGAATTCCTCGATTCACATTCGAGGGGAACATAGGGGGGTATTACATTTAGAATGAAATAGAGAAGGCACGACACGCAGGTCGTATTATAAATTACAAACATCCACAAATCCTATCTAATCGGTCAAAGGGCTATAACCACGCACCATGCTCAAACAACACATAAGGCATGCATTAACATTTAATTAATTAAATTCTAAACATTTTAAATTTAATTCTAATTAAAACTGTAAAATAATTTTTGAAAAATTATCGTACGCTCGGGACATCACATGCCACGAACTAAAGCGACTAAGACACGAACCACCATGGTTCGAACCACAAAGCACACGGCTTGACCATTAATGGGCCTAGGGTTCGAAACCCTAGCCCATGGCCGAGCCATGGCTCGAGCGGCGGCGGCGCTAGGGTTCCAAACCCTAGCCGCCTCGCACCTTCATGCAACTTTATCGAGCCATCTTAATTGAAACGCCGGAATTGGTTAGCCACGAGTCACGGTCAGGCCATGCACGGGGTTGGCTCAACCATCTCGAGCTAAGGGTTCGAAAAACCTTGCTCTCATGTGGTAAAGCTACTAACCATGCATGCGTGAACCATTATCGAGCCAAAGAGTGCAAAACTCATCCATGTCTCAAAACTTTAGCAAAATCGGCGACGATGGCCGAGCCATGCACGGCTACTAGGGTTCGAAACCCTAGCCGTCATGAGCTAGCCGTCACGTCCAATGGGTTCTAAACCCTAATCAATTTTTGACACTTCCATGCACAATTATTAGCCACAACGACTAAGCCATCTCGAGCCAAGGGTTCGAAAACCCTAGCCCTCACGTGGCTAGCCGTGGTGTCATTTGTGATGGTGATGGCCGAAAACTTGCTCAATAAATATGATTATTCGCCAATTATATCAAATACAATTCTACGATGATTTTCACAAACTAACTATTAACATATCATATATGTTCATACAGTTTTAAATAGCATGCAATATTAATTCTAATATGATTAAACTATTTAACCACATAAATCCGATATGAGCCTTGAACCTGGCTCTGATACCACTGTAAGTAATCCAAGAGCATACAACGCAGCGGAATAAAATTTTTATGGATTACTAACCAGCAGATCTATACATAGGGATTCATATTCGGATAAAGGAATTACAAGTGTCTCACCCTTGTAGCGTGTTTGAAGCAGAATCCTCGTTGTAGCACCACGAGTCACAAACGAAAGTTTGCACCTTTGTCTCTACGGTATCCACACGATCAATCGAAAGGGATGTTCAAGAACAAGTTGCTAGACTTATTCTTGAACCAAAACTCAACCCACGGTTCAAAACCGATCAACGGCGGCCAATCACACTACCTTACAATCGGCGGCGGCCGAGAGAAGATAAGGAAGAGGCGGCCGAGAGTTGGAGGAGGAGAGGCTAGGTTTTTGATATCAAGCTATGATATGAAAAAGTATAATCAACAATTAATCAAAACCATGTATTTATATTATAAGGCTTTTAATTAAGGTTCAAGACTTTCTCAAAGTCTTATGGGCCCAAACCCATGATTTAATTAAAACCTTTTAATCACTTAATTAAGACTCTTCGTAATTAATTAATTCATCCAATGAATTTAATTTCCCTTCTCGATTTAATCTTTTGTGCGACCCGATAGGATCTTGTAATGTTGACAGTGACATAAAATCTCATTTTATGTCGCAAGCATTGAGCGGTATCTAGCAACACATCAATGCTACCCAAATTACAAGAATGTCAATGACTCGACATAACCTTTAGAACTTGTGATAATATTAACCATGTAGCTTAATCCCTTTGTCCTTTGTGTTTAGATTGAACACGAGTCATGGAATAGTCATACTCGTATATTCAATCTTTATTTCTTGATCCCCAAGTAGAACTAGAATAAACGAATAAGCTCGATATCTCATATCGACTCATTCGAGCATGGCCATGCATTTTAGTTCTCACTTGATCAAGGGCCAAACACATCTCCTGTTATATAGGAGGGACAAATCCTATCTCGATCAGTCAACATCCCTCTACATAATTCGTAGTGTATCCAATAGTCGCCTTTATAGTTTACCCTGTTACGGGTAACGTTTGACGATATCAAAATACATAACTCCTTATGTTGGGATCTCTGATGATCACAAGTCGTAAGGATTACATACATTATTATCACTATGAGAATTGCATATGACGATCATATAACTATCCATGTTGCATTCTCATGGTGGGTCTGTCCAGTACATCGTTCTCTAACATGTACCCATATGTTGATTTGATATCTCATATCAATGAACAATTCATCGATCAACACATACTAGTCTCTACGTATTATCATTATCCCTTTCATGATAATACTTGACTAGGGACATCTTTAAGAATAATACAATATTATTCTAAGGACATTAACATATATATTAATTCACATTGCACAGTTAAAAGAATAATATATAATAATGAATTGCCATTTATAAAATCATATTACATTGTATGTCATAAACAATCATCTAATGATATTTCTTAGGGCATATCCCAACAAGATCTACATGATCTGTTTGCTGACTTAAAAGCCTATGGATTCGAATTAGGCATTCGAGTTGAAGATGAACCAAACACCAGTCAACCAACCAAAGCTCTCACTGCATCGGAGTCTCTGCCTACTTCTACAGAGATGACTCCAGAAAAGATGTGTAATGATGCTATGGCAATGTTCGTAAAGAAATTTGGGAAATTCATGAAGAAGAACCAGAGATCTTATCAATCATATCCTCGAAGGCAGAGTTCCAAAGGATATTCAGAAGAAGAAGAGCGAGTATGCTTCAACTGCCTCAAACCAGGGCACTTCATTGCAGACTGTCCTAAACCCAAAAAGGATGATCACAAAAGAGGATCCAAGGATTACAGAAAATCCAAGGAAATCAGAAGATCATCCAAAAGGGACAGAGATCAATAGGTTTTAATGGCAGAAGAAAGCAAGAGCAAATGGGCTGATTCTGAATCAGAATCAGAGGAGTTATCTAGCTCATCCAGCGAAAGTGAAGACGAGGAAGTCCACTGCTTAATGGCAAATGATGAAAATGAGGTACACGAATCTAACCTAACTGAATTCACACATAGTGAACTTACCAATGCTTTACAGGACATGATCAATGAGTATCGGACGCTATATGAATCTTTTGAAAGCTATAAGACTGAGCACTCAATCCCAATTGAAACGCAGAAAAACAAACTTGATTATGAACAATCGAGGGAGTTGAACTGCTTAAGGGAAACAGCCAGTCTCCTAGTGAAAGAAAGAGATGAAGCCAAGTGTGCCTACCAGAAATTTAGCAAACTGGTTAGCACTTGGAATGCGTCCACTACCAGAAAGGATGAAATGCTTGAATCTATAAGGCTTGCTGGTGACTTAACCGGCATAGGCTATAATAGTAATGAAAGCAGTTCATTAGGTAATAAACCTCAACTGTGTATAACAAAAAGCAAGGTTCAATCAATGAACTTTGTAAGATGTAGCACAGTATATGACCCTTATGAACTGGTTAAAGAACCTGTTAAAGCAACACTCATCAAGGAACAGGCTCAGCACAAGGGTATCGGTTATGTAGAACCACTCAAAGAGGCTAAACCGAGGCAAAAGTTCAGAAATGAACTTAAACCCACTGGTCAACCAGCTAGAGAGGTTAAACCCAACTGGTATTACAACTGTAAGCCTGTCCAGAAGAGGTATATGCTCAATAACAGGAACTACAAACCAAAAGCACATGCATACACATATTATCACACTCCACAGTCAAGATCATCACCATCATTTATAAATGCACACACATTTCAGAACACACACCGACCTAAGTCACTCAGGGTCATACAAGTGTGGGTTCCGAAAGGACTAATCCTACCCGGACCCAAATAAGATTGGGTACCAATCATTTTATCGCTTTAATTGCAGGAAACTAGAATGCATCCAGTTCGGAGCTCAGAATGGTTCCTGGACAGCGGATGCTCTAGACATATGACAGGAAATGCGAGCTTATTGTCTGAACTGGTGGACTCCACCGGACCCAGAATAACTTTTGGAGATAACGCGAAAGGTAGAACCGTGGGTAATGGTAAGATTATCTACGGTAACATCATCATTAAAGATATTCTTTTAGTTGAAAATCTATGCTATAACTTGATTAGCATAAGTCAACTGTGTGACAATGGTCATTCCGTAGAATTCAATCAGCACTCATGCACAATTAAATCTACTGATGGCAGTATATTACTTATAGGTAGAAGGCATGATAACATATATAAAATTGATTGGAATCTTAATCAGCCTATCTCCTCTACTTGCTTAGCTGCCCTGAATTCTTCCAAAAATTGGCTTTGGCACAAACGGTTGAGTCACTTAAATTTTAAAACTATTGCCAGTCTGCGTAAACTTGATCTAGTTATTGGACTGCCCCAAATTGAGTTCTCAAAAGACAAGATCTGTGCAGCATGCCAACTTGGTAAGCAAATCGGATCCTCCTTTAAGAACAAAGGGAGTAAATCTTCTTCTCGGTGCCTAGAGTTGCTGCATATGGATCTGTTTGGTCATATACCAGTAACAAGTCTAGGGGGAATGAAGTATACTCTAGTCTTGATAGACGATTACACTCGCTTTACATGGGTCTTATTCCTAAGTGGCAAAGATCAGGCTACACCAAAGCTGATCAAATTACTGAAAAGACTCCAAAATGAGAAATCGTGTGGGATAGATAGAATTCGCAGTGATAAAGGTACTGAGTTCACCAATCAATTACTTGAATCATATCTAGATGACCTTGGTATTAAACACGAATACTCTGCTGCTAGAACTCCTCAACAAAACGGAGTTGCTGAGCGTAGGAACCGCACTTTGAAAGAAGCTGCGCGAACTATGCTCGCGGAATCAGATATATCGCAGAACTTTTGGGCAGAAGCTGTCAACACAACATGTTATACGCAGAACAGATCAATGATTAATAAGCGAGCAAATAAAACCCCTTATGAGATCTGGAATGGCAGTAAGCCAAATATTTCCTATTTCCATGTGTTTGGTTGCAAATGTTTTATTCACAACAATGGAAAGACTCATCTCACCGCTTTTGATGCCAAATCTGATGCTGGAATATTCCTTGGCTATTCTACAGTTAGTAAGGCCTTCAGAGTATTTAATAATAGAACTCTTACTGTAGAAGAATCAGTGCATGTAAAATTTGATGAACCTACTGACTGTACTGTATCTAATCTGCAAATCAACAATTTAAGTAATCGACTGGAAAGCACTAATATTGATGAAAAAGTTGATGATGAGATAGATTACAGAAGCAGGACTGACTGCTCCTTGGAACCAGAAGTTCCTGAAGCTCAAGCAGAGGAGTCTGATGGCCAACAAGCACTGCAGCCAGCTACCAATGAAACAGTTGCATCTACCCCTGCTGCAGTAGAAGGAACAAATGATAAAGATGAGTCTATCAGAACCTCTGATGTGCCCACTCATATCCAGCCAAGTGAAGAACTCAATCCTCATGGACCTTCGCTCCGGTGGAAGAAGGATCATCCACCCGAGCAGGTCATCGGTAACCCTCTTGCTCCTCTACGCACCAGAGGACAAATGATTAATGAATTTCTTCATGCTGCATTCATATCTCATATAGAACCTAAGAAGATTGATGAAGCTATATTAGCCCAAGTTGGGTAGAAGCAATGCAGGAAGAACTAAATCAGTTTGAGCGAAACAAAGTATGGCATTTAGTTCCACGTCCATCTCATCATACAATTATTGGCACTAAATGGGTATTTAGAAATAAGCTAGATGAAAATGGTACAGTAATTAGGAATAAAGCAAGACTAGTTGCACAGGGATACAAGCAGGAAGAAGGCATTGATTTTGATGCAACCTTTGCCCCTGTAGCCCGATTAGAAGCCATTCGCATATTTCTTGCCTTTGCTGCATTTAAAGACTTTAAGGTCTATCAGATGGATGTTAAGAGTGCATTTCTTAACGGCAATCTCCAGGAAGAAGTATATGTTGAACAACCTCCTGGATTTGAAAACTATCTGCAACCATCTTATGTTTATCATCTGAACAAAGCTTTGTATGGTCTGAAGCAAGCCCCCCGTGCATGGTATGCAACTCTATCAAAATATTTGATTGATCATGATTTCACCATTGGCACGGTGGACAAAACTTTATTTAAATTTACAAAGGGAGACCATACTCTGCTAGTTCAGATATATGTTGATGACATTATTTTTGGCAGTACTAACCCAAAATTATGTGAAAGATTTTCAAAGATAATGCAGGACCAATTTGAGATGAGCATGATGGGAGAATTATCATTCTTCTTAGGATTGCAAGTCAAGCAATCTAGTGAAGGAATCTTGATAAATCAGTCTAAGTACACTAAAGAGCTGCTGAAGAAATATGGAATGAGTACCAGCTCAGCTGCTGCTACACCAATGAGCTCATCTGCCAAACTCGACTTGGATAATTCAGGAATACCAGTCGAAGTTACAATGTATCGCGGCATTATTGGATCTCTATTATATTTGACAGCCAGCCGACCAGATATTATGTTTGCAGTGTGTATGTGCGCCCGGTTTCAAGCAAATCCCAAGCAGTCGCACTTCACTGCTGTCAAAAGTATCCTCAAATATTTGAAAGGCACTGAGAATGTTGGTCTATGGTATCCAAGAGACTCAACTTTTAATCTTATTGGATACTCAGATGCTGACTATGCTGGATGCAAAATTGACAGAAAAAGCACCAGTGGGTATTGTCACTTCCTTGGTGATCGATTGATATCATGGGGATGCAAGAAACAGACATCCATAGGAACTTCCACTGCCGAGGCAGAGTACCTTGCTGCTGGAAGCTCCTGTGCTCAATTGCTCTGGATTCAGCAACAACTCAGAGATTATGGAATTGAATCCATAGAAGCACCCATATTTTGTGACAATACGTCTGCCATTGCTATAACATACAATCCAGTTCATCATACTCGTACTAAACATATTGACATCCGTCATCATTTTATCAGAGATCATGTTATGAAGAAAGAAATTCGGCTGGAGTATATTTCTACCGAACAACAGGCAGCAGACATTTTCACAAAACCCCTACCGGACGGTAAGTTTTCTTACTTTCGAAATATTCTTGGTTTAATTGAAATTACTTCTTGATTATTTTGTTTTGGTAATAAATTCAGGGGGAATTAGTTAGTTTATTTGCATAAATTTAGGGGGAATTTCAGTTATAATCCTATCATGGTTATTTAAGCTCAGCTGGTAATACAATGGTCAGCTGCAGTAGGTGTATCCGTACCAGTAGGACTCTACATCCAGTAGATGCTTTCCTACCAGTCGAAACCTACATACCAGCAGATGTTACCAAATACGCTTTGACAAAAATAACCATCGATACTTATTAACCTAATGAACGTCGGAATTCAAAATTACTTTTGTGTAAAATAAATTATTTCACTCCCGCCTAAATCCTGTCCTTTTATTTATTGGTTAAATATTTTTTAATCGTTAGATGATCGCCACGTATACATGTGTCCGCTCATCTACATTACGACGTTACATATACTTTCATTTTCACCGCCATTAGTTTCACTACTCTTCATCCTCTCCAACAATTCACTGCAATTGTCTTTTCTTTCAGACAATTTTACTCTAACAAGATTGCTGCTGTTTCTTCCTCATATTCATCCAAAATGTCAAAGAATATACAGCCAAGCTTCATCACCAATGCTGTTCACGTAGATTTTCATTCTATATACACATCATCTGATGAGGAGACAAAGGAGCTAATTCAAAAGCTGGATACCTCAGGACTCTTGGTAATCCCGAGCCAGACCCCCTCATTCTACAAGGACGAGCTACACGAGCTCTTTGCTACGGCCAAAGTTGTTGATGACACCGTGGTGGCATCCGTATCTGGACAGTTGGTTACAATCACCCAACCTGAATTTACCACACATCTGTGCCTTCCTTCCACCGGACTTACTGATTTTTCCACTGTTCCAGTAGAACTACGAGAAGAGATGCGCCTCACAGCTTCTGACTCTGCTCATCGCCTTCAACGTCCTCCCTTCAGGAAAGTATTAATGAAGAGTCACTATCGACAACTGGCGGACATCATCTCCAAGGGGCTCCTATGTAAAGCTGGATCATTTGATATGATCACCCCTGAAAAATTTGATGTTATGACTGCAATATGCAAAGGATTGGAGATAAACTGGTCAGCTGTGTTATTTCAAATTCTGACTAGTCTCGTAGTCTCTGGCAAGGGTCAATCAGGCTTTGCTCTCCCGCTAAGCAGCCTTTTTGACAGCAAACACATTAAGACAGGGGCTCTCACCAACCTCCATCCGGGGAGACTTATCACTGCCAAGTATCTTCAGCTTCACAGGCAGAGAAGTGGCAGAGACGTTGGGGTAACTAAGCGCCGATTGACGCAGGTCATCAGCGACTCTAAACAAACCGTCTCAGAATCCGCTGAGTCTTCTCCTCCTCCTCCCCCTCCCCCTCCTAAGAAGCCCAGAACAAGAAAAGCTGCTCCTCCGGCTGTCCGACAGAAAGACATTGCAGCTTCTGATACCATCTCCTCCGCTGGTCCGACAGAAAACATTCCTGATAGAGAACCCAGCCCTGCAAATCCTCCAACTGAGGAACCCACTGTTTCATTAGCCATGGTGCCTGCTCCATCAATGGTTCCAGTTGACACTCCGTCAGCACTGGTGAGCTCTCAGCAAGCACCAGGCACTATCAGCTTTAGGACACCCAAGTCCTTGTGTCCGTACTGTCATCCAAAGACCACCCCTGCTGGCAAAGGAAAAACTCTTACGGCTCCAGTGTCCACTCCTGTTGCCTTCGAGATCCAAATGGTCATGGACACAGTTGAAGCCAAACTGCAACCATAGCTAGATATTTTTGATCGTTGGGTAAAGGCTCGAGTAAAAGTTCGATTTGATGATTTCGATCCTATTTTGGATCAGGCCAGGGAAGATGAGAACCAAATCTTGGCCTATCTTCAAATCTCAGACCCCGAGAAAAGCCTGAAGCTACGGGAAGTTTTTCGCCTGATGAACTATGTGGGTGAACTTCAAGCCCTTGTGGAAACCCGCCTTCAACATTTCAATGGTGATTCAGGCACAGCGAATCATGATAGAGCCGTTCTAACTGCTCTTGGCCCCAAGCTGGAAATGGCTGAGCTCGCTCTTCATGATATTCGCATATCCACTGGAATTCACTCATGCTCCACTGCTGAAAATATTGCAAGCCCCGGCCAGCCGGATTTACAAATGGCTATTGCAAATTTGGAGATTGTCCCCTCTACTGTGGAGATCACTTCTACTGTCCTAGAGACCACTCCCACTAGAGCAGAGATAGCATCAACTGCCTTGGAGGCAGCCTCTTCTGCTAAAGAACTCTCTTCTGCTCCCAGCTCTTATAATGATCAACCGTCCCAACCGATGGTTGTTGATCACACCAATGTGGACACAGTGATTCAGACGGTAGTTCAGCAAGTTACCATTTCCTCTGGCAACCTTGAACCCAGTGAGTCTTCACATTCCAATGATCATACCCAGTCGTCTGTTGCTGCGGTTGACCAAGCCACTGCTGATATGGCTGCACCGCTTATTGGAGACACTGCTGATATGGCTGCCCCACAACTTGAAGAAACTGATACTATGGCTGTTACTATTTCCGACTCAACAGCTGCCCCACATGTTGAAGCCACTGGTTTGCTATCCACTGCAGTTGTAGATGCTCATCCTGGTGCTCTTGATCCTACTGTTGATACTCAAATGATTCCTGTGGATCCGTCCATGGCTCAAGAACTTTCAGAGGATTTCTTTGTCTTTACAAACCCTCTGGACGAGCCACCGAACATTGCTGCACAGCTAGCTAATCTCTCCACTGCAATATCAGCACTAGCCAGCGATGTCAATAAACTTAAGCAGGAAGAGCGGACTGCAACTCTCATTCTAGGAACCCATCAGCAGCACACGGACTTTCAATTCCAGCAAGTCTACAGGGACTTAAGTAGTTTAACAACTACTGTCATCAGACTTCAAACTTTTGCTGAGAACACAATGGCGGACACTCTTTCTCGAATTGGCAAGGCTCGTCTTCAGATTAATCAAAATAATGAATCTCTTCATGCTGCCACATCCCTGGCTCTTGGAGAGAAAATTGAAGACGCCAAGAAAGTTTTAACCAATCAGTTGGCCACCATGCAGGCAGCATTTGCTTCTCAGATTCAAGATATATGCAACAGCCTGCCTGCCGCTCCTCAAATAATCCGCAGACTGCCTGAACCCAGCAGAACTGCTCCTTCAGCACAGCGAGCTTCAAGTTCAGCTGATCGTTCATCCCCTGCAACTGGAGCACTCACTCAGTCCAGATCAACTGCTCAACCAAGATCTCGAAGTCCGCGCCCACCGCCTACCGAAAAACGCGACTATTCCAAACATTGGTTCGGGCGAAAATAGTATCATTTTCTGATCCCTCTTAAATTATTCTTATCTATTTACTGGTTTTAGTCGACTTTTTCTTTGTATTTACTGATCAACATAAATGCATTCACACTAATTAAATTTTTTTTCTATAAATAGCGACTCTTGCTTGCTCACATAACACACATTCACGAACCATGATTCTTTTCAAACCTTTAAAAATTCCTTGGTTTTCTGTTAGATATTTTTCCGCTTCATGGGTTTATTACTTATCTAAATCAACCCCTCATGGGTTGATTACTTATCTAACCCAGCTCCATTAAGCTTCAGCGTTTTGGATCCTGCTCTGATGCTCATCATCAGTCAGGAACTGCTATCAGGAGTTATCTGGGTGCTGATAACAAAAAGGGGGAAGACAGAGATAGAGTATTCTGATAGTGAATCCATGAACCATGGAAGCTGCCTGATGAATATACATATGACTCTTCCCGACCTTCTCTCTGGAACAAGGTAGACCGGCAGAGATAGAGTATTTTCATTAGGTCATCTCTGAAACAAGGTGGATCGAGCTCTTCCTCTCTGAAATAAGGTGGATCGAGCTCTTCCTCTCTGACATTAGGTGGATCGAAGCTCTCCGGGTCTACAGTGCTTGTTTAAAAATTTGTCATGTATCAGCTATATTGTGTAAAACTAGATTTGTCTTAGATTCTATTCAAGTTATTAGAATTCATCTTAAATAAAGATGAATCTCTCTCAATTGTCCAGTTTGATTACAACTTGTAATCTGCTTATATTTATAACAAATGAAAATTTCTGTTCCATTATGTCTTCAAGTATTTTCAGGATTCTCATCTTATTTACTCGAGTAGGAAATCGATTATTGCTTAGTTTTGTCATCACCAAAAAGGGGGAAATTGTTGGGAAAATGATTTCTATGTTTCGGTGATTACAAACACCTACTGGATAAAGACTCCTACCAGATGTCAAAGACCAACTGGATAAAGACTCCTACCGGATATTGAAGTCCTACCGGGTGATGAACACCTACCGCATATTGAAGTCTTACCGGGTGATAAAGATCAACTGTATGAACACCTACCGGGTGTAGACACCAACCGGCTGAAAGACATCAACTGGCAACTGGATAGACATCAACTGGATGGCCACCAACTGGACAAGACATAAACTGGATGGCTACCAACTGGACAAGACAAACTGGATGGCTACCAACTGGATAGATATCAACTGGACAAGACATCAACTGGATGGCTACCAACTGGATAGACATCAACTGGATGGCCACCAACTGGACAAGACATCAACTGGATGGTCACCAACTGGACAGACAACTATCAACCGGAAAGTCCCACTGAACAAAGACATCAACTGGTCATAAGAGGATGAACGACCAGTTGAGCAAACAAAACCAGCAGAAGTCTAAACTTCCAGTAAGAGCACTAAGCAACAAGACAAAATAAGCACAACATTCTCTGACAAAGGTACAACAGAGCGGCGCACCCTGCTATATCTCCGCCACCATTACCGTCAGAGTGAAAAGAGCCGTTGCTTAAACAAAATAGGAAAGAAGACAATATGAATTTGGAAAGCTAATCTCTTCCATATACAGAAAAGCTACCGTTGGACAACCAAACCTATAAATACGTCCAAGCAGAGAATGAAGAGATGCTGAGCGATTTTCAACAAAGAGATATACTTCAAATCAAACAAGAAAATCATATTACTGATATTCTAAACGTTCAGCAAAGAGCAGACAAACAGCGAAACTGAATCTGTGATAGATTATTTCCAATTGAAGTATGCTGCTCAAAAACACTCGAAGTTAGAAAGTTTATTCTGTAAAGAGTGTTATAGAATCTCTTGTAATCAAAAGTTAAGAAGATTGTGATTGCTAGGAGTTTAGGCCAAGTGTGTTAGTGCCTAAGAAGGTTGTATACTGTAAAAGTGCAAACCAAGTCTTCTAGTGAATCCTTCCTGCAAAGGAAGAAGGGGAGACGTAGAAGCGTTGTGCTTCGAACTTCCAGAAACAACTCTTGTGTTATTTGTTCATTGCTTTATTACCTCAGTTTTATTCCTCACAAGTTCAGTAGACATAGTCCGCACTATAACAAGTGTCTGCTGACTTGCCCAATATTGAGAAGCAACTGTAATACTTAACAGTTTACAGTTAACCAGAAAAAGAAATCGAAATTGAATCTAGTGTTTATTCAACCCCCCCCCCCCCTTCTAAACACTACCCCGATCCTAACAGATAATTTGATACGTATGCTACCTAATCGTGTATTTGTGTAATTGTAGGTACAATCAAAGAAAACGAGCTAAAAATGATGTGTAAAGACCAAGAAAAGACATGGACATGACAAGGACTCAAAGTTGATCAAGAAAAGGGCAAAAACGTAATTTTGGAAGTGGCGATCGATCGTATGGAAGAGGCAATCGAGCGCCTATGGACAGAAACTTTTGCATCAAATTTGAAGAAGCAGCGATCGATCGCCATATTCAGCGATTGGTAGCGTTTATCGCGTACGCCCAAATTAACCATTCTCAAGTTAATAGCAAAAGTATGTAGTAGCGAGAGTAGGGATCGATCCCACAGGGAAGGTAGTATTTTTTTGTGTCAATTTAAAAACGAATAAGTAACAAGGGGGGTTTTGAATTGAGTGATTAATACTACGCAAACTTTATGAATTAAACTAATTAACGAGATTAACTAAAACGAGTTTAAACTTATGAGAGAAAAGCGATTCTTGGTTGTCGGTCAACTTTACTTTTGGAAAATCCTCTCTTGATCATCAAATTACTAACATACGAATTCTTTCAATTATTCATCGATTGGAAATTGAATTCCTACCCACCTTAATCGTAGTCAAAGAGAAAACAGCATTCAATCCGACCCTTATCAAATCTCTAATCAAAACTACAGCCGTTAAGATTAAATCAATGATAGTTTGCAAAACTAGTGAGTTCGATAAATCTAATCAATAAAAACTACAGCCGTTAGAATTGATTACCCAACCATTTCTCCTAAGAATTTAATAACACCTGCAGCCGGTTAATTATTAATCTTAGTTGTTTCTTAACAAACTATAGATTATGCACATGAATACTAGGTGATCAATCTAATAAACAAATACCATAATCATTCAAATCGAATCCGAGAAACAAATTGAAATCGAAAATTGAATTCAACAAACCAAACCAAATTCTCACAGGAGATTCAAATCTAAAAGCAAGTATCCCTCAACCAAGAATCAAAGGATTTAGCCTAGCATATTTAAATCTAAAAATAATAAAAATTGATTCGAAAACATTAAATAAACAAAGGAAAAGAAGTTACTAAGACGAATCACGATTCCGGCTTGTCGATTCCGGTCCCGTTCTTCAAGTGTTCTTCACAAAAGTTGAAAGGAAAAATATCTAAAATCTAAAAATTATTCTAAGGTATTAAATTATGCTTAATATGAGGTAAAAATCGTGTATATGAGGTATGGAGGCTGATGGAGTAGGGTAAAATACATGTGGAAAGGAAAGAAATCAAGAATTTTAACTTTCCAAAATCCTATTGGCGTAATTACGCCTAAAATGGCGTAACTACGCCTAAATTCCCGTAGCACTGGCGTAGGTACGCCTGAAATGGCGTCTTTACGCCTGATTTTCCATTTTTTTGGCGAGTTTCGTATTTTGGCCATAACTTTCTCATACAAACTCCGAATTCGATGAATCAGCTGTCCACGCGAAGATAACTGAAAGTTCTACAACTTTTCTATGAACCACATTTCCAAAACATGGCTCGAACATATAGAAATTTGAGGACAAAGGAGCAACATGTGTCTTGGATTCTGGTTTTTTCCTTTTTTCTTCAACTTTAGTCATTCTTTCATCATTTTAGCTTGATTTCTTCACATTTCCCTACATTTACACAAATATATGATTAGGTAGCATATGTATCAATTTATCAATCAAAATATACCAAATCGTAGATAATTAAGCGCAATAGATGTGTCTATTTCTAGTCACATCAACGATCGATCGCCTGAAGCTACTGGAGGGAAGCGATCGATCGCCACTTTATAGCGATCGATCGCCTCAAGAATTTTACCGAAAAAAAATAAATAAGCGATCGATCGCCACATTCATAGCGATCGATCGCCGAAGAGTCCGAGAATTTGGAAAGTGGGTCTTTTACCATGTTTAAAAGATTGTAACCTAATTATTAGCCTCCATAACCTTAAACTCGGTTTTTACACCTCATATCAGACAGATTTTGATAATTTTAGACTAAGTTAGGTTTTTAGAATAATTTTCTTTCAAGTTTTGTCAAGAACAACGCGAAGAACGGAACCGGAATCGACCGGAATCGTGATTCGTCTTAGTAATTTCTTTCCCTTTATTTATTTAATGATTTCGAACCATATTTTGTTGATTTTGGATTCAATTATGCTAGGCTAAACCCTTAGATTCTTGGTTTAAGGGATACTTGCTTTTGGAATTGAATCTCTTTTGAGAATTTTGATTTGTTTTGTGAATTTAATTTCGATTTCAATCCTGTTTCTTGGTATCGATTTCAATGATTATTGTGTATGTTTATTAGATTGATCACCTAGTATTCATACGCATAATCGATAGCTAATTAAGAAGCAACTAAGATTAATAATCACCAGATGTAGGTGTTATTGAATTCTTAGGAGAAACGATTGGGTAATCAATAATTAACGGCTGTAGTTTCTATTGATTGGATTTATCGAATTCACTAGTTTTGAAATTTATCATTGATTTAATCATTAACGGCTGTAGTTTTGATTAGAGATTTGATAAGGGTCGGATTGAATGCTGTTTTCTCTTTGACTATGATTAAGGTGGATAGGAATTAAATTTCCAATCGATGAATAATTGAAAGAATTCGAATGTTAGTGGTTTGATGATCGAGAGAGAATTTTCCAAAAGTAAAGTTGACCGACAACCAAGAATCGTTTCACTCTCATAAGTTTAATTCGTTTTAGTTAATCTCGTTAATTAGTTTAATTTTTAGAATTTGCTTAGTAGTAATCACTCAACCCAAAAAACCCCTTTTTACTATTCATTTTCAAATTGGCACGAAAAAATACTACCTTCCCTGTGGGATCGATCCCTACTCTCGCTACTACATACTTTTGCTATTAACTTGAGAAGAGTTAATTTGGGCGTACGCGACCACCCATTATCTATACAAGATACTAAGGTGCAATTAAGAGAACTAATCATTAATAAATCAGAGTATTAGGCTGTGTTGATAATCCTGAGCTTAAGAGATTACAGTACCAAAAGTTCAAAAAGGAATTATACATATTCCTAACAAAAGGGTACTAACTATAGCTTTACTCTACACTTGTAGAAACTATACAAAAGGAATCTATATTCTGCTAATCTTGTAGCACTCCTTACAGCTCAACGTATCAACCCCAACCTTGGTTCTCCATGTCAAAAGCACCTACAAAGACAACCCCCAACACATGTGCACATCATAGTTCATATCAATCATAATATGAATGTAAGGCATAAATGCATAAATCATAGGCATAGGATACTTCCTGAATTTCCAATGCATTTAAAACGCCCATGGTTGTCCCTGTACCATAACTCATAATCAAATCAATATATGATATTATGGCTTCTTTAAATAAATGTCATCACATAACTTCACTTCTTAAATCTTTACCTCAATCCCTAGTCAGTTTATCATCAGTGTATTTTAATGCCCCTCGCTTCATAACTTTAGAACAAGCGGAACTCCCCTCCCTCGCTTCTTCATACAAGCGGTATTTCTATCCTCGCTTCGTATGGTAAATCTCGCCTCCATGTGCAAGCGAGCCTACCCCCTCCCGCTCCACATTTTTAGCGGTATAAGCGGTAAGCATTAAAATCATCACTGTGATAACCCTGACTCGTGGAATACACACCATTTATTCCACAACATACATATGCAACAACAATGCATAACAACATGTATCATACTCATAATGCACAACTTTGCATCTATCATGTGTCAAATGGACAGACATAAAATACATGTTACCATTGGGTGCCCGTACGTCGCTTACGTAACTTTCCAAAATATCTTCAGTTACAGGGCTTTATCCCCTGCGTTGTGTGGCTACATGTGATGGCTCTACACAAGTGTACAACACAATATTAGATGCCTCATTATAATCCAATACCAAAATTAAATAAATTTCCACATTTTTCAAAATCAGGACACTACCGATCGATCGGTGATAACTTTGAATTTATAACAAAAATGCTACGGCTTTTACCGATCGATCGGTGTTCATCAGCGATCGATCGGTCGCTCTGTTTCATGCGCGATTTTCCAGAATTCTCCAACACCTATATTCATACCATCCAATCTAGCATATAAGACATACAACATGCTTGAACAAATATGCTAAGAGCTACAAGGTACTACCGTACATGTATTCAAATCAAAGTTCTACCCAAACTTAAACCCACATGCATCAAAATCGCCCAACTAAAACAGTACCCACCCAAGCTCTCTGAAAAACAGGGTATCATATTTTTTTCCAGAATTTTCGAGCACCACTTTTCACACCAACAGATCTACCACATAACACATATAACATTCTCAAGTAAATATGCTAGAAACTTCATAAAAAAACCACGCAAGTACTTAAATCGAAGGTTCATCCAAATCTACACTTACATGCCATTTTAACACCAATAAAACATGAACATAAACAAACATTAAACCAAAACAGGACATGGTTTCTCACCCTCTTTTGCTCCTCTTTTCTTGCAAGAATTTGATCAACAAATCATCAAATCTCACCTCCTACATGCTAAGCTGCTGCTGGACGTTTTTTTGGGTGAAAGGGGGGAGAGTTTGGAGTGATGGAGGTGGAGTGAAATGAGAGGGCAAGTGGGGGTATGGGGCAGCTGTGGCAGCATGGGTTGGGGGGTGGTTGGGGGGTGGGTTATGTGATGTGTTATGTTTTGGTCCCGGTATTTAGCATGATGTATTAAAATATCCTCACATGATATTTTATAGTATTTAATCAATAAAATACTTCAAATTCCCATTAAACATGCTTCACCAAGACAAACAACACCCACCCCAAATAATCATGCCATAACCCAAATTCCCAACATATATCACATGCACCCTAAAATGCATTTCCCCAATATAAATAAATCAACTCCATAATCCTCACAACATAATTAATGTTTAAAAGCACATAATCATTTCGGGGATATCACAATTTTTGAAATATTAACTCAACTAAAGATATTCACAAACAAGTCAAAAATCTTCAAGACTTAAGTTGAGATGGGGATTAATATCATCATGTAATACCATAGCAAGTCTAATTCATTATTTCTAAATGATGAACTCATTTTCAAGAAAAGTTTTTTTTTTATGTGCCCAAAAACGATCTAATCTCATGATAGACTAGTCATGCAAGGAAGTAACAAAAGATAATATCAGAAACCAGTAAATACCCCCCCCCCCCCCCCCCCCCCCAAAACTTAGTACATGCATTGCCCTCAATGTATAGTAAACAATAAGTGCAAAAGCAACACACATACCTTGACGACGATCATCAGTGATCGTCGTCCTCATCATGCTCCGGCGGGGGTACTGGATAGTATGGCTCCTCTGGCTGGTGTGATGCCCCGAAATTAATTAATGGTAACCTAGACATTAATTATGTTTATATGATGAATTATTACGACGATGAAGTTATGTGTGGAAATGAAGGATTAACATGATTTAAGGATGTTGATTTCATTTATAAATGCTTACCATGTTAATGTATTTTATATACATCATGAGGAATTATTGAAGTGCAATTAAGTGTAAGAATTGTTACTTAACCCACCACTTCTACCCCACCTCACACTTTTACACTCCATTCCCAAAAATCACTTTCCCAAACCCCCCTTTCCCTCATTTTCGAAAATTGCCCTAAAGTTGGGAAGAAATTCTTGTAAAAGCTTCATCCTTGCATTTCTTGGTAAGATTTAGTGCCTATGATGTTTATATAGCACTTATTGATGTTCATGAAGTGTGTGTTAAGTTTTGGAAGGGTTTTAAAAAGGGTTTGAAATGGGTTTGTTTGGGTTAGTGTGATTCTTGGTGGGATGTTGGATTTTTAATGGTTTTATGATGTGTATTGAAGGTTTTGAGTGTTTTAATGTTTTTAAGTTGTTGGAATAAATGATGGTTGAGGTTGGTGAGGTTTAAAGGTGCAAAAATGGAGATTTTCGATGTGCAGAGGCTGGCGATCGATCGCCCGTTTTTGGCGATCGATCGCGAGCAGGCAGTAGGCTCCAGAAGCCTTTGGCGATCGATCGCCACTTTTGGGCGATCGATCGGTGAGCTTGGCGATCGATCGCGCCAAAAGTGGCGATCGATCGCCGAATGTATAATTTTGTTGATGCGGGCAGTGTGATCTCGCGATCGATCGGGACGACTTGGCGATCGATCGCGAGACACACAAAAGTGTGTTTTTGGCATTTTTATGGGAATTTTGTATATTGGACTATGATTAACTTCTAATATTGAATTGTATGGTTGTGTAGAACCATCCCAAGGACCCACAACTTCGAGAAGATAAAGTACTACGACTTCACCACATTTTGATAAGGTACGTAAGAAACGTACGGGCATCAACGGTAACTTATCCCTAAACCATGACTTTGCATCAATTTGCATAAGTATTTATGATGATGATTATGATGATATGGTGATAAACAAAGATGATATAATGTTACGATGATAATTATGATATGATGATGATGTTTGAAATGATGATCCTTATAAGATGACGACGCATGTTTGACTATGCTACTTAGAGTGGTCGAATGTCCGGTGACTATTATGGGCAAGCGAGGAAGGTCTTGCCGCTCACATAACTGAGCGATGGGGTACATCCGCTAGGTGTAGCGATGGGTATCATCCGCTGAGCGATGGGGTACATCCGCTAGGTGTAGCGATGGGTATCATCCGCTGAATAAGGGATACATCCGCTATCAAGGCGTAGCGATGGGTATCATAAGATGTGTTATGTCGAGCGAGGGGACCAATTGTGCCGCTGTCATAATAGAACCCGGACAGTCCCATTTCTAATTAACATGGATTGTGAGCTTATATACGAAATATGATGTTGTTTACTCATGTCTTGAGCTAATGATTATATGCGTAATTATGACACAGGGACAACCAAGGAAGGATAGTACTATTAAACAGGAAGTATATGTTATCAATTATTTCCATGCATTATTTATACGCCATTGATTCATGATGATAAGTAACGATGTACATGCTCATGATGAGTTGTTCCTGTAGGTACACTTTTGGATCGAGACCAAGGGTCGGGTTGAGATAGTGAGCTAAAGGAGCATAAGAAGATAGATACAGGATTTTTGTTAGCCTTAACATTCTTTTTGGGGAATGTAATTAACTAACTATTGAAGTTTCATTTTGGCCTGTTATTACATTGAGCTCACATAACAACCAGAACTCTAAGATGTCTCTAATGCATGTTTAGTTCATAATACGCTATTAAAATGATGTTAAGGTAGGAAGACCCTACATTAGTGGTATCAGAGCAGTGGTTAGATAACCCGGGGACGAGTGAAGGGTAGCCTTAGCAGTAGGTTGGCTAGGCGCTTGCTCTTAACATACTATGTTACACATGAAGTATATGACTGTTATGATAACATGTTATGGTTTCTAACGATGTTTATATGAACTGCTTTTGGATCTTGTTGTTAACCCTTGTGCTGCAGTATGGCAGCGAATATCGACATTGGTGATGCGGTAAGTGTGAACGCTAGTGCGGGGCACACGAATCCCCTACCCCCACCAGCCCTAGGCGAAGAGCCATCCGAGCAACAGTTATTACCGGGAGAATTGAGTCTGACTCAGTTTCTAGCATATCGGCCCCCGACATTCGAAGGGACTGAAACAGGGGAGCGAGCCGAGGAATGGCTTGAAAGAATAGAACAAATATTTGTGGCAGCCCCGTGTGCAAAGACAGCCTGGATAAGGCTAGCAGAATTCCAGCTAGCCAAGAAAGCACTGATGTGGTGGAGGACCACCGTGATTGAACAAGAGGCTCAAGAAGTAAACTGGAAGCTGTTCAGAACTAGATTCCTGGCCCGTTACTTCTCAGCGGCTGCCCGTCAAGCTAAAGAGGATGAGTTTAATAAGTTGAAGCAAGGTACCATGCCGGTGTCAGATTATGCCCTCCACTACTGTTCTCTACTCAGATATGTGCCTCATATCGCTGCCGACACTCAAGCTAAAATGAGGAACTTTATGAAGGGCTTGAGGCCAGAACTCTACGATAGGGTGATTACATATGGCCCCACTTGCTTTGATGATGCACTTAACCGGGCGGAGTTGGCCGAACTAGGGGTTGGTGCATACCCTGATGCTGTACCACCTCCAGCACCCCCTCAGAGATCTGCTCCCGACAACTTAAGGCCAAGGGGTGATCGATTCAAGTCCGGGGGGAACACTTCGGCGTCCAGATTCAGTGGTAGGAGGCCCGATAACCGATGGAAGGGAAACCGCAGGAATGACGCTCCACCAAGAGGAGGACAGTCTCGGGGAGGAGGCAGTGTTGGAGAGGTACAATGCTCTCTTTGTGGACAGCCCCATTTGACGAAGAATTGTGTCGGATGTTATGTTTGCGGCGAGAGAGGCCACTTTGCTCGACAATGTCCCAACAGGGGAAGGCAGCAAAATTCTACTGGGAGGTCTACGGACAGAGCAGCACCACACAGGCCCCCATATGTACCGAGGCAGTTTGGAAGTCAGCCTACGGGGCCACCTCAAGGACAAGTGTATGCATTGACGAGGGAGCAGGCTACAGCGGCTCCGGAGGAGGTCATAGCGGGTACGTGTCTTTTATTTACGCACCCTGCCTTTATATTGATCGACACAGGTGCGTCACACTCCTTTGTGTCGACGAGTTTTGTGGAAAGACACCACTTATGCACTGCTCCGTCGCCCACGCCTCTTGTAGTCTCGACACCCGCTGGAAGAAGTTTGATTGCTGGTCAGATTGTCTATGATGGCCTCATTTATTTTGAGGATAACAAGTTAAGGTCGGATTTGATCGTTCTGGGAATGTCAGACTTTGACTGTATATTGGGTATTGACGTTCTGAATAGGTACCAAGCGGTTGTGAACTGCAGACAAAGGACTGTCCGATTCAGATCTGGTGAAGGAGTTCAGTGGACGTTCTATGGAGATGGTTCTCGTTCAAAAATTCCGTTAATATCCGCGATCAAGATGACACAATTATTGGAACAAGGCCATACAGGATATCTCATTTATGCTATTGATATTTCTGGAAAGAAGGAGGAACTAAAAGTTGAAGATGTACCCGTAGTGGCGGAATTTCCTGATGTATTTCCTGAAGAGATTCCTGGATTCCCACCGGCGAGAGAGGTCGAGTTTGGAATCGAATTATTACCGGGGACGTCAGCCATTTCTCGTGCCCCGTACAGAATGGCACCAACAGAGTTAAAGGAGTTAAAGGTTCAGTTGCAAGAACTCCTTGACAAGGGCTATATACGACCTAGCGTATCGCCCTGGGGTGCACCAGTTTTGTTTGTCAAGAAGAAAGATGGCTCGATGCGTTTGTGCATCGACTACAGACAGCTGAACAAAGCCACAGTAAAGAACAAGTATCCACTTCCGAGGATCGATGATTTATTTGATCAGTTGCAGGGTACGAGGCTCTACAGTAAGATCGATCTGAGGTCGGGGTACCATCAGATTCGAGTAAGGGAAGATGACGTTCAGAAGACAGCCTTCAGGACTAGGTATGGGCACTACGAATTCCTAGTCATGCCTTTTGGGGTGACAAATGCCCCGGCTGTTTTCATGAGTTTGATGAACAAGGTGTTCCAGCCATTTTTGGACCAATTCGTCATAGTTTTCATTGACGATATACTCATCTACTCTCGGACTGAAGAAGAACATGTTGAGCACTTGAGGACAGTACTTCAGATCCTTAGGGATCATCAATTATATGCAAAGCTTAGCAAGTGCGAGTTTTGGCTGGACAGTGTGGTGTTCTTGGGTCATGTAATATCCAGCCGTGGGATATCTGTGGATCCCCGCAAGATTGAAGCTGTTATGGAGTGGGCTGCACCCACTTCGGTGCCCGAGATAAGAAGTTTCCTCGGTTTAGCGGGCTATTACCGACGTTTTGTCGAGGGATTCTCTAAGATCGCTAAACCGTTGACCCAGCTGACTCAGAAGGGAGTTCCGTTCTATTGGTCTGAAGCTTGTGAGGAGAGCTTCCAAGAGTTGAAACGTCGCTTGACGACAGCGCCAGTGTTGATAATCCCTTCTGAGGATAAGAAGTTTGCTTTGTATACGGATGCATCATTGCAAGGTTTGGGTTGTGTGTTGACGCAAGATAAGCATGTGGTGGCTTATGCTTCGAGGCAGCTGAACCTCATGAGACCAGATACCCAGTCCATGACCTGGAGCTGGCAGCCATCATCTTCGCCTTGAAGATGTGGCGTCATTATCTTTATGGTACGACGTTTACCATCTTTACAGATCATAAGAGCTTGAAATTCTTATTCACCCAAGCAGAACTGAATATGAGGCAACGAAGATGGATGGACTTACTCAAAGATTATGATTGTGAAATAGAGTACCATCCGGGTAAAGCAAACATGATAGCAGATGCCTTAAGTCGAAAAGTGAAGAGCACCGCTGAGGATACTATGAGCTTATCAGCTATGATGGCTTCCTATTGCCATTTAGGCTATGATTTTGATGTGGACACGTCGCCGGTGCGAGTGTCAACCTTATTGGCTGAGCCGGATGTATTTGATGAAATCAGAAAAGCCCAGAGGTCGGATGGTGAAGTTCAGAGATGGACATCAATAGTACTTCGAGGTCAACCAACAAAGTTTAGGGTGGCCGAAGATGATTCTTTAAGATTGGGCAACCGATGGGTGGTCCCAAATGCGCCGGAATTACGTAAAGGAATTTTAGAACGGGCTCACAGTAGCCGGTTCAGTATCCACCCAGGAGGAAGAAAGATGTACAAGGACCTATGTGGTCAATTTTGGTGGAAACGCATGAAGCATGAAGTAATTGCTTTTGTCAAGAGGTGTCTGATCTGCCAGCAAGTAAAAGCAGAAAGACAGAGGCCTGGTGGTGAGTTGAAGAGCTTAGAGGTACCTAAATGGAAGTGGGAACATATATCTATGGACTTCGTAACTCACTTGCCAAGGTCGGCCTCTGGATTTGATGCGATCTGGGTGATCGTGGATAGGCTGACGAAAGTAGCTCATTTCATTCCTTACAGTATGACTTTCACATATCTAAAGATGGCCCAATTGTATGTGCGGGATGTAGTGAGGTTGCATGGTATTCCAGTTTCAATAGTGTCTGACAGAGACCCGAGGTTCACTTCACATTTCTGGGAAGGTCTCCAATCAGCGTTGGGCACAGAGGTAAGACTGAGTACAGCCTATCACCCTCAGACAGACGGACAGACAGAGCGTACCATACAGACGCTCGAAGATATGCTGAGAGCATGTGTTTTGGAGTTTGACACTCCGTGGCAAGAATCTATACCACTGGTAGAGTTCTCCTACAATAACAGCTATCAGGCGAGCATTCAAATGGCCCCTTTTGAAGCCCTGTATGGACGACGATGTAGATCACCGCTGTATTGGGAGGACTTGACTAGTAAGGCGGTTGGAGGGCCGGATATGATTAGAGATATGGAAGAGAAAATAAAGACGATACGCTTAAAGATGAAAGCGGCCCAAGATAGACAAGCGGCCTATGCCAATAAGCGGCGACGACCGCTAGAATTCCAAGTCGGAGATAAAGTTTTCTTGAAAATCTCACCCTTCAGGGGTGTGGTTCGTTTTGGTATGCGGGGAAAATTATCTCCGAGATATGTGGGACCGTATGAGATATTGCAGCGCATCGGTACTTTGGCCTACCGTTTGGCTCTACCACCGTCCTTATCCGGTATTCATGATGTTCTCCACGTTTCCATGTTGAGAAAGTATGAACCCGATCCGTCTCATGTATTGCAGCCTTCGGAGGTTCAGTTGAGTTCAGATGTATCCTATGTTGAACGACCGGTTAAAATCCTTGATCGTGAGGATCGCAGGCTACGAAGTAAGATTATACCGATGGTCAAAGTTCAGTGGGATCGCCGGGGTGTCGAGGAGGCTACGTGGGAGACGGAACGGCATATGGTGCAGCACTACCCGGAACTATTTTCTGGTATGATTTATGTTTAATTTCTTTTTGGGTAAGTGCATGCGATTTCGAGGACGAAATCTTATAAGTAGGGGAGTAATGTGATGCCCCGAAATTAATTAATGGTAACCTAGACATTAATTATGTTTATATGATGAATTATTACGACGATGAAGTTATGTGTGGAAATGAAGGATTAACATGATTTAAGGATGTTGATTTCATTTATAAATGCTTACCATGTTAATGTATTTTATATACATCATGAGGAATTATTGAAGTGCAATTAAGTGTAAGAATTGTTACTTAACCCACCACTTCTACCCCACCTCACACTTTTACACTCCATTCCCAAAAATCACTTTCCCAAACCCCCCTTTCCCTCATTTTCGAAAATTGCCCTAAAGTTGGGAAGAAATTCTTGTAAAAGCTTCATCCTTGCATTTCTTGGTAAGATTTAGTGCCTATGATGTTTATATAGCACTTATTGATGTTCATGAAGTGTGTGTTAAGTTTTGGAAGGGTTTTAAAAAGGGTTTGAAATGGGTTTGTTTGGGTTAGTGTGATTCTTGGTGGGATGTTGGATTTTTAATGGTTTTATGATGTGTATTGAAGGTTTTGAGTGTTTTAATGTTTTTAAGTTGTTGGAATAAATGATGGTTGAGGTTGGTGAGGTTTAAAGGTGCAAAAATGGAGATTTTCGATGTGCAGAGGCTGGCGATCGATCGCCCGTTTTTGGCGATCGATCGCGAGCAGGCAGTAGGCTCCAGAAGCCTTTGGCGATCGATCGCCACTTTTGGGCGATCGATCGGTGAGCTTGGCGATCGATCGCGCCAAAAGTGGCGATCGATCGCCGAATGTATAATTTTGTTGATGCGGGCAGTGTGATCTCGCGATCGATCGGGACGACTTGGCGATCGATCGCGAGACACACAAAAGTGTGTTTTTGGCATTTTTATGGGAATTTTGTATATTGGACTATGATTAACTTCTAATATTGAATTGTATGGTTGTGTAGAACCATCCCAAGGACCCACAACTTCGAGAAGATAAAGTACTACGACTTCACCACATTTTGATAAGGTACGTAAGAAACGTACGGGCATCAACGGTAACTTATCCCTAAACCATGACTTTGCATCAATTTGCATAAGTATTTATGATGATGATTATGATGATATGGTGATAAACAAAGATGATATAATGTTACGATGATAATTATGATATGATGATGATGTTTGAAATGATGATCCTTATAAGATGATGACGCATGTTTGACTATGCTACTTAGAGTGGTCGAATGTCCGGTGACTATTATGGGCAAGCGAGGAAGGTCTTGCCGCTCACATAACTGAGCGATGGGGTACATCCGCTAGGTGTAGCGATGGGTATCATCCGCTGAGCGATGGGGTACATCCGCTAGGTGTAGCGATGGGTATCATCCGCTGAATAAGGGATACATCCGCTATCAAGGCGTAGCGATGGGTATCATAAGATGTGTTATGTCGAGTGAGGGGACCAATTGTGCCGCTGTCATAATAGAACCCGGACAGTCCCATTTCTAATTAACATGGATTGTGAGCTTATATACGAAATATGATGTTGTTTACTCATGTCTTGAGCTAATGATTATATGCGTAATTATGACACAGGGACAACCAAGGAAGGATAGTACTATTAAACAGGAAGTATATGTTATCAATTATTTCCATGCATTATTTATACGCCATTGATTCATGATGATAAGTAACGATGTACATGCTCACGATGAGTTGTTCCTGTAGGTACACTTTTGGATCGAGACCAAGGGTCGGGTTGAGATAGTGAGCTAAAGGAGCATAAGAAGATAGATACAGGATTTTTGTTAGCCTTAACATTCTTTTTGGGGAATGTAATTAACTAACTATTGAAGTTTCATTTTGGCCTGTTATTACATTGAGCTCACATAACAACCAGAACTCTAAGATGTCTCTAATGCATGTTTAGTTCATAATACGCTATTAAAATGATGTTAAGGTAGGAAGACCCTACAGCTGGTATGGTGGGTATGGCGGAAAATCTGGTGGTGGTGGTTGGTATGGCTGATACTCCGGTGTTGGTGGTTGGTATGGCGGGAATGGTTGAAATTGCGGCTCAGGCGGGAATTGAATAGTTGGGAAACCTTGGGCCAAGGCATTGTTCCATGCACATTGGTACTGCAGGAACTCCATTTGGTGCTGACTTATTTGTGCTTGGCCCCACTGTAGTTCCCGTTGCAAATTTTGGATGCCCTGCTGCTCCAGGCGGATGTTTTGGAGATCCCTGTGAAGGGAGCCCAAATCGATCGATGAATGCTCTACAGCGGAAGAAGAGGATGGCCCAGCTCGTCTACTGCTCGAAGGCCGTGGCTCGGCCCTTCGTCGGCCTGTAGGAGGTGGTTGCCCATCAACCACAATTGGTCCTTTAGGTGGTAGGAGTCTCATCGGTGTTCCACTTCACTCCGCCTCTCTTGCACAGGGCTGTGATAGTAGATGGAAAAGGTAGTCCGGAGGTGGGTGGACTCCGGCCGATATCACAGATGTGTTATAATGTGCCCCAAATCCACCGTTTGCCCTATGAGTATGGCAAATACCAGGGCAGCTCTCTCTTTGGTAACCTCAGAAGTGTGGGTCGATGGCATGACCCGGGAGGCTATGAAAGATAACCAAGCTTGTGCCTCTGGTTTCAGATATTTCTTGAGGACCAATTGAGGCTCTCCATTGTTGTTTCTTTGTCAGTCAGTCCCTTCAATACTGATTACCGATAGTACCTCGTCGTAATTGATCTGGCTCGTCTTGAACGCTTGGTAATCACTATTCTTTATTGAAGGCATCCTAAAAATCGCATTTAATTTGAATCGATCATATTCAACATCTTTACCCCTTACAAATACAACTTCCCTTGAATTTGGGTGGACTGTTCTCAAATAGCATAGAATTCCCTCACAACAGGGACCACTGCATCAATAGGTTGTTGGATGAATTCAAACCAACCCCATCGCCTAGCTTCTTGAATGACCGGGCATTCAAGTCGATCCAAACTCATTCCCCTTTCGCAACTGAGGGGTTTGCGGTGATAGCTGGGGTACAATTCCGCCGCTACGGAATTCACAAAGCGCCGCTCATCATAATCTGCAGACGAAATGGTGGCTTCGACTTGCTTTTGCTTTCTCTTTGGTGCCATTGATCAATTCACAATTCTCTCTTCTTCAATCCCAACCACACAAGAATATACCAAATTTACCAACCACAACAAGAATGCACAAACCTTACCAACCAACTTTTCACTTCCCCAATATTTAACCACTCAATTTCAAAATTCACCAAAAACTTCAACCTTATATACCCAAACAAAAATATTCACTAAATCATTGATATAGATAAGAGTTGAAACCATATACCATGAAAATCTAGGTGATGGTTTGGAAATTGCTTGAGTTCCTCCTTGTTGATGAAATATCCCAATTTCAGTTGTGGATCTTCAAATCTGTTGCAAAAAGTGTGATTAGATGAAGCTTTGAAGCTTATATTGCAAGATTTGTGAGTGTGTGGGAAGATTATAGGAAGAAATTGGGGATTAGGTCAAAAGGGGCGATTTTTTTTTATGTGCAAAATTTTGAAGGGTTGTGAATTTTTTCTTCTGGACTGCTTCTGATATCTCATATTAAAAACAAAAATTTATGTCGCTCGATCGATGGAGAGTCTCTACTTGATTGATCGAGCGAGACAGAAAAATTTTCTCTTCTTTATAACCTTTCTCGATCGATCGAAGGAAATCACTCGATCGATCGGCGACTCCAGAAAAAAAATTTATTTTTTTTAAACCCATGGTCGATCGATCGAGCTTTATTCTCGATCGATCGAGCATTCCAGACCAATTTTTCCAATTTTTTCAATTTTCAATGTTCGATCCGCCCCACCAATTGGACTCATTCTATTTTTCTGCATTTGAAAATTAACGCACGGAGTTAGACTCGAAAAATAAAAAAAATAAAAATAAAAAATTTAGACTAAAAATGAAAACAAACAAGGGATAGAGGAAAGTTCTTAATTTATAGTCCCAAGCTGGACTGTCACCTCCATCTCAGTGGTCCGTTTTTGATTGCTCCTTCGTGTTTTTCACCGTATCAGTAGGCAGTGTCCCTTGAGCTCGTCCATGAATTATAGCTGCTAGTTGCCCCACTTGAACCTCCAAGTTTTTTATAGATGCATCCTGATTTTGCATCCTTGTTTCTGTTGATGAGATTAACTTGATCAAGAGCTCCTCCATACTCGGCTTAGGCATATTTCCCGGTTGTTGTTGCGGGTTCAACACGTTGTTTTGGTTGGACCATTGCAAATTCGGATGATTCCTCCATCCCGGGTTGTAAGTATTTGAGTATGGGTTGTTGGGCTGCCTGTTTCCTACATAGTTAGCAGATTCATTAGATTGAATGAATGGATTACCTGCCTGGAACTCAGTGCTTGGATGATTGCTTCCACATAATTCACAGGTGATAACTTGAGCTTGCATTGCTATCATGCTCATGCTATCTATCTTTTTGTTCAGCGCTTCCAACTGTGCCGAAAGAGCAGTGATGTCGTCAACTTGATGAACTCCGCTCGGTTTCTTTGGCACATTCCTCTCCGATTGCCATTGATAGCTGTTAGAAGCCATCTCTTCCAAGAGTTCATAAGCTGCTTCCGGTGTTTTGCGCATAATGGATCCTCCTGAGGCTACGTCAATCATAGAACGGTTAAATGAAAATAAACCGTTATAAAAAGTTTGTACCTGGAGCCAAATAAGAAGACCATGGTGTGGGTATCTCCTAAGCAAATCCTTGAAACGATCCCACGCCTCATATAGTGTTTCAGGATCAAATTGCCCGAACGTGGTGATATCGTTTCTCATTTTCGCAGTCTTGGAAGGGGGAAAATATTTAGACAAAAATGCTTGTGTCATCCCCTCCCAAGTGGTGATAGATCCTGCAGGTAAAGAGTTCAACCATGCTTTAGCTTTATCTTTTAATGAAAAGGGAAATAACCTTAACATGGTGGCGTCGTCAGAAACGCCATTATGTTTGAAAGTGTCACAAATCTCCAAGAAGTTGGAGATGTGAGCGTTCGGGTCATAAGTGGCTACTCCCCCAAACATCACTGAATGCTGGATCATCTGTATTATAGCCGGCTTTATCTCAAAATTGTTGGCTTGAATTTTTGGCCTTGTAATGCTTGACAATGATCCATGAAAAGCTGGTTGAGCAAAATCCATCATCGATCTTGGATTCGGTGCTTCATTGTTCGCGCCCCCTTCTTGATTGTTGTCAGCCATTGCTCGAGCTTCCCTAATTTTCCTTAGACACGTACGCTCGATTTCTGGGTCAAACGGCTCGAGTGTGGGGTTGCTACTCCTTAGCATGCACCAAGAAGATGACAACCTGTAAAAATCAACCCAAAAGGAGAAAAACGAATGTAGTAAACCCAACGGTAAAAAGTGACAAACAAACAAAAAATCCAAAATTAATGGCTAAATTACAATTAACTAATCTCGTATGATATTATACAAATTAGTCCCCGGCAACGGCACCAAAAATGATCGCTTTTATTTTAAACAATTATTTCTCAGTGTAGCGATTCTACCGCAAGTGCACGGTGTCAAGTTTCAGTATAGTGATATAAAAGAAAGGATGTCGAACCCACAGGGACTAACGTATAAGTACCAAATAAAATTAGTAAAATTATATTTAGCCTACGAAAAAGATGATTAATTATCTAATTAAACTAAAAAAACTTAAAAACTCAGAAATAAAACAACTCCTTTGAAGATGCGAAGGAATTCCGCTCAAGAAATCTATCAAGATGTTCGTTCAATTGTGTTATCGTCAATGATTTGTTTGTGTAAACAATTACTAATCAATCAATTCTTAAGGTGACGGATTTCCTAATATAATCAATATACTCTCTCGAGCTATATTGAAACTAGTAATAAATTAACACAAGTAACTCTCGTTCACTTAAACCAATTTAATACCGAATAAATTCTATGAAAACCGTTGACTTCAAATCTTTCAATTCAAAATGATCACGTATGTGATTTAATCTCTCGATCTAAATCTTAAACATACAACATGAATTATTTTAGCGTATTATAACTTTATATCTCGATCTCAATTATAATTCACCAAATCAATCAAAGTTAGCTAGGTTTTGATAGCATTAAGGTTATAATTCATGAACAAAAGAAATTAATCCACTCAAGCACAATCAAATCAATGATTCAATCACAAAATTCCTTAAACTTGATAAAATAAACTAAATTAAATTCAAATTAAATTAACAAGATGTTTAATCGTCTCTCAACCTCATAAACATCAAATAAATCTGAAAATCAAAGTAATTATAGTTTAGAAATACGATAAACGTAGGAGCGAATCCGTGCGTTGACCGATGCTTTCTTCTCTCGCTTCCTTCCTTGCACTTGAAAGGATTTCTCTTGCCTTGTTCTTCCGAGATGAAAGGCGGCTCAATAAAATTGATTTAGGTCTGATAATACTCTGAATAATCCCTCTCAATTTCGTGCCCTCTTTCCTAATTTATAGAGGAGAAAGGTTATGGAAGAGTTTCCAAAAAATCAAACCAAATCAAGTCTTTATTTTTCTGAAAATTCTGCGTCTCGATCGATCGGTGCATAAGTCTCGATCGATCGAGCACCTTCAGCTTCCGGATATGAATTTCTCTGCCTCGCTCGATCGATCGAGCCTAAGATGTCGATCGATTGAGATTTCTTCACTTTTTCTTGCCCAATTCTCTGCCAGTGTCGATCGATCGAAAACTTGTTTCCGATCGATCGAGAGTCTCTTTTCTTTGTTGGCCAAAACTTCTGCCTCCTTCGATCGTTCGCCCTCCTGTTCCGATCGATCGGTCATACCAAAACTCAGATTCTTCATTTCTTACCTTGAGTTGATCTGTTTTCTTCATTCTAGTTCAATTTTTCCATTTTCCACCTAGATTCCTGAAACAATCAAATAAATACCAAAAAGCATAACATCTTCACGGAATCTACACGAAAATATATACAAATCAAAGCCAAAATACGCGTAATAATCAACCCTATCAGGAGCCGAATTTCTTGAAGATAATAAGGTATTATCTTTCCCCTCGCATTTATCTTCGATTTGATAGTAGTATTGTGGAGTATGGATTAGTATTATGTTGAGTTAAGTTTTGAAAATTTTAAAGATTTTGGGTTGGTATGTTTTAGGGAGATTTATGGCATTTGTGTGGAGGATTAATGGTTTAGTGGGTGTTGGGGTGGTTTATTTGGAGGTTTTGAACCATAAAACGCCATTTTTGGGCTTGTTCAGATCTCGCCGATCGATCGGCATCAAGGGCCCGATCGATCACGCGTATTTCAGAAAAAGGAAGACGATGAACAGTTTCCTCGATCGATCGAGCAAATCTGCCGATCGATCAAGAAGATCGGGCCATCGATCGGAGCATCTGCTCGATCAATCGAGCGTAGGTGAAATTTGGGCACCAACTCTCGGGAACTCTCGATCGATCGTGCGCTACTGGCCGATTGATCGAGATGCCCTGTTTTATGGCATGTTTTGGGTTGATGTTATGGAATCGATGCATGCTTCGCCCGGGGTCTTTTTAAATGGTTAATCATCATTGATTGATGATATAATTGGGTATTGTAGATGTGCTTGGGCACGTGGTAGCATGCTTGTTTTTAATTGTGAGTTATTTATGTGTTTATCACATGATCCTTCGGGTCACGGGACTCAAGCTGGGTTTGATTCGGACTACGGAATTATAAGGTACGTATAACGTACGAGCATAGCCTTTTATATTATTGCAACTGTGAAATGCATGGTTATTTGTATTTGCAATAAATGGATAGATACATTGAAAATTATATGGTGCCGCTTTGAGCAAGCAATGATTAGAATAATGTCGCCATTGAGCGAATGTCGGTTATGACGCCGCCGCTGTTGAGCGTGCGTGGGATTAAAATGCCGCTATTGTGGAGCGAGCAATGAAATAGAACTATGAAATCATTAGTGAGATATATGGAATGTCTGTAATCATTGTTTAATGATTCGATTTTATTGATTATGGTATCAGTATATGTGGAACGGATTAGTTAATCAATGTAATGATTAACTAGCATTTGGAAATTTGATGGTTTCGGTTATTGTGAGAACAGGAACATCACAGGGGATCTCAGATGAGGATGATGCCATCCAGGGAGTGTCTTTTAATATTCATAGCGTTTACTTGTGCAAATTATGAATTGTAATATTGTGCTTATTGGATTTGGGATATTGCTATGCTCACCCCGTGTGGGAGCTGTCTCTATTGGGGCAGGTGATTAGGTACATCGATGGCTTTGGAGTTGAGCTCGAGCTATGGATTGGAGGTGCTTCCAGGATCGAAGTACCAGTGACGGTATTGAGCACCATGTTTTATACATTTGATACGCACATACTTATTTGATGCTCGCATGTGAGCACTATTATGTGTATATGATAAGTATAAAAAGGCAAGGTCCTTTCTCTCTTCATTTATGAGTTGCATGCAATTATTTATTGAATTGCTAAATGAACTGAGAACATGTTAGTGTATTATAATGGTGCATGATATGTATTTGGACTTGGTTGGGGAAAACTGAACACTTAATGGAATGATGCAAAGGAATTTTTATAGATGGTGTTTTATGACATGGTTGCATGTAGCTTTTCCCCTACATACATGATTGTATGCACTAATTGTATGGGTTAATACACTAATAAAGGGTTAAGGGCTTGGGGTCCTTACACCGTACATGTGCACATTGCCCTTTGGACTCAAGAGGTGATCCCCATTCCACATGACTTCCCAATGGTTTATCACACCTGCATCAAAGTTAATACAACAGTCCACAAATCCTACTACGTTATATCGGTGGGTCAATAATTTCCCTCGCTATGATATGACAGCGGCATTAACCATCGCTTCTACATATGAGCGGCAAATATTATGATCCATCGCTGGTGATATACCCGTAGCAGGACCCCAATTGTAATACATTTGCATGCTCAATATCAATTGAGATCTCATAATCATATGGTAATCATACCCGTATATCCCATTGTCTATTATCCACCATCCCTGTCCCTTGACATCAGATCACGTTTCTCATTTCCTGATTTTCCTACAACAATCAGATTCTTTAACACTTTATGTAAAGTGCAAACCGTTTTCGTCAATTTCATTACATCGTATTCCATACGATCCTGCAACCACAAGGGTTAATAACAACACATTCCATTTATGATATCTCATCATATCTGCACATAAGCAAAAATAGTTGCGTTGCACCACACTAACTACTATAATGCATAAACATGTGCTACCCATCTCTATCAATATGTTCCTAGGCCATCAACAGCCCCAAAGAGCAACCACTGCTATGATACCACTAATGTAAGTTCACCCGTGCCTTTAATCCGCTATTAGTGTATTAACCCATGTGTTAAGTGCACACAACCATGTAATCAGGGGAAAAACCACAAGCAACCATAGCATAATGTACCAACAATAAAATTCTTACATTATTCCATATAATGTTCAAATCCCCCATACCACTCAACCCTTAAGTATGCATCTTATAATACACTAACATATTCTCAATTCATTTAGCAATTTCCTTAATTAATTGCATGCAACACATGAATGAAAGGGGAAAGGCCTTTGCCTTTTTATACAACCCATATACACATATAGTAGTGCTCACATGCGAGCATCAATGAATGTATGTGTATCTAATGTATAAAATATTGTGCTCAATTCCGTCACTGGTACTTCGGTCCTGGAAGCACCTCCACTCCGGAGCTACCGTTGTACCTATTCCACCTGCCCCAACAGAGAGCCCCCACACGGGGTGAGCATACGGATCCCCTGTGATGTTCCTATTCTCAAAATAACCGAAACCATCAAATTCTCAAAAGCCAGTTAATCATCTCATTGATTAACTAAATCCATTCCTTCCATGCCAGTTTCATAATCAAATATGATTAAATCATTAAACAAATGACTATAGATATCACATATATCTAACCAATGATTCCATATTTCTATTTCATCGCTCGCTCCACAATAGCGGGATTTTAACCCCACACACGCTCAACAGCAGCGGCGTCATAACCTGTGATATCCCCGAAATGTTTATGTGCATTTGAACATTGATTATGTTATGAAGATTCTGGTATTAATTTATGGATGATGATTTATTAATATTGGGTTGAATCAATAATATTGGGGAAATGATTAGTCATGTAGTGGTCATGGTGTAGTAATGCGTTTCAGTGTGTATGTGAAATATGTTGGGAATTTAGGTTATGGCATGATTATTTGGGGTGGGTGTTGTTCGTTTTGGTGAAGCATGTTTAATTGAAATTTGAAGTATTTTATTGATTTAATACTAAAAAATATTGTGTGAGGATATTTTAAATACATCATGCTAAATATCGGGAGAAAACATAGCACATCACCTAACCCACAACCCAACCCCCCCCCCCCCCCCCCCCAACCCATGTTGCCACAAGCAGCCCATACCCCTCACTTTACCTCTCCACCACTCAACCTCTATCACTCATTTCTCCCCCAATCTTCACCCAAAAACCGTCCAGCATCTGCTAAGCAAGAAGGAGGAGGAGATCTGCCATTTTATTGCTTGGAACTTTGCCAAAAATCGGAGCAAAAGAGGGTGAGGAACCATATCTTGCTTTGGGTAAATTTTGGTTAAGTTTGGGTATGGTTATGATGATATGATGCATGCTAGCTTAGGTTTTGTTGAACCTTTGATTTAAGTGCTTACATAGAAGTTTTATGAAGTTCCTAGCATGTTTGTTTGGGCAAGTTTTATGTGTTATGAAGTGGGTTGCTTGCTATGAAGAAGGGTACTCGAAAATCTGGGGAAGTCCCGATTTTTCAGAGTGCTCGATCGATCGAGATTTTGGTCACGATCGATCGAGCGAGGCAGAAGATTTAAAGCATGGTTTGAAATTCAGGGGCAAATCGATCGAAGGAATTTCCGATCGATCGGTAAAGTTCCTCGATCGATCGGTAAAAACATTTCGATCGATCGATCGAGGCAGAAAGTTGGGAACTTTTATCATGCTTTCTCGATCGATCGAGACTTGGGTACCGATCGATCGAGAGAGGCAGAATCTTGGCAAATATTTTTAATTGATTTATTTTGAAGAATTTTGTCAATGATTCTTGAAATGGTATCTAATATTGTGTTGTACACTTGTGTAGAGCCATCACAGGTAGCCACACAACGCAGGGGATAGAGCCCTGCAACTGAAGATATTTCGGAAAGGTACGTAAGCGACGTACGGGCACCCAATGGTAACGTGTATTATATGCTTGTCGATTTGACATATGATAAATGCAAGTTTGTGCATTATGAGTAAGATACATGTTGTTATGCATTGTTGTTGCATATGTATGTTGTGGAACATTTGGTGTGTATTCCACGAGTCACGGTTATCACAGTGATTATTTTAATGCTTACCGCTATTATACCGCTAAAAATTATGAAGCGAGGGGCACTAAAATACACTGATGATAAACTGACTAAGGATTGAAGTAAAGATTTAGAAGTGAAGTTATATCATGACATTTATTCAAAGAAACCATAATATCATATATTGATTTGATTATGAGTTATGGTACAGGGACAACCAAAATGGGCGTTTTAAATGCATTGGAATTCAGGAAGTATCCTATGCCTATTATTTATGCATTTATGCTTTACATTCATATTATGTTGAATATGAACTATGATATGCTCATGTGTTGGGGGGTTGTCTTTGTAGGTGCTTTTGACATGGAGAACCAGGGTCGGGGTTGATACGCTGAGCTGTAAGGAGTGCTACAGGATTAGCAGAACAGAAATTCCTTTTGTATAGTTTCTACAAAGAGTAGAGTAAAGCTATAATTTAGTACCTTTGTTAGGAATATGTATAATTCCTTTTTGAACTTTTGGTACTGTAATCTCTTAATCTCAGTTTTATCAACACGGCCTAATACTCTGATTTATGAATGATTAGTTCTCTTAATTGCACCTTAGAATCTTGTTTAGATAACGGGGTCTTACATTTAGTGGTATTAGAGCCAGGTTAGATAACCAGAGAACGAGTAAAGGGTAGCCTTTAGAAACAAGTTGGCTAGGTATTCATTGGTGGGCATGTTTATGCATATGGTGCATATTTTTTTATAAGTTGTTATACTAACATGCTTTTGAATATGATTACTCTTGTTATCTAACGGCTTATATTATGAACTGCTTTTGGTTTTGTTGTTAACCCCTGTATTAGAGCATGGCGGCTATTAATCTGGAGAACCTCAATGAAGAGGTGGGAGATGTAGGCAATATCAATGCCAGTATTGCTCAGCCCCAGAGGAGGTGATTGCTGGTATGTGTTACTTACTTACGTACCCTGCATTTATTTTGGTAGATACAGGTGCCTCTCATTCATTTGTATCTTCTGCTTTTGTGGAGAGACACCACTTGTGTTCGTCTCCGTTGCCCACGCCTCTTATGGTCTCGACACCCACGGGAAAGCATGTGATTGCGGATCGACTATTATCTGATTGCCTCATTTATTTTGAGGGCAATGATCTGAGGACTGATTTGATTTTGTTGGAAATGGTAGATTTTGACTGTATTGTCGGTATTGATGTGTTGAGCAGATACCAGGCCGTTGTTGATTGCCGACAGAGGATGGTGCGTTTTCTGTCTGATCAGGGGTTTCAGTGGACCTTCTACGGGGACGGCTCTCGTCCAAAGATTCCGTTGATTTCGGCAGTTAAGATGTCGCGGTTGTTAGAACGCGTTCACTCATGCTATCTTATTTATGCCGTGGACGTATCAGAGGAAAAGGAAGAGTTGAGGATCGAGGATATACCAGTAGTTGCGGAATTCACCGATGTGTTTCTGGATGAGATTCCAGGATTTCCGCCGATCAGAGATGTGGAGTTTGAGATTGAGTTACTGCCAGGGACATATGTTGTTTCCCGTGCCCCTTATAGGATGGCACCGGCAGAGCTGAGGGAGCTGAAAGTGCAGTTGCAGGAGCTCCTTGACAAAGGATACATTCGCCCTTGTGTATCACCATGGGGTGCACCAGTCTTGTTCGTAAAGAAAAAAGGATGGTTCGATGCGTCTGTGCATCGATTACCGTCAACTGAATAAAGTGACGATTAAGAACAAGTACCACCTTCCGAGGATTGATGACTTATTTGATCAGCTTCAGGGCACGGAGCTTTACTCGAAGATGACTTGACGTCAGGCTATCACCAGATACGAGTTAGAGCTGATGACGTTCAAAAGACAGCGTTTCGGACTCGGTACGGGCACTACGAGTTCTTAATTATGCCGTTCGGTGTGACGAACGCCCAAGCTGTCTTTATGAGCCTGATGAACAGAGTGTTTCAGAAGTATCTTGATCAGATCGTGATCGTGTTTATTGACGACATTCTGGTTTATTCAATAAGTAAGGAGGAGCATGCCAATCATTTGAGGACGGTGCTTCAGATCCTCAGAGATCATCAGTTGTACGCCAAGCTCAGCAAGTGTGAGTTCTGGCTGAGCAGTGTAGCGTTCTTGGGTCATATTATCTCTCGAGAGGGGATATCAGTAGATCCCAGGAAGATGGAGGCAGTTATGGATTGGTCTGCGCCTACTACAGTTCCTGAGATCCGAAGTTTTCTTGGTTTGGCCGGGTATTATCGACGCTTTGTCGAAGGGTTTTCAAAGATTGCCAAGCCATTGACACAGCTAACTCAGGAGGGAGTTCCATTCTTTTGGTCGGAAGCTTGTGAGCAGAGCTTCCAGGAATTGAAGCACAGATTGACTTCAGCGCCAGTATTGGTGATTCCAAGGGAGAACAAGGGGTTCACTCTCTATACTGACGCATCGCTTCAAGGCCTAGGATGCGTACTGATGCAGGATAAGCACGTTGTGGCTTACGCTTTGAGACAATTGAAGCCACACGAGACCAGGTATCCAGTCCATGATTTGGAGCTAGCAGCTATAGTGTTTGCCTTGAAGATATGGCGACACTATTTATATGGTACCTCATTCACCATCTTCACTGATCACAAGAGCCTGAAGTTCTTGTTTACGCAGGCTGAGCTGAATATGAGACAGAGGAGATGGATGGACCTACTGAAGGATTATGATTGTGAAATCGAGTACCATCCGGGTAGAGCAAATTTGACAGCCGACGCTTTGAGTCGGAAAGTGAAGAACACAGCAGAGGACGTCATGTGTCTGTCAACTATGATGACTTCCTACTGTCAATTGGGTTTTGATTATGATGTGTTTGCTTCACCGATATAGGTATTGACCTTATTAGCTGAGCTGGTTATTTATGAGCACATCCGGAAGGCTCAGGGGACCGACGAGGAAGTTCAGAGATGGTTGTCAGTGGTTTGTCTGGGTCAGCCGTCGAGATTCATGATGGCTGAGGATGGTTCCTTGAGACTAGGTGACAGATGGGTGGTTTCGAATACGCCTGAGTTGTGTCAGGGAATATTACAGCGAGCCCATTGCAGCAGGATGAGTATCCACCCGGGCGGAAAGGAAATGTACAAAGATTTATGTGGCCAGTTTTGGTGGAGACGAATGAAACAAGATGTCACCACATTCGTCAAGAGATGTCTGATTTGTTAGCAAGTGAAGGCTGAGAGGCATAGGCCTGGTGGTGAGCTTAGAAGTTTGGAGATACCAGAATGGAAGTGGGAGCACGTATCCATGGACTTCGTGACCCACTTACCGAGGACTGTTTCGGGTTTTGATGCCATCTGGGTAGTCATGGACAGATTGACTAAAGTGGCTCACTTCATTCCATACAGTATGACCTTCACGTACTTGAGGATGGCTCAGTTATATGTTAGAGATGTGGTGAGACTGCATGGGATCCCTGTTTCGATTGTGTCTGATCGAGATCCGCGGTTCACATCTCACTTCTGGGAAGGTCTTCAGTCAGCCCTAGGTACAGAGTTGAGGTTGAGCACAACATACCATCCCCAAACGGACGGACAGACTGAGCGTTCCATACAGACTATCGAAGATATGTTACGGGCTTGTGTGTTGGAGTTCGATACTTCTTTGCAGGATTCAGTGGCCTTGGTAGAATTTTCTTACAACAATAGCTACCAGGAAAGCATACAGATGGCTCCTTTTGAGGCCTTCTATGGTAGACGTTGTAGGTCGCCTTTATGTTGGGACGACATGGACCTGAAATCGGTTTGAGGACCAGAGTTGGTCCAAGAAATGGAAGAAAAGGTAAAGGTGATCAGAAGGAAAATGAAAGCAGCTCAGGACAGACAGGCAGCATATGCTAATCAACGGCGTCGGCCGTTAGAGTTTCAGTTGGGCTACAAGGTCTTTTTGAAGATCTCACATTTCAGAGGTGTAGTACGTTTTGGGATGCGGGGGAAGTTATCCCCGAGATATGTTGGGTCGTACGAGATCTTACAGCATATTGATACTCTGGCATACCGGTTGGCTTTACCGCCCTCTCTGTCCTGCATACACGATGTGTTTCATGTGTATGTTGTGGGAGTACGAGCTGGATCCTTCTCATGTGTTGCAACCTTCTGAGGTTCAGATAGAGTCCGATGTTTCCTATGTGGAGCGGCCTATCAGGATTCTGGATAGGGCAAATCGCTGACTACGAAACAAAGTTATACCTATGATCAAAGTTCAGTGGGATCGTAGGGGTGTCGAGGAGGCCACGTGGGAGACGGAGCGACACATGGTGCAGCACTATCCAGAACTGTTTTCCGGTATGTGATTTATGTTTTATTTTGTTTTGGGTAAGTGCATGCTGATTTCGAGGACAAAATCTTATAAGTATGGGAGTATTGTGTATCCCCGAAATGTTTATGTGCATTAGAACATTGATTATGTTATGAAGATTATTGTATTAATTTATGGATGATGATTTATTAATATTGGGTTGAATCAATAATATTGGGGAAATGCTTAGTCATGTAGTGGTCATGGTCTAGTAATGCATTTCAGGGTCTATGTGAAATATGTTGGGAATTTAGGTTATGGCATGATTATTTGGGGTGGGTGTTGTTCGTTTTGGTGAAGCATGTTTAATTGGAATTTGAAGTATTTTATTGATTTAATACTAAAAAAATATCGTGTGAGGATATTTTAAATACATAATGCTAAATATCGGGACCAAAACATAACACATCAACTAACCCACCACCCAACCACCCACCCCCCCCCCCCCCCCCAACCCATGTTGCCACAAGCAGCCCATACCCCTCACTTTACCTCTCCACCACTCAACCTCTATCACTCATTTCTCCCCCAATCTTCACCCAAAAACCTTCTAGCATCTGCTAAGCAAGAAGGAGGAGGAGATCTGCCATTTTATTGCTTGGAACCTTGCCAAAAATCGAAGCAAAAGATGGTGAGGAACCATATCTTGCTTTGGGTAAATTTTGGTTAAGTTTGGGTTTGGTTATGATGATATGTGCATGCTAGCTTAGGTTTTGTTGAACCTTTGATTTAAGTGCATACATAGAAGTTTTATAAAGTTCCTAGCATGTTTGTTTGGGCAAGTTTTATGTGTTATGAAGTGGGTTGCTTGCTATGAAGAAGGGTACTCAAAAATCTGGGGAAGTCCCGATTTTTCAGAGTGCTCGATCGATCGAGATTTTGGTCCCGATCGATCGAGCGAGGCAGAAGATTTAAAGCATGGTTTGAAATTCAGGGGCCGGTCGGTCGAAGGAATTTCCGATCGATCGGTAAAGTTCCTCGATCGATCGGTAAAAACATTTCGATCGATCGATCGAGGCAGAAAGTTGGGCACTTTTATCATGCTTTCTCGATCGATCGAGACTTGGGTACCGATCGCTCGAGAGAGGCAGAATCTTGGCAAATATTTTTAATTGATTTCTTTTGAAGAATTTTGTCAATGATTCTTGAAATGGTATCTAATATTGTGTTGTACACTTGTGTAGAGCCATCACAGGTAGCCACACAACGCAGGGGATAGAGCCCTGCAACTGAAGATATTTTGGAAAGGTACGTAAGCGACTTACGGGCACCCAACGATAACGTGTATTATATGCTTGTCGATTTGACATATGATAAATGCAAGTTTGTGCATTATGAGTACGATACATGTTGTTATGCATTGTTGTTGCATATGTATGTTGTGAAACATTTGGTGTGTATTCCACGAGTCACGGTTATCACAGTGATGATTTTAATGCTTACCGCTATTATACCGCTAAAAATGTGGAGCGAGGGGTGTAGGTCCGCTTGCACATGGAGGCGAGGTTTACCATACGAAGCGATGATAGAAATACCGCTTGTATGAAGAAGCGAGGGAGGGAAGGACCGCTTGTTCTAAAGTTATGAAGCTAGGGGCATTAAAATACACTGATGATAAACTGACTAAGGATTGAAGTAAAGATTTAAGAAGTGAAGTTATGTCATGACATTTATTCAAAGAAACCATAATATCATATATTGATTTGATTATGAGTTATGGTACATGGACAACCAAAATGGACGTTTTAAATGCATTGGAATTCAGGAAGTATCCTTTGCCTATGATTTATGCATTTATGCTTTACATTCATATTATGTTGAATATGAACTATGACATGCTCATGTGTTGGGGGTTGTCTTTGCAGGTGCATTTGACATGGAGAACCAGGGTCGGGGTTGATACGCTGAGTTGTAAGAGTGCTACAGGATTAGCAGAACAGAAATTCCTTTTGTATAGTTTCTACAAAGAGTAGAGTAAAGCTATAATTTTGTACCTTTGTTAGGAATATGTATAATTCCTTTTTGAACTTTTGATACTGTAATCTCTTAAGCTCAGGTTTATCAACACGACCTAATACTCTGATTTATGAATGATTAGTTCTCTTAATTGCACCTTAGAATCTTGTTTAGATAACGGGGTCTTACATAACCGTTATTCGCTCAACATTGACAACATCCAATCATTGCTCGCTCGAAAACGGCATCTTATAATTCCCAACGTATATCCATTTATTGCAAATACTATATTACCATGCATTTCACAGTTGCAATAATAAAAAAGGCTATGCTCGTATGTTATACGTACCTTATAATTTCGTAGTCCGCAAACTTGCCTTGATCCTGTGACCCGATGAATTACGTGCTAATTATCTTCGAGAAATTCGGCTCCCAAGCCGAGCCACCAGCAATTTTTCTTCTTGGGAGAAAAGGGAAAGGAACGGGATTGGGGTGAGGGAGGCAAGAGAGAGAGAGAAAGAGAGAGAGAATGCAAAGTCGATAATGATTGAACACCGAGTCCACTTGGTATATTATAGCACCAAGGCTCAAAAATCCCAAGTCCTCCACAAATACATCATGACTCATTAAAAATCATATGTGTTCAATAATTACCTTTCAATCTCAATTTTCATTACCAGCCCTAGCACAAAGTACTCCGAACCCCAGATCCCACCAAAAACCAAATTCCAAGGTTATCACCACGATGAGTATACAATCTCAACCCTTGGATCCAACGACTCCGAATACCAAATTTAACATCCTCGGGAGTCCCAATAACGCAATTAATTCATAATTGCTACGGTTAAAATCAATTAAGGATCATTACCACACCGGGATTTACACCAATAACTCTCGGGCATTACATCTAGTGTCGGGGACATTGCAGCCCTAACCCATCAGCCCATGTTCGAATCTTGTTTGATCCCTTTCTCATTTTATTTTGTTTACTTTACAAATTTTAATTTTTCTCCTAACTTTACATATTTTATTGTCTTATACAACAAATGATCTATCAGCATGAAACAATACAGATTACTGTTCATTTTCTTCCAATCCAAAATAACACTTAGTAGTATAATAATTTACAATTCACCACTAAACAAATTTAAAATAAATATAAATTACGAAAAACATTTCACCACAAAATGCTCACTTGTCATCTTTGCACTTTTATGGCTCTCTACCATAAAAGAACGGGTCTATTTAATATATAAAAAATCTGCTCACTCCTTTCTAGAAATCGAGCAAGTTCCTTGAATATCAATGACCGAGCATTGTAATAATTTTATTATTACAATTAAACTCGATAAATGTATTATTAATCAATCAAGTATCTTTCTTGAAATAATCGAATTGTAATTATTATCTAAATATTTTTACATATGATCTTTAAACTCTAATATTTATCAACTTTTGGTTTATTTTATGTAATTAACTTTTGCCCTATGAATTTAATTCCTAGTTTCATCCCTACTGCTTGGCAAAGTTAAGAGGATAAATTTAGCTATTTTCCTCACTTTAATATGTCCATTGATGTGAAATATATGTAAATTAAACATATCATGCAAAATTCGAACATTTATTCAAAAACCAATTAGAGTTGAATTTGAACTAAAAATAATTCAATCCCATACTTAAGTTGGCTTAATAAAATCCATATTCAAACTCGAACAGGTATGATCATATTCGTGTGAGATCAAACATATTTTTAAAATTTAATTACTTTCGAACAAACTGAGCCTAAGCTTTGGCGAATATATAAGTATTATAAGCACGTTTGGTTAAACTTATTTAAAACAGCTTATCAAGCTTCTTCTAGCTCCTGTAGAAGAGGAAACACATCGATCAAAATCCAAGAATGAGCCCTCATAAATAGAACAATAGTTTTTACTTACGTCAAATACAAAGTAATTATGTACAATACGGATAAGTGTTAACTTACAAATCATGAATCCAACTGTTAAAGACGAACAATAAAAAGTTCGAAGAATGAGCAATGAGTGAGTTGCATTCGATGATTTTAAGATGCAATCAGGCCTCGTCGGCATCACTTCCCCCGACATGGCTGTCATGGCTGACCAAATAAGTACTTCCATCAGGACCAGAAATCTTGAACCTGCACCAACGAAACAATGTATCTCAGAATCAAGCAATCCTTTTCGAAACAAATTTCTATGATTTGGACGTGTTAGAATACCGCTCGAGAACCGATTTGCCCTCCTTGTACTTCTGACTCTTTTCTTGCGCACTTTCCTGGAAATAATCAAACACCATAAACATTGATTAACCAAACACATCAAAACATGCAACCGTCATGCCCCCCCAGGCCCACGGGTTTCACAAGAAAGAATGCACATAATGGGCTTCACTATCAATTACCGTGTACTTGTAGACGCTAGAGAAGTCGTTATGAAACTCAAATTGCTAGAGAAGTCCACTACACATACTTATAAAGTGCATTACACTCAATGTGATGCAAGTATGAGTATTACAGTAAAGTCAAAACTACGTCTACCTATGGTTTCTTACATATTTCCAACCAACGATTGAACCACATCGGACACAAAAGATATCTGCAGCTACGTGCATGCCTGTCGTCATAAGTCTCTCTTCCTTCTCCCCGAGAGTAACATTAACTCTGCAAAATTAAACCAATGAAACGTTTGGTATTTAACAGGAATTCAAAAAACTGTTACGATTTTTCACATTGTTTTTCATGTCCTTTTGGATAGTTAGGTAGGCGAGAGAAAACAGGTCTTAACCAACCTATTTGCATATTGTACCATTACCATCTCAATGCTTGAAAAGCCATGAAACTAAATGCAGGTTTCATCATCCAATTATTGTATCAGCTGCTAAAGATTAGGAAACTTACACCTTATCGAAGAGATACGCCTTCCCATGCTTGCAGTAGAATGACTGAAGTAAAGAACAGACAAAAAAGATAGTCAAACAACGGGTGATTGACGAGAAGATAGATGTGATGGCTGTATTGTATGGTCGAGTAAATTTAACATATTAAAAAGATTAACCCTCGGTATAGAAGCCAAAAGAATTTTGAATCTAAAAGTACAGACATAAAAATAAGTATGCTAGCAACAAGACAAATGCAAAGCTTATTCAAACTTGTAAAAAAGGAAGAAACTATAATTTGTCATAGCATTGCAAGATAATCTAGGAATAAATCATGAGACAAATCGGTAATATAGATTCCTGTAAGTGGTAAGTGCTAAGCGCCCTTAATTAGAATAGATACTGAATTCAAAACTAGCCCATAATAATTAATCAAGGAAATAATAAAGGGATAAACAATCGACCCAACCAACAATCTGCCTTTACAAATTCGATGCTCATGGTTTTTCAAGCTACACAACTACAAAGATCCTGAACATTTGCAAACTGCATTAGAATTTGATTTTTGTTGTTAGAAAACAAGTATTCTCCTGCGCTGATTATAATTACCAAACCATGGTAACAGTGAAATGAGGTTTATATCATCGTTATTTAAAAGCCCACAATGCGTGTGTCTAGGCTCAAGGAACAGTGACAAACATCTATGGCTAAATTCAAGTCAAGACTCAGCCCTTCAATGAACTGGCTCGTCTTGATCTTGAAGCATGATGAGTCAATAAAATGTACGGACGATATATTCGAGATAAAGTGTATACAATAATCGTTCATTTTCACTTATAAGCTAATGAATATTTATTTTATTGTCAATTCATAGCTAGTAAATACATATTTGATAATATATGATGAAATTTTCTTCAGCTATTTACATTATAGAATAGTATCTCTTATGGCGCCTCTCTTCGAGATAAGTCATGTGCTTCATCTAGCCTTGAGCTTAGCTCTACCAGACCCCGATGAATTCAATGCAATTGGCACCACAAATAACGCTGGTCGATATTCTGTGGTATATAGCTCCAAGCAAACTGCTAAATTATATGAAATTAATCATATAAATAGCTGTATGTTTTCATAGTAAAAACATTCCTCCATGAAAGATTATCACTACCAAGCTGCGTAATTAAAATATGTCTGCCACTTTCAGTCTTTATATTCATATTGCCAGCACAATTAAATCATAATTCCTTTCTACATTCACGGGATCTTCACCAATATCATATCAAAAAACCTTCTTATGAAAATGAACCGCTCACAGAAAAATGGATCAAATCGCCAGTAAAATTAACTAAACTGAGAATGTCATTCAAGATCACATCATATTCCATTCAAGCACAAAACCACAAAAAAAAAAAAAAAGACAAAACCCAAATCTCACATAAACTCAAAAGTTTAAAAAAAATAATAACTTGTTACCTTGGAAATGATATCTTCACTGAGAGCAAGATGAGTCCCACAGTGCTTGCAGCTGTAAATCTTCCCTTCGAGCGTAACAGCAAACACTCTCCCCATCTCTCCCCAATCCCCCAATTCTTTCAATCTCCACACAAAAACACAAAAAACCTAACAGAATTCAGAAAAGGGTCTCCAAGAATTTTAATCTAATTGGCACCCATCTGGGTCCAAAAAGGATTTCAAGACGGCAAATGAGAAATGGATGAAAAAGCAAGTCATTTGACGGTAAAAGTTGGAGGAAAAACTAAAAAAATGACCAAGATAATTGTTTTGAGGGGAAAAAATAAGTTACAGAATCGATAATTAGCGAGATTGGGGTGTGTTGAAATCTTAGATCTCATAATTTCATGAGCTGTACTAAAAAACAGGCAAGTTCCTGTCGATGGATGTCGGCTTGTTTTGCAATCTTTCTAACACGTAACACCAAAGGTATACGAATGTTGAGAGAACAAAAATATTGGAAAATTTTAAATTTTATTTTTAATTATATCGAGATTTTGATATTTAATTGCTCTAATTTTTTCTAACTTATAGTATTGTTTTTCTTAGATGTTGAAGGGTAATTTGTGAAATATAAAAGCTAAAAATGATCGTAAGTTATTTAATTAAATTTTGTTCCATAATTTAATGGCTATTTTTTAAAATTCGATTTACGGCAAGGACTTAAGACACACCCATTAAGAGTCTTACTAAAAGGGCGAATCGTAAAATGTATAAATAGCAGAATCACAAGAACTTGGCGTTAAGGCTGCAGGGGCCACCAAAACTTACATCAAACCATGCACCTTAGGATGTGGTCGAACAAGGTAGTTGTCTTTCATCAAATCTGAAGGTACATATAAGGATAGAGACAGACACACACTGGTAAAAGACAACTAAAAGAACAAGTTCTCATATCCAAATCTGTGATATCCCCGAAATAATTATATGCAATTTGGGTATTAATTATGTTTATGTGATTTTATGATGATAATTAATACATGTGTTGGAATTAATTATCAAATGGAAATGCATGGTCACATGGAAAGAGTGACCCGGGAGTGCATTTTAGGGTGCATGTTGTGCATGTTGGGAGAATTGAATATTAGCATGATTTATTTGTTATGGTTATCAATTAAATGGAAAGCATGAGTTTAATTGTGATTTTGGTGCATTTTGGTGAAATGTCTTTTAAATATCATGTTGGGATGTTTAATACATCATGTTGGTTGTGGGGATACAAATTCACTTACTTTAAAACCCTCTACCCCCACCTTTACCAAATCACTTTTACTAAATTCCCCAAAAATCTTTTCCCAAACCCTTTTCTTCCCATTTTCGTTTTTAGCATAAAAGTGGAGGGGAAATCTTGGCAAAAAATCTCATTTGTGGGATTTGGTGTGAGATTTGGAGTCCCCAAGTGGTATGGATACCTCCTTAATGTTTTTGTTGTGTTTGGTTTGGGTTTGTAATGATTTTAAATGGGTTTATTTTATGATTTTTGGGTTGGATGTTAGAGTTTTGGGTTGTTTCGGGTATATTTTGAAGGTTATTGGTGTTTTTAATGTATTGGGTTGAGGTGTTATGGTTTTAAAATAGTTTGGTAAGGTTCTGTGCACATTAATGGCGATTTCCCGCATTTACAGCACTTCTCGATCGATCGAAAATAGCACTCGATCGATCGAGCTCGGCATCACGGGATGGCTGGCTCGCGATCGATCGGGTGAAAGGGCCGATCGATCGCCAGCCTTAAAATTTTGATGCCTTGGTTTTTTGGATATGTTGTGGGATTTTTGGTAATTGGACTATTATTGGGTTCTAATATTGATTTGTGTGAATAAGAGAACCATCCCAGGTGGCGACACAGCCAAGGAAGTGAAGTCCTACCACATCCTACTTTTTGGAAAGGTACGTAGAAGAAGTACGGGCACCCAACGGTACATGTATCTAATATACTCATTGTTTATGCATTGTGGATGCGAGTATATATGGAATTATGCATTGTGGATGCAAATACATGTTGAATTATGCATGATGATCGTATATGCATATGATGGTTATTGGTGCACATCCCATGAGTCGTGGTCATCCCTTGATGATTTTAATGCTTGCCGCTATTTGATTTGTTGCCGCATGTGAAGCGAGGGGTGGGAGCGCCGCATGTCACATTTAAGCGTGGTTATCATATGAGGCGAGGAAAGAATATTTGCCGCTCAATTGTGAAGCGAGGGGTGGGAGCGCCGTATGTCCATTGAAGCGAGGTTATTCTATGCCGCCTATATGAAAAGCGAGGGGCATTAAAATACATTGTGATGAACAGACTAGGGATTTTTGATTGGTAATTGGTGATGATGAAATGGTATTATGTCATGACATGTGTGGCCATTAAATAATCTATTTGATTGTACTCATGAGTTATGGTACAGGGACAACCAAAAAGGGAGAGTTTAAAATGCATGGGAAAAACAGGAAGTGTTTATTACGGTTTATGCATTTACGCCTTAAATTCATATTGTGTTGTATATGAATTATTATATGCTCATGATTGGGGGTTGTCCTTGTAGGTACATTTTTGGCATGATATAAAGGGGCTAAAGCGGGTTGAGGCGGTGAGCTTGTGAAGAATACTTTTGGTAGATGAAGGACATGATTACTTTTGTATAGTGTCTACTCTAGGAGTAGTGTAAAGCTATAGTTGATACATTCATTCGATTGGGAATGTAATTAATCCATTGATAATCCTTAGTTTTTTTTTGGCATGTAATTCTTAAAGCTCATAGTCTCAACACGATCATTTTACTCTGATAATTTATATTAGCTCTAATTATGCCCTTAATCCGCACTTAAGGAACTAGGGTCCTTACATTAGTGGTATCAGAGCAGTGGTTAGAGAACCCGGGAACGAGTGAAGGGTAGCCTTAGCATGATTGGCTAGGTGCTTACATTTGAAGCATGTTTATGCATGTGGTGCATATTGTTGTATATACTGTTATACTAACATGCTTATTATCATTTCTGTTATCTAACGGCATAACATATATATATTTGTTTTGGAGTTGTTTTAACCCTTGTGTTACAGCATGGCGGCTATGAACTTGGGAAACCTCAATGAAGAGGTGGGTGACGTTGGCAGTGTTAATGCGAGAATTGGTCAGGCAAACCCTTTACCTCCACCAGCTGTAGGCATGGAACCAGTGGCTCGGTTATTACTACCTGGTGAGATCAGTTTGACTCAGTTTCTGTCTTACCACCCGCCCCGATTTGAGGGGACAGAATCAGGAGAGGAAGCCGAAGAGTGGCTAGAGAGACTTGAGCAGATATTTGTATCCGCTCCTTGTGCTGTTACTGCATGGCAGAGGCTGACGAAGTTCCAGCTGGCAAAGAAACCTTCCATGTGGTGGAAGAGCACGGTAATGGAACTGAAAGCACATGGTGCATTGATTGATTGAACGCTCTTCAGAACCCGGTTTCTGAACCGGTACTTCTCTGCGGCGGCGAGACAGATGAAGGAAGATGAGTTTGCAAGCTTGAAACAAGGGAGCATGTCAGTGTCAGACTATGCTATGCACTACTCTTCGTTGCTGAGGTATGTCCCACACATTGCCACCAATGGACATGAGAAGATGAGAAACTTCATGAAGGGGTTGCGACCGGAGCTTTTTGACCGGGTTATCACCAATAACCCCACTTCCTTTGATGATGCTCTCACGAGAGCAGAGCTTGCGGAGATCGGAGTGGGGGCCTATCCTAATACTGTACCCCCACACATGCCACAACAGAGGCAAGCTACTGATAGCTTGAAGCCCCGAGGGGAGTCATTTAAACCTCGTGGTGCCTCTTCATCCTCACGGTTCAGTGGAAAGAAATCCTTTGGTCGAAAGCAAGAGAACAAGAAGAACAATTGGTCGACCAACCGAGGGCCTATGCAAGGAAATAGATCGGGGGAGTCAAGGTGCGACAATTGTGGAGGACCGCATTCTTCGAATAATTGCCCTGCTTGTTATAGTTGTGGCAAGATGGCCACATCTCTCGGTATTGCCCTACTCTGGGAGGACAGTCAGATTTCCAAGGGAACAGGCCGAGATTTGAGGACAGGACAGTATAGTACATCAGAGGCAGCAGTTTGTGCCTCGACCATCGGGAGGTCAGACAGTGGGACCGCCCCAGGGGCAGGTGTATGCGCTGACCAGAGAGCAGGCCCAGGCAGCCCCGAAGGAGGTGATCGCCGGTACGTGTCATTTACTTATGTACCCTGCTTTTATTTTGATAGATACAGGTGCCTCCCACTCTTTTGTATCTGTGGGCTTTGTGGAAAGACACCATATGCGCATGTCTTCTTTACCCACGCCTCTCATGGTCTCGACACCCACTGGAAGGAATGTTGTTGCCGATCAGTTTCTGGCAGATTGCCTCATTTATTTGGAGGGCAACGAGTTGAAGGCAGACTTGATTGTGTTAGGCATGTCAGACTTTGACTGCATCATGGGTATTGACATTCTGAACAGATACCAGGCAGTGGTGGATTGTCGGCAGAGAACAGTAAGGTTCAGATCTGAATTGGGAGTACAGTGGACTTTTTATGGCAACGGTTCTCGCGCGAAGATTCCGTTAATTTCAGCAATCAAGATGACCCAATTGTTGGAACGTGGCCACACGGGCTATCTCATCTATGCCATGGACACGTCTGTGAAGAATAAAGAATTGAGAGTTGAGGATGTACCAGTGGTAGCAGAGTTTGCTGATGTATTTCCGGAAGAGATTCCGGATTCCCACCGGCTAGAGAAGTCGAGTTTGGGATTGAGTTATTACCGGGGACGTCCGCTATTTCTCGTGCTCCTTACAGGATGGCACCGGCGGAGTTGAGAGAATTGAAGGAGCAGTTGCAGGATCTCCTTGACAAAGGATATATACGCCCGAGCGTATCTCCATGGGGCGCACCGGTTCTTTTTGTGAAAAAGAAGGATGGCTCGATGCGTTTGTGCATCGATTACCGGCAACTGAATAAAGCTACAGTGAAGAACAAGTATCCTCTCCCAAGGATTGATGATCTGTTTGATCAATTGCAAGGTACCAGACTTTATAGCAAGATTGATTTGAGGTCCGGGTATCACCAGATTCGAGTCAGGGAGGAGGATGTACAGAAGACAACATTTCGGACTCGGTATGGGCACTACGAGTTCTTAGTGATGCCGTTCGGTGTGACGAACGCCCCGGCTGTCTTTATGAGTCTGATGAACGAGTGTTTCAGCCATACCTCGATCAGTTCGTCATTGTATTTATAGACGACATTCTCATCTACTCCCGGAGCGAGGAAGAGCACGTGAAACATTTGAGGACAGTGCTCCAGATTCTCAGAGATCACCAGTTGTATGCCAAGCTCAATAAGTGTGAGTTTTGGTTGAGCAGTGTAGTATTTCTAGGGCATGTCATATCTAGCAGTGGAATCTCAGTGGACCCCAGGAAGATTGAGGCTGTGATGGAGTGGGCTGCACCCACTTCTGTGCCCGAGATTCGGAGTTTTCTTGGCTTGGCCGGTTATTATTGACGCTTTGTCGAGGGATTTTCGAAGATTGCCAAGCCGTTGACACAGTTGACCCAGAAGGGAGTACCATTCTTTTGGTCAGAAGCTTGTGAGGAGAGCTTCCAGGAGTTGAAACACCGGTTGACGACGGCGCCGGTATTAGTGATTCCTACGGAAAACTCCAGATTTGTTTTGTATACTGATGCATCACTTCAGGGCCTTGGGTGTGTATTGATGCAAGATAAGCATGTGGTAGCTTATGCGTCGAGGCAGTTGAAGCCGCACGATACTAGATACCCAGTCCATGACTTGGAATTGGCGGCTATCATCTTCGCCCTGAAGATTTGGAGACATTATTTGTATGGTACTTCGTTTACCATTTACACGGATCACAAGAGCCTCAAGTTTTTATTCACTCAGGCGGAGCTGAACATGAGGCAGAGAAGGTGGATGGACTTGCTTAAGGACTAAGATTGTGAGATTGAGTACCATCCCGGAAAAGCTAACTTGACAGCAGACGCTTTAAGCCGGAAAGTGAGGAATACTGCTGAGGACGTCATCCATTTATCAACCATGATGACTTCCTATTGCCATCTGGGCTATGATTTTGACATAGATACATCACCTGTGTATGTATCGACCTTGTTAGCTGAGCCGGATATATATGAGAACATCAGGAGAGCTCAGAGGTCAGATGATGAGGTTCAGAGGTGGTTATCTTTAGTACATCTTGGTCAACCAACGAAATTCAGAGTGGCCGATGACGGATCCTTGAGATTGGGTAACCGTTGGGTGGTTCCGAGTACGCCGGAGTTGCGTAGAGGGATCTTGGAGCGAGCTCATAGTAGCAGACTTAACATCCACCCAGGCGGGAAGAAGATGTATAAAGATCTACGTGATCAGTTTTGGTGGAAAAGAATGAAGTGTGATGTCGTCGCTTTTGTTAAGAGGTGCTTGATCTGCCAGCAAGTTAAGGCAGAGAGACAGAGATCTGGCGGCGAGTTGAAAAGCTTGGAGATACCGAAGTGGAAGTGGGAACACATTTCCATGGACTTTGTGACTCACTTGCCGAGGAACACTTCAGGTTTTGATGCTATTTGGGTGATTGTGGATTGATTGACTAAGGTAGCTCATTTCATCCCCTATAGCATGACTTTCACCTTTTTGAGGATGGCGCAGTTGTATATTCGAGACGTTCATGGGATCCCATTTCCATAGTGTCGGATCGAGATCCACGATTCACATCTCATTTTTGGGAGGGTCTTCAGTCAGCCTTGGGAACTGAAGTTAGATTGAGCACTGCTTATCATCCTCAGACGGATGGCCAGACCGAGCGTACTATCCAAACGCTCGAGGACATGTTGAGGGCTTGTGTATTGGAGTTCGATGCTTCTTGGCAGGATTCAGTGGCCTTGGTAGAGTTTTCTTATAATAATAGCTACCAAGCAAGCATTCAGATGGCTCCTTTTGAGGCCCTTTATGGCAGACGGTGTAGATCACCCTTGTGTTGGGATGATTTGGACCGCAAATCGGTCGGTGGACCGGAATTGATTCGGGAAATGGAAGAGAAGATAAAGATGATAAGGCACCCAGGACAGACAGGCAGCTTATGCTAATAAACGGCGGAGACCGTTGGAAAGTTGGGAGATAAGGTATTCTTAAAGATCTCGCCTTTCAGAGGCGTTGTAAGATTTGGGATATGCGGAAAACTATCTCCGAGGTATGTTGGACCGTATGAGATTTTGCAGCGCATTGGCACTTTGGCTTACCGACTAGCTCTGCCACCTTCCTTATCTGGTATGCATGATGTGTTTCATGTATCTATGCTGCGGAAGTATGAGCCGGATCCATCTCATGTGTTGCAGCCTTCTGAGGTTCAGTTAGAATCCGATGTGTCATATGTGGAACGGCCTGTTAGAATTTTGGATCGAGCAGACCGCAGACTTCGGAACAAAGTGATACCTATGATCAAGGTTCAGTGGGATCGCAGGGGTGTCGAGGAGGCTACGTGGGAGACGGAGCAGCATATGGTGCAGCACTACCCGTAACTATTTTCTGGTATGTTATTTATGTTTAGTTCTTGTTGGGGTAAGTGCATGTGATTTCGAGGACGAAATCTTATAAGTAGGGGAGTATTGTGATATCCCCGAAATAATTATATGCAATTTGGGCATTAATTATGTTTATGTGATTTTATGATGATAATTAATATATGTGTTGGAATTAATTATCATATGGAAATGCATGGTCACATGGAAAGAGTGACCCGGGAGTGCATTTCACGGTGCATGTTGTGCATGTTGGGAGAATTGAATATTAGCATGATTTATTTGTTATGGTTATCAATTAAATGGAAAGCATGAGTTTAATTGTGATTTGGTGCATTTTGGTGAAATGCCTTTTAAATATCATGTTGGGATGTTTAATACATCATGTTGGTTGTGGGGATACAAATTCACTTACTTTAAAACCCTCTACCCCCACCTTTACCAAATCACTTTTACTAAATTCCCCAAAACCCTTTTCTTCCCATTTTCGTTTTTAGCATAAAAGTGGAGGGGAAATCTTGGCAAAAAAATCTCATTTGTGGGATTTGGTGTGAGATTTGGAGTCCCCAAGAGGTATGGATACCTCCTTAATGTTTTTGTTGTGTTTGGTTTGGGTATGTAATGATTTTAAATGGGTTTATTTGGATTGGTATGATTTTTGGGTTGGATGTTAGAGTTTTGGGTTGTTTAGGGTATATTTTGAAGGTTATTGGTGTTTTTAATGTATTGGGTTGAGGTGTTATGGTTTTAAAATAGTTTGGTAAGGTTCTGTGCACATTAATGGCGATTTCTCGCATTTACAGCACTTCTCGATCGATCGGAAATAGCACTCGATCGATCGAGCTCGGCAGCGCGGAAGGTGGGAATTTTCGATTTTCTCGATCGATCGAGAAAAATTTCCGATCGATCGAGGTGTCTTCTCTATCGATCGGTATGGGCTTCTCGATTGATCGAGACGGGCAGTGAGGCGATGGTCTCGGGATGGCTGGCTCGCGATCGATCGGGTGAAAGGGCCGATCGATCGCCAGCCTTAAAATTTTGATGCCTTGGTTTTTTGGCTATTTTGTGGGATTTTTGGTAATTGGACTATTATTGGGTTCTAATATTGATTTGTGTGAATAAGAGAACCATCCCAGGTGGCGACACAGCCAAGGAAGTGAAGTCCTACCACATCCTACTTTTTGGAAAGGTACGTAGAAGACGTACGGGCACCCAACGGTACATGTATCTAATATACTCATTGTTTATGCATTGTGGATGCGAGTATATATGAAATTATGCATTGTGGATGCAAATACATGTTGAATTATGCATGATGATCGTATATGCATATGATGGTTATTGGTGCACATCCCATGAGTCGTGGTCATCCCTTGATGATTTTAATGCTTGCCGCTATTTGATTTGTTGCCGCTAAATGTGAGGCGGGGGGTGGGAGCGCCGCATGTCACATTTAAGCGTGGTTATCATATGAGGCGAGGAAAGAATATTTGCCGCTCAATGTGAAGCGAGGGGTGGGAGCGCCGCATGTCCATTGAAGCGAGGTGATTCTATGCCGCCTATATGAAAAGCGAGGGGCATTAAAATACATTGTGATGAACAGACTAGGGATTGTTGATTGGTAATTGGTGATGATGAAATGGTATTATGTCATGACATGTGTGGCCATTAAATAATCTATTTGATTGTACTCATGAGTTATGGTACAGGGACAACCAAAAAGGGAGCGTTTAAAATGCATGGGAAACACAGGAAGTGTTTATTACGGTTTATGCATTTACGCCTTAAATTCATATTGTGTTGTATATGAATTATTATAAGCTCATGATTGGGGGTTGTCCTTGTAGGTACATTTTTGGCATGATATAAAGGGGCTAAAGCGGGTTGAGGCGGTGAGCTTGTGAAGAATACTTTTGGTAGATGAAGGACAGGATTACTTTTGTATAGTGTCTACTCTAGGAGTAGTGTAAAGCTATAGTTGATACATTCATTCGATTGGGAATTTAAATAATCCATTGATAATCCTTAGTTTTTTTTGGCATGTAATTCTTAAAGCTCGTAGTCTCAACACGATCATTTTACTCTGATAATTTATATTAGCTCTAATTATGCCCTTAATCCGCACTTAAGGAACTAGGGTCCTTACAAAATCCCTCGCTGACAGCCATCGATCTTGAAACATCACTGGATGGCGAACGAATCTTAAAAGCTCAGAAGTCATAGTCAAGTGTTGCCCAATGTAAGGACCCTAGTTCCTTAAGTGCGGATTAAAGGCATAATTAGAGCTAACATGCATTATCAGAGTATAAAAGTTGGTGTTGAGACCTTGAGCCTTAAGAATTACATGCCAAGTTAAGGACTTTCAAAATGAATTAATTACATTCTCTAACAAATGAATGTTAATCATTATAGCCTTACACTACTCCTAGAGTAGACACTATACAAAAATAATCATGTCCTTCCTTATCAAAAGCGCACTTAATAAGCTCACCGCCTCTGTGATATCCCCGAAATGATTATGTGCATTTTAACATTTATTATGTTATATGAGGATTATGGTGTTAAATTATGGGGTTGATCTATTTATATTGGGAAATGCTTAGTCATGTGGTGGTCATGGTCTATTAATGCATTTCAGGGTGCATGTGATATATGTTGGAAATTTGGGTTATGGCATGATTATTTGGGGTGTGTGTTGGTCATTGTGGTATAGCATGTTTAATTGGAATATGAAGTGTTTTATTGATTAAATACTATAAAATATCATGTGAGGATATTTTAATACATCATGCTAAATACCGGGACCAAAACATAACACATCACATAACCCACCATCCAACCCCCCCCCCCCCCCCCCCAACCAATACCTATCTGCAGCTGCCCCATACCCCCACTTGCCTGCCTTTTAACTCAACCTCCATCACTCATTATCTCCCAATCTTTCCCCATATTTTCGTCCAACATCCAGCAAGCAAGGAGGAGGAGGAGATCTGCCATTTCAATGCTTGTAACCTTGCTAAAAGTTGGAGCAAAGAGGGGTGAGGAACCATAACCTGTTTTGGTTTAAGTTTTGTTTGAGTTCATGTTTATTTTGAGTGAAAAATGGCATGTTTAGTAGCCTTTTGTTGTGATACTTGTTTTGGAGGCTTGCATGGTAGTATAATGTAGTCCCAAGCATGTTTGTTTGGGCATGATTTACGTTTATGGTGGTATAATTGTTGGCTTGAAAGTTGGTGCTCGAAAACCTGGAAATCGCGAAGGAAAACAGAGCTACCGATCGATCGCTGCTGAAGGAGCGATCGATCGCCACAATAGCGCGATCGATCGCTGAGGTCAAGTAGTGTGATGCCCCGAAATTAATTATATGCAATTTGGGCATTAATTATGTTTATGCGATGAATTATTGTGGTAATTGATTTATGTGTTGGGTATTGAAGTGTTAACATGGTTTAATTGTACTGTTTGTCAATTATGAGGAAAGCATGATTTTAGTGGAAGTTTAATGCATTTTTGTAAATGCTTTTAAAATACCATGTTGGGGTGTTTTATACATCATGTTAATTGGTGGGGTAATTAACTTTATAACCTTTCCCCACTTTACCCAACTCACTTTACCTTTCCCTCTAAATCCCCAAATCACTCTCAAACCCTACCCTTTCTCCCATTTTCAAAATTCACCAAGGAAGGAGAAGGAAAGCTCCACAAAACTTTTGTTTGTGTGATCTTTGTTAAGATTTGGAGTCTTCAAGAGGTATGGAACCCTTCCTAAAGTTTTTATGATGTTTGGTGTTGAAATGGGTTGGTTTTTGATGTTTTGATGTGGGTTTGTTTGGGTATATGTTATATATGTTTGGAGTATGATTTTTGAAGTGTTTTATGTGGGTTTTAGTGCGTTATGATGATGTTGGTGTTGTAGGAAAGTTTGGGTTCGAATGGTTTGAGATGGAGCTTGAAAAATGCTCATTAATGGCGATTTTTCGTGGTTCAGGACTCGGCGATCGATCGCCCGTTCTTGGCGATCGATCGCGAGCCAGCAGTGGGCGCCAGTAGCATTTGGCGATCGATCGCCACCTTTGGGCGATCGATCGGCGAGGCTGGCGATCGATCGCGCCAAAAGTGGCGATCGATCGCCAAGATGTGAATTTTTGAGCCTCGTCCAGTATGATATCGCGATCGATCGGGCCTGGGTGGCGATCGACCGCGAGGTATAAAAATGTGTATTTTTGATGTCTTTGTGGGATTTTTGGATATTGGACTATGATTAGCTTCTAATATCGATTTATATGGTTATGTAGAACCATCCCAGGTACACACAACATGAAGGAGATAAAGTTCTCCAACTCCTCCACTTTTGGAATTAAGGTACGTAAGAAACGTACGGGTATCGGACGGTAAACCATACTCCTACATATGATGTTTATGATGATGATTATGATAAGTAAGTTTATGATATGATGTTTATGATGATGATTATGATAAGTAAGTTTATGATGATGATGTTTATGATGATGGTTATGATAAGTAAATTAAGATGATGATGTTTATGATGATGATTGTGATAAGTAAGGTTATGATAATGTTTATACGATGTTTATTTAATGATACAATGTTTATGATATGGTAAGATGCCATACGATAGGGTAAGACGCCCAAAGGGTAAGATGCCCTCGTGGTAAGATGCCACACGATGTTTATAATATGGTAAGATGCCATACGATAGGGTAAGATACCCACGTGGTAAGATGCCGCACGATGTTTATGATATGGTAAGATGCCATACGATAGGGTAAGATGCCCATATGCATGACTATGAAACAGGGACAACTAAGTGTGTTAATACGATTAACCAAGAAGTATATGTTACGATTATTTTCATGCATTTATTTATATGCCATCGCCTTATGATGTTAAGTAATGATGTACTTGCCGCTATTATGCCGCTAAAATGTGAAGCGAGGGGGTGGAGGTCCGCTTGCACATTGAAGCGAGGTTTGCCATATGAAGCGAGGTTAGAAATGCCTCTTATATGATGAAGCGAGGGGGGGAGGTCCGCTTGTTCTAAAGTTATGAAGCGAAGGGCATTAAAATACACTGATGATGAACCGACTAAGGATTGATTTCAAGATTTAAGAAGTGAATTTATGTCATGACATTTGTTTAAAATCGTAATATCAGCTATTGATTTAATTATGAGTTATGGTACAGGGACAACCAAAATGGGCATTTTAAATGCATTGGAATTCAGGAAGTATTTTATATCTATGGTTTATGCATTTACCTTTTACATTCATATTATGTTGAATATGAATTACCATGTGTTCATGTGTTGGGGGTTGTCTTTGTAGGTGCTTTTGACATGGAGAACCAGGGTCGGGGTTGATACGCTGAGCTGTAAGGAGTGCTACAGGATTAGCAGAACAGAAATTACTTTTGTATAGCTTCTACATAGTGTAGACTAAAGCTTTAGTTTAGTACACTTTTGTTAGGAATGTATCTAATTCCTTTTGAACTTCTTTGGTACTGTAATTCTTAAGCTCAGGATTATCAACACGCCCTAATACTATGATTTATGAATGATTAGTTCTCTTAATTGCACCTTAGAATCTTGTTTAGATAACGGGGTCTCACATTTTGGTATCAGACCAGTGGTTAGAGAACCAGGGAACGAGCGAAGGGTAGCCTTTAGAAACAAGTTGGTTAGGTATTCATTGGTGGGCATGTTTATACGTGTGATGCATATTTTGTGTATAAGTTGTCATACTAACATGCTTTTGAATATTTCTTCTATTGTTATCTAACGGCTTGTATTACGAACTGCTTTTGGTATTGTTGTTAACCCTTATGTTACAGCATGGCGGCTATTAATCCGGAGAACCTCAATGAAGAAGTAGGAGATGTGGGCAGTATAAATGCGAGTATTGCTCAGACGAATCCTTTACCACCACCTGGAGTGGGCATGGAGCCCAGTGCACAGATATTGGTACCAGGGGAACTTAGTCTGACTCAGTTCTTGAGCTATCATCCGCCGGGACTGAGACTGGGGAAGCAGCCGAGGAATGGCTAGAGAGACTGGAGCAGATATTTGTGTCAGCGCCCTGTGCACGGACTGCCTGGCTGTAAGGACCCCAAGCCCTTAACCCTTGATTAGTGTATTAATCATTATGTGTGGTACATGCTTTCAATAAAATCAATCGGGAAACACAGATGATACTTTACCATTGAATGTCAATTACAAAATTTCTTTAATATTCAACATTAAGATCATCTCTACCCACAATTAGACTCATAGATTCCGCCCATTTCCATCCCCATTACACCACTTTTCACATGGTAGACTTTTATAAAAATTTGGGCAGAGTCTCCCCATAAATAGAGCCATCCCGAAATAAAAGCGCATCACAATATATAGTTCCCGGCCAGGGAAAACACATACTCAACAGAATACAGCAACGCTAAGTAAAGTCCCAGCCAGGGAAGACACCACACATAGGACAACATAAATGGGTTTCAACACCCACATAATACACCCATGACTCTCATATCATTAGCAATTCTACTCTTAATTGCATGCAACATAGAATGAAAAGAGAAAGGCTCATGCCTTTATATACAACCCATATACAAGCATAACCGTGCTCACATGCGAGCATCATAAATATGTATATAACCTTCGGGTGTATATAAGTACTCTATACGATACCGTGCTCCATCAAGCCCTGGTACCACGATCCTGGGAGTACATCCAATCAACAGCTCGAGCTCAGCTCCACAGCCATCGATGTACCTGTTCACCTGCCCCAACAGAGACAGCCCCCAACGGGGTGAGCATACCAATACACAAAATCCCATAATCACAATAATGAAATTCATAATTTACAACAAAAGTAAATACTAATGAATTTTAAATGATACTCCCTGGATGGCAACGTCCTCATCCGGGATTCCGTGTACTGTCCCTGTTCTCACAATCATCAAACTCATCATATCTCAAAAATCAGTAAATCAACACATTGATTTAACTCATAGCATGCCTGATTCTCAAGTATCAATAATTAATGATTCCAAATTCATTATACATACAATATAGATATCTCGATATCTAATACTGATTTTTCGACTTTGCTACCAATCACTGATAGCTCAAATGCCTAGCATTTATTTTACCAATTCTCCATTATACATAGACATCTCACATGTCTTATAATGAATACATGATTCCACGATCATTCTCAGGCATCTCAAATGCCCTACAATAGTCATATAAACCCAGTACCCCATATTCATGTAAGGTTATACTACTCTAGTATTACGCACACTTGTGGCAGCGATGTCAAGACTAGGTCGTTCCATAGTCATATCAACACACATATATATATAGCCATACCCACAACCATCTAATGCAATTAAAATACATTATGCATTTCACAAATGCTCTTATATAAAGTAATGCTCGTACGTCGCACGTACCTTAAATCTCCGAAGTCCGAGCCAAACCTTGCTCGAGTTCCATGCCCCGAGGAACGATGTGCTAACACGATAAATAATTAACAATTATTTACGAACACGCAACCCATGCTCAAGCACACTCATAACCCTCAAAAATATTGTCAACACACGACAATTAACCATTTAAAAGACCCGGGGCAGAGTACATGTAGGGAGGGAAAACGAATGAGACAATATCGAAAATTGTTCAAGAACACCCTTCAATTTTCGAACCCTATTCTCACAAATCGAACCCAATTAAACACCATAATTCATCTAAACATGAATTAATCGATCAACAACAAGAATCATCACTCCTTGCCAAAAACCCCCAAATTTCGAACTCAAACCCCTCAAACAAACTGGAAAAATTCGAACCATAAGCCACAAATTTTCGAACCATTAAAGTCTGAAATTTTCGACCCAACAACAGCACAAAAACGCACACCGGAAGAAAAACCCCAAAAACGTACCTAAAATCGATCCCCAAAATCGGACAGAATCCAGTTTCGAACCCTAGCGCTTTCTGTAGAAATCCGAACTCAAATCGCGACCAAATTTCGAATTGATGGTATGGAGAGGTGCGCCTGGAAGAGACGAAGCCACCGGTAGGTCGGACGCGCCGAACGGCGGCGGGCGCACGGCCTGAAGCTGCGTGGGTCAAAGGGGATCGGGAAATGGCGCGCGCGAGGAGAGAGAGGGAAGGTGGGGAAAATGGTTCCAATAATTAAAATCTCGAGTTCAACTGGTATTTATAGCAAAAATACCCCAAAATACTAATAGCCCCACAAATACATAATGATTCATTAAAAATCATCTGTTTTCAAAAATTCTCTCTCTAACTCAAAACCCCCTACCGGTGCCCACACCAAGCACCCGAGATTCCGAGACACTTCAACAACCCAACTCTTAGATTTTACACCGTAATGAGAATACAATCTCAACCTCGGGATCCAACAATCCCAACTACCCAAATAAATGAGCCCAGAAGGCCCAACACCGCGATTGAACTCCAAATCGCCACGTAAAACAACTTTAGGGGTTATTAACACTACGGGATTAACATCTTTAATCCCTGGTCATCACAATATCCCCCACTAAAAGAATTTCGTCCTCGAAATTAGCACCGGTGTATCACGTAACACCCAGGCAACACAACAACATGAAGCCATAACCTCGATTCTTGACCATATCAGAATCGTCTTAATAAACGCGAGGATACTTACCTCACATCAAACTCTGAAACAGAGCGACCTACCAACACCAACTTATCACCCAAGAGGCAAAACGTACCTCGATGCGGTTCATCCCAAAAGTCAGTCCCTCATGACTGCAAAACAACCAATACTTACGACTGTAGATCAGATAGTCATCCTTAGTTCTAATACAACTAGTAAGAACGCATCCTGAATGACACCTCAACCGTGAGAACGTTGACCTCGTGTCAAACTCTGGAGTGGAATAGACTTCCAAATCCATCATAACGTCAAAAGAGCGTCAGCACAAATCAACGCTAACAATCCAAAAGCAGTTAGTCAACTGAAACTGCAAGGATTCAAATCGCTCCCGATTCCATCGTAGATATCATCCAATGACATCTTTATTATGACTCACGATGTCTAATACACATCATTACGAGGAAAACACTAGTATACCACGATGTACACATACCAAACCTGGTTCCTGCTACACAGACCACCTACATCCAAGGAGCAGTTGCACCCTCTGCAACTCGGATCGGGCAACTCACGGCCACCGATCCACACTCGAACACATCTCACAAGATGTCCACCTCCGGATATTCCAAGGATCACATCCTGATCATAAATAAGCCATCGAGACTCCACAGAGTTTCAAATTCTGAAAGGACATGCAATAAACCCATTGCATCCTCAACGCTTGTGTCGACAGCGACACCCAATAAATCCGAATTCCTGCCATCCCTTGATAATCCTAGGATTTAACAATCCAAACTTGGGAAGGCTATCGCATAACTCGAAGGAAAACACCAACAATGAAACACCTCAACCCACACAAGATAATCCCTCCTCAAAGGGTGTCAACTAACTTCACGATTGTTCCTCATAATTATCGTGCCATGGAGATTCCCAATCTCAAGGTGTTCAATATCTCTCACCAGAGATTTAACCATCCAAAAATAGTATAACTCTATGCTTGACAAAAGGAAGTCAATAACTGGCATCCGTATACTCACCGGTATACCGGCCTAGGCACTGACATCACATGCATACTCAATGCACTTGGCTCGGGTATCTACAACATACCCCTAAGCCCCAAACACAACTGTCAATTCTGAGTCATTCCCATGCAGTGGAGAATGATAATCGTCGATCAACAACACGGCGTGATTCCCAAAATCAACACCACACGTACCAACTTACCGAATCCTTCAAAGATTCCCAAATAGGTATAATACTACCTCCTTCCCCACAAGGGAAGTGCTATCGAACTCGAGATCCACTAGTCTCGAACCATCGTTCGGAAAAACTGGATACAATAACACCCATTGCATCCCAAGTACACGGATTCCCCAGATCGAGTCAACGACGACTTGATGACTCTCTTGTTGGTACTCCAACATTATGAGCTGTCCCAGACAAGTCCCTCACCAAGATTAAACATAAACGTATACACGTTTCAGTGAGGCATGCACAACCTCAACCTCAAATGACGTGGTGACTACTAAAGTCCACCATAATCCACATCGTATCACCTTACGATTTGCCAAACTTGGTTCCAACGAGCAGTATCATGGCCCCAACAAGCACACTATATCATTCCCCCAATATCTGGCTAGCAGAGCGCTGTCTACATAGGCTCATATCAAGCCCACCGACAAACCATATGTTCCATCTCGGTATGCCATACCGTACAAACCATTAGAGTAATGGGTCATCGCCCAACATATCTCTAAAATACCAAGCACAATGGACAACCCGGTGTCCTTGCTCACTTATGATGCAATCATATTCCGTTAAGACTTATCCCACACCCTCAGGGTGGGTGTAACCATGTCTACCCTACATCACAACACAAGCGAGTAGTTTCCTCAATGGCTACTCTTACCACCAATCACTTGGCCCTAGCCAAACCAACGAGCATACCCAAGGGTATCATTGCTCGACAAATATTTACCTCTATAACATGATGTGGTACATTTACCGGTACAATACATCCAACACTCCACCGAGCAAACCTGCTCGGCAAAAAGGTCTCGTCAACTAGTGACCCAGACTCTACCATGTGCTCACCATCGGCACTCAACCGTACAACCAAATACATAACATAAATGTATTAACCATCAAAACGACGCTACACGTCTACATAGAACATCCACTATGTCATAGTCATCCCGTGACGGTACCAGTCAACATACGACTTTGAAATAATATTGTCGACTCGTGACGGTATATGTCGATACACGACGTCTATAGTCTCATCGTCAAACACATGACAACATAAGTAAATTAACACATGATATCCACAATAGTGCTAAATAAACAGTAATATGCCATACCTCATTGCTAACAATATAGGGGCATACCTGTCTCCGTCATCCAACAGTGGTACGCAATCAGTACCCATCGCTCGTAGGTGGTGTAATCCAGCGTCATGTACATAGTGGCATAACCGTCGCTATAGAATCAGTGGCATAATCCCTCGTCATAGAGTCAGCGGCACAACACATCGCTATAGACATCTGGCGGCATGAACCATCGCCATAGATGTAGCGGAATATACCATCGCTATGAACACCCGGCGGCATAAGTCATCGCCAATGGAATAGCGGAACAAACCATCGCTATGAATATATCCGGCGGCAAGAATCATCGCCAATCAATATAGCGGAATGAACCATCGCTATCAATATATCCGGCGGCAAGAACCATCGCCAATCAATATAGCGGAATGAGACATCGCTATCAATATATCCGGCGGCAAGAACCATCGCCAATCAATATAGCGGAATGAGATATCGCTATCAATACACTTGGCGGCATGAACCATCGCCAACCAACATAGCGGAATGAGACATCGCTATCAATATCGATAATGTGGTTGTTCCGGTCTTGTTATAGCAGCGGAATTTTAGGACCCCTCGCTTCGACATATAGCGGCATCATATGATATCCCTCGCTTCGACAATGACAGCGGCATGTTACCTCGCTTAGACATGACAGCGGCAAATATCATATTACCATCGCTTCATATGACAGCGGCAAGTACCTCCCTCGCTCAAATATAACAACTACCGGAACTTCCACTAGCTCCATGTACCTGCATCCAGGTTAATACCACAGTTCACAATATAATGATCGATATCACGTTCCAGTTATAACCACAATATTCCACATTAATCACTAGAATTGTGACTGTTCCGGTCCCAATACAACAGCGGAATTTTAGGACCCCTCGCTTCGACAATGACAGCGGCATGTTACCTCGCTTAGACATGACAGCGGCAAGTACCTCCCTCGCTCGGAGATAAAGGCTACCGGAACATTCATCAATTCTACCACAATCATCAAACACAACATTTGGTTCCATTATCACAATATATCACTATCATATCACATGTAAGGGTTCACTATCCATGATATACATAGTCAAATGTGTAACACGTTTTACCGTCCGAAGCCCGTACGTTTCACATTTCCTGATTTTCCTACAAAATCAGATCCCTTAACACATAATACATGAAGTGCCAGACATCACCATTAATGCCATCCCATCACATTCTACACGAATCCTGCAACCACAATGATTAGCAACACCACTTTTCATATCATAAAAGCACATAACAACTAGTTGTGTCATACAACATTAATGCCATCATGCATAAATATGTGCTATCAATAACTCCCTAGGCCCTTAACAGCCCCAAAGAGCAACCACTGCTCTGATACCACTAATGTAAGGACCCCAAGCCCTTAACCCTTGATTAGTGTATTAATCATTATGTGTGGTACATGCTTTCAATAAAATCAATCGGGAAACACAGATGATACTTTTCCATTGAATGGCAATTACAAAATTTCTTTAATATTCAACATTAAGATCATCTCTACCCACAATTAGACTCATAGATTCCGCCCATTTCCATCCCCATTACACCACTTTTCACATGGTAGACTTTTATAAAAATTTGGGCAGAGTCTCCCCATAAAAAGAGCCATACCGAAATAAAAGCGCATCACAATATATAGTTCCCGGCCAGGAAAAACACATACTCAACAGAATACAGCAACGCTAAGTAAATTCCCAGCCATGGAAGACACCACACATAGGACAACATAAATGGGTTTCAACACCCACATAATACACCCATGACTCTCATATCATTAGCAATTCTACTCTTAATTGCATGCAACATAGAATGAAAGAGAGAAAGGCTCATGCCTTTATATACAACCCATATACAAGCATAACCGTGCTCACATGCGAGCATCATAAATATGTATATAACCTTCGGGTGTATATAAGTACTCTATACGATACCGTGCTCCATCAAGCCCTGGTACCACGATCCTGGGAGTACATCCAATCAACAGCTCGAGCTCAGCTCCACAGCCATCGATGTACCTGTTCACCTGCCCCAACAGAGACAGCCCCCAACGGGGTGAGCATACCAATACACAAAATCCCATAATCACAATAATGAAATTCATAATTTACAACAAAAGTAAATACTAATGAATTTTAAATGATACTCCCTGGATGGCAACGTCCTCATCCGGGATTCCGTGTACTGTCCCTGTTCTCACAATCATCAAACTCATCAAATCTCAAAAATCAGTAAATCAACACATTGATTTAACTCATAGCATGCCTGATTCTCAAGTATCAATAATTAATGATTCCAAATTCATTATACATACAAATATAGATATCTCGATATCTAATACTGATTTTTCGACTTTGCTACCAATCACAGATAGCTCAAATACCTAGCATTTATTTTACCAATTCTTCATTATACATAGACATCTCACATGTCTTATAATGAATACATGATTCCACGATCATTCTCAGGCATCTCAAATGCCCTACAATAGTCATATAAACCCAGTACCCCATATCTCATGTAAGGTTATACTACTCTAGTATTACGCATACTTGTGGCAGCGATGTCAAGACTATGTCGTTCCATAGTCATATCAACACATATATATATATAGCCATACCCACAACCATCTAATGCAATTAAAATACATTATGCATTTCACAAATGCTCTTATATAAAGTAATGCTCGTACGTCGCACGTACCTTAAATCTCCAAAGTCCGAGCCAAACCTTGCTCGAGTTCCATGCCCCGAGGAACGATGTGCTAACACGATAAATAATTCACAATTATTTACGAACACACAACCCATGCTCAAGCACACTCATAACCTCAAAAATATTGTCAACACACGACAATTAACCATTTAAAAGACCCGGGGCAGGGTACATGTAGGGAGGGAAAACGAATGAGACAATTTCGAAAATTGTTCAGGAACACCCTTCAATTTTTGAACCCTATTCTCACAAATCGAACCCAATTAAACACCATAATTCATCTAAACATGAATTAATCGATCAACAACAAGAATCATCACTCCTTGCCAAAAACCCCCAAATTTCGAACTCAAACCCCTCAAACAAACTGGAAAAATTCGAACCATAAGCCACAAATTTTGGAACCATTAAAGTCTGAAATTTTTGACCCAACAACAGCACAAAAACGCCCCAAAAACACCGGAAGAAAAACCCCAAAACGTACCAAAAATCGAGCCCCAAAATCGGACAGAATCCAGTTTCGAACCCTAGCGCTTTCTGCAGAAATCCAAACTCAAATCGCGACCAAACTTCGAATTGATGGTATGGAGAGGTGCGCTTGGAAGAGACGTAGCCACCGGTGGGTCGGACGCGCCGAACGGCGGCCTGACGGCGGCGGGCGCACGGCCTGAAGCTGCGTGGGTCAAAGGGGATCGGGAAATGGCGCGCGCGAGGAGAGAGAGGGAAGGTGGGGAAAACGGTTCCAATAGTTAAAATCTCGGGTTCAACTGGTATTTATAGCAAAAATACCCCGAAATACTAATAGCCCCACAAATACATCATGATTCATTAAAAATCATCTGTTTTCAAAAATTCTCTCTCTAACTCAAAACCCCCTACCGGTGCCCACACCAAGCACCCGAGATTCCGAGACACTTCAATAACCCAACTCTTAGATTTTACACCGTAATGAGAATACAATCTCAACCTCGGGATCCAACAATCCCAACTACCCAAATAAATGAGCCCAGAAGGCCCAACACCGCGATTAAACTCCAAATCGCCACGTAAAACAACTTTAGGGGTTATTAACACTACGGGATTAACATCTTTAATCCCTGGTCATCACACTGGCTGAGGTTGGCAGAGTTTCAACTGGTGAGAAAGTCTTCCATGTGGTGGAAAACAACAGTTATCGAGCTGAGGGCTCAGGGTATGCCAGTAGATTGGACTGTGTTCAGGACCCGGTTCCTTAACCGGTATTTCTCCGCCGTTGCCAGACAAGTAAAAGAAGATGAGTTCACCAACCTGAAGCAGGGCAGCATGACTGTATCATATTATGCCATGCAGTATTCTTCACTGTTGAGGTATGTACCTCATATCGCTGTGAACGGTCATGCCAAGATGAGGCATTTTCTGAAGGGACTGAGGCCAGAGTTATTTGACCGGGTTGTCTCTAACAACCCCAGCTCATTCGATGATGCCCTGACTAGAGCAGAGCTGGCAGAGATTGGGGTTAGCGTGTACAAGGAAGCTGTACCCCCTTTCGTACCACCACAGAGATCGGTTGTTGATAGCCTGAGGCCACGAGGAGACCAGTTTAAGCCTCGTGGGGCTTCTTCATCTCCTAGATTTGGTGGGAAGAAATTTCAGAATCAGAAGCAAGGCAATCGGGGACCAGCACAGGGAAGTAGAACAGGAGGGAACAAATGTGACAACTGTGGAGGATCTCACTTGACACGAGACTGTCGAGGCTGTTATATTTGCGGCAAGATGGGCCACCTGGCTAGGGTTTGCCCCAATCAGGGAGGTCAGGCAGACTTTGGGCCGAATAGGCCAAGATTTGACGCCGGGACGGTACCACAGAGGCAGCAGTTTGCACCCCGACCGCAGGGAGGTCAGGCAGCAGGGCCGCCACAGGGTCAAGTATATGCACTGACTCGAGAGCAGGCAGAGGCAGCTCCGGAGGAGGTGATTGCTGGTACGTGCTACTTACTTACGTACCCTGCATTTATTTTGGTAGATACAGGTGCTTCTCATTCTTTCATATCTTCTGCTTTTTTGGAGAAACACCATCTGTGCTCGTCTCTGTTGCCCACACCTCTTATGGTCTCGACACCCACGGGAAAGCATTTGATTGCGGATCGACTATTATCTGATTGCCTCATTTATTTTGAGGGTAATGATCTGAGGGCTGATCTGATTTTGTTGGATATGGCAGATTTTGACTGTATTGTCGGTATTGATATGTTGAGCAGATACCAGGCCGTGGTTGATTGCCGACAGAGGATGGTGCATTTTCTGTCTGATCAGGGGTTTCAGTGGACCTTGTATGGGGACGGCTCTCGTCCAAGGATTCCGTTGATTTCGGCAGTTAAGATGTCGCGGTTGTTAGAACGCGGTCACACATGATATCTTATTTATGCCGTGGACGTATCAGAGGAAAAGGAAGAGTTGAGGATCGAGGATATACCAGTAGTTGCGTAATTCACCGATGTGTTTCCGGATGAGATTCCAGGATTTCCACCGATCAGAGATGTTGAATTTGAGATTGAGTTACTACCAGGGACATCTGTTATTTCCCGTGCCCCTTATAGGATGGCACCGGCAGAGCTGAGGGAGCTGAAAGTGCAGTTGCAGGAACTCCTCGACAAGGGGTACATTCATCCTAGTGTATCGCCTTGGGGTGCGCCAATCTTGTTCGTGAAGAAAAATGATGGTTTGATGCGCCTGTGCATCGATTACCGTCAGTTGAATAAAGAGACGATTAAGATCAAGTATCCCCTTCTGAGGATTGATGATTTATTTGATCAGCTTCAGGGCACAGAGCTTTACTCGAAGATTGACTTGAGGTCAGGCTACCACCAGATATGAGTTAGAGCTGATGACATACAAAAGACAGCTTTTCGGACTCGGTATGGGCACTACGAGTTCTTAGTGATGCCGTTCGGGGTGACGAATGCCCCGCCTGTCGTTATGAGCCTGATGAACAGAGTGTTTCAGAAGTATTTTGATCAGTTCGTGATTGTATTTATTGACGACATTCTGGTTTATTCAAGAAGTAAGGAGGAGCATGCCAATCATTTGAGGACGGTGCTTCGGATCCTCAGAGATCATCAGTTGTACGCCAAACTCAGCAAGTGTGAGTTCTGGCTGAACAACGTATCATTTCTGGGTCATATTATCTCTAGTGAGGGGATATCAGTAGACCCCAGGAAGATAGAGGCAGTTATGGATTGGTCTACGCCTACTACAGTTCCTGAGATCCGAAGTTTTCTTGGTTTGGCCGGGTATTATCGACGCTTCGTCGAAGGGTTTTCAAAGATTGCCAAGCCATTGACGCAGCTAACTCAGAAGGGAGTTCCATTCTTTTGGTCGGAAGCTTGTGAGCAGAGCTTCCAGGAGTTGAAGCACAGATTGACTTCGGCACCAGTATTGGTGATTCTCAGGGAGAACAAGCGGTTCGTTCTCTATACTGATGCATCCCTTCAGGGTTTAGGATGCGTACTGATGCAGGATAAGCATGTAGTGGCTTATGCTTCGAGACAATTGAAACCACACGAGACGAGGTATCCAGTCCATGATTTGGAGCTAGCAGCTATAGTGTTTGCCTTGAAGATATGACGACACTACTTATATGGTACCTCATTTACCATCTACATCGATCACAAGAGCCTGAAGTTCTTGTTTACGCAGGCTGAGCTGAATATGAGACAAAGAAGATGGATGGACCTACTGAAAGACTATGATTGTGAAATCGAGTACCATCCGGGAAGAGAAAATTTGACAGCCGACGCTTTGAGTCGGAAAGTGAAGAACGCAGCAGAGGACGTCATGTGTTTGTCAGCTATGATGACTTCCTACTGTCAGTTGGGTTTTGATTATGATGTGTCTGCTTCACCGGTACAGGTATTGACTTTATTAGCTGAGCCGGACATTTATGAACACATCCGGAAGGCTCAGGGGGCAGACGAAGAGGTCCAGAGATGGTTGTCAATGGTTCGTCTGGGTCAGTCATCGAGGTTCAGAATAGCTGAGGATGGTTCTTTGAGGTTAGGTGACCGATGGGTGGTTCCGAATACGCCTGAGTTGCGTCAGGGAATATTACAACGAGCCCATTGCAGCAGGATGAGTATCCACCCGGGCGGAAAGAAAATGTACAAAGATTTATGTGGCTAGTTTTGGTGGAAACGAATGAAACAAGATGTTACTACATTCGTTAGGCGATGCTTGATTTGTCAGCAAGTGAAGGCTGAGAGGCAGAGGCCTGGTGGTGAGCTTAGAAGCTTGGAAGTGCCAGAGTGGAAGTAGGAGCACGTATCCATGGACTTCGTGACCCACTTACCGAGGACCATTTTCGGGTTTTGATGCTATCTGGGTAGTCGTGGACAGACTAACTAAAGTGGCTCACTTCATTCTATACAGTATGACCTTCACGTACTTGAGGATGGCTCAGTTATATGTCAGAGATGTAGTGAGACTGCTTGGGATCCCTGTTTCGATTGTGTCTAATCGAGATCCGTGGTTTACATCTCACTTCTGGGATGGTCTTCAATCAGCTCTAGGTACAGAATTGAGGTTGAGCACAACATACCATCCCCAAACGGATGGCCAGACCGAGCGTACTATCCAAACGCTCGAGGACATGTTGAGGGCATGTGTGTTGGAGTTTGATGCTTCTTGGCAGGATTCGGTAGCCTTGGTAGAATTTTCTTATAACAATAGCTACCAGGCAAGCATACAGATGGCTCCTTTTGAGGCCCTCTACGGTAGACGTTGTAGGTCACCGTTATGTTGGGACGACGTGGATCGCAAATCGGTCGGAGGACTAGGCAGCGTATGCTAATCAACGGCGTCGGCCATTAGAGTTTCAGTTGGGCGACAAGGTCTTCTTGAGATCTCACCTTTTAGAGGTGTAGTACGTTTTGGAATGCGGGGGAAGTTATCCCCGAGATATATTGGACCGTACGAGATCTTACAGCGTGTTGGCACCCTGGCTTACCGACTGGCCTTACCGCCCTCTCTGTCCGGTATACACGATGTATTCCACGTATCTATGTTGTGGAAGTACGAGCCAGATCCTTCTCATGTGTTGCAACCTTCTGAGGTTCAGATAGAGTCCGATGTATCTAATGTAGAGCGGCCTGTTAGACTTTTGGATCGAGCAGATCGCAGACTTCGGAACAAGGTGATACCTATGGTCAAAGTTCAGTGGGATCGTAGGGGTGTCGAAGAGGCCACGTGGGAGATGGAGCGACACATGGTGCAGCACTATCCGGAACTGTTTTCTGGTATGTGATTTATGTTCTATTTTGTTTTGGGTAAGTGCATGCTGATTTCGAGGACGAAATCTTATAAGTAGGGGAGTATTGTGATATCCCCGAAATGATTATGTGCATTTTAACATTTAATATGTTATATGAGGATTATGGTGTTAAATTATGGAGTTGATCTATTTATATTGGAAAATGCTTAGTCATGTGGTGGTCATGGTCTATTAATGCATTTCAGGGTGCATGTGATAAATGTTGGGAATTTGGGTTATGGCATGATTATTTGGAGTGTGTGTTGGTCATTGTGGTATAGCATGTTTAATTGGAATTTTGAAGTGTTTTATTGATTAAATACTATAAAATATCATGTGAGGGTATTTTAATACATCATGCCAAATACCGGGACCAAAACATAACACATCACATAACCCACCATCCAACCACCCCCCCCCCCCCCCAACCCATACATATCTGCAGCTGCCCCATACCCCCACTTGCCTACCTTTTAACTCAACCTCCATCACTCCTTCTCTCCCAATCTTTCCCCATATTTTCGTCCAACATCCAGCAAGCAAGGAGGAGGAGGAGATCTGCCATTTCAAGGCTTGTAACCTTGCTAAAAGTTGGAGCAAAGAGGGGTGAGGAACCATAACCTGTTTTGGTTTAAGTTTTGTTTGAGTTCATGTTTATTTTGAGTGAAAAATGGCATGTTTAGTAGCCTTTTGGTGTGATACTTGTTTTAGAGGCTTGCATGGTAGTATAATGTAGCCCCAAGCATGTTTGTTTGTGTAAGGACCCTAGTTCCTTAATGTGGATTAAAGGCGTAAATAAAATTTTCATGCATAAACGGAGTATAAAAATCATGTTGATGCCTTGAGCTATTAGATTACAGTGCCAAAATAAAGTCCCAAAAGGGGTTAGTTACATTCCCAACCAATGAATGTTAATCCTATAGTTTTACACTACTCCTAGAGTAGATACTATACAAAAGAATGTGCCTGCTACCAAAAGCACTCCTCACTAGCTCATCACATCAACCTGCCTTATCCCGTCCGCCCAAAAGTACCTACAGGAACAACCCCAAAACCATGAGCATGTATAAAAATCATATTCACAAAAATATGGTTGTAATTTAAATGCATAGACCGTAAATACGATTCACTCCCTGTATTTAATACATTTAAAAGCTCTGTTGGTTGTCCCTGTATCACAATCATAATCTGTAGATTATATTACCAATAATGCATGTCATGACATGTACCGATTTCCATGTATACCGTGTTCAATTCCCGAGTCTTATTATATCAGTGGCATAATACCCCTCGCGTTAACATGACAGCGGAAATACCCCTCGCTTAAACAATACCAGCGACACTAATATCCCTCGCTATAAATATGACAGCGGCTGTGTTCTTCGCTTCATATTAGCGGCAAATATTCTCTCATTACTACGGTATGACAGCGGCAAGTATTCACATCGCTACGCCACTGGCGGCAAGTATTCTCCATCACTGGAATATAATCCCGACTCACAATCACATGCACAAATGCATTCCTTGTACACATGCAACCCAAAATGCATGACTAAACCATGTATGCAATCCATGATGCATAAACAAGACCACGTATGCAACCAAAATGCATAATAAATTCCATGTGTGCAACCACAATGCATAACCAATTTAATACGTAATAGTACATTTTACCGTCCGATGCCCGTATGTCTCACTACGTACCTTAGTCCCAAAAAGTGATGTGTCGTGGACTTTATCTCCTAAGCTGTGTGGCCACCTTGGATGGTTCTACACATTCACACAAATCAATATTAGGAGCCAATAATAGTCCAATATCAAAAATTCCACAAAATATTCAAAAACATCACATTTTGTATCTCGCGATCGATCGCTGCGAGGGGCCGATCGATCGCGAGACCTCTCTGCCCGCTACTCGAAATTTCTGGCTTTGGCGATCGATCGCCACATTTGGCGCGATCGATCGCCAGCCTCGCCGATCGATCGCCCAAGAGTGGCGATCGATCGATCGCCTGAAACGGGCGATCGATCGCCAGTGTCTGTAACCCGAAAATTCACCATTTTTGCTCCAAAATTTCTTCCCAACCCATACAAACTCTCCTACCTTCAAACCAACAACATCAAACACATAATAACCTTCAACATACACCTTAGACACCCCAAGAATCCAACATCCAACCAAAATAATACCAACTTGATAGGCATAGATTTTAAGTGTTTTTAGCTGTAATTTCTTTCTGTTTTTCGTACTTTTTCCTGGATGAAATTACGCTTTTTGGTATTTATTTGCTTATTTCAGGAAAATAGGTCGGAAATGGAAGAAATGAGCTAAAATGAAGAAAACGGGTGAAATCAAGGCGAAAAGGAAGGAAAAGTGAAGATTTGAGATTTTTCAGAATTTCGATCGATCGAGATTTATTCTCGATCGATCGATCCGGGCAGAGAGTTCAGCACCAAAATTTTCGAAGTGTCGATCGATCGGAAGAAAATCTCGATCGATCGATCGAGGCAGAAACTTTTAAACGTTGAAGCAAACAATGCACCGATCGATCGAAATTATTTTTCGATCGATCGAGACGCGAATTTCTGAAGATCTTATTTTCCAAAATTAACGTGATTTTCGGTGGTTTAAAGAAGGGATCTCTTCCAGATCATGATATATCATATCAGAGAGGGTTGAGAGTCGTTTTTCATCACCAATAAACCCTAGAGCCGCCGCTAACCAGGAGAGGAGAAGCCATTTTCTTCCTTCTTCATCCAAGCTTTAGCGAGACATTTTCCGGAGTGCAAGGAAGGAGCAAGAGAAGAAACTACGGTGCAAAGCACGGATTCATTCCCGCATTTATCGTATTTCTAAACTCAGATTTATTTGATTTTCATTTTCATTGGATTTTTTTGAGGTTGAGAAACAATTAAACGTCTTTGTGATTTGATTTGAATTAATTTGAGTTTATTTTATCGAGTTTAAGTATAATTTTGTTTAATTTTTTGATTCGAATGTGTTTGAGTGGATTGAATTCTTATTGTTCATGAACTAAATGCTTATTAAGATCAAAGCCTAGCTAACTTTGATTGAATTTTGTGAGTTATAACCAAGATCGAGAGATAACGTTATAATACGCTACATTAATTCATGATGTATGTTAAAGATTGAGATCGAGAGATGAAATCACATACGTAAGCTCTTTGAATCGAGAGATTTAGAGTAATTAGGTTTTGAAGATTTATGCAATATCAGATTAGTAAATAAGTGAACGAGAGTTACTTGTTCTAATTTGATATTAGTTTCTTTACAGCTCGAGAGAGTGTATTGAATAACAACGAAAACCTTTCACCTTAAGAATCAATTGGTTGGTAAATGTCTATTCAAACGAATCTTTGAAGATAACATAGTTGAACGAAGAGCTTGATAAATTTCTCGAGCGAATCTCCTTTGCATATCCGGAACCCATTCATTTTATTTATTCTTATTTTATTTTTGTTCTTGAGTTTTAATTTGGATTAGTTAATCTCCCCTCTTTAATCATAGGTTAAATATAATTTTACTAGTTTTATTTGGTACTTATACATTAGTCCCTGTGGATTCGACAACCCTTACTTTCATTTAATTATACTAAAACTTGACAACCGTGCACTTGCGGTAGAATCGCTTCACGCTACACTTTGAAATTTTCTGTTTAACAATAAAGCGGTCAAGTTTTTGGCGCCGTTGCCGGGGACTAATCTGTATAATATCATACGAGATTAGTTAATTATAATTTGGCCAATTTGTATTATTTTGTTTTTATCTTTCTTTTTCGTTTTAGTTAGTTATTCTTGTTTTTGATTTGTATATTTGTTGTTGTCTCCTTTTGTCTGATTCAGTACAGGAACCATTTCTCTAGTGCATGCTCAGAAGAGAGGAGCCCATTCTCGAGCCATTTGATCCTGAAATAGAGAGGACTTTACTTAGAAGACTACGAGAAGCTCGAGCAATGGACGACAATAACGAAGCACAGAACCCGAGATCAATGATGGATTTTGCACAACCAGCGTTTCATGGATCTTTATCCAACATCACTAGGCCAACAATCCAGGCGAATAACTTCGAGATCAAGCCTGCAATTATCCAGATGATACAGCACTCTGTAATGTTTGGGGGAGCTGCCACAGACGATCCTAACACTCACATCTCCAACTTCTTGGAGATCTGTGACACATTTAAACATAATGGCGTCTCCGACGACGCCATCAGGTTAAGGCTCTTCCCTTTTTCATTAAGAGACAAAGCTAAATCATGGTTGAATTCATTACCTGCAGGATCAATTACAACATGGGAAGGGATGACAAAAGCTTTCTTATCAAAGTACTTTCCTCCCTCTAAGATGGCAAAGATGCGGAACGATATCACGACGTTCGGGCAATTCGACCCCGAGAGTTTATACGAGGCGTGGGATCGTTTCAAAGATTTATTGTGGAGATGCCCACATCACGGTCTACCCATCTGGCTGCAGGTACAGACTTTCTACAATGGTTTGTTTTCTGCTAACCAATCTATGATAGATGCAGCATCTCGGGGATCGATAATGCGGAAGACACCGGAAGAAGCGTATGACTTATTGGAGGAAATGGCGTCCAATAGCTATCAGTGGCAATCAGAAATGAACACGCCACAAGAACCAATGAGAGTCCATCAAGTGGATGAGATTACTGCTATTTCGGCTCAGTTGGAAGTTATGAACCGGAAGATAGAAAGCATGAGTGCAGCAGCGATGCAAGTTCAAGCTGTCTTCTGTGATTTATATGGAGGCGGTCATCCGAGCATTGAGTGCCAGGCAGGTAACCAATTTAACCAATCTACTGAAGCTGTGAATTTCGTAGGGAATAAGCAGCAGAACAATCCATATTCGAATTATTACCAACCTTGAGGAACCACCCAAATCTGAGCTGGTCAAACCAAGAGAATGTGTTGAATCCACAACCACAGCCGGGGTTCACACAAAAACCGAGTATGGAGAGCTGATGGCGAAACTGATTTCGTCGACTGAGGTGAGGATGCAGAATCAAGATGCATCGATTAAGAACCTGGAAGTGCAGATAGGGCAGCTGGCCACGTTAATTTCTGGAAGGACGCAGGGTACGCTCTCGAGTGATTCTGTGAAGAATCCAAAGGAGCAATCAAGTTAACAGACGAGGAGGTGACAGTCCAGCTTTGGACTATAAATTAAGAACTTTCTTTTCTTTCCTCGAGTTTTTGTTTTTAGTTCGTCATTTTAGTGTGTTTGTTTTTAATTTGTTTTTAGTTTTTCCGTGAATGAGTCCGTGCAATTTTGTTGCAGGTGTAAAAGCAAGAAGTTTGACAGTCTGGTGCTGGCGATCGATCGAGACAAAATCTCGATTGATCGCCCAGAAATTTTAAAAAGGGGAATTTGGTCACTGCCTCGCTCGATCAATCGAAAGAAAATTTCGATCGATCGAGCGAGAGAAAATTTTGAAAAATAAAAGGGCATCGACGCAACAGTCTGCACAAAGCATCAAAAATTTTCCTCTCCTCTTCAGCAAAGAACCAAATCGCCTCATCCAATCTCTCACCCATATTTTCTCCATATTTCAAATTACTTCAAATCTTTGAAGTAAGAATTGTTTTTGATGAGATTTTCTTTGCAGATTTGAAGTCTTACAAGCCAAATTGGGTAGAAGCGCATCCAAAAGAGAATTCCACACCAAGTGTCAATTTCTTCAAAGATCAGAGTTTTAATTGGTAATTGGTTTCTAATTTCATATCTTTTCATATTTTGGTGCAATTATGTTGTTGTAGTTGAATTGGGGTAAGAAGAATCAAAGTTTGGGGGATTTGTTGTTGTATTGCGGGGTGTTGGTAGTGCTGTGTTTTGGGTGTGGTGTTTGTGTGCAGTTAAGCGAATCAATTGAGAACAACTTAGCAAGACAATGGCTCCAAGAAAGAAGGCAAAGCAGGCAGAGGCCGCACAGAAGCAAAAACTGTAGGGTCTTCCTACCTTAACATTATCTTAAACACATATAATGGACTAAACATGCATTAATAACGTCTTAAAGTTCCGGTTGTAGTTTGAGCTATTAAGATTACATGCCAAAAATGAAATTTCAAAACTTAATTAATTACATTCTCAAAATGAATGTTAAAGCGATAGAATTATACTACTCCTAGAGTAGAGACTATCCAAAAATCCACTATCCTAATTTCTTTCATGCTCCTCATAGCTCACTGTCTCAACCCGACCCTGAGCCTTCTGTCCAAAAGTGTACCTACAGGGACAACACATCATGAGCATGCACATCTTTACTTAACATCATAAAAGAAACATAACAGTAAATGTATGAAATCTTGGTTACGTAAACTTGCTAGTTATTCGTTAACTTCTTCTTGTTGACCCTGATTCACATTCATACATATGGACGTCTTACCCTATTGTATGGCGTCTTACCATATCATAAACATCGTATGGCATCTTGCCATATGGGCATCTTACCCAATCATAACATCGTATGGCATCTTATCATATCATAACATCGTATCATTATATAAACATCATATAAACATCATCATTACTTATCATAATCGTCCTCATGGACATCATATCCTCTTCACTCATCATAAACATCATCATCATGAACTTATTTATCATAATCATCATCATAAACATCATATGTACTTATATAATCATTGCATAATCATAGTATAGAAGTATGGTTTACCGTCCGATGCCCGCACGTTTCTTACGTACCTTAATCCTCAAAAGTGGAGGAATTGGAGAACTTTATCTCCTTGAGGTTGTGGGTACCTGGGATGGTTCTACACAACCATACAAATCAATATTAGAAGCTAAACAATAGCCAAATACCAAAAAAATTCATCAAAATTCATCATTTTCCACTTTTTAAGCAGCGGCGATCGATCGCTACACGAGTCGATCGATCGCCTCACTTTTTGCCTTGCGGCGATCGATCGCTTTCTTTGAGGCGATCGATCACCTCTTGCGTAAAAAGCTACTGGCCTTCGGTTATCGATCGCCTCATACAGGGCGATCGATCGCCACCTGCTGGTGCGCGATTTTTCACCATTCTTGAGCATTTTTCAAGCTCATCCTCATACCTTTCAAAACCAAACTTTCCTACAACATCAACAACATCATAACCCACTAAAACCCACATGAAACACTTCAAACAAATCACCCCAACAACATGCAACATACACCCAAAACAAACCCACCTAAAACACTTCAAAATCATCCCATTTCAAAACCAAACATCAGCAAAACTTTAGGAAGGGTTTCATACCTCTTGAAGACTCCAAATCTTGACAAAAATCACACAAACACAAGTTTTGTGGAACTTTCCTTCTCCTTCCTTGGAGGATTTCGAAAATGGGAAATGGGTAGGGTTTTGGGAGTGGATTTGGGGATTTTAGAGGGGAAAGGGTAAAGTGAGATAAAGGTATAGTGGGGTATGGGTTTTAAAGTTAAATTTGTACCCCAACAATTAACATGATGTATAAAATATCCCAACATGGTATTTTAAAAGCATTTACAAAAAATGCATTCAACTTCCACTAAAATCATGCTTTCCTCCTAATCGGTAATCAATATAATTAAATCATGTTAACACTTCATTACCCAACACATAAATCAATTACCACCTAATTCATCATATAAATATCATTAATGCTCAAATTGCATATAATTAATTTTGGGGCATCACAGTACTCCCCTACTTATAAGATTTCGTCCTCGAAATCGCATGCACTTACTCATAAAGAAACTAAACATAAATCATACCAGAAAATAGTTCCGGGTAATGCTGCACCATATGCCGTTCCGTCTCCCACGTAGCCTCCTCGACACCCCGACGATCCCACTGAACTTTGACCATCGGTATAACTTTACTTCGTAGTCTGTGATCCTCTTGATCCAGAATTCTGACCGGTCGTTCTACGTAGGATACATCTGAATCTAACTATACTTCAGTAGGCTGTAAAATATGAGACGGGTCTGCCTCATACTTCCGTAGCATAGAAACGTGAAAAAAATCATGAATACCAGATAAGGATGGCGGTAGAGCCAAATGGTAGGCCAAAGTACCTATACGCTGCAATACCTCATACGGCATGACATACCGCGGGGATAACTTCCCCCGCATACCAAAACGAACTACACCCCTGAAGGGTGAGATTTTCAAGAAGACCTTGTCTCCCACTTGGAATTCTAGCGGTTGCCGTCGCTTATTGGCATAGGCTGGTTGCCTATCCTGAGCCGCTTTCATCTTTGACGTATCATCTTGATCTTTTCTTTCATATCCTTAATCATATCGGTCCTCCGACCGCTTTACTAGTCAAGTCCTCCCAATACAGTGGTGACCTACATCGTCGTCCATAAAGAGCTTCAAAAGGGGCCATTTGAATGCTCGCCTGATAGCTGTTATTATAGGAGAACTCCACCAATGGCACTACATCCTGCCATGGAGTATCAAACTCCAACACACATGCTCTCAACATATCTTCGAGCGTCTGAATGGTACGCTCTGTCTGGCCATCTGTCTGAGGGTGATAAGCTGTACTCAGTCGCACTTCTGTGCCCAAAGCTATCTGGAGACCCTCCCAGAAATGAGAAGTAAACCTTGGGTCTCTGTCAGACACAATCGAGACTGGAACTCCATGCAACCTCACTACATCCCGCATATATAATTGGGCCATCTTTAGGTATGAAAAAGTCATACAGTAAGGGATGAAATGAGCTACCTTCGTCAGCCTATCTACGATCACCCAGATCGCATAAAATCCAGAGGTCGTTCTTGGCAAGTGGGTCACGAAGTCCATAGATATGTGTTCCCACTTCCACTTAGGCACTTCCAAGCTCTTCAGCTCGCCACCAGGCCTCTGTCTTTCTGCCTTTACCTGTTGGTAGATCAAACATCTTTTAACAAAAGCGACCACATCACGCTTCATGCGTCTCCACCAGAATTGATCACTTAGGTCCTTGTACATCTTCCTTCCTCCTGGGTGAACACTGAACCGGCTCCCATGAGCTCGTTCCAAGATTCCTCTACGCAACTCTGGTGTACATGGAACTACCCATCGGTCACCGAGTCTCAGAGAACCATCCTCAGCCACTCTAAACTTTGATGGCTGTCCTCGAAGTACTATCGATGACCATCTCTGAACCTCATCATCTGACCTCTGGGCTTTCCTGATAGCCTCAAATATGTCTGGCTCAGCCAACAAGGTCGACACTCGCACCGATGACGTGTTCACATCAAAATCATAGCCCAGATGGCAATAAGAAGTCATCATAGCTGATAAACACATAGCGTCCTCAGCAGTACTCTTCACCTTCCGACTTAAGGCGTCTGCTATCAAATTTGCTTTACCAGGATGTTACTCAATCTCACAGTCATAATCCTTGAGTAGATCCATCCACCTTCTTTGCCTCATATTCAATTCATCCTGAGTGAATAGGAACTTCAGGCTCTTATGGTCCGTATAGATGGTAAACATCGTACCATAAAGGTAATGATGCCAAATCTTCAAGGCGAAAATGATGGCCGCCAGTTCTAGATCATGAACTGGGTACCTGGTGTGATGCCCCGAAATTAATTAATGGTAACTTGGACATTAATTATGTTTACATGTTGGATCATGGTTTCATGGATTTATGTGTTGGGTATTAAGATGTTAACATGATTAATTGTGTTAAATTATCAATTATGAGGAAGATATGATTTTAAATGAAGTTTAGAGCATTGTTGTAAAGTGCTTTTAAAATACCAAGTTGGGTATTTTATACATCATGTTAAGTTTGGGGTACAATTTTAATTAAGAAAAAGTAAACCCCCTTTTTAAATCCCCTACCCATCACTTTAACCCCTTTACCTTTCACTTTATTAAAAACCCCCAAATCACTTCCCAACCCCAAACCCTACCCCATTTTCGAAACTCACCAAAAGAGGAGGAGAAAAGTCCCACAAAATCCTTATTTGTGTGATCTTTGCTAGGATTTGGAGCCTACAAGAGGTATGGAACCATTCCTACAAGTTTTATGATGTTTGGTGTTGAAATGGGTTAAGTTTTGATGTTTTATGTGGGTTTATTTGGGGTATGTGTTGTTTATGGTTGGGGTATGATTTTTTGAAGTGTTTATGTTGGTTTTAGTGGGTTATGTTGTTATTGAAGTTATGAGGAAGTTTGGTTTTGGGGTGGTATGTGAAGGAGCTTGAAAAATGAGCATTAATGGCGAAAATTCGACGTACAGCACTCGGCGATCGATCGCCCGTCCTTGGCGATCGATCGCGAGCGTCCAGTACCAGCCAGAAGCATTTGGCGATCGATCGCCACTTTTGGGCGATCGATCGGCGGGCCTGGCGATCGATCGCGCCAAAAGTGGCGATCGATCGCCAAGAAGGAGATTTTGGCCCCTCGTCCAGTGCGATCTCGCGATCGATCGCGCCTGGGCGGAGATCGATCGCGAGCTGAAGAAAAGTGGATTTTTGATTTTTTTGTGGGATTTTTGGATATTGGACTATGTTTAGCTTCTAATATCAATTTGTATGGTTGTGTAGAACCATCCCAGGTGCCCACAACATCCAGGAGATAAAGCTCTCCAAATTCTCCACTTTTGGGAATTAAGGTACGTAAGAGACGTACAAGCATCGGACGGTAAACCATGCCCTTACATATTATGATGATGTTTAAGATGATGTTTACGATGTTTAAGATGATGTTATGATGATGATGTCTATGATGATATTTATAATGATGATGTTTATGATGATGTTATGATGATGATGCTTATGACGATGTTATGATGATGATGCTTATGATGATGTTACGATGATGATGCTTAAGATGATGTTTATGATAACGATGTTATGAGGACGTCTATAATGACGAAGTTTATGATAAGGTCATACGATGTGTATGATTGGGTAAGACGCCCATGTGGTAAGACACCACCCAAAGCATATGATTGGGTAAGATGCCCTCGTGGTAAGATGCCACGCAATGTCATGATATGGCAAGACGCCATATGATTGGGTAAGATGCCCACAGGGTAAGATGCCACGCAATGTTTATAATATGGTAAGACACCATATGATTGGGTAAGATGCCCGCGTGGTAAGATGCCACGCAATGATTATGATATGGTAAGATGCCATACAATGGGGTAAGACGCCCCAATATATGAATAAGAGTCAGGGATAACCAAGGAGGTCGGAGGACGACCAATAACTTTTACTTAACTAAGATGTTATGCATTATTGTATGCTTTTATATAATGTTAAGTAAATATACGAATGCTCATGATGTGTTATCCCTGTAGGTACACTTTTGGACCAAGGGCCTAGGGTCGGGTTGAGGAAGTGAGCTAAAGGGAGCATGATGAACGTAGGATGCAGGATTTTTGATAGTCTCTACTCTAGGAGTAGTGTAAATCTATAGCTTTAACATTCTTTATTGGGAATGTAATTAAATAGCTTTGAAAACTTTATTTTTGGCCTGTAATCTCCCTAGCTCAAACTACAACCGGAACCCTTAAGAGGTTTTAATTGCATGTTCTGTCCCAATTATGTGTACTAAATGATATTAAGGTAGGAAGACCCTACATTAGTGGTATCAGAGCAGTGGTTAGATAACCCGGGAAGGAGTGAAGGGTAGCCTTAGCAATAAGTTAGCTAGGTGCTTACTTTTGAGCATGTTTTGTGCATAAGTTGCATATGAAGTATATGAAGTTATGCTAACATGTTTTGTTTATCTAACGAAGTATTATACGAACTGCTTTTGGATCTTGTTGTTAACCCTTGTGTTGCAGTATGGCAGCAAACGTGGAGGTAGGTGACGCAGTGAGCGTCAATGCTAGTGCGGGGCGTACGAATCCCCTACCCCCGCCAGCTTTTGATGATGAACCGGCCGAACAACAGTTGTTGCCAGGGGAGCTAAGCCTAACTCAGTTTCTTGCTTACCGACCCCCAACCTTTGAAGGAACCGAAACTGGGGAACGAGCTGAGGAATGGTTAGAAAGAATAGAGCAGATCTTTGTGGCAGCCCCATGTGCGAAGACATCGTGGATACGGTTAGCAGAGTTCCAGTTGGCCAAGAAGGCGCTAATGTGGTGGAAGACCACTGTGGTAGAGCAAGAGGCTCAAGGTCATGAAGTTAACTGGAAAATGTTTCGAACTCGCTTCCTGAACCGTTATTTCTCGGCTGCAGCACGACAGGCTAAGGAAGATGAATTCACTCACCTCAAGCAAGGTAATATGTCGGTATCGGATTATGCTCTTCAGTTTTGCTCCTTGCTCCGATATGTACCTCACATTGCCACGAGCACGCAAGCAAAGATGAGGAATTTCATGAAGGGTCTGAGACCGGAGCTATACGATAGGGTGATCACTTATGGCCCTACTTGTTTTGATGATGCACTCTCAAGGGCTGAGCTAGCCGAACTAGGAGTGGGTGCATACCCTGATGTTGTACCACCGTCGGCACCCTCTCAGAAATCCACTCCGGATAATTTGAAGCCGAGGAATGATCAGTTCAAGTCAAGGGGGAACTCCTCAGCATCAAGGTTTAGTGGTAAGAAGTCCGACAATAGGTGGAAAGGAAACCGAAGAGGTGATGCCCCATCTGGAAGGGGGCAGTCTCAGGGAGACAGATCCGGGAGGATCCAATGCACTCTTTGTGGGCAACCACATCTGGCGAAAGACTGTATAGGGTGCTATGTTTGTGGCGACAAGGGCCACTTTGCTAGACAGTGTCCCAACAGGGGAAGTCAACAGGGTTCTGCGGGGAGGCCTGCAGATAGGACAGCACAGCACAGACCACCCTTTGTACCGAGACAGCATGGAGGTCAGCCCATGGGGCCACCTCAAGGACAGGTCTATGCACTGACAAGGGAGCAGGCTTCAGCGGCTCCGGAGGAGGTTATAGCGGGTACGTGTCTTTTATTTACGCACCCTGCTTTTATATTGATCGACACAGGTGCGTCACACTCTTTTGTGTCGACAAGTTTTGTGGAAAGGCACCACTTATGCACTTCTCCGTCGCCCACGCCTCTTATAGTCTCGACCCCCACTGGAAGAAGTATGATTACTGATCGGATCGTCTACAATGGCCTCATTTATTTTGAGGATAAGGAACTAAGGTCAGATTTGATTGTTCTAGGAATGTCAGATTTTGATTGCATTCTGGGCATTGATGTTCTGAACAGGTATCAGGCAGTTGTGAACTGCAGGCAGAGAACTGTACGGTTTAAATCCGATATGGGAGTTCCATGGACGTTCTATGGGGATGGTTCTCGCTCTAAGATTCCGTTGATATCTGCTGTCAAGATGGCGCAGTTGTTGGAACGAGGTCATTCAGGATATCTCATTTATGCCGTCGATGTTATGGAAAAGAAAGAAGAAGTAAAAGTTGAGGATGTGCCCGTAGTGGCGGAGTTCCCTGATGTCTTTCCGGAGGAGATTCCCGGATTCCCACCGACGAGAGAGGTCGAGTTTGGGATTGAGTTATTACCAGGGACGTCTGCCATTTCTCGTGCCCCTTATAGGATGGCACCAGCGGAGCTAAGGGAATTAAAGATTCAGTTGCAAGAACTCCTTGATAAGGGCTATATACGCCCTAGCGTATCGCCCTGGGGAGCACCAGTGTTATTTGTGAAGAAGAAAGATGGTTCGATGCGTTTGTGCATCGATTACAGACAACTGAACAAAGCTACGGTGAAGAATAAGTACCCACTTCCGAGGATCGATGATTTGTTTGATCAGTTGCAGGGTACGAGGCTCTACAGTAAGATCGATCTGAGGTCGGGGTACCATCAGATTCGAGTAAGAGAAGAGGATGTCCAGAAGACAGCCTTCAGGACTAGGTATGGGCATTATGAATTCCTAGTCATGCCTTTTGGGGTGACAAATGCCCCGGCTGTTTTCATGAGTTTGATGAACAAGGTGTTCCAGCCATATTTGGACCAATTCGTCATAGTTTTCATTGACGACATACTCATCTACTCTAGGACTGAAGAAGATCATGTACGGCACTTGAGGACAGTACTTCAGATCCTTAGGGATCATCAGTTGTATGCTAAGCTTAGCAAGTGCGAATTCTGGTTGGACAGCGTGGTGTTCCTAGGCCATGTCATATCTAGCCAAGGGATATCTGTGGATCCGAGGAAGATTGAAGCTGTGATGGAGTGGGCAGCACCCACTTCTGTACCCGAGATACGGAGTTTTCTTGGCTTAGCAGGTTATTACCGACGTTTTGTCGAGGGATTTTCTAAGATCGCCAAGCCATTGACACAGCTGACTCAGAAAGGAGTCCCGTTCTTCTGGTCCGAAGCTTGTGAGGAAAGCTTCCAAGAATTGAAGCGTCGTTTGACGACAGCACCAGTGTTGGTGATTCCGTCTGAGGACAAGAGGTTTGCATTGTACACGGATGCATCATTGCAAGGTTTGGGCTGTGTACTGATGCAAGACAGACAAGTGGTAGCCTATGCTTCGAGACAGTTGAAGCCTCATGAGACCAGGTACCCAGTCCATGATCTGGAACTGGCAGCTATCATTTTCGCCTTGAAGATTTGGCGTCATTACCTTTATGGTACTACGTTTACCATTTTTACGGACCATAAGAGCCTGAAGTTCTTGTTCACTCAGGCAGAGTTGAATATGAGGCAAAGGAGGTGGATGGATTTACTCAAGGATTATGACTGTGAAATTGAGTACCATCCTGGTAAGGCAAATTTGATAGCAGACGCCTTAAGTAGGAAGGTGAAGAGTACTGCTGAGGACGTTATGTGTTTATCAGCTTTGATGACTTCTTACTGCCATCTGGGCTATGACTTCGATGTGGACACGTCGCCGGTGCGAGTGTCGACCTTATTGGCCGAGCCAGACGTATTTGAGGCAATCAGGAAAGCCCAGAGGTCGGATGATGAAGTGCAGAGATGGTCATCAATAGCACTTCGAGGCCAGCCAACAAAGTTTAGTGTGGCTGAAGATGACTCTTTAAGATTGGGCAACCGATGGGTGGTCCCAGATGCGCCAGGATTGCGTAAAGGAATTTTAGAACGGGCTCATAGTAGCCGGTTCAGTATCCACCCTGGAGGAAGAAAGATGTATAAGGACCTAAGTGGTCAATTCTGGTGGAGACGCATGAAGCGTGATGTGATCAGCTTCGTTAAGAGATGTTTGATCTGCCAACAAGTAAAGGCAGAAAGGCAGAGGCCTGGTGGCGAGTTGAAGAGCTTAGAGGTACCTAAGTGGAAGTGGGAGCATATATCTATGGACTTCGTGACCCACTTGCCAAGGTCGGCCTCTGGATTTGATGCGATCTGGGTAATTGTGGATAGGCTGACGAAGGTAGCTCATTTCATCCCCTACAATATGACTTTCACGTATCTAAAGATGGCCCAATTATATGTACGGGATGTAGTGAGATTGCATGGGATTCCAGTCTCGATCGTGTCTGACAGAGACCCAAGGTTTACTTCTCATTTCTGGGAAGGTCTCCAGACAGCCTTGGGCACCGAGGTGAGACTAAGTACAGCTTATCACCCTCAGACTGATGGCCAAACGGAGCGTACTATACAGACGCTCGAAGATATACTGAGGGCATGTGTTTTGGAGTTTGATACTCCGTGGCAAGAGTCTATACCTCTGGTGGAGTTCTCCTACAATAACAGCTATCAGGCGAGCATTCAAATGGCCCCTTTTGAAGCTCTGTACGGACGACGATGTAGGTCACCGTTGTATTGGGAGGACTTGACGAGTAAAGCGGTCGGAGGACCGGATATGATTAAGGACATGGAGGAAAAGATTAAGATGATACGCTTAAAGATGAAAGCGGCCCAAGATAGGCAAGCAGCCTATGCCAATAAGCGGCGACGACCGCTAGAATTTCAAGTAGGAGACAAGGTCTTCTTGAAAATCTCACCCTTCAGGGGTGTTGTTCGATTTGGTATGCGGGGGAAGTTATCCCCGAGGTATGTTGGACCGTATGAGGTATTACAGCGTATCGGCACTTTGGCTTACCGATTGGCTTTACCGCCGTCCTTATCTGGAATTCATGATGTCTTCCATGTTTCTATGTTGAGAAAGTATGAGCCAGATCGTCTCATGTGTTACAGCCTACTGAAGTGCAGTTAGACTCAGATGTAACCTACGTTGAACGACCGGTCAGAATTCTGGATCGTGAGGATCGCAGACTACGAAGTAAAGTTATACCAATGGTCAAAGTTCAGTGGGATCGTCGGGGTGTCGAGGAGGCTACGTGGGAGACGGAGCGGCATATGATGCAACATTACCCGGAACTATTTTCTGGTATGACTTATGTTTAGTTCTTTTGGGTAAGTGCATGCGATTTCGGGGACGAAATCTTATAAGTAGGGGAGTAATGTGATGCCCCGAAATTAATTAATGGTAACTTGGACATTAATTATGTTTATATGTTGGATCATGGTTTCATGGATTTATGTGTTGGGTATTAAGATGTTAACATGATTAATTGTGTTAAATTATCAATTATGAGGAAGATATGATTTTAAATGAAGTTTAGAGCATTGTTGTAAAGTGCTTTTAAAATACCAAGTTGGGTATTTTATACATCATGTTAAGTTTGGGGTACAATTTTAATTAAGAAAAAGTAAACCCCCTTTTTAAATCCCCTACCCATCACTTTAACCCCTTTACCTTTCACTTTATTAAAAACCCCCAAATCACTTCCCAACCCCAAACCCTACCCCATTTTCGAAACTCACCAAAAGAGGAGGAGAAAAGTCCCACAAAATCCTTATTTGTGTGATCTTTGCTAGGATTTGGAGCCTACAAGAGGTATGGAACCATTCCTACAAGTTTTATGATGTTTGGTGTTGAAATGGGTTAAGTTTTGATGTTTTATGTGGGTTTATTTGGGGTATGTGTTGTTTATGGTTGGGGTATGATTTTTTGAAGTGTTTATGTTGGTTTTAGTGGGTTATGTTGTTATTGAAGTTATGAGGAAGTTTGGTTTTGGGGTGGTATGTGAAGGAGCTTGAAAAATGAGCATTAATGGCGAAAATTCGACGTACAGCACTCGGCGATCGATCGCCCGTCCTTGGCGATCGATCGCGAGCGTCCAGTACCAGCCAGAAGCATTTGGCGATCGATCGCCACTTTTGGGCGATCGATCGGCGGGCCTGGCGATCGATCGCGCCAAAAGTGGCGATCGATCGCCAAGAAGGAGATTTTGGCCCCTCGTCCAGTGCGATCTCGCGATCGATCGCGCCTGGGCGGAGATCGATCGCGAGCTGAAGAAAAGTGGATTTTTGATTTTTTTGTGGGATTTTTGGATATTGGACTATGTTTAGCTTCTAATATCAATTTGTATGGTTGTGTAGAACCATCCCAGGTGCCCACAACATCCAGGAGATAAAGCTCTCCAAATTCTCCACTTTTGGGAATTAAGGTACGTAAGAGACGTACGAGCATCGGACGGTAAACCATGCCCTTACATATTATGATGATGTTTAAGATGATGTTTACGATGTTTAAGATGATGTTATGATGATGATGTCTATGATGATATTTATAATGATGATGTTTATGATGATGTTATGATGATGATGCTTATGACGATGTTATGATGATGATGCTTATGATGATGTTACGATGATGATGCTTAAGATGATGTTTATGATAACGATGTTATGAGGACGTCTATAATGACGAAGTTTATGATAAGGTCATACGATGTGTATGATTGGGTAAGACGCCCATGTGGTAAGACACCACCCAAAGCATATGATTGGGTAAGATGCCCTCGTGGTAAGATGCCACGCAATGTCATGATATGGCAAGACGCCATATGATTGGGTAAGATGCCCACAGGGTAAGATGCCACGCAATGTTTATAATATGGTAAGACGCCATATGATTGGGTAAGATGCCCGCGTGGTAAGATGCCACGCAATGATTATGATATGGTAAGATGCCATACAATGGGGTAAGACGCCCCAATATATGAATAAGAGTCAGGGATAACCAAGGAGGTCGGAGGACGACCAATAACTTTTACTTAACTAAGATGTTATGCATTATTGTATGCTTTTATATAATGTTAAGTAAATATACGAATGCTCATGATGTGTTATCCCTGTAGGTACACTTTTGGACCAAGGGCCTAGGGTCGGGTTGAGGAAGTGAGCTAAAGGGAGCATGATGAACGTAGGATGCAGGATTTTTGATAGTCTCTACTCTAGGAGTAGTGTAAATCTATAGCTTTAACATTCTTTATTGGGAATGTAATTAAATAGCTTTGAAAACTTTATTTTTGGCCTGTAATCTCCCTAGCTCAAACTACAACCGGAACCCTTAAGAGGTTTTAATTGCATGTTCTGTCCCAATTATGTGTACTAAATGATATTAAGGTAGGAAGACCCTACACCTGGTCTCATGAGGATTCAACTGCCTTGAAGCATAAGCCACCACGTGCTTATCTTGCATCAACACACAGCCAAACCTTGCAGTGATGCATCTGTGTACAAGGCAAACCTCTTATTCTCAGAAGGAATCACCAACACTGGCGCTGTCGTCAAACGACGCTTCAACTCTTGGAAGCTTTCCTCACAAGCTTCGGACCAAAAGAACGGGACTCCCTTCTGAGTCAGCTGTGTCAATGGCTTAGCGATCTTAGAAAATCCCTCGACAAAACGTCGGTAATAACCTGCCAAACCAAGGAAGCTCCGTATCTCTGGTACAGATGTGGGTGCAGCCCACTCCATCACAGCTTCAATCTTCCTGGGATCTACAGATATCCCGCTGCTAGATATAACATGACCCAAGAACACCACACTGCTCAACCAGTACTCGCACTTGCTAAGCTTTGCGTATAACTGATGATCCCCGAGGATCTGGAGTACTGTCCGCAAGTGCTCCACGTGCTCTTCCTCAGTCCGGGAGTAGATGAGTATATCGTCAATGAAAACTATGACGACCCGATCCAAATATGGCTGGAATACCCTGTTCATCAAACTCATGAAGACAGCTGGGGCGTTTGTCACCCCAAAAGGCATGACTAGGAATTCATAGTGCCCATATCTAGTCCTGAAAGCCGTCTTCTGGACATCATCTTCCCTTACTCGAATCTGATGGTACCCCGACCTCAGATCGATCTTACTGTAGAGCCTCGTACCCTGCAACTGGTCAAACAAATCATCGATCCTCGGGAGTGGATACTTATTCTTCACTGTAGCTTTGTTCAGTTGTCTGTAATCGATGCACAGACGCATCGAACCATCCTTCTTTTTGACAAATAAAACTGGTGAACCCCAGGGCGATACGCTAGGACGTATGTAACCCTTATCAAGGAGTTCTTGCAACTGAACATTTAACTCCCTTAGCTCCGCTGGTGCCATCCTATATGGGGCACGAGAAATGGCAGACGTCCCTGGTAGTAACTCAATCCCAAACTCGACCTCTCTCGTCGGTGGGAATCCGGGAATCTCTTCCGAAAAAACATCAGGAAACTCCGCCACTACGGGCACGTCCTCAACATTTAATTCTTCTTTATTTTCAGAAACATCAACCGCATAGATGAGATATCCAGTATGGCCTCGTTCCAATAACTGTGCCATCTTGACCGCAGATATCAACGGGATCTTAGAACGAGAACCATCCCCAAGGAATGTCCACTGGACTCCCATATCAGACTTGAATCGGACAGTCCTCTGCCTGCAGTTCACAACTGCCTGATATCTGTTCAGAACATCAATGCCTACAATGCAGTCAAAGTCTGACATGCCCAGAACAATCAAATCTGACCTTAGCTCGTTATCCTCAAAATAAATGAGGCCATCATAGACAATCCTATCAGCAATCAAACTCCTTCCAGCGGGGGTCGAGACTACAAGAGGCGTGGGCGAGAGAGAAGTGCATATGTGGTGCTTTTCCACAAAACTTGTTGACACAAAAGAGTGTGACGCACCTGTGTCGATCAATATAAAAGCATGGTGCGTAAATAAAAGACACGTACCCGCTATAACTTCCTCCGGAGCCGCTGTAGCCTGCTCCCTCGTCAATGCATAGACTTGCCCCTGAGGTGGCCCCATAGGCTGACCTCCATACTGCCTCGGTACAAACGGCAGGCCTGTGCTGTACTGCTCTTCCTGCAGGCCTCCCCGCAGAGTTCGGTTGTCCTTCTCGGTTGGGACATTGCCGAGCAAAGTGGCCCTTGCTGCCACAAACATATCATCCCACGCAGTCTTTTGTCAGATGTGGTTGCCCACAATTAGAGCACAGGACCTTCCCAAATCTGCCTTCCTGAGGCTGTCCTCTTCCTGACGGGGCGTCATCCCTACGGTTTCCTTTCCATCGATTCTCGGGCTTCTTACCACTGAATCTCGACGCTGAAGTGTTCCCCCTAGGCTTAAACTGATCACCCCTCGGCCTCAGATTATCAGGAGTAGATTTCTGAGGGGGTACTGGAGGTGGCACGGCATCCGAATATGCACCAATTCCCAGCTCGGCTAACTCAGCCCTTGAAAGTGCATCATCAAAGCAAGTAGGGCCATAAGTGATCACCCTATCATACAGTTCCGGCCTCAAGCCCTTCATGAAGTTCCTCATCTTTGCTTGAGTACTTGTGGCGATATGAGGCACATATCTGAGCAAGGAACAGTAATGCAGAGCATAATCTGACACTGACATGTTACCTTGCTTGAGGTGAGTAAACTCGTCTTCCTTGGCCTGTCGTGCAGCAGCCGAAAAATAGCGGTTTAGAAACCGAGTTCGAAACATCTTCCAATTTACTTCATGACCATGAGCCTTTTGCTCTACCACTGTGGTCTTCCACCACATCAGCGCCTTCTTGGCCAACTGGAACTCTGCTAGTCTTATCCAGACCGTCTTAGCACAAGGAGCTGCCACGAAGATTTGCTCTATTCTCCCTAACCACTCTTCAGCTTGTTCCCCTGTTTCAGTTCCTTCAAAGGTCGGGGGTCGGTATGCAAGAAATTGAGTCAAGCTCAGTTCCCCAGGCAGAACTGCTGTTCAGACGGTTCTTCGCCAAAAGCTGGCGGGGGTAGGGGATTCGTACGTCCAACACTTGCATTAACACTCATTGCATCTCCTACTTTCACATTTGCTGCCATACTGTAAGGTAAGGGTTAACAACAATACCCAAAGGCAGTTCATATAATACATCGTTAGAGAAACAAAACATGTTAGTATAACATCATATACTTCATATGCAACACATGCACAAAACATGTTTAAAGTGAGCACCTAGCTAACGTATTGCTAAGGCTACCCTTCACTCATTCCCGGGTTAACAGACGAGGAGGTGACAGTCCAGCTTGGGACTATAAATTAAGAACTTTCTTTTCTTTCCTCGAGTTTTTGTTTTTAGTTCATCATTTTAGTGTGTTTGTTTTTAATTTGTTTTTAGTTTTTCCGTGAATGAGTCCGTGCAATTTTGTTGCAGGTGTAAAAGCAAGAAGTTTGACAGTCTGGTGCTGGCGATCGATCGAGACAAAATCTCGATTGATCGCCCGGAAATTTTAAAAAGGGGAATTTGGTCACTGCCTCGCTCGATCAATCGAAAGAGAATTTCAATCGATCGAGCGAGAGAAAATTTTGAAAAATAAAAGGGCACCGACGCAACAGTCTGCACAAAGCATCAAAAATTTTCCTCTCCTCTTCAGCAAAGAACCAAATCGCCTCATCCAATCTCTCACCTATATTTTCTCCATATTTCAAATTACTTCAAATCATTGAAGTAAGAATTGTTTTTGATGAGATTTTCTTTGCAGGGTAGAAGCGCATCCAAAAGAGAATTCCACACCAAGTGCCAATTTCTTCAAAGATCAGAGTTTTAATTGGTAATTGGTTTCTAATTTCATATCTTTTCATCTTTTGGTGCAATTATGTTGTTGTAGTTGAATTGGGGTAAGAAGAATCAAAGTTTGGGGGATTTGTTGTTGTATTGCGGGGTGTTGGTAGTGCTGTGTTTTGGGTGTGGTGTTTGTGTGCAGTTAAGCGAATCAATTGAGAACAACTTAGCAAGACAATGGCTCCAAGAAAGATGGCAAAGCAGGCAGAGGCCGCACAGAAGCAACAACTGTAGGGTCTTCCTACCTTAACATTATCTTAAACACATATAATGGACTAAACATGCATTAATAACGTCTTAAGGTTCCGGTTGTAGTTTGAGCTATTAAGATTACAGGCCAAAAATGAAATTTCAAAACTTAATTAATTACATTCTCAAAATGAATGTTAAAGCGATAGAATTATACTACTCCTAGATTAGAGACTATCCAAAAATCCTGTATCCTAATTTCTTTCATGCTCCTCATAGCTCACTGTCTCAACCCGACCCTGAGCCTTATGTCCAAAAGTGTACCTACAGGGACAACACATAATGAGCATGCACATCTTTACTTAACATCATAAAAGAAACATAACAGTAAATGTATGAAATCTTGGTTAAGTAAACTTGCTAGTTATTCGTTAACTTCTTCTTGTTGACCCTGATTCACATTCATACATATGGACGTCTTACCCTATTGTATGGCGTCTTACCATATCATAAACATCGTATGGCATTTTGCCATATGGGCATCTTACCCAATCATAACATCGTATGGCATCTTACCATATCATAACATCGTATCATTATATAAACATCATATAAACATCATCATTACTTATCATAATCGTCCTCATGGACATCATATCCTCTTCACTCATCATAAACATCATCATCATGAACTTACTTATCATAATCATCATCATAAACATCACATGTACTTATATAATCATTGCATAATCATAGTATAGAAGTATGGTTTACCGTCCGATGCCCGCACGTTTCTTACGTACCTTAATCCACAAAAGTGGAGGAGTTGGAGAACTTTATCTCCTTGAGGTTGTGGGTACCTGGGATGGTTCTACACAACCATACAAATCAATATTAAAAGCTAAACAATAGCCAAATACCAACAAAATTCATCATTTTCCACTTTTTAAGCAGCGGCGATCGATCGCTACACGAGGCGATCGATCGCCTCACTTTTTGCCTTGCGGCGATCGATCGCTTTATTTGAGACGATCGATCTCCTCTGGCGTAAAAAGCTACTGGCCTTCGGCGATCGATCGCCTCATACAGGGCGATCGATCGCCACCTGCTGGTGCGCGATTTTTCACCATTCTTGAGCATTTTTCAAGCTCATCCTCATACCTTTCAAAACCAAACTTTCCTACAACATCAACAACATCATAACCCACTAAAACCCACATGAAACACTTCAAAAAAATCATACCCCAACAACAATCAACATACACCCAAAACAAACCTACCTAAAACACTTCAAAATCATCCCATTTCAAAACCAAACATCATCAAAACTTTAGGAAGGGTTCCATACCTCTTGAAGACTCCAAATCTTGACAAAAATCACACAAACACAAGTTTTGTTGAACTTTCCTTCTCCTTCCTTGGAGGATTTCGAAAATGGGAAATGGGTAGGGTTTTGGGAGTGGATTTGGGGATTTTAGAGGGGAAAGGGTAAAGTGAGATAAACGTATAGTGGGGTATGGGTTTTAAAGTTAAATTTGTACCCCAATAATTAACATGATGTATAAAATACCCCAACATGGTATTTTTAAAAGCATTTGCAAAAAAATGCATTCAATTTCCACTAAAATCATGCTTTCCTCCTAATCGGTAATCAATATAATTAAATCATGTTAACACTTCATTACCCAACACATAAATCAATTACCACCTAATTCATCATATAAACATCATTAATGCTCAAATTGCGTATAATTAATTTCGGGGCATCACAAAAACAGACGGAGGCCACCACTTCTGAGCCAGAGTATGACAAACAGAAGTTTGAAAATGTCACAGCAGCTGAGTTGTTCTCCAGTTATCACAAGAAACCCCTCAGTCGTGAAAGGGGCATGAGTTTAGACAAGATTGAATGTCCGGTCATAAGAGCAGTTAGGCGACGAGGTTGGTTTCAGTTTATTCAAACACCGATTGATGCTGTGGTTCCACTGGTAAGGGAATTCTACACGAATCTCTGAGTTATTCCACCAGGCCACAGAGCAAATGTTTTTGTCCGAGGGAAGGATGTACTTGTCGATAAGGCAGCAATCAATAATATCTACCGGATGCCATTCATATATAACTGTGCGTACCAATCCTTCCGAAAGAGTACAATCAATTATGATGAGGTACTTGCAGTTATTGGCATGCTGGGAAAAGATTGGCAGCGGAATGATAAGGGAGAGCCACAGGTGGTTCTCAAGAAGCATTTGACACCAGAGGCTCAAGCATGGTTCTCATTTGTCGCCTCACGGGTCATGCCTTCGACCCACACTTCTGAAGTGACAAAAGACAGAGCGGCCCTGGTATTTGCCATTCTCACAAGACAGGATGTGGATCTGGGTGAGATTATTAGTGATCACATCCATGAGATCGGTAGCAGCCCACCTACCTCCGCACTGCCATTTCCATCCACCATCACTGCTTTATGTCAGAGATGCGGAGTGCAATGGGGGGAAGACGAGGAGTTACTGCCACCGAAGATCCCGATGTTGTTGATGGTCCACCGCCCCCTACAGGCCGAAGAAGAGCTGAGCCCCGACCCTCGGACACCAGACATGCTGGAGCACCATCATCCTCTGCTGCAGAGCGTACACACATCACTTTGGACTCCCTTCACAGGGATCTCCAAGACATTCGCCTGGAGCAGCAGAGCATCCATAGCATGCAACGGGACATACACGGCATGCAGAGAGCATTGCAGTTGGACCATGAGCAGGTAGCTCAGCGTCAGATGGAGTTCATGCAGTACCAGAGTGCATGGAACACTACAATGGCCCAGGGCTTCCCAGGTTTCCAGTTCCCGCCAGAACCATACTTCCCACCTTACCAGCCACATGCACCCCCACCTGCTGATTACCCACCATTCCCACCATACCAGGGTGAGCAGCGTCACTACCCCGTTCCCCCTCCGGAGTATGATGAGGATGACGATCAGTGACGATCGTCATCATGGTATGTGTTTTGCCTTTACGCTTATTTGTCTTGTACATTGAGGGCAATGCACATATTAAGTTTGGGGGGGGTTTGTGTTTTTGTATATATTTTGTTTTTGCCTGTCTGCTACTTGTTTTGTTTCTTTTCCTTGCATGACTGAACGATTATGAGACTAATTCGTCCTTGAGCACTATACACAAAATTTTTTTTTAGAAAATGAGTCAATACTTGAGAAATGATGAGTTGGACTTGCAACGGTAATTCATGATGAAATTAATCCCCGTCTAGATAGGAGTCATGAAATTTTTTTAACTTGTTTGTATATATCCTTTGTTGAGCGTATGTCAAAATTGAGGAACAGTTTGAGCACATTTTGAGTCATGATTGAGTGAAGTATATATTGAATAAAGTGAAAAATTGTGTTAACTATGATTAGTCTTGAGCATCCTAGAAAACTATACAATTTATTTGAAAGCACTTTGAGGCAAAATTTTATAATTAGGAACTTGACTTGGAGATGATTTAGGCGATCTTTGGACCGTTTGTGCCTTTCAAGCTTACCTTGTGTACATCATTCCTTAGTGTCCCCTCTTGAGCCTTATTGAAAAAGAATGGTATATGCATTGCATATAATTAGACCCCCATTCGACATTTTTGGCTATCTCATTATACCCACCTTGGATTGAGCCTAAAGAAAAAAAAATTTATCCATCCCTAAGGGAGTATAATGAATCTCATTCATTGCACTAAATTGTATATGTAGATTGAACAAAAGAATGAGCAATAAGAAAAGATGTAGAGAAAAGCCTTGAAAAAAAAAATCGAATGAAAACATTCAAATAAGACCCAAAGTGGCCAAGGCTAGAAAAAGATGAAGAGAAGCTCAATATTGTGCGAACAAACTTTTGAACTGATTCTATTATACTCTCTTCTTTGCATTTATCCTACCTTTTCTTTGGAGCCGACACCAAAAGGCCTAACACTATAAGCTTTTAAAGACCTTCTGATCCAAGTCTAGGGACTAATTACATTATTGGAGAAGTGCTGGATAGTAAATTTGTAGAGTAATCAGAAGTAATCTTGACTCTGAGTTTTTATGGCACATTTTGATCTTAAAAGATATGTATATAACTCATGTTTGACAAGAGCACACACGCACGTTCCGATGTTGCGATGTATTGTTTAGCTAAGGAGAAAACGCTTCATGTTGAACTTTGAACGACTCTTATTGATGTATAAGTGGGATTGCTGAGTTTTTACATTGAGTTGTAAAGAAGATTCTTTCAAAGTATTAAGTTTGACTCTACTTTTTGAGCTTTTTGCTTGCTCGAGGACGATCAAGTCCAAGTTTGGGGGAGTTGATATGCTTAGATTTTAAGTGTTTTTAGCTGTAATTTCTTTCTGTTTTTCGTACTTTTTCCTCGATGAAATTACGCTTTTTGGTATTTATTTGCTTATTTCAGGAAAATAGGTCGGAAATGGAAGAAATGAGCTAAAATGAAGAAAACGGGTGAAATCAAGGCGAAAAGGAAGGAAAAGTGAAGATTTGAGATTTTTCAGAATTTCGATCGATCGAGATTTATTCTCGATCGATCGATCCGGGCAGAGAGTTCAGCACCAAAATTTTCGAAGTGTCGCTCAATCGGAAGAAACTCTCGATCGATCGATCGAGGCAGAAACTTTTAAACGCTGAAACAAACAGTGCACCGATCGATCGAAATTATTTTTCGGTCGATCGAGACGCGAATTTCTGAAGATCTTATTTTCCAAAATTAACGTGATTTTCGGTGGTTTAAAGAAGGGATCTCTTCCAGATCATGATATATCATATCAGAGAGGGTTGAGAGTCGTTTTTCATCACCAATAAACCCTAGAGCCACCGCTAACCAGGAGAGGAGAAGCCATCTTCTTCCTTCTTCATCCAAGCTTTAGCGAGCCATTTTTCGGAGTGCAAGGAAGGAGCAAGAGAAGAAACTACGTTGCAAAGCACGGATTCATTCCAGCATTATTCGTATTTCTAAACTCAGATTTATTTTATTTTCATTTTCATTGGATGTTTTTGAGGTTGAGAAACAATTAAACGTCTTTGTGATTTGATTTGAATTAATTTGAGTTTATTTTATCGAGTTTAAGTGTAATTGTGTTTAATTTATTGATTCGAATGTGTTTGAGTGGATTGAATTCTTATTGTTCATGAATTAAATGCTTATTAAGATCAAAGTCTAGCTAACTTTGATTGAATTTTGTGAGTTATAACCAAGATCGAGAGATAACGTTATAATACGCTACATTAATTCATGATGTATGTTAAGATTGAGATCGAGAGATGAAATCACATACGTGAGCGCTTTGAATCGAGAGATTTAGAGTAATTAGGTTTTGAAGATTTATGCAATATCAGATTAGTAAATAAGTGAACGAGAGTTACTTGTTCTAATTTGATATTAGTTTCTTTACAGCTCGAGAGAGTGTATTGAATAACAACGAAAACCTTTCACCTTAAGAATCAATTGGTTGGTAGGAAGAGCTTGATAAATTTCTCGAGCGAATCTCCTTTGCATATCCAGAACCCATTCATTTTATTTATTCTTATTTTATTTTTGTTCTTGAGTTTTAATTTGGATTAGTTAATCTCCCCTCTTTAATCGTAGGTTAAATATAATTCTACTAGTTTTATTTGGTACTTATACATTAGTACCTGTGGATTCGACAACCCTTACTTTCATTTAACTATACTAAAACTTGACAACCATGCACTTGCGGTAGAATCGCTTCACACTAAACTTTGAAATTTTCTGTTTAAAAATAAAGCGGTCACAACTCATAACAACCCATTTCAAAACCATTCAAAACCACAACAAACCCAATCCAAACACAATAAAAACATTAAGGAGGTATCCATACCTCTTGGGGACTCCAAATCTCACACTAAATCCCACAAATGAGACTTTTGCCAAGATTTACCCTCCACTTTTATGCCAAAAACGAAAATGGGAAGGATAAGGGTTTGGAGGGATGATTTGGGGGAAACAGCAAAGTGATTGGTAAAGGTGGGGGGTAGTGGGGTTAAAGTAAATAAATTTGTACCCCAACAATTAACATGATGTATAAAACATCCCAACATGATATTTTAAAAGTATTTTACCAAAATACACCAAAATCATAATTAAATACATGTTTCACCAAAAAAATACAAACCATCACATTTAAACCATTATAACACCCAATTCACTAACATGCATAACATGTACCCTGAAATGCTCTACAGGGTCACGCCTACCATGTGACTAAGCATTTCACCAAGATAATTAACTACAACACATAATTTAATTATCACCATAATAATCACATAAATGTAATTAATGCCCAAATTGTAATTAATTATTTCGGGGATATCACAATACTCCCCTACTTATAAGATTTCGCCCCCGAAATCGCATGCACTTACCCAAAACGAAACCAAACGTAAATCACATACCAAAAAATAACTCCGGGTACTACTGCATCATATGCCGCTCCGTCTCCCACGTGGCCTCCTCGACACCCCTACGATCCCACTGAACCTTGACCATCGGTATCACTTTGTTCCGAAGTCTGCGATCAGCCCTATCCAGAATCCTGACTGGCCGTTCCTCATATGATACATCAGAATCCAACTGAACCTCAGAAGGATGCAATACATGCGACGGATCCGGCTCATACTTCCGCAGCATAGATACATGAAACACGTCGTGAATACCAGACAACGACGGTGGCAGTGCCAAACGGTAAGCCAAGGTACCGATGCGCTGTAAAATCTCATACGGTCCCACATACCCCGGAGACAATTTACCACGCATACCAAACCGAACCACACCCCTGAAAGGTGAGATCTTCAAAAAGACTCTGTCTCCCAACTGAAACTCCAACGGTCTCCGCCGTTTATTCGCATAGGCTGCCTGTCTGTCCTGGGCTGCCTTCATTTTTTGACGGATAACCTTTACCTTATCCTCCATCTCCCGAATCAGTTCGGGTCCTCCCACTACTTTACTGGTCAAGTCATCCCAGTATAATGGTGACCTACAATGCCTACAATACAAAGCCTCAAACGGTGCCATCTGAATACTCGCCTGATAGCTGTTGTTGTATGAGAACTCTACCAAGGCTAAAGAATCTTGCCATGAGGCATCAAACTCCAACACACAAGCTCGTAGCATGTCCTCGAGCGTCTGTATAGTACGCTCAGCCTGACCGTCCATCTGGGGATGATATGCCGTACTCAATCTCACCTCAGTACCCAATGCTGACTGAAGACCTCCCCAGAAATGAGATGCGAACCGCGGATCTCTGTCAGATACAATAGACACTGAAATCCTATGTAGTCTCACTATGTCCCGGACATACAGCTGAGCCATCCTCAAGTATGTGTACGTCATACTGTAGGGAATGAAATGAGCTACCTTCGTCAGCCTATCAACGATCACCCAAATGGCATCACAACCCGAAGTAGTCATCGGCAAGTGGGTCACAAAGTCCATAGATATGTGTTCCCACTTCCACTCCGGTATCTCTAAGCTCCTTACTTCACCACCGGGTCTCTGCCTCTCTGCCTTAACCTGCTGACAGATCAAACACCTCTTGACAAAAGCGATCACATCACGCTTCATCCGCTTCCACCAGAACTGATCACATAAGCCCTTATACATCTTCCTCCCTCCTGGGTGGATACTGAATCGACTACTATGAGCCTGTTCCAAAATCCCTCTACGCAACTCCGGCGTACATGGAACTACCCATCGGTTACACAGTCTCAAAGAACCATCCTCAGCCACTCTAAACTTTGATGGCTGACCCTGAAGTTCCAATGATGACCATCTCTGAACCTCATCATCTGTCCTCTGAGCTCTCCTGATATTCTCATAGATATTTGGCTCAGCCAATAAGGTCGATACCCAAACCGGCGATGCGTCCACATCGAAGTCATAGCCCAAATGGCAACAAGAAGTCATCATAGCCGACAAATGCATGACATCCTCAGCAGTACTCTTCACCTTCCGACTCAAGGCGTCTGCTGTCAAGTTTGCTTTCCCCGGATGGTACTCAATCTCACAGTCATAGTCCTTGAGTAGGTCCATCCATCTCCTCTGACGCATATTCAACTCCGCCTGAGTGAACAAGAATTTCAGGCTCTTATGATCCGTATATATGGTAAAGAACGTACCATATAGATAATGCCTCCAAATCTTCAGGGCAAAGATAATAGCCGCCAACTCCAAATCATGGACTGGGTATCTAGCCTCATGCGGCTTCAACTGCCTCGATGCATAAGCTACCACAAGCTTATTTGCATCAGTACACAACCCAAGCCCTGCAGTGATGCGTCAGTGTAAAGGACAAACCTCTTATTCTCCGAGGGAATCACCAACACAGGCGCCGTGGTCAATCGATGCTTCAACTCTTGGAAGCTCTCCTCGAAAGCCTCTGACCAAAAGAATGGTACCCCCTTTTGAGTCAACTGAGTCAGTGGCTTGGCAATCTTAGAAAATCCCTCGACGAAGCGTCGGTAATAACCTGCCAAACCAAGAAAACTCCGAATCTCGGGCACAGAAGTGGGTGCAGCCCACTCCATCACAGCCTCAATCTTCCTGGGGTCCATTGATATCCCACTGCTAGATATGACATGCCCCAGAAATACTACACTGCTCAACCAAAACTCACACTTGCTGAGCTTGGCATATAACTGGTGATCTCTGAGGATTTGGAGCACTGTCCTCAAGTGTTTCACGTGCTCTTCCTCGCTCCGGGAGTAGATGAGTATGTCGTCAATAAACACAATGACGAACAGATTCAGATAGGGTTGGAACACCCGGTTCATCAAGCTCATGAAGACAGTCGGGGCGTTCGTCACATCGAACGGCATCACTAAGAACTCGTAGTGCCCATACCGAGTCCGAAATGCTGTCTTATGCACATCCTCCTCCCTGACCCGTATCTGGTGGTACCCGGATCTCAAATCAATTTTGCTATACAGCTTCGTGCCTTTGCAACTGATCAAACAAATCATCAATCCTTGGGAGAGGATACTTGTTCTTCACCGTGTCCTTGTTCAGTTGCCGGTAATCGATGCACAAACGCATCGAACCGTCTTTCTTCTTCACAAAAAGAACCGATGTACCCCAAGGTGATACGCTAGGGCGTATATATCCTTTATCAAGGAGTTCTTGCAGCTGCTCCTTCAACTCTCTTAACTCCGCTGGTGCCATTCTGTAAGGGGCACGAGAAATAGCGGATGTCCCCGGCAACAACTCAATCCCAAACTCGACTTCCCTAGCCGGTGGAAATCCTGGAATCTCTTCCGGGAACACATCAGCAAACTCCGCTACCACTGATACATCCTCAACTTTTAACTCTTTACCCTTTCCCGACGTGTCCACGACATAGATGAGGTAGCCCAGTGTGTCCACGTTCCAATAATTGGGACATTTTGATCACCGAGATCAACGGAATCTTCACACGAGAACCGTTGCCATAGAAAGTCCACTGAACTCCGAAATGAGATCTAAACCGAACTCTCCTTTGCCGACAATCTACCACTGCCTGATATCTGTTCAGAATGTCGATGCCCACAATGCAGTCAAAGTCTGACATACCCAAAACAATCAAGTCTGCCTTTATCTCATTGCCCTCAAAATAAATGAGGCAGTCCATCAGAAACTGATCAGCAACAACTTTCTTTCCGGTGGGTGTCGAGACCAATAGAGACGTGGGTAACGGAGACGTGCACATATGATGCCTCGCCACAAAGTCCGCAGACACAAAGGAGTGCGAAGAACCTGTGTCTATCAAAATAAAGGCGGAATATGTAAATAGAAGGCACGTACCAGCTATCACCTCCTCTGGAGCTGTATCGGCCTGCTCCCTGGTCAATGCATAGACCTGTCCCTGAGATGGCCCCATCGCCTGTCCTCCCATCTGTCGAGGCACCATCGGTGGCCTCTGCTGTACTGTCCCGGTAGAAAACCTCCCTCTGCCTCCTCTGAGATCCACCTGACCATCACCATTCTGACAGAACCGAGATATGTGGCCCATCTTGCCACATTTATTACAAGCCGTACAGTCTCGCATGTGATGTGGTCCTCCACAAAAGTGACATTTCACCACTCCACTCCTACTCACTTGAGTCTGCCCTCTGTTGCTAGGCGCACTACCTCTCTGGTTATCCATTCGCCTCCCACCAAACCGAGAAGAAGAGGAAGAAGCCCCACGAGGTTTAAATGATTCTCCTCGTGGTCTCAGATTAGTAGACATTGACCTCGGTGGTGGGACTGGTGGGGGTGCAACGTCCGGGTAAGCACTGACTCCGATCTCCGCTAGTTCCGCTCTAGTGAGAGCATCATCAAAAGAAGTGGGGTTGTTGGAGATAACCCGATCAAAAAGTTCCGGTCGCAGCCCCTTTAGAAAGTGCCTCATCTTGGCATGCCCGTTTGTTGCGATGTGGGGAACATACCTCAATAAGGATGAGTAATGCATGGCATAGTCTGAGACTGTCATGCTCCCTTGCTTCAAGCTTGTAAATTCATCCTCCTTTGTTTGCCTAGCCGCAGCAGAGAAGTACCGGTTTAGAAACCGGGTTCTGAATAAAGTCCAGTCAATCACCATACCCTGAGCTCTCAGCTCCATCACCGTCGTCTTCCACCACATAGACGAGTTCTTCGCCAGTTGGAACTCTGCCAACCTCAGCCATGCTGTCCTAGCACAAGGAGCGGACACAAATATTTGTTCCAATCTCTCTAGCCACACTTCGGCCTCTTCTCCTGTCTCTGTTCCCTCAAACATGGGTGGGTGGAAGGTCAGGAACTGTGTCAGACTAAGCTCCCATGGTAATAGCAGCTGAGCAACCGGTTCCATGCCCACATCAGGTGGAGGTAAGGGATTTGTCTGACCAATGCTAGCATTCACGCTTCCAATATCGCCCACCTCTTCATTGATGTTCTCCACATTCATAGCCGCCATGCTGTAACACAAGGGTTAACAACAATTCCAAACAATATATATGTTATGCCGTTAGATAACATGAACGATTATAAGCATGTTAGTATAACAGTTTATACATCAATATGCACCACATGCATAAACATGCCCAAACGCAAACACCTATCCAACCATACTAAGGCTACCCTTCACTCGTCCCCGGGTTCTCTAACCACTGCTCTGATACAACTAATGTAAGGACCCTAGTTCCTTAATGCGGATTAAAGGCGTAAATAAAATTTTCATGCATAAATGGAGTATAAAAATCGTGTTGATGCCTTGAGCTATTAGATTACAGTGCCAAAATAAAGTCCCAAAAGGGGTTAATTACATTCCCAACCAATGAATGTTAATCCTATAGTTTTACACTACTCCTAGAGTAGATACTATACAAAAGAATGTGCCTGCTACCAAAAGCACTCCTCACTAGCTCATCACATCAACCTGCCTTATCCCGTCCGCCCAAAAATACCTACAGGAACAACCCCAAAACCATGAGCATGTATATAAATCATATTCACAAAAATATGGTTGTAATTTAAATGCATAGACCGTAAATACGATTCACTCCCTGTATTTAATACATTTAAAAGCTTCGTTGGTTGTCCCTGTATCACAATCATAATCTGTAGATTATATTACCAATAATGCATGTCATGACATGTACCGATTTCCATGTATACCGTGTTCAATTCTCGAGTCTTATTATATCAGTGGCATAATACCCCTCACGTTAACATGACAGCGGAAATACCCCTCGCTTAAACAATACCAGCGGTACTAATATCCCTCGCTATAAATATGACAGCGGCCGTGTTCTTCGCTTCATATTAGCGGCAAATATTCTCTCATCGCTACGGTATGACAGCGGCAAGTATTCACATCGCTACGCCACTGGCGGCAAGTATTCTCCATCATTGGAATATAATCCCGACTCACAATCACATGCACAAATGCATTCCATGTACACATGCAACCCAAAATGCATGACTAAACCATGTATGCAATCCATGATGCATAAACAAGACCACGTATGCACCAAAATGCATAATAAATTCCATGTGTGCAACCACAGTGCATAACCAATTTAATACGTAATAGTACGTTTTACCGTCCGATGCCCGTACGTCTCACTACGTACCTTAGTCCCAAAATGTGATGTGTCGTGGGCTTTATCTCCTAAGCTGTGTGGCCACCTGAGATGGTTCTACACATTCATACAAATCAATATTAGGAGCCAATAGTCCAATATCAAAAATTCCACAAAATATTCAAAAAACATAACATTTTGTATCTCGCGATCGATCGCCGCGAGGGGCCGATCGATCGCGAGACCTCTCTGCCCGCTACTCGAAATTTCTGGCTTTGGCGATCGATCGCCACATTTGGGGCGATCGATCACCAGCCTCGCCGATCGATCGCCCAAGAGTGGCGATCGATCGCCAGACACCCCAACTCTCCTACCTTCAAACCAACAACATCAAACACATAATAACCTTCAAAATACACCTTAGACATCCCAAGAATCCAACATCCAACCAAAATAATACCAACTCATAACAACCCATTTCAAAACCATTCAAAACCACAACAAACCCAATCCAAACACAATAAAAACATTAAGGAGGTATCCATACCTCTTGGGGACTCCAAATCTCACACTAAATCCCACAAATGAGACTTTTGCCAAGATTTCCCCTCCACTTTTATGCCAAAAACGAAAATGGGAAGGATAAGGGTTTGGAGGGATGATTTGGGGGAATAGCAAAGTGATTGGTAAAGGTGGGGGGTAGTGGGGTTAAAGTAAATAAATTTGTACCCCAACAATTAACATGATGTATAAAACATCCCAACATGATATTTTAAAAGTATTTTACCAAAATGCACCAAAACCATAATTAAATACATGTTTCACCAAAAAAATACAAACCATCACATTTAAACCATTATAACACCCAATTCACTAACATGCATAACATGTACCCTGAAATGCTCTACCGGGGCACGCCTACCATGTGACTAAGCATTTCACCAAGATAATTAACTACAACACATAATTTAATTATCACCATAATAATCACATAAATATAATTAATGCCCAAATTGTAATTAATTATTTCGGGGATATCACAGTTTGGGCATGATTTACGTTTATGGTGGTATAATTCTTGTCTTGAAAGTTGGTGCTTGAAAACCTGGAAATCGCGAAGGAAAACAGAGCTACCGATCGATCGCTGCTGAAGGAGCGATCGATCGCTCGAGACCAGAAAGGATTGGCGATCGATCGCCACAATAGCGCGATCGATTGTTCTAAAGTTATGAAGCGAAGGACATTAAAATACACTGATGATGAACTGACTAAGGATTGATTTCAAGATTTAAGAAGTGAAGTTATGTCATGACATTTGTTTAAAATCGTAATATCAGCTATTGATTTAATTATGAGTTATGGTACAGGGACAACCAAAATGGGCGTTTTAAATGCATTGTAATTCAGGAAGTATTTTATATCTATGGTTTATGCATTTACGCTTTACATTCATATTATGTTGAATATGAATTACCATGTGCTCATGTGTTGGGAGTTGTCTTTGTAGGTGCTTTTGACATGGAGAACCAAGGTCGGGGTTGATACACTGTGCTGTAAGGAGTGCTACAGGATTAGCAGAACAGAAATTACTTTTGTATAGCTTCTACATAGTGTAGACTAAAGCTTTAGTTTAGTACACTTTTGTTAGGAATGTATCTATTCCTTTTGAACTTCTTTGGTACTGTAACTCTTAAGCTCAGGATTATCAACACGACCTAATACTCGAATGATTAGTTCTCTTAATTGCACCTTAGAATCTTGTTTAGATAACGGGGTCTCACAGCCTCAACCCGTCCTTAGCCCCTTTCTCATGCCAAAATGTACCTACAAGGAGAACCCCCAAAACATGAGCATATAATAATCCATATTCAACACAATATGAATATAAGGCGTAAATACATAAACCGTAATAAAACACTTCATGTTTTTCCCATGCATTTTAAACGCTCCCTTTTTTGGTTGTCCATATACCATAACTCATGAGTATAATCAATAGATTATTTAATGGTTCTACAAATGTCATGACATAACACCATTTCATTATCACCAATCATCAATCCCTAGTCTGTTATAATAGTGTATTTTAATGCACCTCGCTTGTAATGACAGCGGCACTAATACCCCTCGCTTCGACATATTAGCGGCATCGAATAACCTCGCTCAAATGCGACATGCGGCAATACCCTCGCTTCAACATTTGGCGGCAAATATTCTTTCCTTGCTACAATATGACTGCGGCAAGTATTCTATCATCGCTTCAAGTGACAGCGGTAAAGCATTAAAATCATCACTCTATATAACCATGACTCATGGGATATGCACCAAACAATCATCATATACATATGCAATCATAATGCATAATTCAACATGTATTTGCATCCATAATGCACAATTCCATATATACTTGCATCCACAATGCATATTCAAATGAGTATATAAGATACATGTACCGTTGGCTGCCCGTACGTCTCTCTACGTACCTTTCCAAAAGTAGGAATTGTAGGACTTCACTTCCTTGGCTGTGTTGCCACGTGGGATGGTTCTACACATTCACACAAACCAATATTAGAACCAATAATAGTCCAATACCAAAAAACCCTACAAAAATAACCAAAATATACAATTTTGGCATATCGCGATCGATCGGTATAATGCCTCGATCGATCGCGAGGTCCAGCAGCCGCAATGCCCAAAAAACTCTCATCCGCGATCGATCGCTGAGTTTGTGCCGATCGATCGTGCGAGCTTACTGGAGCCTCCCTGTGGCTCGCGATCGGTCGGGAAAAATGTCCGGATCGATCGCCGAAGACTGTACGCGACTTTTTGGCCATTTTCCCACTTCATCTTCTCCAAACCAACCCAACTCAAACACCATTACATCAATAATACAAAAACACTAAAAACCTTCAATATACACCTTAATACAACCATAAATCCAACACCCAACCAAAAACAACACATACCCAAAAAATGAACCATTTTGAAAACCCAAGATCCAAACCCATCAACACAAAATACCATTTCAAATCCAAACCAAACACCATAAAAACATCAAGGAGGGATTCATACCTCTTATGGACTCTAAATCTCCCCAAGAATCTCACAAACCAAGCTTTTGCAAAGATTTTCCCTCCTCTTTTAAGCCAAAATCGAAAATGGTGTGGGGATAGGGTTTGGAAGAGTGATTTGGGGATTATACAAAGTGATGGGAAAGGTGGGGGTAGTGGGGTATAAGGGTTATAATTAAAACATGTACCCCAATAATTAGCATGATGTATAAAATATCCCAACATGATATTTTAAAAGCATTTCCCAAAAATACACCCAAAACCTCAATTAAATACATGCTTTCCAAACAATTATCAACCATTACAATTTAAACATGCTAGTACCCAAATTCCCAACATGCATTACATGCACCCTGAAATGCATTACCAGGTCACGTTCACCATGTGACCAAGCATTTCGCCATTTTAATTAATTCCAACACTAAATTAATTAACACCATAATAATCACATAATCATAATTAATGCCCAAGTTGCAATTAATTGTTTCGGGGATATCACAATACTCCCCTACTTATAAGATTTCGACCTCGAAATCGCATGCACTTACCCAAAACAAAACTAAACATAAATCATATACCAGAAAATAGTTCCGGGTAGTGTTGCACCATATGCCGCTCCGTCTCCCACATGGCCTCCTCGACACCCCTGCGATCCCACTGGACTTTAATCATAGGTATCACTTTGTTCCGAAGTCTGCGGTCTGCCCGATCCAGAATTCTAACAGACCGTTCCACATAAGATACATTGGATTCTAACTGAACTTCGGAAGGCTGCAACACATGTGATGGATACGGCTCATACTTCCGTAACATAGACACATGGAACACATCATGTATACCAGACAAAGAAGGCGGCAAGGCCAGTTGGTAAGCTAAGGTGCCAATGCGCTGCAAGATCTCGTACGACCCAACATACATCGGAGACAGTTTCCAGCGCATTCCAAATCGCACAACACCTCTGAAAGGTGAGATCTTCAAAAAGACCTTATCCCCCAACTGAAATTCTAACGGTCGCCGCTGTTTATTAGCATAAGCTGCCTGTATGTCCTGGGCTGCTTTCATTTTCTGCCTTATCACTTTACCTTCTCTTCCATTTCCCGAACTAATTCTGGTCCTCCGACCGATTTGTGGTCCAAGTCATCCCAACATAAGGGTGATCTACATCGTCTGCCATAAAGGGCCTCAAAAGGAGCCATCTGAATGCTTGCATGGTAGCTATTGTTATAAGAGAACTCTACCAAGGCCACTGAATCCTGCCATAAAGTATCAAACTCCAATACACATGCCCTCAACATGTCCTCGAGTGTTTGGATAGTACACTCGGTCTGCCATCCGTTTGAGGATCATATGCAGTGCTCAACCTTACCTCAGTTCCCAAGGCTGATTGAAGGCCCTCCCAAAAATGAGATGTGAACCGCGGATCTCGATCCGACACTATAGAAATAGGGATCCCGTGCAATCTTACCACATCTCGAACATATAATTGAGCCATTATCAGATAGGTGCAGGTCATACTATAGGGAATGAAGTGAGCCACTTTGGTCAGTCTGTCTATAATCACCCAAATGGCATCAAAACCCGAAGTAGTCCTTGGCAAGTGGGTCACAAAGTCCATGGATATGTTTTCCCACTTCCATTTTGGTATCTCTAAACTCTTCAACTCACCACCAGGTCTCTGCCTCTCTGTCTTAACCTGCTGGCAGATCAAGCACCTCTTAAATTAAAGCGATGACATCACGCTTCATTCTTTTTCACCAAAACTGATCACATAGATCCTTATACATTTTCTTCCCGCCTGGGTGGATACTAAGCCTGCTACTATGAGCTCGCTCCAAGATCCCTCTACGCAACTCCGGCGTACTCGGAACCACCCAACGCCTACCCAATCTCAAAGATCCGTCCTCAGCCACTCTGAACTTCGATGGCTGTCCAAGATGTACTAGGGATGACCATCTCTGAATCTCATCATCTGTCTTCTGAGCTCTCCTGATATTCTCATAAATATATGGCTCAGCTAATAAGGTCGATACACGTACCGGCGATGTATCCACATCAAAATCATAGCCCAGATGGCAATAAGAAGTCATCATAGCCAATAAACACATGGCGTCCTCAGCAGTACTCTTCACCATCCAACTCAAGGCGTCTGCTGTCAAGTTTGCTTTCCCAGGATGGTACTCTATCTCACAGTCATATTCCTTGAGTAAATCCATCCATCTCCTCTACCGCATATTCAACTCCGCCTGAGTAAACAAGAACTTCAGGCTCTTGTGATCCGTATAAGTGGTAAACAACGTACCATATAAGTAATGCCTCCAAATCTTCAGGGCAAAGATAATAGCCGTCAACACCAAGTCATGGACTGGATACCTAGCCTCGGGCGGCTTCAACTGCCTCGATGCATAAGCTACCACATGCTTATCTTGCATCAATAAACATCCAAGGCCCTGAAGCGATGCATCGGTATAAAGAACAAACCTAGTGTTCTCCGTAGGAATCACAAACACAGGCGCCGTCGTCAACCGGTGTTTCAACTCGTGGAAGCTCTCCTCACAAGCCTCAGACCAAAAGAATGGTACTCCCTTTTGGGTTAACTGCGTCAAAGGCTTGTCAATCTTTGAAAATCCCTCGACGAAGCGTCGATAATAACCGGCCAAACCAAGAAAACTCCATATTTCGGGCACAGAAGTGGGTGCAGCCCACTCCATCACAACCTCAATCTTCCTGGGATCCACCGATATCCCACTGCTAGATATAACATGCCCGAGAAACACCACGCTGCTCAACCAAAACTCATACTTGCTGAGCTTGGCAAATAACTGATTATCTCTGAGAATCTGGAGCACCGTCCGTAAGTGCTGTAAGTAATCCATCATGCATCGTACGCAGCGGAATATAAAAATTTATGGATTACAAGACACCGGATCTATACAAAGGGGTTCATATCGAATAAAGGAACAAAATTCTCACCCCTGTAGCGTGTTTGAGCCGATTCCACGAAGCAGCACCACGTCCAACGCCTTCTTCGAGTCACAAGCAAAACTTATCAAGTTTTGCCTCAACGGGATCCACACGATCAAATCGGGAGAAGGGATAGTCTAAGAACAAGTTGCTAGACTAATTCTTAAACCGGAACAAGAAGCGCACTCGATTCACAATCGAATAATCGTCGGAAATCACTCAAAGTTCCCGTCGGCTATGATGAAGCCGAGAGCACCTTGGAGATTGTAAGAGGCGGCCGAGAGCTTCAAGTTTAGGTTGGAATGAATATTAAATCAATTGTCTAACAATTAATTATACCAAGTTATTAAAAGGGCTTAATTAAGTTCAAGACTTTCTTAAAGTCTTATGGGCCCAAACCCATGATTTAATTAAGTTCTTTATAATCATTCAATTAAGACTCCACTTAATTAATTCATCCAATGAATTTAATTTCCCTTCTCGATTTAATCTTTTGTGCGACCCGATAGGATCTTGTAATGTTGGCAGTGACATAAAATCTCATTTTATGTCGCAAGCAATGAGCGGTATCTAGCAACACATCAATGCAACCCAAATTACAAGAATGTCAATGACTCGACATAAGCTAGGAACCGTGATAATATTAACCATGTAACTTAATCCCTTTGTCCTTTGTGTTTAGATTGAACACGAGTCATGGAATAGTCATACTCGTATATTCAATCTTTATTTCTTGATCCCTAAGTAGAACTAGAATAAACGAATAAGCTCGATATCACATATCGACTCATTCGAGCATGGCCATGCATTTTAGTTCTCACTTGATCAAGGGCCAAACACTTCTCCTGTTATATAGGAGGGACAAATCCTATCTCGATCAGTCAACATCCCTCTACATAATTCGTAGTGTATCCAATAGTCACCTTTATAGTTTACCCTGTTACGGGTAACGTTTGACAATATCAAGATACATAACTCCTTATGATGGGATCTCTGATGATCACAAGTCGTAAGGATTACATACATTATTATCACTATGAGAATTGCATATGACAATCATATAACTATCCATGTTGCATTCTCATGGTGGGTCTGTCCAATACATCGTTCTCTAACATGTACCCATGTGTTGATTTGATATCTCATATCAATGAACAATTCATCAATCAATACATACTAGCCTCTATGTATTATCATTATCCTGATTCATGATAATACTTGACTAGGGATAATGTTTAAGAATAATACAATATTATTCTAAGGACATTAACATATATATTAATTCACATTGCACAGTTAAATGAATAATATATAATAATGAATTGCCATTCATAAACTCATAAACATTGTATGTCAAAACAATCATCCAATGACATGTCTTAGGGCATATCCCAACAAATCTCCCACTTGCACTAAGACCACTCAGACATATACCTAATGCCTAGAGATCTAGTATGACGATCATGCTTCTGCTGTGACAGTGGCTTCGTCAATGGGTCAGATACATTATCATCTGTTGGTACTTTGCATATTTTAACATCTCCCCTTTCAACGATTTCTCGAATGAAATGAAAGCGCCGAAGTATGTGCTTGGATCTTTGGTGAGATCTAGGTTCCTTAGCCAATGCGATCGCTCCATTATTGTCACAATAGAGTTCTATCGGATCTTTAATGCTAGGCACCACTCCAAGTTCAGAAATGAACTTCCTGATCCAAACAGCTTCCTTTGCTGCATCCGAGGCAGCAATATACTCAGCTTCCGTTGTAGAATCGGCTACTGTCTCTTACTTTGAACTCTTCCAGCTCACAGCACCTCCATTTAGGCAATACACATATCCAGATTGCAATCGAAAATCATCTTTGTCGGTTTGGAAGCTTGCATCAGTGTAACCCATTACATTGAGCTCTTCCTCACCTCCATAAATCAAGATTGTATCCGTAGTTCTTCTCAAGTACTTCAGGATATTCTTGACAGCAATCCAGTGACCTTCACCTGGATCAACTTGATATCTGCTCGTCATGCTCAAAGCATACGGTACATCGGGACGAGTACATATCATGGCATACATGATAGATCCAATAGCTGACGCATATGGAATCTTACTCATGCGTTGTCTCTCATCTGGTGTTGAAGGACACTGTTCCTTCGAGAGATATATACCATGTGTCATAGGCACGAATCCTTTCTTTGATTCTTGCATGCTAAACCTTTTAAGCACTTTGTCTATGTATGTACTTTTACTTAGGCCGAGAAGCCTTCTCGATCTATCTCTATAGATCTTGATTCCTAATACATAGGTGGCTTCTCCCAAGTCTTTCATCGAAAAGCAGTTCCCTAGCCAAATCTTTATAGATTGTAAGGCAGGGATATCATTCCCAATGAGAAGTATGTCATCTACATACAACACTAGGAAAATGATTATGCTCCCACTGACCTTCTTGTAGACACAAGGTTCATCTACGTTTTTGATAAAACCAAACTCTTTGATTGCATCATCAAAACGAAGATTCCAACTCCGAGAAGCTTGCTTCAATCCATAAATGGATCGTTGTAGCTTGCATATCTTTCCAGCATCCTTTGGATCGACAAAACCCTCGGGCTGTGTCATGTACACATCCTCGAGCAGATTTACATTAAGGAAAGCTGTTTTGACATCCATCTGCCAGATTTCATAATCATGAAATGCAGCTATTGCAAGTAAGATCCTTACGGATTTAACCATGGCCACTGGTGAAAAGGTTTCATCATAGTCAATACCATGAATTTGTTTGAATCCTTTTGCAACCAGCCGACCTTTATAGGTTTGTAGCCATCCATATCGGTCTTTTTCTTGAACATCCATTTGCACCCTATGGGTCGTACACCTTCAGGTGGATCAACCAAAGTCCATACTTGGTTTGCATACATGGATTCCATCTCAGATTTCATGGCCTCTTGCCATTTCTCAGAATCAGTGCCCATTATAGCTTGTTGATAAGATGACGTCTCATCCTCATCAATAAGTAGTAAGTCACCTTGTTGAGTCACAAGAAATCCATATCTCTGTGGCTCCCGGTGTTCTCTTACAGACCTACGCTGTTCTTGTGTCTCTTGAGCAGGTACTTCTTCCACAACAGCTTGCGGTGCCTGCTCTGTTTCCATCTCAATCTCAGGTTCAGTGTTTTCTTGTGGTTGAACTTCACTAAGTTCTATTTTTCTCCCACTGGTTTTTCTAGAAATAAATTCTCTTTCAAGAAATACACCAGTCCGAGCAACAACTACTTTGTTCTCGGTGGGATAATAGAAATAGTATCCTTTCGTTTCCTTAGGATACCCCACAAATAAACACTTATCAGGTTTGGGTCCAAGTTTGTTAGTGGCGTGACGTCTAACGAAAGCCTCACAACCCCAAATCTTCATAAAAGACATACTAGGACGCTTCCCAGTCCATATCTCATATGGTGTCTTTTCCACTGATTTAGATGGAACACGGTTCAGTAAGAAAATCGTTGTTTCTAGAGCGTGTCCCCAAAACGATATCGGAAGATCTGCATGACTCATCATTGATCTAACCATGTCCAACAAGGTTCGATTTCTCCTCTCGGATACACCATTCCATTGTGGAGTATACGGAGGAGTGAGTTGTGGGACTATCCCACACTCCTTTAGATAGTCATGAAACTCTTGGCTTAAATATTCACCTCCTCGATCTGATCGAAGGATTTTGATACTTTTGCCAAGTTGGTTTTGTACTTCATTCTTGAAATCTTTGAACTTTTCAAAGGTTTCATGCTTATGCTTCATTAGGTACACATACCCATATCTACTGAGGTCATCAGTAAATGTAACGTACTGAAAACCACCTCTAGCTTGTGTACTTATTGGTCCACATACATCACTATGTATTAGTCCCAATAACACATTTGCCCTTTCAACATGTCCCTTGAAAGGGGCTTTAGTTATCTTTCCCATTAAACAAGATTCGCATGTTTCATATGATTCAAAATCAAATGAATCTAATACTCCATCCTTATGAAGTTTAGATATGCGGTTCTCGTTTATGTGGCCCAAGCGACAATGCCAGAGATAAGTCGGATTACAATCATTATTTTTAATCCTTTTAGTATTTATGTTATAGACAGGCATATCAAGATTTAATAAATAAAGACCATTCACCATTTGTGCACTAGCATAAAACATATCATTTAAATAAATGGAACAACAGTTGTCCTTTATAATAAATGAGAATCCATACTTGTCCAAACAAGAAATAGAAATAATATTTTTGGTAATTGAACGCACAAAATAACAATCTTTTAAAATCAATGATAAACCAGAAGGCAAAGATAAATAATAATCTCCTATAGCTAATGCAGCAACTCTTGCTCCATTTCCAACTCGGAGATCAACTTCGCCTTTCGTCAACAATCTACTCTTTTTGAGGTCCTGCACATTTACACAAATGTGATATCCACATCCAGTATCTAATACCCAAGATGAAGAAGTAGATAAATTGACTTTTATAACAAAAATACCTGAAGTGGAAGTCACACTTCCTTTCTTGAGATCCTCCAGATATACTTTGCAGTTCCTTTTCCAATGACCGGTCTCACCGCAATGGAAATAGTTCCCTTCCTTTGCTATCCCTCCCTTTGGCTTTAGTGCATAAGACTTTGGCTTAGATTTAACAAAGACCTTTTTTGCTTTCTTATTGCCTTTAGCTTTGGCCTTTCCTTTGCCCTTATTCACAATAAGAACATTTGTGGCCTTAGTCTTCTTTGTATTCGCTTCATATGTTCTCAACATACCAAGTAATTGTGGTAGAGTCTTTTCCATGTCAGTCATATTGTAATTTACTACAAATTGACTAAAGCTCTCAGGCAACGATTGCAAGATCACATCGGTGGCCAACTCTTGGTCCAATGGAAAACCCAGCTTCTCAAGATTCTCAATGTACCCAATCATCTTGAGTACATGAGTTCCAACTAGGCTTCGCTCTACCATCCTGCACTCGAACAACGCTTTAGAGACGTCATACATCTCTTGTCTAGCTTGCTGTTGGTACATTTGCTTTAAGTGTTCGATCATATCGAACGCCTCCATTTCCTCATGTTGCTTCTGAAGCTCAGAGTTCATGGTTGCAAGCATAAGGCAGCCAACATCAAGTGCGTCATTCTGATGCTTCTAGTAAGCATCTTTATCGGCTCTAGTAGCCGTCAGGGGAGGTTCCTCAACAGGTAAGGGTTCCTCTAGGACATTTTGTTTCTTTTCTTGCTTGAGGACTATCCTCATATTCCTATATCAGTCTAGGAAGTTTGTCCCATTTAATTTGTCCTTCTCAAGGACCGATCTCAGTGATAATGTGCTTGTTGTATTGTTAGTTGCCATGGATATCTACAATATAAATATGCAAAATAAGTTTATGATTTAATCATTTAACATGGTCTTATATTAAATGATACTCCCACTATTTTGTTTAAAAATATCAACCCTCGAAACCTTTAGTGGGCCAAGATCCATATTTCGCCTAATCTTGAGTTAGCTTTGGCTAATCGCCCAAGACTCGGTTATTTAGGTAGACAACACTTTGTCAATTACATCACATGTAATTCTTGGATAGTTGGACGAATAGCACATTGTTCAAGTCATCAAATGAATTATTATCCAACCCATGCCTCTAGGTTCCCAATCCTATTGAGTTAACCTAGTTAAGTTGTACCCAATTTAAAGTATAACGGATATCACTTTTATCCTTTCGCGCCTTACTAAGATTGCCACGGTGCTTTGCTTTGGCAAACCCACATATGTACAATCGAAGTTTTGACGAGTACTTTTAATTTTGGAAGGCATCTAAAACTTAATATTTTAGAGGGATTTATTGATCTCATGATTAGTTTGATAATTTAAAATATGTCCACTACATATAGGTGTATACATATCTACATATATGTGTAATACAATTATCAATCTAAAACATAAGATAAATCATGCATCAACATACATAATTAAACGTGACATGGTTATAGCCCCTACTAGCGATTTTCTCAAGCCAATGAGAAAATCCTAAGAGTCAACCTAAGGTAACTTCACAAGCACCTTCCTTTGGCTCCAATTTGTGAATGGCCTCCTCATCCCGGCACGATGCTCCATCTTCATTGATCACCATCAACAAATAAACTACACTATTTACAAGATATAGAATTCCTCGATTCACATTCGAGGGGAACATAGGGGAGGGATAACATTTAGAATAAAATAGAGAAGGCACGACACGCAGGTCGTATTATAAATTACAAACATTCACAAATCCTATCTAATAGGTCAAAGGGCCATAACCATGCACCATGCTCAAACAACACATAAAACATGCTTTAACATTTAATTAATTAAATTCTAAACAATTTAAAATTTAATTCTAATTAAAACTGTAAAATAATTTTTGAAAAATTATCGTACGCTCGGGACATCACATGCCACGAACTTAAGCGACTAAGCCACGAACCACCATGGTTCGAACCAACCAAACACTACGGCTGGACCAATTATGGGCCTAGGGTTCGAAACCCTAGCCCATGGCCGAACCATTGAGCGAGCGGCGGCGGCGCTAGGGTCTAACCCTAGCCGCCTTGCTCCTTGTTTGTGTTTCCTTCGAGCCAACTTGATCGAAACATTGGAATTTGTTAGCCACGAGTCACGGTCAGGCCATGCACGGTGGTGGCTCAACCATCTCGAGCCAAAGGTTCGAAAACCCTAGCTCTCACGTGGTGAAGCCACTTATCCATGCATGTGTGAACCATTATCGAGCCAAAGAGTTCAAAACTCATCCACGTCTCGAAACCTCCATGCACGAACATGAGCCACAACGACTAGGCCATCTCGAGCCAAGGGTTCGAAAACCCTAGCCCTCACGTGGCTAAGCCGTTGGTCAAGTGCACTAGGTGGTGGCCGAAACATTATGTAATTAATTCGATTATTCGCTTCGTGTATCGTATACATCAAACATCAATTATATCAAATATAATTTCATGATAATTTCACAAACTTAATATTAACATATCATATATGTTCATACAGTTTTAAATAGCATGCAATATTAGTTCTAATATGATTAAAACAATTTAATCACATAAATCCGATATGAGCCTTGTACACGGCTCTGATACCACTGTAAGTAATCCATCATGCATCGTACGCAGCGGAATATAAAAATTTATGGATTACAAGACACCGGATCTATACAAAGGGGTTCATATCGAATAAAGGAACAAAATTCTCACCCTTGTAGCGTGTTTGAGCCGATTCCACGTAGCAGCACCACGTCCAACGCCTTCTTCGAGTCACAAGCAAAACTTATCAAGTTTTGCCTCAATCCACACGATCAAATCGGGAGAAGGGATAGTCTAAGAACAAGTTTCTAGACTCGTTCTTAAACCGGAACAAGAAGCACACTCGATTCACAATCGAATAATCGCCGGAAATCACTCAAAGTTCCCGTCGGCTATGATGAAGCCGAGAGCACCTTGGAGATCGTAAGAGGCGGCCGAGAGCTTCAAGTTTAGGTTGGAATGAATATTAAATCAATTGTCTAACAATTAATTATACCAAGTTATTAAAAGGGCTTAATTAAGTTCAAGACTTTCTTAAAGTCTTATGGGCCCAAACCCATGATTTAATTAAGTTCTTTTAATCATTCAATTAAGACTCCTCTTAATTAATTAATTCATCCAATGAATTTAATTTCCCTTCTTGATTTAATCTTTTGTGCGACCCGATAGGATCTTGTAATGTTGGCAGTGACATAAAATCTCATTTATGTCGCAATCAATGAGCGGTATCTAGCAACACATCAATGCTACCCAAATTACAAGAATGTCAATGACTCGACATAACCTAGGAACCGTGATAATATTAACCATGTAACTTAATCCCTTTGTCCTTTGTGTTTAGATTGAACACGAGTCATGGAATAGTGTGATGACCAGAGATTATGGATGTTAATCCCGGAGTGTTAATAACCCCTAAAGTTGTTTTACGTGGCGACTTGGAGTTTAATCGCGGTGTTGGGCCTTCTGGGCTCGTTTATTTGGGTAGTTGGGATCGTTGGATCCCGAGATTGAGATTGTGTTCTCATTCCGGTGTAAAACCTAAGAGTTGGGTTGTTGAAGTGTCTCGGAATCTCGGGTGCTTTGTGTGGGCACCGGTAGGAGGTTTTGGAGTTAGAGAGAGAGTTTTTGGAAACAGATGATTTTTAATGAATCATGATGTATTTGTGGGGCTATTAGTATTTCGGGGTATTTTTGCTATAAATACCAGTTGAACCCGAGATTTTAATTATCGGAATCATTTTTCCTCACCTTGCTTCTCTCTCCCCGCACCCGCGCGATTTCCCGATCCCCTTTGACCCACGCAGCTTCAGGCCGTGTGCCCGCCGCCGTTCGGCCCGTCCGACCCACCGGTGGCTTCGTCTCGTCCAGGCGCACCTTACCATACCATCAATTTGAAGTTTCGTCGAGAATCGCGTTCGGATTTGCCAGAAAAGCGCTAGGGTTCGAACTGGATTCTGTCCGATTTTGGGGCTCGATTTTTGGTACGTTTTTGGGGCTTTTCTTCCGGTGTTTTTGGGGCGTTTTTGTGCTGTTGTTGGGTCAAAAATTTCAGACTTTTATGGTTCAAAAATTTGTTGCTTAATGGTTCGAATTTCATCACTGCTTGCGTGATGTTAGGGCTCGATTTTAGGGGTTTATTTTCGAATTTTGGGGGGTTTTTGGCAAGGGGTGATGATTCTTGTTAGTAATCGATTAATTCATGTTTTAGATGATTTGTGGTGCTTAATTGGATTCGAATTGTGGAGTGAGGGTTCGAAATTGATGGGTGTTCTTGAACAATTTTCGATATGTCTCATTCGTTTTCCCTCCCTGCATATGCCCTGCCCGGGTCTTTTAAATGGTTAATTGTCGTGTGTTGACAATATTTTGAGGGTTATGGGTGTACTTGAGCATGGGTTGCATGTTCGTAAATAATTGTGAATTATTTATCGTGTTAGCACATCGTTCCTCGGGGCATGGAACTCGAGCAAGGTTTGGCTCGGACTTCGGAAATTTAAGGTACGTGCGACGTACGAGCATTACTTTATATGAGAGCATTTGTGAAATGCATAATGTATTTTGATTGCATTGATGGTTGTGCGTATGGTTATATATATGTGTTGATATAGTTATGGAACGACCCAACCTTGACATCGCCGCCACAAGCGTGCGTGATACTAGAGTATTATGACCTTATAAGAGATATGGGGTACTGGGTTTATATGACTATTGTAGGGCATTTGAGATGCCTGAGAATGATCGTGGAATCATGTATTCATTATAAGACATGTGAGATGTCTAAGTATAATGAGAATTTGTAAAATAAATGCTAGGCATTTGAGCTATCTGTGATTGGTAGCAAAGTTGAAAATCAGTATTAGATATCGAGATATCTATATTTGTATGTATAATGAATTTGGAATGATTAATTATTGATACTTTAGAATCAGGCATGCTATGAGTTAAATCAATGTGGTGATTTACTGATTTTGAGATTTGATGAGTTTGATGATTGTGAGAACAGGGACAGTACACGGAATCCCGGATGAGGACGTTGCCATCCAGGGAGTATCATTTAAAATTCATTAGTATTTACTTTTGTTGTAAATTATGAATTTCATTATTGTGATTATGGGATTTTGTGTATTGGTATGCTCACCCCGTTGGGGGCTGTCTCTGTTGGGGCAGGTGAACAGGTACATCGATGGCTGTGGAGCTGAGCTCGAGCTGTTGATTGGATGTACTCCCAGGATCGTGGTACCAGGGCTTGATGGAGCACGGTATCGTATAGAGTACTTATATACACCCGAAGGTTATATACATATTTATGATGCTCGCATGTGAGCACGGTTATGCTTGTATATGGGTTGTATATAAAGGCATGAGCCTTTCTCTCTTTCATTCTATGTTGCATGCAATTAAGAGTAGAATTGCTAATGATATGAGAGTCATGGGTGTATTATGTGGGTGTTGAAACCCATTTATGTTGTCTTATGTGTGGTGTCTTCCCTGGCTGGGAATTTACTTAGCGTTGCTGTATTCTGTTGAGTATGTGTTTTCCCTGGCCGGGAACTATATATTGTGATGTGCTTTTATTTCGGGATGGCTCTATTTATGGGGAGACTCTGCCCAAATTTTTATAAAAGTCCACCATGTAAAAAGTGGTGTAATGGGGATGGAAATGGGCGAACTCTATGAGTCTATTTGTTGTTAGGATGATGATCTTATAACATGGCAAATTAAAGAAAATTTTGTGATTGCCATTCAATGGTAAATCATCATCTGAGTTTCCCGATTGACCTTTATTGGAAGCATGTGCCACACATAGTGGTTATACACTAATCAAGAGTTAAGGGCTATGGGGTCCTTACAAATAGTCATACTCGTATATTCAATCTTTATTTCTTGATCCCCAAGTAGAACTAGAATAAACGAAAAAGCTTGATATCACATATCGACTCATTCGAGCATGGCCATGCATTTTAGTTCTAACTTCATCAAGGGCCAAACACTTCTCCTGTTATATAGGAGGGACAAATCCTATCTCGATCAGTCAAAATCCCTCTACATAATTCATAGTGTATCCAATAGTCGCCTTTATAGTTTACCCTGTTACGGGTAACGTTTGACAATATCAAGATACATAACTCCTTATGTTGGGATCTCTGATGATCACAAGTCGTAAGGATTATACATTATTATAACTATGAGAATTGCATATGACAATCATATAACTATCCATGTTGCATTCTCATGGTGGGTCTGTCCAGTACATCGTTCTCTAACATGTACCCATGTGTTGATTTGATATCTCATATCAATGAACAATCATCAATCAATACATACTAGTCTCTATGTATTATCATTATCCTGATTCATGATAATACTTGATTAGGGACAATGTTTAAGAATAATACAATATTATTCTAAGGACATTAACATATATATTAATTCACATTGGACAGTTAAACGAATAATATATAATAATGAATTGCCATTCATAAAATCATAAACATTGTATGTCAAAACAATCATCAAATGACATGTCTTAGGGCATATCGCAACAAGTGCCTCACGTGCTCCTCCTCACTCCGAGAGTAGATGAGTATGTCGTCAATAAACACTATGACGAACTGGTCAAGATATGGTTGAAACACTCTGTTCATCAAGCTCATAAAGACAGCTGGGGCGTTCGTCACGCCGAACAGCATAACTAGGAACTCGTAGTGCCCATACCGAGTCCGAAATGCTATCTTCTGCACATCCTCCTCCCTGACCCGTATCTGATGGTAACCTGATCTCAAGTTAATATTGATGTATAACTTAGTGCCCTGCAACTGATCAAATATATCGTCAATTCTTGGGAGAGGATACTTGTTCTTCACCGTGGCCTTTTTCAGTTGCCGGTAATCGATGCACAACCGCATCGAACCATCCTTCTTTTTCACAAAGAGAACCGGTGCACCCCATGGCGATACGCTAGGGCGTATATATCCTTTGTCAAGGAGTTCCTGCAACTGCTCCTTCAATTCCCTTAACTCCGCCGGTGCCATCCTTTAAGGGGCACGAGAGATAGCGGATGTCCCCAGTAATAACTCAATCCCAAACTCGACTTCTCTAGCCGGTGGGAATCCCGGGATCTCCTCCTGGAACACATCAGCAAACTCTGCTACCACGGGTACATCCTCCACCCTCAATTCTTTATTCTTTCCCGTCGTGTCCACTGCATAGATAAGATAGCCCGTGTGACCACGTTCCAACAACTGGGACACTTTGATCGCTAATATCAACGGAATCTTTGCACGAGAACCGTTCTCATAGAAAATCCACCGTATTCCCATATCAGATCTGAACCAAACCGTTCTCTGCCGACAGTCCACGACTGCCTGATATCTGTTCAGAATGTCGATGTCCACGATCCAATCAAAGTCTGACATGCCCAATACAATCAAATCTGCCTTCAACTCATTGCCCTCAAAATAAATGAGGCAGTCCACAAGAAACTGACCAGCAACAACATTTCTTCTGGTGGATGTCGAGACCATAAGAGGCGTGGGTAACGAAGACGTGCACATATGGTGTCTCTCCACAAAGCCAACAGATACAAAAGAGTGGGAGGCACCTGTATCTATCAAAATAAAAGCAGGGTGCGTAAATAAATGGCATGTACCAGTGATCACCTCCTCCGGGGCTGCCTGGGCCTGCTCTCGAGTCAGTGCATACACTTTCCCCTGGGACGGTCCCACTGTCTGACCTCCCGATGGTCGAGGCATAATCTGCGGCCTCTGATGCACTATCCTATCATCAAATCTCGGCCTATTTGCCTGGAAGTCTGACTGTCCTCCCCGACTGGGGCAATACCGAGAAATATGGCCCATCTTGCCACAACTATAACAAGATGGGCAGTTGCTCGATGAGTGTGGCCCTCCACAATTGTCACATCTTGTTTTTCCCGCTCTATTCACTGGCATGGGTCCCCGGTTGGCAAATACATTGCTCTTCCTACTCTCCTGTTTTCGGTTAAAAGATTTCTTCCCACTGAACCGAGAGGATGAAGAAGCTCCACGAGGCGTAAATGACTCCCCTCGTGGCCTCAAGCTATCGGTAACTTGCCTCTGCGGTGGCACATGTGGGGGTACAGCATTAGGATAGGCCCCAACTTCAATCTCTGCCAGTTCTGCTCTAGTAAGAGCATCATCGAAAGAAGTGGGGTTGTTGGTGAAAACCCGGTCAAACAGTTCTGGCCGCAATCCCTTCAAGAAATGCCTCATCTTTGCATGTCCGTTTGTGGCAATACGAGGGAATACCTCAACAGTGAAGAATAGTGCATGGCATAGTCTGATAAAGTCATGCCTCCTTGCTTAAAGTTTGTGAACTCATCCTCCTTCATCTGTCTCGCAGCAGCTGAAAAATACCGGTTCAGAAATCGGGTCCTGAAAGAGAGTCCAATCAATCAACATACCCTGAGCCCTCAATTCCATCACCGTCGTCATCCACCACATGGAAGACTTCTTTGCTAGTTGGAACTCCGCCAACCTCAGCCATGATGTCCTAGAACAAGGAGCGGACACAACTATCTGCTCTAGTCTCTCAAGCCACTCCTCAGCTTCTTCCCCTGTCTCTGTCCCCTCAAATCGGGGCGGGTGGAAAGTCAGGAATTGAGTCAGACTAAGCTCCCCAGGCAGTAACAACTGAGCTACCGGTTCCACACCCACAGCCGGTGGAGGTAAAGGATTTGTCTGACCGATACTTGCATTCACGCTTCCTACATCACCGACCTCTTCATTGAGGTTCCCCAAGTTCATAGCCGCCATGCTGTTAACAACAATTCCAAAACAATACATATGCTATACCATTAGATAACATGAATGATAAGAAGCATGTTAGTATAACAATTTTTATACACCAATATGTGTGATATCCCCGAAATAATTATATGCAAATTGGGCATTAATTATGTTTATGTGATTATTTATGGTGTTAATTAATTTAGTGTTGGAATTAATTAATCTTGGTGAAATGCTTAGTCACATGGTATGCGTGACCCAATGGTGCATTTCTGGGTGCATGTTATGCATGTTGGGGAATTGGGGGTCATCATGGTTTTGTAGTGATTATTGATAATTATTTGGTCAAGCATGGATTTAATTGGAATTTTGGTGCATTTTGGTAAAATGCTTATAAAATATCATGTTGGGGTATTTTGTACATCATGTTAATTGTTGGGGTACAATTTTAATTAACCCCTTATTACCCCCACTACCCCACTTTACCCATCACTTTACCAAATCCCCAATCCATTCTCCCAACCCTAATCCTATTCCCTTCCATTTTTGAAATTGGCATTAAAGTGGAGGAGAAATCCTTGCGAAACTTTGTTTGTGGGATTATTGATCGGATTTGGAGTCCTCAAGAGGTATGGTTACCTCCTTGAAGTTTTTATGGAGTTTGGTTTGGATTTAAAATGGTTTTGGTTGTTTTAAAATGGGTTGGTGTTGGGTTGGTATGATTTTTGGTTGGATGTTAGATTTTTGGTTGTTTTAAGGTGTATTTTTGAAGGTTGTAGTGTTTATATGTTGTTGGTTTGAAGGTATAAGTGTTGGTATGGTTTGGGAATGGTTTGAGGTGCATTAATGGCAATTTTTTGAGAAACAGACATCGGCGATCGATCGCCCGTTTCTTGAGATCGATCGCGCGCGGGCAGTGCACGTTTGCTGTGGCTGGCGATCGATCGCAACTTTTGGGCGATCGATCAGTGAGGCTGGCGATCGATCGCGCCAATTGTGGCGATCGATCGCCGAAGACAAAAAAAATTGGCAGCGGGCAGAGAGGTCTCGCGATCGATCGAGCCCTCGCGGCGATCGATCGCGAGACACAGAAAAATTGTGTTTTGGATATTTTTGTGGAATTTTTGATATTAGACTATTATTGACTCCTAATATTGGTTTGTGTGAATGTGTAGAACCATCCTAGGTGGCCACACAGCTTAGGAGATAAAGTCCACGACACAACACATTTTGGGACTAAGGTACGTAGTGAGACGTACGGGCATCGGACGGTAAAACGTATTTATTACGCATTGAATTGGTTATGCATTATGGTTGCATACATGGTCTTAGTTATGCATTATGGTTGCATACATGGTTTGGATATGCATTATGGTTGCATGTGTATATTGGATGCATTGGTGCATGTGATTGTGAGTCGATATTATATTCCGGTGATGAAGAATACTTGCCGCCTTCATGTCGAAGCATGATCGAATACTTGCCGCTATCATATTATAGCGATGAAGAATATTTGCCACAAATTTGTCGAAGCGAAGGATCATGCCGCTGTCATATTATTATTGCGAGGGATATTATGCCGCTAATATGTCGAAGCGACGGGTATTAATGCCGCTGTCATGTAAACGCGAGGGGTATTATGCCACTGATATAATAAGACTGGAAATTACCATTGGTATACATTGAATGGATGCATGTCATGACATACATTATTGGTATTATAATCCATTGATTATGAATGTGGTATAGGGACAACCAAAGCGAGCTTTTAAATGTATTAAACACAGGAAGTGAATCGTATTTACGGTTTATGCATTTGAATTACAATCATATTATTGTGAATATGGTTTATATACATGCTCATGGTTTTGGGGTTTTTCCTGTAGGTACTTTGGGCGGACGGGCTAAGGCGGGTTGATGCGGTGAGCTAGTGAGGAGTGCTTTTGGCATAGCAAGCTTAATTCTTTTGCATAGTCTCTACTCTAGGAGTAGTGTAAAGCTATAGGATTAACATTCAATTGGTTGGGAATGTAATTAATCCCTTTTGGAAATTTTATTTTGGCCTGTAATCTTAACGGCTCAAGGCATCAACACGAACTTTATATTCTTAGATGCATGTTAGCTCTATTTACGCCTTTAATCCACACTTAAGGAACTAGGGTCCTTACATTAGTGGTATCAGAGCAATGGTTAGAGAACCCGGGAACGAGTGAAGGGTAGCCTTAGCATGGTTGGCTAGGTGTTTGCATTTGGGCATGTTTATGTATGTGGCGCATATTTGTGTATACAATTGTTATACTAACATGCTATTTATCATTCATGTTATCTAACGGTGTAGCATATATATTGTTTGGAATTGTTGTTAACCCTTGTGTTACAGCATGGCGGCTATGAACTTGGGGAACCTCAATGAAGGGGTAGGAGATGTAGGCAGTGTTAATGCAAGCATAGCTCAGACCAATCCTTTACCTCCACCGGCTGTGTGAGTGGAACCAGTAGCTCAGCTGTTATTGCCAGGGGAGCTTAGTCTGACTCATTTTTTGACTTTCCACCCGCCCATGTTTGAGGGGACAGAGACAGGGGAAGAGACCGAAGAGTGGCTGAGAGACTGGAACAAATATTTGTGTCGACGCCTTGTGCTAGGACGGCTTGGTTAAGGCTGGCAGAATTCCAACTAGCGAATAAATCTTCCATGTGGTGGAAGACGACTGTGATGGAGTTGAGGGCCCAAGGTATGGTGATTGACTGGACTTTATTTAGAACCCAATTTCTAAACCGGTACTTCTCTGCTGCGGCTAGGCAAACTAAGGAGGATGAATTCACGAACCTGAAACAAGGGAGCATGACAGTCTCGGACTATGCCATGCACTACTCATCACTATTGAGGTATGTTCCCCATATCGCAACAGACGGGCATGCCAAGATGAGGCACTTTCTGAAGGGGCTGCGGCCAAAACTATTTGATCGGGATATCTCCAACAACCCCACATCTTTTGATGATGCGCTTGTTAGAGCGGAGTTAGCAGAGATAGGGATGAGTGCTTATCCTGAAGCCATACCCCCACCAGTTCCATCACAAAGATCTACATCTGAGAATCTGAGGCCCCGAGCAGGATCTTTTAAGTCACGGGGGACTCCTTCTTTTTCCCGGTTTAGCGGAAAGCGGCCGGATAACCGGAAGCAAGGAGACCGGAGGGGTGGTGCATCTACTTTTGGGGGACCAACTCAAGCTAGTAGAGTTGGAGATGTTAAGTGCCACTTTTGCGGAGGGCCGCATTTAATGCGTGATTGTTCTGCCTGCTACATATGTGGCAAGTCGGGCCACATTGCTTGGCGTTGTCCCAATCGGGAAGGACAGACGGATCTTAGGGAAGGTCGAGGGAGGTTTTCTAGTGGGACGGTACAGCAGAGGCAACCGATGGTGCCTCGACATATGGGAGGACATGCGATGGGGCCACCTCAGGGACAAGTCTATTTACTGACTAGGGAGCAGGCCGATGCAGCTCCAGAGGAGGTGATAGCTGGTACGTGCCTCTTATTTACATATTCCGCCTTTATTTTGATAGACACAGGTGCTTCGCACTCCTTTGTGTCTGCGGATTTTGTGGAGAGACATCATATGTGCACGTCTTCGTTACCCACGTCTCTATTGGTCTCGACACCCACCGGAAAGAAAGTTGTTGTAATCAATTTCTGATGGACTGCCTCATTTATTTTGAGGGCAATGAGATAAAGACAGATTTGATTGTTTTGGGTATGTCAGACTTTGACTGCATTGTGGGCAACGACATTCTGAACGGATATCAGACAGGGGTAGATTGCCGGCAGAGGACAGTGCGCTTCAGATCTGATTTGGGATTTCAGTGGACTTTTTATAGGAACGATTCTCGTGCAAAGATTCCATTGATTTCGGCAATCAAAATGTCCAAATTGTTGGAGCGTGGACACACGAGCTATCTCATCTATGCGTGGACACGACGGGGAAGAGTAAAGAGTTGAGGGTGGAGGATGTACCCGTGGTAGCCGAATTTGCGGACGTGTTTCCGGAGGAGATTCCAGTATTCCCACCGGCTATGGAAGTCGAGTTTGGGATTGAGTTATTACCGGGGACATCCGCTATTTCTCGTGCCCCTTACAGGATGGCACCGACGGAGTTAAGGGAGTTGAAGGAGCAACTATAGGAACTCATTGACAAAGGGTATATACGCCCTAGCGTATCGCCTTGGGGCGCACCGGTTCTCTTTGTGAAGAAGAAGGATGGTTCGATGCGTTTGTGCATCGATTACCGGCAACTGAATAAGGCCACGGTAAAGAACAAGTACCCTCTCCCAAGGATTGATGATTTATTTGATCAGTTGCATTGTAATAAGTTTTATAGCAAGATTGACTTGAGGTCAGGTTACCACCAGATTCGGGTCAGAGAGGAGGATGTTCAGAAGACAGCGTTCCGAACTCGGTATGGGCACTATGAGTTCCTAGTTATGCCGTTCGGTGTGATGAACGCCCCGGCTGTCTTTATGAGCTTGATGAACAGAGTGTTCCAACCCTACCTGGATCAGTTCGTCATCGTGTTTATTGACGACATACTCATCTACTCTCGGAGCGAGGAAGAGCACGTGAAACACTTGAGGACAGTGCTCCAGATCCTTAGAGATCATCAGTTATTTGCCAAGCTCAATAAGTGTGAGTTTTGGTTGAGCAGTGTAGTTCTGGGACATGTTATATCTATCAGTGGGATATCAGTGGAACCCAGGAAGATTGAGGCTGTGATGGAGTGGGCTGCACCCACTTCTGTGCCCGAGATACGGAGTTTTCTTGGTTTGGCAGGTTATTACCGACGCTTTGTCGAGGGATTTTCTAAGATTGCTAAGCCTTTGACTCAGTTGACTCAAAAGGGAGTACCGTTTTATTGATCTGAGGCTTGTGAACAGAGCTTCCAAGAGTTGAAGCATCGATTGACGACGGCGCCGGTGTTGGTGATTCCCACAGAGAACAAGAGGTTTGTTCTATACACTGACACATCGCTACAGGGCTTGGGATGTGTATTGATGCAAGATAAGCATGTGGTAGCTTATGCATCGAGGCAGTTGAAGCCGCATGAGGCTAGGTACCCAGTCCATGATTTGGAATTGGCGGCTATTATCTTTGCCCTGAAGATTTGGAGGCATTATTTGTATGGTACGTCTTTTACCATATATACGGATCATAAGAGCCTGAAATTCTTATTTACTCAGGCGGAGTTAAATATGCGTCAAAGGAGATTGATGGATTTACTCAAGGACTATGACTGTGAGATAGAGTACCATCCGATCTAACTTGACGGCAGACGCCTTGAGTCGGAAGGTGAAGAGTACTGCTGAGGATACCATGTACTTATCGGCTATGATGACTTCTTACTGCCATCTGGGCTATGATTTTGATGCGGATACATCACCGGTATGGGTATCGACTTTATTGGCAGAGCCGGACATTTATGAGAACATCAGGAAAGCCCAGAAAACGGATGATGAGGTTCAGAGATGGTCATCATTGGTACTTCAGGGTCAGCTATCAAAGTTCAGAGTGGATGAGGATGGTTCTTTGAGACTCGGTAACCGATGGGTAGTTCCATGTACGCCGGAGTTGCGTAGAGGAATCTTGGAGCGAGCTCATAGTAGCCGATTTAGTATCCACCCAGGAGGAAGAAAAATGTATAGGGATCTATGTGATCAATTCTGGTGGAAACGGATGAAGCGTGATGTGATCGCGTTTGTCAAGAGGTGTTTGATCTGTCAGCAGGTTAAGGTAGAGAGGCAGAGACCCGGTGGTGAGCTAAGGAGCTTAGAGATACCGGAATGGAAGTGGGAGCACATATCTATGGACTTTGTGACCCACTTGCCGAGGACTACTTCGAGTTGTGATGCCATTTGGGTGATCATTGATAGGCTGACGAAGGTGGCTCACTTTATTCCCTACAGTATGACGTACACATACTTGAGGATGGCTCAGTTGTATGTCCGGGACATAGTGAGACTACATGGGATTCCAGTGTCTATTGTATCTGACAGAGATCCGCGGTTTACATCTCATTTCTGGGGAGTTCTTCAGTCAGCTTTGGGTACTGAGGTGAGGTTGAGCATGGCATATCATCCCCAGACAGACGGTCAGACCGAGCGTACTATATAGACGCTTGAGGACATGCTACGGGCTTGTGTATTAGAGTTTGATGCCTCATGGCAAGACTCATTGGCTTTGGCAGAGTTCTCTTACAACAACAGCTATCAGGCGAGTATTCAGATGGCTCCGTTTGAGGCTCTGTATGGTAGGCGTTGTAGGTCGCCATTGTACTGGGATGACTTGACCAGTAAAGCAGTAGGAGGACCCAAACTTATTCAGGAAATGGAGGATAAGATAAAGGTTATCCGTCAGAAAATGAAGGCAGCCCAGGACAGATAGGCAGCCTATGCGAATAAACGGCGGAGACCGTTGGAGTTTCAGTTAGGAGACATGGTCTTTTTGAAGATCTCACCTTTCAGAGATGTGGTTCGTTTGGGTATGCGTGGAAAATTGTCTCCGAGGTATGTGGGACCGTATGAGATTTACAGCGCATCAGTACCTTGGCTTACCGTTTGGCACTGCCACCGTCGTTGTCTGATATTCACGACGTGTTCCATGTATCTATGTTGCGGAAGTATGAGCGATCCGTCACATGTGTTACAGCCTTGTTATGCCTCGATATGACGTATACATGTGTTATATGTTTATTGGTGTAATTATGATTAATTACAGTATGATATGGACTCGGGTTCGGGTTGAACCGAGTGATGATCGAGGTAATAAACGAATGAATTACTATGAGATAACATAAAACAAGAAACATAGGAGATATGTGAGTTGTGAACAAATATATGTATGTTCTTGACATATGGATGCATGCCTTATTTTATATGCAAGAGAAGGAAGAGACATGATTTGTGTAGTGGGATATGAACTTGGCTATACATTTACCATGCATGTGAGAGGAATTACATGTGAATGTGCATTTGGAGTTAAAGGTGATTATATAGATGAAAATTCAGATTTTAAACACATAATTCACCTAAACTCACCTACAAATCTCTACACATGCTCTCTTGACTCTCTTGGTATCTTTACTTGATTCTAGCTTGGAAGCATGTTCAACATGAAATATGTGGTAAGGAAAGTAGATTTCCATGCTTTGGTATCATAGTTAATGGATCTATGTGTTTAGTATGTCAAACTTGAAATATGTAAAGTTACTACTTGCACATGAATTTCTATGAGTTGAAGTGCTCATTTGAAAGTATAAAATGATGGAAAGATGTGTATATGATGCTAGTTTATCTAGTGATCAAGTTGTTATAGTAGAAATTAAGGTGTATGAGAAGAACCATGAAGATAAGCATCAAAATCGCCATGGTTTTGAAAATCTGTTGTCGACCGATCGATCGCTAGACTCATACTGATCGATCGGTAAAACAGGGGAAAGTAAGGCGGTTCATGTACCGATCGATCGCTGAAGGCGACCGATCGATCGGTGAAATGCCGTAGCATTTGTGAGAAATTCAGACATTTGAGCGATCGGTCGCTAGCTTCTGACCGACTGATCGCTAGGGTTATCTGTTTGGACCGATCGATCGCTAGAGTAACCGATCGATCGGTAGACTTAAAATGTTATATTTTTGTAACTTTTGATATTGATGCCTATGATAACATGATACATTATTGGCATTGTTGTAGCATCATCACAAGGGACAGGGCAACGAGGCAATTAGCCAGCGACGACTGATTTATCTCGTTTGTGTTGCTTTACAGGTACGTGTTGACGTACGGAGTATAGATATTGTATGATGATGTTATGAGATTGATATCATATGAATTGTGTTGTGTTGGTATCATATGATTTGTATTATCATATGCATGTACATTCATGGATATCATGTGTTTGAGATGGATGAGGTATATGCTTTAGCATTAGAGATATACGCCTGGTTTGGGTATATGCTCGGGTATGCTACATATACGTTAGCATTAGAGATATACGCCTGGTTTAGGTATATGCTCGGGTATGCTACGTTAGCATTAGAGATATACGCCTATTATTGGTATATTTTCGGGTATGCTACATATACTTGGTCTGAGAGATATACGCCGGTTTTTGGGTATATGCTCTGGCTATTAATACAACCATAAATCCAACACCCAACCAAAAACAACACATACCCATAAATGAACCATTTTCAAAACCCAAGATCCAAACCCATTTCAACACAAAATACCATTTCAAATCCAAACCAAACACCATAAAAACATCAAGGAGGGATTCATACCTCTTATGGACTCTAAATCGACCCAAGAATCTCACAAACCAATAATTAGCATGATTTATAAAATATCCCAACATGCTAATTAAAACATGTACCCCAATAATTAGCATGATTTATAAAATATCCCAACATGATATTTTAAAAGCATTTCCCAAAAATGCACCCAAAACCTCAATTAAATACATGCTTTCCAAACAATTATCAACCATTACAATTTAAACCATGCTAGTACCCAAATTCCCAACATGCATTACATCTCCCTGAAATGCATTACCAGGTCACGTCCACCATGTGACTAAGCATTTCGCCATTTTAATTAATTCCAACACTAAATTAATTAACACCATAAATAATCACATAATCATAATTAATGCCCAAGTTGCAATTAATTGTTTCGGAGATATCACACCCAACCAACTCTGACACAGAACAATAAAGCAAGGACACCGGAAAACAAATTTTGTGGCTCCCCAAAAAGAAGATCGAAGAGACTAAATGGCAGTATATAACCAAGCAGAACGGGCATTGGGTCTGTGCGTCATAGCTAGGAAGCCAACGACAAAAGTAATGTGACACCATAAACAAGATGAAGCCAAAACATAATAAAGTCATGAGATATTTTTAACAACTTTATGTTGAGCGGTGATAATTTTATAATTAACAGAAGTTCATTAACAAGCTACTTATTTTAATAGTAAATACTCAATTTTTTTGCTTGAAAATAACATTTTTAATTTTCAACTTTAAGTAAAACAATTTAAAAATACTTTAAATAAGCAATTAAAAACCTATATATCCAAAATGATTATTAATTCATAATTCATCATGCAATTTTAATCAGCTCATGGCAATAATATCTTGGGGCTTTGGCTTTCAATATCAAGTATATGTTCTTTTTGTCACCATTTAAGATTTGTTTTAGGTCTTAAACACAATTAACTCATTATTTTAATATATATATTTTTTTGTTGAAGCTGCCGGTCTTGTGACGAGTTAAATGAACTCCTACCCATTTATTCCAAATACCCAATATATGATAGGGACTAGAGTAAGATTTTTCATTGAAAACAATTATAAAATTTGAAAAATTGTGATGTCCAGAATTTTATTAATCATTTGTTGGACTAAATATGATTTGGATTTTATTGATAATTAAATTTAGAATTAATTAGAAGTGGAATTGACCGAGTGAAGGTCAACTGACAAATTAGTCAGATCCTAAAATATTTTGAGATTGTAAAATATACTCCGATAATATTTTAGAGATAAATTAATTAAAATGAAGAATTTAAGTTTTGGGTTTTTGGGGTGTGTATAAATCCCAATCGTTGTCTCTAAATAATAATATGTCAGTGCACCGGCGACACTTCGATGTACAAAACCGGGTTAGGATACAAAAAATAAATATGTTATGTTGGGCATTTTTTTCGGACACACAGTAAGAAGGTGTAAAATCACGCACTGGAAAATCCGAACCCCCTCTTTTCTTTCTGCATCGCGCTCATCCGACCCCTCGCCACTAAACCGCCGCGCCCGCCGCCGTCCGAGCTCCTTCCGGCGCGTTCGAAACCGCCGCCGCCTTCGTATCTCCCAGGCGCTTCTTTCCATACCAATATCACGAAGTTTCGTCGAGGATTGCGTCGGATCTTGCAAGGAAGCGCCGCGATGAAAATCGCGATTTCGTCCGTTTTGGGGGCGATTTTCTTCCGATTTTTTTTGTGGACTCTACAGGAGACTTCGGACGTTGATGATAGCTTGTTCATGTTGTCTACTATAAGGTACGTGGTGACGTACGAGCAGGTATATCTAGTATCTATACATTCATGTATACATGCAATTTTGAATATGATGTTTCAGGTAAGTGTTTGACTTTAACAAATGAGTTTCATATATGAGTTATGGGGGACACGTAGTGGTACGTGATCCGATTATACTAGTTGAGTATTGATGCCGTGGGCATGAGTGATATGAGAAAGTATCGAGAATGAGATGGTGGGATAACCAGGGTTACATTGGGATAACCAGGTTCACATTGATGTTGAACTATTTATGTTTGAGCATAAATAATATATTGTCATTGTATTGAATTCTTAAGTGTTGTTGAGTATTACATTTTCAGTGACAATACTAAACTTGACATTATGAAGTGCGTGAGTTTGAAACAGGAACAGTGTGTGGAAGCTATACAGATTCGGAATTGTACAGGGAGTATATTTTATGAGTTTGAATAATCTAAATTGTTGCATTATGATTTCGTATGTTGATTTGTGATCGAATATTGAGTTGGAGTGTGCTCACCCTGTGTGGGGACTGTTTCTGTTGAAACAGGTACAACAGGTACGATGCTGCTTTGGCGTACTAGGCTCGAACCTTGTTGGATGATGCTTCCAGAAGCATAGTATGAGATTGAGCCGATATACGAGGTTGAGCGGTTGGTATTTATACTAATTATGCATCCGGATGTGTATCCGTTATTCGTTGCTCTTCTGTGAGCACTTGTATTTGTATATGGACTGTATAAGGGTGTTGAAACCCACTTTTGTTGTCTTATTAGTGTGGTGTCTTCCCTGGCCGGGAATTTACTTGTGTTTCCGTATTCTGTTTAGTATCGTGCGTCCCTGGCCGGGAGTTATATTATGTGATGTGTTTTTATTTCCGGATAGCTCAGTTTGTGGGGAGACTCTGCCCATATTTTTATAAAAACCCACAATGCAAAAGTGGTATAATGGGGATGGTATTGGGTGAAACCCCTGAGTCTATTTGTTGGTAGAGATGAACATATAATGTTGAGCATTTGTTTGTGTCTTGGAATTATGGGAATCAAGTAATGATTCGTTTTAAAGAATGAAATGAAAATGAAAAATTTATACACATACGACGTCATAAATGAACTAATGACGAGTTTAAGTGTTGGGGCCTTACATTAGTGGTATCAGAGCAGTGGTTAGCTCTTTGGGGCTGTTAAGGGCCTAGGAAGTTATTGATAGCACATATTTATGCATGATGGCATTAATGTTGTATGACACAACTAGTTGTTTATGTGCTTTTATGATATGAAAAGTGGTGTTGCTAATCATTGTGGTTGCAGGAATCGTGTAGAATGCGATGGGATGGCATTAACGGTAATGTCTGGCACTCCATATGTTATGTGCTAAGGAATCTGATTTTGTAGGAAAATCAGGAAATGGAAATGTGAGACGTACGGGCTTCGGACGGTAAAACGTGTTACACATTTGATTATGTATATCGTGGATAGTGAACCCTTACATGTGATGGTATATGTGAAATTTTAGTGATATATATTGTGATAATGGAATCAACTGTTGTGCTTGATTATTGTGGTAGAATTGATGAATGTTCCGCTAGCCTTTATCTCCGAGCGAGGGAGGTACTTGCCGCTGTCATGACTAAGCGAGGTAACATGCCGCTGTCATTGTCGAAGCGAGGGGTCCTAAAATTCCGATGTTGTATTGGGACCGGAACAGTCACAATTCTAGTGATTAATGTCGAATATTGTGGTTATATGTATCGATCATTATATTGTGAACTGTTGTATTAACCTGGATGCAGGTGCAGGGAGCTAGTGGAACTTCCGGTAGTTGTTATATTCGAGCGAGGGAGGTACTTGCCGCTGTCATATGAAGCGATGGTAGTATGATATTTGCCGCTGTCATGTCTAAGCGAGGTAACATGCCGCTGTCATTGTCAAAGCGAGGGATATCATATGATGCCGCTATATGTCGAAGCGAGGGGTCCTAAAATTCCGCTGCTATAACAAGACCGGAACAACCACATTATTCGATATTGATATTGATGTCTCATTCCGCTATATTGGTTGGCGATGGTTCATGCCGCCAAGTGTATTGATAGCGATGTCTCATTCCGCTATATTGGTTGGCGATGGTTCATGCCGCCAAGTGTATTGATAGCGATGTCTCATTCCGCTATATTGGTTGGCGATGGTTCATGCCGCCATGTGTACTGATAGCGATGTCTCATTCCGCTATATTGGTTGGCGAGGGTTCATGCCGCCATGTGTATTGATAGCGATGTCTCATTCCGCTATATTGATTGGCGATGGTTTATGCCACCGGGTACATGTATAGCGATGCCTCTTTCTGATATGTCAATGGCGATGGCTCATGCCGCCAGACATGTGTTTATTGATGGTGCATTCCGCTGATTCCATGGCGATGGTTCTTGCCGCCGATTATATATATTGCGACGTCTCATCGCTATTCGGTTGATGGTGAGTATATCAATTTGTGTACTGATATGAACTCATATTTTGTGGAATATTTATGATTGAGAGCAGGGACAATTTAAAGGATCAAGTGTGGATCAACTGTGTACAGTAAGTGTTATTACATATTATTGTTTTAAGAATGTATATTCATTGTGATTATGGATATTATGTATGTCAGCGTTGGCGATGAGCATTATGTACTGCCGTAGGGCGATGAAGATTGATGCATTGCTATGTGTTAGCAATGAATATTTTTAGTACCGTTATTGTGATTAACGATGAATGATGTTGTATCGCAATTGTGTTAGCAATGAGTATTGATGATGCTTTGATTGCAGATGGCAATAGAAGTTGTGCTATGTACAGTTATGTTATTGCTCATTGGGTATATGTGATTTAGGCCCAAGAGGATATTGAATCGGTCCAGGAGGACAAAATATCGAGGTAAACCGTTTCAGTTAGTTGAACATATTGATATATGTTGATTCGAGTTATTTTGTTGATTCATATTGATTTTGAAATCATGTACATGTAGAAAAGTTGATAATAGAATTGAAGTGGAACCTAGATGTGTCATTCATGTTTTATTGCGGTAATAAGGCAAGAAGGGGTGTAACCTCTGTGATAGCACTCTCATATCTACGGTGTGTAGTGATGAGATATTGAAAATAGATGTTAATCATTGTGTGACAATAATTATTGTCGTGAAAGCATGCTAGTTTTGTATGTGGTGGGATTAATAATTGTAGTTTTGTATGTGGTGGGATTAATAATTGATTAATCACCTATTATGTTGAATGGAATACAATCAGATAGACATGAGTTTAATGAGTGTGTCACGGGATGGCGTGAGTATGTCACGGGATGACGCGTGATTACTGCGAATGTCGTGTGTGGACATGTGTTCATTGTGAATAGTCATGATTAATGAATTATTATGTTTCGAGGATGAGTTAAAGATTGATATAAATTGCGTCATTAAAGCATGCAACTGATTCTTATGTTAAATTTCAATCACCCTATGTGATAGTGTACAGTAGCATGTTGTGTATAGAACTGCGAGAAACTTATGATGCAGGAATTAGTGTTTGATGACAGAAACATTATGGATGTCGAAATGCGTAAATGACAAGGTACGTGTTATGTTACTAGTATTTGAGAAATACTAACGGGATTATTTCGGTGCTTGTCCTATGACAGATAATAATTGGGTGAAGTAATATGGAAATATTGATACTTAAGAGTATGTGAGTGCTGTGATTAACATGATATTATGGTGCCATTGTGTATTGTAGATGAATCCATCTACAAAGGTATGTCACGAACTATTCGATATTGATGTTGATGCCTGGTGTTAGATGAGTATAATCGTGACATGAAAATATTGGTGTTAAGCCATTTATCATGAATTGATACTGATGGTCTGTGGCTATTGGTGTGTATAATATGTATATACGTATGTGAAAATGACTAATGGGTTTTCTAGTCATTACCTTGCACCAGATAATAGCCAGGAGATGATATATGAAAGATTGATGCATAAAGGCTCAAGAGTACCGTTACTTCATACGGATGATAGTGATGATGTGGGGATAAGTTGCATACATTTGCAACGACACAGGTATGAAGTTAATTAAGATAAATGTTGATGTATTGTCATATATTCTTGAATATGCATGAAAGCATGGATTGCATGATTTAATGAGATTATATGATGGGTACTGTGATAAAAGTATATGACGGGAATAAGATTGTGCAATGGAATTGTGTCGATGAAAGTACACAGGTGGTGAGATATGATAAAGAAGCTTGACGGTTAAACACTCCTTGCGATCGTTGGTGCAATGTGGCACATGTGTGAGTCACGATGATTCCGATGACTGTCATCCTACGGATGGTAAAGTCACTATCTTGAACCATATACGGTACGTAAATTTTACAGTTGGTTTTTATGATAAGCATGTGTTGAAATTTCGAGGACGAAATTTTATATGTTGGGGAGAATTGTGATGTCCAGAATTTTATTAATCATTTGTTGGACTAAATATGATTTGGATTTTATTGATAAGTAATTTTAGAATTAATTAGAAGTGGAATTGACCGAGTGAAGGTCAACTGACAAATTAATCGGATCCTAAAATATTTTGAGATTGTAAAATATACTCCGATAATATTTTAGAGATAAATTAATTAAAATGAAGAATTTAAGTTTTGGGTTTTTGGGGTGTGTATAAATCCCAATCGTTGTCTCTAAATAATAATATGTCAGTGCACCGGCGACACTTCGATGTACAAAACCGGGTTAGGATACAAAAAAATAAATATGTTATGTTGGGCATTTTTTTCGGACACACAGAAGAAGGTGTAAAATCACGCACTGGAAAATCCGAACCCCCTCTTTTCTTTCTGCATCGCGCTCATCCGACCCCTCGCCACTAAACCGCCGCGCCCGCCGCCGTCCGAGCTCCTTCCGGCGCGTTTGAAACCGCCGCCGCCTTCGTATCTCCCAGGCGCTTCTTTCCATACCAATATCACGAAGTTTCGTCGAGGATTGCGTCCGGATCTTGCAAGGAAGCGCCGCGATGAAAATCGCGATTTCGTCCGTTTTGGGGGCGATTTTCTTCCGATTTTTTTTGTGGACTCTACAGGAGACTTCGGACGTTGATGATAGCTTGTTCATGTTGTCTACTATAAGGTACGTGGTGACGTACGAGCAGGTATATCTAGTATCTATACATTCATGTATACATGCAATTTTGAATATGATGTTTCAGGTAAGTGTTTGACTTTAACAAATGAGTTTCATATATGAGTTATGGGGGACACGTAGTGGTACGTGATCCGATTATACTAGTTGAGTATTGATGCCGTGGGCATGAGTGATATGAGAAAGTATCGAGAATGAGATGGTGGGATAACCAGGGTTACATTGGGATAACCAGGTTCACATTGATGTTGAACTATTTATGTTTGAGCATAAATAATATATTGTCATTGTATTGAATTCTTAAGTGTTGTTGAGTATTACATTTTCAGTGACAATACTAAACTTGACATTATGAAGTGCGTGAGTTTGAAACAGGAACAGTGTGTGGAAGCTATACAGATTCGGAATTGTACAGGGAGTATATTTTATGAGTTTGAATAATCTAAATTGTTGCATTATGATTTCGTATGTTGATTTGTGATCGAATATTGAGTTGGAGTGTGCTCACCCTGTGTGGGGACTGTTTCTGTTGAAACAGGTACAACAGGTACGATGCTGCTTTGGCGTACTAGGCTCGAACCTTGTTGGATGATGCTTCCAGAAGCATAGTATGAGATTGAGCCGATATACGAGGTTGAGCGGTTGGTATTTATACTAATTATGCATCCGGATGTGTATCCGTTATTCGTTGCTCTTCTGTGAGCACTTGTATTTGTATATGGACTGTATAAGGGTGTTGAAACCCACTTTTGTTGTCTTATTAGTGTGGTGTCTTCCCTGGCCGGGAATTTACTTGTGTTTTCGTATTCTGTTTAGTATCGTGTGTCCCTGGTCGGGAGTTATATTATGTGATGTGTTTTTATTTCCGGATAGAGGGAGACTCTGCCCAAATTTTTATAAAAACCCACAATGCAAAAGTGGTATAATAGGGATGGTATTGGGTGAAACCCCTGAGTCTATTTGTTGGTAGAGATGAACATATAATGTTGAGCATTTGTTTGTGTCTTGGAATTATGGGAAACAAGTAATGATTCGTTTTAAAGAATGAAAAGAAAATGAAAAATTTATACACATACGACGTCATAAATGAACTAATGACGAGTTTAAGTGTTGGGGCCTTACAAAATTATGTAAATTAATACAATTTACTGTTAGAATTTAAATAAATCTGAAATTTGGTACTAAACATATCAGCTATAAACATGTGGTACTTTTTAATGGCCTGACATAAATGATAAATGAATTTAAATTAACTTGATCAGTTTGAGTTATAATAATTAAATGGTTCGATATGGTACGTCTTTAAATGTCTTTGATTTTAGCATATGAGCATCAGGCTTTTTATTTTTTTTTCCCTCTTTGCTTTAGCATCAGGCTTTTTAAGTTTCATGCATTTATGTAATGTCGGATTTTTATCCCAAATGTTGTATTAAAAATATGAAAATTATTATATTAACCGTAAGAATAAATCTTATGGGTGTAAATCTTTAGGTATAGCAAACATGATAACAAATTGCTTTGTTTGTTGAGGCGAGAAATGAATATATGTTTTTAAAACGATATTGTTTCGTAATGGTGCTTATGGTTTCAATAAAATTGTTTTTCCCATGATACACGATTATAACTCGTGATAGAAGCACTACAAATCAAAAGTCCTTAAATCACACAGGTTTAAAAGCACTTCAAACTTGAAAAATGAATAAATGAAGAAGAATGCACAGATTTTTCTTCAATCTTATGTTTAATCTGTAGGAATTGTGTATTTAAACTCAAAGGAGGTTGCTCTATATATCACCAAAAGACATCATTTGGTAGCAGCTACACATGAAAAATCGCAGCAAAATGCCAAAGGGAGCAAAATCCCATCAGAAAATGTTGACAGGCGCATTCACGCCACTTGGGAGGCGTGAACGCGCCTCCCTCCTGGGAAACTCCCAGACATAACACACCACCCGATCTTCACTTCATTAAACAATAAAATACCAATAGTGATCTATTAATCCGCAAGTGCACGGTTATCAAGTTTTAGTATAGAAATAAGTACCCACAAGGATTAATAGTAAGTACAAAACTTAACCAGTTTAATTATATTTTGCCGGTGAATAGTTGCTAAAAAAATAGCAATAATAAATGTATTAAAGAATTCAAAACTCCAAGTCGACAAACGTTTAAAACGAAGAATTCAATAGAGAACATTTATCAAGACTTTATCTTGTTAGTATTGATTGATCATCCATATGGTTCTAAGGTGACGAGTTCTCCGAGATTATCTAATATACTCTCTTGAGATATATTAAACATAATATCAAATTGCAGTAAGTTGTCGTGCACTTACTTAACAATTCAAAATTGCATGAAATTTGTGAAAACTTCTAGCTTTCGATACTAGATATCTATGGCTATCATACGTGTATTTGATTCATCTCTCGATCCCAATCTGAAATCCACGGCATAATTAACACTTCATTTTATAACGTCATCTCTCAATCTCAATTATAATATCTCAAATCAATGCAATGGTGATCAATCCATGAAACCATTAAAATCATAAATCATTCACAAAGATTATATGGAATCAATCAAAAACTAACAATTAAATCATAGGTTTAAACATAGGATCCCCGAGTCTTGATAAAAGAAATTTAGCCTATAATCATCTTCATAGAAAGATGATTATAGAATTGTTTTATGATAAACAACATCAAAATCTATGAGTTAAATAAGTAAAAGTTCAAAAATACTAATAGTCACGAGGAATTGACTCAGGGCATTGTTCGTCTTCCGTGTCTTGATTGAATCTTGCTCAGTTGCTTGGAAGATGATAGGGAGGTTGAGTTCTAGGGTAAAACATGATGCATAAACTGATTTGGTCATCCACGAGTTGATATTTATAGTAAAGGGGATTTTTGGAAGATTCCATGTAGAACATACACACTAAAATGTATTGTTTTTAGATTTTCTTACCTACCGATCGATCGGCAAGTACCGATTGATCGATATTTCTTCGAAATAAATCCTTTTAGCTATGATACTCGACCGATCGATCGGAAAATGGTACGATGTAGATCTTCAAATTTTAACTTAACCTACATCATGCAATCGGGCACCCGACCGATGGTTAACATTTTTTTCTTCAAAAGTCGAGTTTTCGCAGTTTCTTCGATGATTCACTCATTTGAGTCATTTTTCATCATCTTAAGATCAATTCCTCTACTTTAATGTAATTCAAACTTGATTCCCGAAACATACAAAAACGACACTAAAGCGCATAATACAACACGAAAGCGCATAATATCGTCCAGGAATCAACATAAACAATATTAAATATCCTAGAAATATAAGTGTAAAAATACTTATCATCTCCCCCAAACTTATCACTTGAACCCTCGGGTAAGAATGAGATTCAAAATATAGAGTTGACCCTTAATACTTTAAAAGAATTAACTAGCAACTCAAATGTATAGCTCAGAAATCTCACTTACACACAAACAAGAGTCAGTCCAAAAATCAGCAGGACATGATTTCTCCTATGCCAAGCAATACATTACCAAATTGGAACGTGTGTGTGCTATTATCAATCTTAAGTTTCATGCATATCTTCAAGATCAAACAATGCTAATCAACTCAAAGTCAAGATTACCATCAAACATCACATAGGCCTACTTTTCAAGCACTTTTCCACTAACGTAAAACTCCCTAGACTTGGATCGAATGATCTTTTAAGCTTATAATGTTAGGCCTTTGGTGTCGGTTTCAAAGAAAAGGTAAGGATAAGCAAAGAAAAGAGCATAATATATAAATTTCATTTTACCACAACTTAAATTTTTTTTTTCTTTTCTTTTTGTTATATTTTACCGAATATGGTCAATGTAGGACCTCAACATGGTTCATCATCACATAAATATGATAATGCTTCACTATGCCTTTCTTTTTCTTTTTTTCAATAGGCATTAAATTTATTTTCTTGTAATAGCTCTAGACATAGTATGTTAATGACTTAATAGCTCAAAACATAATATGTACATGAAATTCATTGTACTTAAGAGGTAAGGATACAAAAACTTATTCAGGCTCATAAAAGTGAAGATATAATGAGTTTATCAACAAAAGTTGAATGAGGGCTAATTTTCCATTCTTTTTCAATTAAGCTAAAAAGTGGACCTAGGGAATGACATAGACAATGTAGGCTTGAAAGGTTCAAACGTTCCAAAGATCGCCTAAATCATATCCAAGTCAAGTTCATAATTATAAATTTTCGCCTCAAAGTACCATCAAATAGGTTCTAGAGTACTCTAAGATGCCCAAGACAAATTATTAAGTTCACAAATATATTCACTATCCAACATGTAATCCACAAAATCATGACTTAGTGTGCTCAATATATTCCTCAATTTCGAAGTACTAACTCAACAAAGGATATTCACATACATGTCAAAAATATTCAAGACTCAAGTTGAGATGTAAAGCGAGATTAGTTTCATCATGTAATACAATCGCAATTTTAATTCAATTAGTTCTTAAGGTTGAACTCATTTTCCATAAAACAATTTCGCATAGGTGCTCAAGAACAACTCAAGTGATAGTTGCAAAAGATAGCCAGCAAAAACAGACTCAAAAGACAGTCAAAACAACAAGCAGCAGATAGAAAATATCAAACACCGTATGTGAATTGCCCTCTGTTGGGTTTTGGAAAACCGAATAATCTTAGTTTTGATGTTAACAAAACTTGTTATTGTGTTGCTAACATATTTCATCAAGTGTGCAGTTCATAAATTGTATTTTACAGCTTGATGATCTGCTAAGAAATGGCCTTGAGTTTGGTTGCTGAAATGAGAATTCAGCATCCAGTAGACCCCGAGCGTGGCTGACTAAATTGATCATATCTCATAGCTCGGATATCAAAACGACCTGATTAAAAAGGGGTTGGATAGCCAACTCAATTCTCTACAAGTCGTATTTCAGGGCAACAGACTAGATTCGAAGGTTTACATGACGAAATCAAGTATGCAAGAGCTTGATGGTACAAAGCTGAAACAGCAGTGGACAGATTGTAGCAGTTGTGGTATATCGACCATAACTCTCAGATCGCTTATTGAAACGAGATGATTCAGTATAGGTTGGAAAGCTAAGACAAATATCTACAAGTCATCTTTGTAAGTGAAAGACTGAACCGGACGTTAAGATGGCCAAAAAGCTTATGCAAGTCATGCCATGTGCTGCTGCATCCAGCAAACATACAGCAGGACCATCGCCTCGTATTTCGAGTATAACTATCTCATACAAACTCGAAATCGAGCGATTCTTGATTCCGTGGAAAGCTAAGAGAAAGGGCTACAACTTTCATGAAGATCACTTTGCCCAGAAATCAACGAATCAAGAGATATAACCAAGAGAACAGATGTATTATGTCATTATGATTATGAAATTGTGGAATTGGTATGCTCACCCGTGTGGAGGGCTGTCTTTGTTGGGACAGGTGGAACAGGTACATCGAGAGTATGGAATGCCGCCACTATTGAGCAAGCGATGAAATACGTAATGTGATAGAACTATGGAATCATGGTATAGATACATGTGTTATTTGTAATCATTAATTGAATGATTTATTCATACTTAATTATGAAATTGGCATAGTAAGAACGGATTTAGTTAATCAATGAAATGATTAACTAGCTTTTGGAAATTTGATGGTTTCAGTTATTTTGAGAACAGGAACAATACGGGGGATCCCATATGGTAACGATACTATACAGGGAGTATCTTTTACATTACAATTTTATATTCTGTAAGTACTATGATATTGTGATTATTGGAATGGTAGTATTGGTATGCTCACCCCGTGTGTGGGCTGTCTCTGTTGGGACAGGTGGAACAGGTACAGCGGTACCTCCAGAGTTGAGATGGAGCTATGCATTGGAGGTGCTTCCAGGACCGAACTACCAGTGCCGGTATCGAGTAGGGTACTTTATACATTAAATACACATTCACTCATTTGATGCTCGCATGTGAGCACTGCTATAGGTGTATATGGGTTGTATAAAGGGCATGGGTCTTTCTCTTTTCATTTATGGGTTGCATGCAATTAATTAAGGAATTGCTAAATGAATTGAGAACATGTTAGTGTATTATAAGATGCATACTTAAGGGTTGCGTGGTATGGGGGGATATGGACATTATATGGAATAATGCAAGGAATTTTATTGTTGGTATATTATGCTATGGTAGCATGTGGTTTTTCCCCCCTTATTACATGATTGTATGCACTAAATACATGGGTTAATACACTAATAGCGGGTTAAGGGCACGAGGTTCTTACATCAGTTTTCCCATTGAATCTGCAAATTGGATTTTACAATTCAGCTTGGGTTTTCATCATGATTGGAAATCAATTTCATGGGCTTCAACCCATTCCCCTAGATGAAATCTCTGCTCGGTCTCTCGGTAGACCTTTCGTAAATGGGTCCGCAATGTTTTCTTTAGATTTCACATAATCTAGATAAATAAGACATTGTTTTCAGTAGATTTCTCACATATTTATGTCTCCGACGTATATGTCTAGATTTCCCATTATACACATTGTTTTGTGCTTTTCCCATAGCTGACTGACTATCACAGTGCACGCTAATGGGTGGCACATGTTTTGACCACATTGGAATGTCCTCCAAGAAACTCTGAAGCCAATCAACTTCTTCTGCTGCAAGATCTAAAGCTATGAATTCAGATTCCATAGTTGATCTAGCAATGCACGTCCCTTTGCATGATTTCCATGAAACAACTGCACCTCCAATTATAAATATATATCCACACGTGGACTTTATATTCTTGGAGTACGATATCCAATTCGCATCTGAGTACCCTTCAATTACTGCTGGATATCTCGTATAATGTAGTCCGTAGTTAGTATTGTATCTTAGATATCTAAGAACTCGAACTACTGCCTTCCAGTGCTCATAACTGGGATTACTTGTATATCTGCTCAATCTATTGACTGAGTTAGCTATATCAGGTCTAGTGCAGTCCATGAGGTACATTAGACTGCCTATGACCCTAGAGTACTCAAGTTGTTGCACACCTTCTCCGCTATTCTTGCAAAGATTTGACACCACCTCCATAAGTGTTCTCGCGATAGTATTATTTCCCTTGTCAAACTTGTCAAGTATCTTCTCAACATAATGACTCTGGAAGAGAGAATATCCATCTGCATGTTTGGTGATCTTCATCCCAAGAATCACCATCGCTTGTGCTTCAGGTAGCTCTTGAAGTCCTTCCAAGATGGTGGTAATTTTTCAATCATCATCGCCACTTGAAGAACATCATTTAGCCCCATTCCTTCGGCAGCAAGTTCATGATATATCAGCTGTAGCTCTTCACATTGCTAAACAATGTTCTTGCCATCTACCATTTGGTAGTCATGGAATCCTCCGGCTACAAATTTCTTTGTGCCTGCGTCTTCAACTGTGTACTTCATTTCTAACGATTCCCAAAGATCATTCGTTATTTCTTTGGGGGAATACACATTGAAAAGTGCATCGTCAAGAAAATTCAGTTCATAGTTACGACAGAGGTAGTCGGCACTCAGCCACGATTCGACTATCACAGCTGATTGATGATCCTCTTTGTCCTCCATTGGTTTCTCCTCTTTGAGAAACATGGTTAAGTTCAAGGTGGTCAAGAAGAACATCATCTTCTGTTGCCAACGCTTAAAGTTGGAACCTTTGAACTTTCCAGTTTCTCAAATTGAGAGAACGGCATTGGGTTTCTCAGAACTGGCATAACGACCTCAGCTCCACTAGCTTTCACCATTGGAATCTCAGTATTCTCAGCAATTCTGTGTGGAATCTGGTCAGCCATTAGCTAAAACAGAACACAAACAACGCAACACAAATGATATCAAACTAGTTTTAAACCGAACAGTATAAATACTTTGATAGTGCACAAACAGTGATTGTTTGAAAATTCGATAATTATATTTTTCGAAAAATGATCCAGATCCAAAAAAACAGAAACGAAACAAAGGGTTTGAGTTTAATTTTGTTCGTACTTTTTATTTAAATCGAAAGATTGAATCAGTTTAAACAATTGTGATAACTGTAAATAGAAACAGTATACTTAGACCAACAAATAAATCGAACTACAAAAGTATTAGACTTACAACAACAGTTATAAACTGAAGACTTAACAACAAGAATCTGGAAACGATTATGGACGAGGCAACAACAAGCCGTGTGCCGTAAACTCAAATTTGCCGCCTTAGCTTCTGGCCTCCTGGACAAGTGAGTTCCAAGGTACAATGTCCAATCTCCTCTATTCGGATTGAAGCAGAACTCCGAGCAGATCACTTCGAACACTAGAAGTGTGCAGTACCCTCAAACAGTATGAAATGTATGAATGAAGAATGATTTCGCATTGATGAAAACATAGGGCTGGAGCAGCTTATATAGCTGAGCAGCAGACCTCTTCAAAGGTCTCAGAAATTAAGTGTAATGTTTAGTGGGATAGATGAAAAACTTCAACATTTAACATCAGATTAATAGGATTTAAGTCTCACACTTAAATCTGAAATTAATTCTGCATGTAGGTAAAAAGTCTCAAACTTAATACTCAGCAGAATATGAAAAGTCGGGTAGATGAAAAGTCATTTCAGAAATCCGAGTAGTAAAAAGATAGGGCTGCCTTTGCGACAACGATACGCGCGACGCTGCGTGGCGAGACGAGCGGAGCGGACGGACGGGCGGCGCGCGAGGGGCACCCATCTTTTCTACTTAACTACACTCTATTGGTTTGTTTCTCATTATAAACAAACCATAAGTGTCTCAAAATTTCAATATGAGATTTCTTTAGCCTAATTGACTATTCATAATTAACTTACCATAATTTTGTTCATTAACAAAATTAAACCAAATTATTAGGCTTTTATCTATTAAACCCAACAATTATTATTAATCCCAACAAGCAGAAATCTCACGTAAATAAGCACCTCATTCCAAAGATAAGAAACTCCGCAAAAAATAGTCTACACCTTAGCGGTTGGAAAATAACAAGACAAAGCCTTTTTTACATCACGAGGGACAAAATGTAATATATTTTAGTTTAGAAACATGCCAAGATATAATAAATGAGCAGGTATGTTGTCTGTGCATGAGAATATCCTTCCCTGAAGAATGATCTTAACTTCTTAAATCAGAATGGAATTGCTTAAATTTGACTCTTGTACTGGCTAGACGAGAATTTAGAAGATAAAGAACACAATAAATTAGGTTGGATGAACTTGTGCGGGTCCTTTCATTTATTATTGAAATAGATGAAATTCATCTTACCATAGTTGACTAATCTGGCATTCTTCTGTAAAATGTTCAGAACTCTATGTTAGGTCTTCTATTTTCAATTATTCGTATTAAGAATCTGAATCCATGCGGCTGTCCAAACATGGATGTCAATAGTGAGTTTTTCTCCAGTTAAATAAGTATATTAGTGAAAAATTACTTGATATCTCAACTAGAATGATGATGGATAACAATGGAATCCTGTCGACTCTTTCTGAAGTGGCAATAATTGCATGCCCTTCTTAGTAGATTGTTTTGTTATCTCTGTGTGTTTCTTGATATCTTTGGAAGTGTGGCTTGTGGATTCATTCTTTTTCCAGTACTACAGATTTAAAACGTGATTCTGATGCGTACTGGCACCATTCAGGGTTTGTTATGCTGCTGCTCTCTGAATTTGTTCAGTGTCATGTTACTGTATCAAAGGGCATCTTGCACTTTTCATCACGTGTGTTACTTAAACCCATTCAACGGTTTGTGGAAAACAAGTGGTTGCTAATTAGTTATTCCTGTATACATACGTATATTTACCAGTATGTTTTGTTATATCATTACCCACGAAAAACTGCTACACCATTGCAGATAATTTTGCATCTGAGGGATAATTTATTTGTTTTATTCAAATCTGAAATAAGTACAGGTTTATCAATTGTTAATTTTCTGCCATCAGATTTGTAAATGGAATTCCTGATTTCTTTGGTTTCACTGCAGAATCATTTTCCTTTCAGTCTTTTAACACCTCCAGGCACTCCTCTTTTTCTTTCGCTAGAAATGGAGTCACAGAAAACTGTTTTGAACCATCTGGGAACTCCAAACACTCGGCCTACGTCTCTAGTCTGGAGTAAGCTTAATTATTATAAATTGGAGGCACTCTCTTGTTTTAACAGATTGAATATTTTGTAATTTGAGTAGTGGCATTGACCAAATATTCAAATTAACATTGGGGATTGAGAAGAAATATGAAACTTCAACTTACAATTTGAATACTGACATTGATCAAATATTCAAATGAACATTGGGGATTGAGAGTGTAATAAATTTCAAATTCACCTCTAAACTTTGGGTGGCTCGTTCGAAGTTTGTTGAGTTAACATTCACTTTTCATTCTCAACTAGAATCGCACTGTACAGATCATGGCACAGAAAGTCAAAACTGATAGAGACGAAATATGAAAATTCAACTTGCATTCTGTTCTTGTAGACCAGTTGCTATACAGAAAGAAATTGCTATACAGAAAGAAAAATCATGTTTCTCAAGTGTATTCCTTTGCACTGTTGTTAGCATGTTTAATTTAAACTATTCTTGAGTGCTCTAAAATTTGTCCTCGGGGATGATGAACTGGTTTTGTTTTGCAAATTGTATTGTATTGTTGAAGCTAGCAAATCCCGTGCCAGAACCTGCGAGGAGCAACCTATCATCTAGACAGCTTACTTCATCTTCTGGGTTGAATACTTCAACTGGTGGGCTCCATAGGCCATCCTCCTCTGGGGGTGGTCCTGGATCAAGACCGTCAACACCAACTGGACGTCCAACTCTAAGCTCTTTATCTCGATCCACCTCAACCCCAGCATCAAACAGACGGACATTAACTGTTGGGTTTCCGTACCCCGGCGCCAGATCCAAACGCAGCGGAAATAAACAATAAACAGATCTGACCCGTGGACGGAAGATCGCGCCTGATTCATATATAAACATGCATAAATCGAATATAAATGCACGAAAAGAGATTACCGTTAACAGCGAAATCAATCTGATGTCGGTGATCCTCGAGTCCAATCAACCTGACCAGATCTACAAGCTCGACACCAGTGCTAGTGTGTTGACGGCTATTCTTAGAGAGTGAGTGTATTGGAATTCTTGCACCCATAGAAACAAGATGTTATATTTATAGTGACAATTAGTTAGCTAATTGGGCTAGGGTCCATAAAGCCCATCGGGCCAACATTTGGCTTGCTGGGTATTTATGCTAACAATCTCCCACTTGCCCAAAAGCCAACACAAAAGTACAAACTCATAATCCAAGTAACTCAATCTAATTGAACAACTAGATGTACTACCAATGTACATAATTATGAGACATAAATATATCAAACGATTTAATTTTAGAACTTTCTATAAATGAAACAATTTCAAATATAGAAACTCCACTAAATTGAGGAGCTTTCAGAAATTAAATTCATCTCTTCTAAATCACTCAGTTTGAGCACTTAACATTTAAGTCTCAATTCTCATCGATAGATCGGCGGCCGGTTGATTGTGACCCAGCGAGGCTCAAGTGTATCATAGCAGTAGGATCACAACCTTTGTGATTTTAGAAGTCAAACAACTTCTTTGGGCTTACCCTGAATGCCTCATTGTCAATTAAACTCCTTTAATAGACAATGACCGAAATATAATTCCAGCAACAACCTACCGATCGTGGGTAGCGCCTAGCATCTGCGCTTCACGAAGACCTAGATACAAATGACTAGCAACGTACGAGAACCTGTCAGCCATAGTTAGCGTGCAGTACATTCATTTCACTCAATATGTCCCGATTGAATCAAGGGCATTGGTTGATCGAGACCCTTTATGATTTCAATAACTATGTATTTGTTTCACGCTATATGATTCATTTGTGTGCGTATATGAAAAACTCTTTTTTCACAAGCACTACCCACTCTGGCCAGAGATTCCTCGAATCATATATAGAAAAACACATAGGACATCCTGGTTCATCAAGACCAGTGGTGAATCCCCAACGACAATCATAGGCCTCTGACAGCATCACTGAATACCCAAAATAACAACTTTATGACCCGCATGTGATCAGTCATTAAATCAAAGTACACAACTATCTGTCAAGACCTCAATGATGCCTTCGGTCATGAGGAGTAATGGTGCACAACTATGACTAGAAATTCTATACTCGACAAGTGGTAACCACTTATAGAATTCTGAGTAGGGTCGTTCAGTGAACTCATTCCTAATGAGCACCTATTCATGTGTGCTGACTTCTCCAAGCCAACGCCGATGAAACGCGGCGCACTACACTAGACACATCATGAATACCAGTCTCTAGCGAGCATATATCGATATCCCATTCTCGAAGGCTCATCGACCAGGAACATTTAGAAATCGCAGTCGAGAATGTATTTCATGGTCACCATCATATGCATAACCACATTCTATGGACTATAGCAACTTCAAGGACTTCATCAATACATCAAGATGCATGGGTAAACAGATGAAGAAGTGCCATATATATTAATATTCAAACAAAGATTTGTCATAATAAGATTATAAGTACAATCAATCAACTATTGATTTACTTAATCATGTATGACAACAATATCTTTCACTTTCTCAAAGCCAACTACTCATGTGTCTTAAGACCACCTTCCCAAGATATCTGACAGACACCAATCGTTGTAAATGCTTTGTCAGTGGATTCGATATATTTTCTGTTGAAGCGATTTTCTCGATAATAATGTCGCGTCTACCATCTATTTCATTAGATGATATTTTCTCAATATATGTTTGGATACTGATGAGATCTTGGCCATTCATAATAGCTCAAATGTTGTCACAGTACCAGGGACTGTGTCAAGTGCACTAGAAATTACACCCAACTCTTGGATGAAATTTCTTATCCAAACTGCCTCTTTGCTGCATCGTATGCTGCAATGTATTCAGCTTCAGTGGTGGAATCCAAAGTGATGTCTTGCTTGGAACGTTTCCAAGAGACATCACCATCATTGAGCTTAAATACAAATCCGAACATCGATATGGTAACATCTACATCCGACTGAAAAAACAGCATCAGCTTAGACTTCAACTTTTATTTCACCACTTACAGATCCAAAAATCATGAACGTATCCTAAGTTCTTCATAAGCACTTGAGGATTATTTTCACAATTTTCCAGTGATCTTCACCGGGATCTATCTGATGTTTGCTCATTACACTAAGAACATACATCAGGCCAAGTACATAACATAACATACATTATGCTATTAAAGTAGAAATATAAGGTACCAATGTCATCTTTTCTCTCTCCTCATCAATCTTAAAACATATTGACTTGAGAGATGAATACTATGACATATTATGAGTAACTCGTTTTTCGACTATTCTATGCTAAACCCTTTTAGCACAGTGTTTATGTACGTAGATTGAGATATCTCAAGCATCCTTTAGATCTATCCCTATAGATCCTTACGCTAAACACGTATGACGCTTCCCCCAATCTTACATGGAGAAATTAGTAGATGATCATGCTTTAATTGATTAATCCAATACCATTCATAATGAGTATGATATAATCAACTTAAAGCATCACAAATGTAACCATGCTCCCACTAACCCTTTTGCACACACATGTCACTTCCGGATTTTTAACAAAACCAAACACTTTGATGATGTTATCAAACGGAGGTTCAAACTTCGGGATGCCTTCTTAGGCCCATAAATGGACCTATGGAGTTTGAAAACATTTTTCTCACTCCAAGAAGTTGTAAACACGTTTGGCTGCTACATTTCTACCTCAATGCCACCACTGAGAAATGTTGTGTTCACATCCATTACTCATATCTCATATTCATAATATAAAGATATAACTAATAAAATTTAAATAGACTATAGCATCATAACCGATGAAAATTTTCTCATAAACAACTCTTTGCCTATGAGAATAACTGTTTCTCACCAGTCAAGCTTTGAAGGTCACTACCTTCCCATCCACTCCAAGCTTTCACTTGTAAATCCATGCAGCCAATGGGAACAATTCCCAAAGATGATCTACTAAGACCCATACCTTATTGGAGTACATGGAGTCCATTTCAGATTTCATGGAATCTTGCCAATGTCCCGAATCAATATCTGACATCGCCTCCTTGAAAGTCCAAGGATCATATCCATGGTCTATTTCTTGACTACTTTCAAGGAGTAGATTCATTCTATCAGGAGTTCTTGAAACATTTTCAAATCTCCTTGGTGTGTGTAAATCAAAGGTTGTGATTACTAAATTAATTTCACTGTTTTCACTTTTCTAGTGGTTTGTGGTTCTTGAACCCTTTCAAGTTATATTATTTTGTCATCCTTTCTAATAGAAATATTTTCTCTAGAAAGATTGCACTTGCGAAACAAACTCTTTGCCTGCAATTGATAATATAATTTCCACAAAATAACATAAGATGGATCAACTATCCAACTCATCTCCCACTGGCTGCTTCACATAAGCAGAACAATCTCAAAATAAAAATTTTGATTATTTTTCAGTCCATATCGTATATGGAGTTTTGGTCACTGCATTGGTATGAATTATATTCAACAAATATGTACCTTTAGAGAGTTACTCAGAGAGAATCACATTCTCTTTAAGATAACTCAACATCATCTTGCACTAACATTTAGTGCTCCACATACGTCCATATGAATCAAATTCATTGGACATTCAGCATATGCTAAATATATGTTGGATTTAAGTTATCATTCTTTTATATTCTTTGAATATAATCATACTAATCATTCATAAGTTCACCAGATTCAATAAGACATGCATTCTTAAAAATACTGCAAATCACATTCGCATATTTAAAAGAATATCATTATCTATCAAAATAGGAACAATGTTCATGATTAAATCTAGAACAAATGAATAATTGTTCAAACCAGTTCCTAACAAGTTCAAGATTTTATATTAAATAAATGTTTCAAATAGCCTTTGCAACAACTCTTGCTACAATGCTTAGCCTCAGGTAGGTTTCACCTTCCTAGGGCTCTCTACTTCTTCACATCACATGCAACTCTTTGCAAAAATGCGAGCACAACTGGCAGCATATACCAAAGAAGTAGAACCAATAGAAACATTTAATGTTAATATAAAACATACCCTTTCTAGAACGCTTCTAGTCTAGGTATTCCTTACAATTTTGCGCCAGTGACCAGCAGTGAAAACATAGATGCCTCTCCATTCATAGTTGCTACTATATCCTTTTTCGTCTTTTGAGGTTAGGAACCATTTCCCTTCCTCTTCTTTATCCTTGAAATACCATTGGTAGAAGATTCGACAAGAAGAACACGTTTCTTCTTTTGAATCAAGGACTCATGAGTTTCCAACATTTTTACTATAAGATCAAATCTACAGCCAGTTAATGAGGTATTATCACATTCAGATTTTCCAATTTATCAAGAAGAGATATTTTTCTTACACCATGCTCATAGACCGAAGCCCCATCTTGCATGTGAAATGAAAATAGCTCTTTTGAAGTCACGAGTCTCAGTAATCGTGTCCGTTCACCAAACAACATTTGTAGGTGTTGGAAAATATCAGTAATGTGAACGAGTTTCTCATATCTGTGTTGAAACTCATTGGTGACATTGATGCTATCATATAGCACCTAGCCAAGAGATTATCATCCCATCACTTCTCAAGTGTGGCAATCTCTTCATGAGACGAACCGGGAGACACTTCAACAGGAGGCTCCCACCAAGGGTATATAGCCACCTTTTAGAAGCAAGCACTATTTTAAAATTAATAGTCAATCAGAATAATTTGGTGCGGTTACTTTGTTTGTATCGAGAATTGATGCAATAGGATTCACGGCAATCACAATACTGAGAATAAACAGAAAATACATGCAAACCGTCTGATTATTAATTAATTCAAAAACTATGGACTTTAGTTATTGAATGCTCCCACTAAATTTTTCGAATTCATCACCCTCATGACAAATGAACGGAAAATCACATTTTCTTAGTGGGCTTGGAGTCCAACTAGCTCATGAAAACCCCGGACGTGGGCCCACCAGCTTCATGATATTAAGGTAGATCACAATTGCATCATATGCAACCCCCAAGATATTTGTCTCGCGATTGGCATAACCCTACGTGGGCAGGACAATTATGCCTTCTCACGTCAAACTAACACATCCCACAGATGGAAATGTCACGCCCAAACGACCCCACGTGGGTGAGTAATCTAGAAGGTTAACATAACCACACCCTTAATTAAGTGGCAGTTAAACGCACAGCTTTCCCATGCCAGATGCCCCCCACGTGGGTGAGTAAGGCAATATGACACAAGTAGCGTCTCATGGCTTAACTGTTGATGGAAGACAGGAAGCAACAAACCCTTTTGAGCTCCCATTTTCAGTTTGATATTAAAAGTTTTGAATCATATTCAAAAGAGGGATTTAATTTATTTTAAAATCTCATCAAGTACTTGTTTGTTTGTTTGCCGGATTCAAGCAACTATGTTTTACTCATGCAGTCATATGTACAAATAAAACATACAAACAAACACTTATCATACATCACATGCATAATAAAAATAAATATGGACGATTACGGACCTTTTCCTAATTGATCCACGTGAGCCATACGTGGATCACAAGTCTGTCTAAGGTGATGCAGTTATGTAATGCAATCCTATTATATTTTTGCTTCCATTATACATGTCTTGATTCTTGGTGCTCCGTCTTCAATCTCGATCTCCCACTAATTCTAAAGATTTTACATTTAAATCATGCAAACAAGAGAATATGGATACAAATCCGGGGAGGGATACATCAGAAAATAGAGAGAGCAGACTCGCAGGCCTGATAACCAAAAATCACAATAATAATGAAACAATAAAAACCTAAACATTCACCTAAACACATTGGTCAAGGCCCGTAATCATCCATCATGCAATCACAACATATGTAATTAAACATTAAACTAAACAATTACATCATATGTAATTGTACTAATTACATCACATGTAATTAGATCACAATAATTAATTTATCCTATCGTTTCCACTAATCGCATCATTAATTGAAAATAAATTAACAAATTAAATAAAACCATTTTATTTAATTTCTAATTAATTAAATTTCAATTAATTGGTAAAATCACTATTTTACCTTTTAACCATCATATTAATCGAAAATAAAATTAACAAACTAAATGAAACACTTTCATTTAATTTTTAATTAATTAAATTATCAATTAATTGGTAAAATCACTATTTTTTACCTCAAATCATAATATTAGCCAAAAATAAAATTAACAAATTAAATGAAACATTTCCATACAATTCATACAATTTTTATTTAATTAAATTTTCAACTAATTGTAAAATCTCCATTTTACACTTAATAAATTAAAAATCACATTTTTAATAAATTAAGTATTATGATTTATTTCAAAAATAATATCCGGATAAAACATCTAAAATGACCCAAAAATTTTATGGACTCCAAACAATTTGGATCCAAACAATTTTTCGAAATACCAGCACCAATTTTCGAAACATTAGCCAATCAAAAATTTTTTTTTTTTTTTTTCGAAAAATTCAAATCTGAAGTCTATACTGTTCATCTTCCTTCCCCACAAAACAAAATCGAAATTAGGGTTTCTGCTTAACCTAGCCGCCATCCCCAAAATCGAATTTTTAGGGTTGATGCTAGGGTTAGCGCCGCCACCCCTTTCACCAGGCTGCACGCCGCCAGCCTCACGCTGCTCCGACGGAATACTGCTGAACGTCTGCCATGGATCTCACGCCATTTTCCTCAGCAACGTTTGCAGAGATTTGTGTGAGTTCCGTGCGCAAATCAACCAACCTGCTGGTTGATTCCAGTCTGGGCGCGCGGACGGCGGTGGAGAACAATTTCTCAGCCGTGTCCGCCGCCATCCCGCCAGCGACCGCCGCCAGGGTGAAGATTCCGGCGATGGGTTGTAAGAAACAGTTACCATCGATTTTGGGTAATCCATTTCTATATTTCCGGACTCCGTAATTTTTGAAATTCGTACAGATTAGTTATACGATTGGAAACGATCTAATAAACATTAATTATTGAATACATGAATCAAAGCGCAACCTGGCTCTGATACCACTGTTGGGTTTCCGTACCCCGGCGCTAGATCCAAACGCAGCGGAAATAAACAATAAACAGATCTGACCCGTGGACGGAAGATCGCGCCTGATTCATATATAAACATGCATAAATCGAATATAAATGCACGAAAAGAGATTACCGTTAACAGCGAAATCAATCTGATGTCGGTGATCCTCGAGTCCAATCAACCTGACCAGATCTACAAGCTCGACACCAGTGCTAGTGTGTTGACGGCTATTCTTAGAGAGTGAGTGTATTGGAATTCTTGAACCCATAGAAACAAGATGTTATATTTATAGTGACAATTAGTTAGCTAATTGGGCTAGGGTCCATAAAGCCCATCGGGCCAACATTTGGCTTGCTGGGTATTTATGCTAACATTAACAACATCAGCTAAACCTTCCTCAACCACATCAAACCTAATATCGACCTCAACATTTAAACCTTCAAGATCTGCGACCCCAACTGCTCGTCCCACCTTGCCTTCAGCAAAGGCAATTGTTCCACCAAGAACTTCTACCCCCACCGCAAGGTCTACCTTAAGATCCTCAACACCGACAAGAGGACCCAGTATATCTGCAGCAAAGTCCTTACCTAGGACTGGAACTCCGACTCGTACACCAACAGTACCACCAAGCACACCAGCGGTAACACTCAAGTCCCCAACCACTTCGTCTAACTGTTGGGATATGCCATAAGACAAGTCATTAGATGTTTGTTTTGACATACAATGTTTATGATTTTATGAATGCCAATTCATTATTATATATTATTCTTTTAACTGTGCAATGTGAATTAATATATATGTTAATGTCCTTAGAATAATATTGTATTATTCTTAAACATTGTCCCTAGTCAAGTATTATCATGAATTAGGATAATGATAATACATAGAGACTAGTATGTATTGATTGATGAATTGTTCATTGATATGAGATATCAAATCAATACATGGGTACATGTTAGAGAACGATGTACTGGACAGACCCACCATGAGAATGCAACATGGATAGTTATATGATTGTCATATGCAATTCTCATAGTGATAATAATGTATGTAATCCTTACGACTTGTGATCATCAGAGATCCCAACATAAGGAGTTATGTATCTTGATATTGTCAAACGTTACCCGTAACAGGGTAAACTATAAAGGCGACTATTGGATACACTATGAATTATGTAGAGGGATGTTGACTGATCGAGATAGGATTTGTCCCTCCTATATAACAGGAGATGTGTTTGGCCCTTGATCAAGTGAGAACTAAAATGCATGGCCATGCTCGAATGAGTCGATATAAGATATCGAGCTTATTTGTTTATTCTAGTTCTACTTGGGGATCAAGAAATAAAGATTGAATATACGAGTATGACTATTCCATGACTCGTGTTCAATCTAAACACAAAGGACAAAGGGATTAAGTTACATGATTAATATTATCACAAGTTCTAAAGGTTATGTCGAGTCAAAGACATTCTTGTAATTTGGGTAGCCTTGATGTGTTGCTAGACATCGCTCTTTGCTTGTAACGTAAAATGAGATTTTATGTCACTGCCAACATTACAAGATCCTATCGGGTCGCACAAAAGATTAAATCGATAAAGGGGATGTGGGGTCCTCGTTACTTAATCCATTATGTATTCGATTAACATACATCTGTGAGTCTGAATTAAGTAATAACATACACTGATTAAGAGTATCCTACTAGTTAAGTTGTTACAGGGTTTCTAAAAAAACTACAAAACAACAACCTATTACAAAATAACTGCTAGGCAGTGGTTCAGCTCGCAGCGGAAAAAATGACTCACATCCCGTCTCCCCACGTCTATGAGTCCCTACAGAAACATTCACACAACATGAGTATAGCTCAGTGCAATATCAAAACAATAACATTAATGATAAAGCACAATACAATCATCAATAGTGAATGTTCTGTATCATGTATCAACAAATGCACTATGTCATGACATGTATCAACAATCACCCTATTATCACGAGCCCCATATGATATGCCTATTCAGCTCAATATGTCAGTGGAACCATATCACATCTTCATATTAGCAGCACATATCATAGTACCGTACTCATATGTGATAATAGCCAGAGCATATACCCAAACCAGGCGTATATCTCTCAAGCCAAAGCATATGTAGTATATCTATCGTGGCAACGATCCCCAGCCAAAGCATATACCAATCCTGGCATATCTGTCAAGGCAATGATCTCACCAAAGCATATACACATATCTATCAAGGTATCCATTCCAATCATATGAAATCCATGTATGTACATGCTATGATACTACCAATCATATGACACAAAACTAACATAAATCATATGATATCAGAACCATTACATCATCATCACATATTATCTATACTCCGTACGTCAACACGTACCTGTACTGCGACACAAACGAGTTAAATTAGGCGTCACTGGCTAAGTGCCTCGTTGTCCCGTCCCCTGAGATGATGCTACAACAATGCCAACAATATATCATGTTATCATAGGCATTAAAATCAAATTCTACAAAAATATAACATTTTTCAACATTCCTAAAGCACCGATCGATCGCTACCATTACCGATCGATCGCCAAAACATTCTGTCTCCTCGCGATCGATCGCAACAACTTGGCGATCGATCGCCACAATGCTCTGTTCATAGCGATAGATCGCTACCATTTCACCGATCGATTGCTACACATTTTCACCGCCTTATATTTTGGCTGTCTTCGGCGATCGATCGCCATACAAGTACCGATCGATCGCCGATGCCCAGAAAGTTTAGAGCATGGCGATTTTCAAGTTTATCTCCATGGTTCTTCTCCTATAACTCAAATTGAACCATTTCAACATGTTTCTTGCAATCTCTAGGAACATATTAACATGTTTTTATCATCATAGAATCCAATTAATAGCATATAAACATGATATGATTCTTCATATGAACATTTGATATTCTACTTCTCATACATCAACACCAAGTACATAATTCAAGTGTAAAACCATGAATTCCTTACCAAGATGGTACAATTTCACTTTACACAACTTCCTAGCTCAATTCACAAGTGAATCCCAAGCTCAAACCAACAAGAACTTGAAAGAGATGGAGAGGAGCTTGTGTAGTGTTTTAGTAGGTGTAAAATGAGAAACTATGTGATTCTCCTCCCTAAATAAATATCAGTCTGTTGTGGATTGTTGTCAGAAGATAGTGAGATTTCAGTCTGATACTGGAAATCAATGGTTCTTCTATGGCCAGGGATCGAGGGCAAAGATTCCTTTGATATCAGCAATCCGAATGTCGCGTTTGTTAGAACGTGGACATGCGGGTTATTTGATTTATGCCCTTTATGTAACTGAACAGACAAGAGAAAGGAAAGTGGAGGAGATACCAGTGGTTGCAGAATATGCGGATGTGTTTCCAGATGAGATTGACCGCTTTATTTTTAAACAAAAGATATTTCAAAGAATAGTGTGAAGCAATTCTACCGCAAGTGCACGGTTGTCAAGTTTTAGTATAGTGAAAATTAAGTACGGGTTGTCGAATCCACAGGGACTAACGTATAAGTACCAAATAAGATTAATAAAATTATATGTAGCCTACGATTAACAAATGTGATTATCTAAAGCAAACTTAAACCAAGAAATGAACCTCAAACAAGAAACAATAAAATGAATGGTTCCGGATATGCGAAGGTAAGTTGCTCAAGAAATTTATCAAGCTCTTCGTTCAACTGTGTTATCTTTAATGATTCATTTGAATAAGCAAATTATCAATCAATTGATTCTAGGGTGAAAGGTTTTCGCTATTATTCAATACACTATCTCGAGCTGTAAAGAAACTAACAATAAATTAGAATAAGTCACTCTCGTGCACCTATTTACTAATTCAAAGTTGCATAAATTATCAAAACCTTATAACTCTAAATCTCTCGATTCCAAGTTCTCACGTATGCGATATCATCTCTCGATCTCAATCATAACATACTTCATGAATTAAAAGAGCGTGTTACAACGTTATCTCTCGATCTCGGTTATAACTCTCAGAATCAATCAAAGTTAGCTAGGCTTTGATCTTAACAATCGATTAAATCATGAACAATAGACATCAATACACTCAAACACAATTGAATCAATATATCAAACACAATGATACTAAATCTCAATAAAATAAACTAGAATTGTTTCAAATCAAATACAAAAGAAGTTTAATCGTCTCTCGACCTCAAAAACATCAATTGAAAATTAATATGAAATAGATTAAAGTCTAGAAATACGATAAACGGCGGAATGAATCCGTGCGTAGCACCGAAATCTCTTCTCTTGCTCCTTCCTTGCACTCCGGAATTGATTGGCTTTAGTTCGGACGAAGAACCGGAAGAAAGGGTCTCCTTGGCGGCGGCTAGGGCTCTTCTTTTGTCCAGAAAAATCGTCTGATATCCTCCCCCTCTTGGAATGAATCAATTCCCGCTTAAAACCTCCAACATCACGATAAAAAAGGAAAATAAAATCTTCAGGATTTCGCGTCTCGATCGATCGAGATTTGCTACCGATCGATCGGTGCACTGTTCATGCCAGCTTTTGAAACTCACTGTCTCGCTCGATCGATCGAGATTTTCCACCGATCGATCGAGACTTTAATAAAATTTGCTCTGGAGTCACTGCCTCGCTCGATCGATCGGAAATTTGTTCCGATCGATCGAGACTTGAAATTCAAATCTTCTCAGCGCACTGTCTGTCTCGATCGATCGAGACATAATCTCGATCGATTGAGATTTCGAAATTCTCACTTCTTCATTTCAACCCTTTCTTGCCTCGATTTTGCCCGTTATCTTCATATAAGCTCATTTCTTCCATTTCCGATCTAATTTCCTGAAACAGATGAATAAACACCAAAAAACATAATATCATCCAGGAAAAAGTACGGAAAATGGGAAGAAATTACAGTTAAAAACACTCAAAATCTAAGCCTATCAACTCCCCCAAACTTAGACTTGATCGTCCTCGAGCAAGCAATAAGCTCAAAAAGAAAAGTTTAACTCGATACTAAGCATGAATCATCTTTACAACATACGTAAAAACTCAAAAATCCTACTTACACATCAATAGAAGTCATTCAACACTTAACAAGAAGCAATTTCTCCTAAGTTAAACAATACATCGCAACATCGGAACGTGCGTGTGTGCTATTGTCAAACATGAGTAATGTACATATCTTTAAGATCAACATGTGCCATATCAACTCCTAGTCAAGATTACTTTGAATTACTCTACAAATTTACTATCCAGCACTTCTCCACTAATGTAATTATTCCCTAGACTTGGATCAACAGGACTTTAGAAGCTTATAACGTTAGGCCTTTTGGTGTCGGCTTCAAAGAAAAGGTAGGATGAATTCAAAGAAGAGAGTATAATAAAATCAGTTCAACTATTTTGAGCTTCTCTTCAACTTTTCTAGCCTTGGCCACTTTGGGTCTTATTTAAATTTTCTTTTCAAGGCTTTTTCTCTACATCTTTTCTTTTTCTTTGCTCATTCTTTCGTTCATTTCATTTCTTTCACAATGAACTTCTCAACATATAACAATTTAATGCAATGAATGAGATTCATTATACTCTCCTAGGGATGGATAAAATTGTTCTTTTAGGCTCAAACCAAGGTGGGTATAATGAGTTTGTCAAGAATGTTGAATGGGGGTCTAATCATATGCAATGCATATACCATTCTTTTTCAATAAGGCTCAAAAGGGGACACTAAGGGATAATGTATACCAGGTAGGCTTGAAAGGCACAAACGGTCCAAAGATCGCCTAAATCATCTCCAAGTCTAGTTCCTAATTATAAATTTTGCCTCAAAGTGCTTTCAACTAAACTGTAGAATTATCTAAGATACTCAAGACTCATCACAGTTAACACAAATTTTCAATTTAAATCAATACATACTTCACTCAATCATGACTCAATAAGTGCTCAAATTATTCCTCAGTTTTGACATATAGTTAACAAAGGATATATACAAACAAGTTAAGCATTTCCATGACTCCTATCTAGATGAGGATTAATTTAATCATGTATTACCGTTGCAATTCCAACTCATCAATTCTCAAGAATAACTCAATCAATAAAAAAAAATTTTTGTTGGTAATGCTCAAGGATGAATCAGTCTCAACATCATGCAGTCATGCTAGGAAAAGAAACAAGACAAGTAGCAGAATGTGCAAAAGCAAGATATATACAAATACTCAAAAACCCCCCCAAACTTAGCATGTGAATTGCCCTCAATGAACAAGAAAAATGAATGCATAGGCAAAGACACATACCATGACGACGATCGTCACTGATCGTCGTCCTCATCATGCTCCGGAGGGGGGACTGGGTAGTGGTGCTCCTCGCCCTGATATGGCGGAAATGGTGGGTACTCAGAAGGTGGAGGTGCATGCGGATGATAAGGTGCAAAATGTGGCTCCGGCGGGAACTGGAAACCTGGAAAGCCCTGGGCCATGGCAGTGTTCCATGCACTCTGATAGTGCATGAACTCCATCTGACGCTGAGCTACCTGCTCATGGTCCATCTGCAATGCTCTCTGCATGCTATGAATGTCCCGCTGCATGCTGTGAATGCTCTGCTGCTCCAGCCGAATATCTTGGAGATCCCTATGAAGAGAGTCCAAAGTAACACGTGTATGTTCTGCAGCAGAGGATGATGCTCCAGCTCGTGTAGTGTCCGAAGGTCTTCGTCGGCCCGTAGGAGGTGGTGGAGCGTCCACAATGATCGGTGTCTTCGGCGGAAGTAGCTCCTCGTCTTCCCCCCATGTCACTCCGTACCGCTGACATAAAGCAGTGATCGTGGATGGAAACGATAGTGCGGAGGTCGGTGGGCTGCTCCCAATCTCTGCAATGTGATCACTAATGATCTCGCCGAAGTCCACTTCCTTCCCTGAGAGGATGGCATATACCAGGACCGCTCTGTCCTTTGTCACCTCAGAAGTGTGGGTCGAAGGCATGACCCACGAGGCGACAAATGAAAACCATGCTTGGGCCTCTGGCTTCAAATGTTTCTTTAGAACCAACTGTGGCTCTGCTTTATCATTCCTTTGCCAATCCACTCCCGGCTTGCCAATAACTATCAATACCTCATCGTAGTCAATCCTGCTACTCTTGAAAGATTGGTATGCACAGTTTTGAAGTAAAGGCATCCGGTGAATATTGTTGATTGCGGCTCGATCCACCAACACATCCTTCCCTCGAACATAAACACTTACTTGGTGCCCTGGTCTAACAGCTCGAAGATTTGTGTAAAACCCCCTTACCAGTGGCACCACAGCATCAATCGGTGTCTGAACGAATTGAAACCACCCTTTTCGCCGGACTGTCCTAATGACAGGACACTCCAATTTATCCATGCTCATTCCCCTTTCACGGCTCAGGGATTTCTTATGGTAGGTGGGGTATAATTCAGCAATTGTGGCATTGAGAAACTTCTGTTCATCATATCCTGGCTCAGAAACAGTGGCCTCCGCCTGATTTTGCTTTTGGGAAGCCCCCACCTGCTTTGACCTCTTTCTGGATGACATTTTCTTGCTAAATGATTCCCAACTAACTCAATTAAATCCAATTATCACCACACAACACTATAAATCTTCCTCCTTATTGATCCCTTCCTAACCCAATTTGACTATAATTCAAGAAATTTCACCAAAAGCTACAATCTTTAAGAATTGGAAACCAATTACCGCTTAAAAATCTGATCTTGGAAAAATTTGGCACTTGGCTCGGAATTCCCTTTTTGATGTACTTCTACCCAATTTGCCTTGCAATTCTTCAAATCTGCAATGAAAATCTCATTAAAACAAATATTACTTCCCAGATTTGAAGTAAATTTAAATTTGATGGAAAAAATGATGAGATTAGATGAAGGAGTTGGAAAAGGCGGCTAAGGTTCTGTTGTGGAGAGGAGAAAAATTGATTTTGAAAGTGCTGGATGCTGCGTCTGTGCCCTATTATTTTTCAAAATTTTCTCTCGCTCGATCGATCGGAAAAAATTCTCGATCGATCGAGCGAGGCAGTAGGCACAATGTCTTTAAAAAAAATCGGGCGATCGATCGAGATTTTGTCTCGATCGATCGCCAGCAGCAGCAAACAAAATTTGAAATTTTTCTCAACATCTTTCTCTCGATTGCCTCGCCTACAACCAACTTGCTCTTGCTTTCACACCTGAAATAGAAAATACACGAATTCATTCCCAGACAAACTCAAAACAAACTAAACTAACAAAATCACATCAAAACAAGAAATCAAAAACAAAACTCGAGGAAGGAAAAACGGAAGTTCTTAATTTATAGTCCCAAGCTGGACTGTCACCTCCTCGTCTTCTCAATTTGATGGCTCCTTTGGATTCTTTACAGAATCACTCGGGAGCGTACCTTGCGTCCTCCCAGATATCAACGTGGCCAACTGCCCTATCTGCACTTCCAAATTTTTAATAGATGCATCCTGATTCTGCATCCTCACCTCCGTTGATGAAATCAACTTTGCCATAAGTTCCTCCATACTCGGCTTTTGTGTGAACCCTGCCTGCGGTTGAGGGTTCAACACATTTTCTTGATTCGACCATCTCAAATTCGGGTGGTTCCTCCATGATTGGTTATAATTCGAGTAGGAATTATGGGGTGGCCTGTTACCTATAAAATTAACAGCCTCAACAGATTGGTTAAACTGGTTACCTGCCTGACACTCGATGCTAGGATGACCGCCTCCACCATGGGAGTATCAGCGATGCAAGCTCAAGCGATCTTCTGTGAGCCGAAAGAGCAGTGATCTCATCCACTTGATGGACTCCCATTGGTTTCTGTGGCGTGCTCCTCTCAGATTGCCACTGGTAACTGTTGCACGCCATTTCCTCCAACAAGCTATATGCCTCTTCCGGCGTCTTCCTCATTATGGATCCCCCAGATGCTGCATCAATCATGGAACGGTTAGAAGAAAATAAACCGTTATAGAACGTTTGTACCTGCAGTCATATGGGTAGACCATGGTGTGGGCATCTCCTCAACAACTCCTTAAAACGATCCCACGCTTCATATAACGTCTCGGGGTCAAACTGCCCAAAAGTTGTGATATCGTTCCGCATCTTTGCCGTCTTGGAAGGGGGAAAGTACTTTGATAAAAACGCCTTCGTCATCCCCTCCCATGTTGTTATAGAACCTGCAGGTAGTGAATTCAACCATGCCTTAGCTTTGTCTCGTAATGAAAAGGGGAAAAGTCTTAACCTGATGGCGTCGTCAGAGACGCCATTATGTTTGAATGTGCACAAATCTCCAAAAAGTTGGAGATGTGATTATTCGGATCATCCGTAGCTGCTCCCCCAAACATAACCGAGTGCTGAATCATTTGTATGATTGCCGGCTTGATCTCAAAATTATTTGCTTGAATCGTCGGCCTCGTAATACTGGACAACGATCCATGAAATGCCGGTTGCGCAAAGTCCATCATCGATCTAGGGTTCTGTGCTTCGTTATTATCAGCCATCGCTCGAGCTTCTCGTAATCGCCTAAGTAAAGTACTTTCTATCTCCGGATCAAAAGGCTCGAGAATAGGCTCCTCTCTTCTGAGCATGCACTAAAGAAACGATTCATGTACAAAACAGACAAAAGGAGACAACACAATACACAAAATTATTAACAAAGATCAACAAAAGAAAACAGAAAAGAAAAACAAAACGCAATAACAAAAGAATTGGCTAAATTACAATTAACTAATCTCGTATGATATTATACAGATTAGTCCCCGGCAACGGCGCCAAAAACATGACCGCTTTATTTTTAAACAAAAGATATTTCAAAGAATAGTGTGAAGCGATTCTACCGCAAGTGCACGGTTGTCAAGTTTTAGTATAGTGAAAATTAAGTACGGGTTGTCGAATCCACAGGGACTAACGTATAAGTACCAAATAAGATTAATAAAATTATATTTAGCCTACGATTAACAAATGTGATTATCTAAAGCAAACTTAAACCAAGAAATGAACCTCAAACAAGAAACAATAAAATGAATGGTTCCGGATATGCGAAGGTAAGTTGCTCAAGAAATTTATCAAGCTCTTCGTTCAACTGTGTTATCTTTAATGATTCATTTGAATAAGCAAATTATCAATCAATTGATTCTAAGGGTGAAAGGTTTTCGCTATTATTCAATACACTCTCTCGAGCTGTAAAGAAACTAACAATAAATTAGAATAAGTCACTCTCGTGCACCTATTTACTAATTCAAAGTTGCATAAATTATCAAAACCTTATAACTCTAAATCTCTCGATTCCAAGTTCTCACGTATGCGATATCATCTCTCGATCTCAATCATAACATACTTCATGAATTAAAAGAGCGTGTTACAACGTTATCTCTCGATCTCGGTTATAACTCTCAGAATCAATCAAAGTTTGCTAGGCTTTGATCTTAACAATCGATTAAATCATGAACAATAGACATCAATACACTCAAACACAATTGAATCAATATATCAAACACAATGATACTAAATCTCAATAAAATAAACTAGAATTGTTTCAAATCAAATACAAAAGAAGTTTAATCGTCTCTCGACCTCAAAAACATCAATTGAAAATTAATATGAAATAGATTAAAGTCTAGAAATACGATAAACGGCGGAATGAATCCGTGCGTAGCACCGAAATCTCTTCTCTTGCTCCTTCCTTGCACTCCGGAATTGATTGGATTTAGTTCGGACGAAGAACCGGAAGAACGGGTCTCCTTGGCAGCGGCTGGGCGGCGGCTAGGGCTCTTCTTTTGTCCAGAAAAATCGTCTGATATCCTCCCCCTCTTGGAATGAATCAATTCCCGCTTAAAACCTCCAACATCACGATAAAAAAGGAAAATAAAATCTTCAGGATTTCGCGTCTCGATCGATCGAGATTTGCTACCGATCGATCGGTGCACTGTTCATGCCAGCTTTTGAAACTCACTGTCTCGCTCGATCGATCGAGATTTTCCACCGATCGATCGAGACTTTAATAAAATTTGCTCTTGAGTCATTGCCTCGCTCGATCGATCGGAAATTTGTTCCGATCGATCGAGACTTGAAATTCAAATCTTCTCAGCGCACTGTCTGTCTCGATCGATCGAGACATAATCTCGATCGATCGAGATTTCGAAATTCTCACTTCTTCATTTCAACCCTTTCTTGCCTCGATTTCGCCCGTTATCTTCATATAAGTTCATTTCTTCCATTTCCGATCTAATTTCCTGAAACAGATGAATAAACACCAAAAAGCATAATATCATCCAGGAAAAAGTACGGAAAATGGGAAGAAATTACAGTTAAAAACACTCAAAATCTAAGCCTATCAGAGATACCTGGATTCCCACCGAGTCGAGAAGTGGAATTTGGTATTGATTTGATACCTGGTACTTCTGCAATTTCACGAGCTCCTTATCGGATGGCACCAACTGAATTGAAAGAATTCCTTACCAAGATGGTACAATTTCACTTTACACAACTTCCTAGTTCACAAGTGAATCCCAAGCTCAAACCAACAAGAACTTGAAAGAGATGGAGAGGAGCTTGTGTAGTGTTTTAGTAGGTGTAAAATGAGAAACTATGTGATTCTCCTCCCTAAATCACTTGATATAAAGTTATTAGCTCCCTAAATCCCTTGAAGTTAATGACATGATAAATAACATGTACTTGATGATGAAATCCAAATTCAAATGCAACTCCAATTCAAATTCAATTCACATGCATATTCAAATGCCTACTAGTTCATGTTGCTTGATATGTTATTATTTCAATCATTGTACACCATGTTTCATTCATTGCCTGTGACGTCCCCGAAATTAATTAATTGCAATTAAGGCATTAATTATGTTTATATGATGAATTATGTGGTAATTGATTTATGTGTTGGGTAATAAGATGTTAACATGATTCAATTGTGTTGATTATTAAATATGAGGAAGATGTGAATTTAGAGGAAGTATATTGCATTTTACTAAATGCTTGTAAAATGCCATGATGAAGTATTTTATGAATCATGTTAAGTTTGGGGTATGATTTTAAATTAATCCACAACCCCTTTTTAACCCTTCACCCATCACTTTAACCCCACTTTACCTTTACGCTTTTAAAACCCCCCAAATCATCCTCAACCCTAAACCATTCCACATTTTCGAAATTCTTCAAGGGAGGAAGGAGGAAGCTCCACAAAACTTGAGTTTGTGTGATTTTTATCAAGATTTGGAGTCTTCAAGAGGTATGGAACTCTTCCTAAAGTTTTGATGATGTTTGGATTTGAAATGGGGTGATTTTGAAGTGATTTATGTGGATTGTTTTGATGTATGTGTTGTATGTGGTTGGGGTATGGTTTTATGAGGTTTTTGTGGAGATAAGTTGTTGGGATGTCTTTGGTTTACGATGTATTGGGTTATTTGGTAGTTTTGTGCCAAAAAAATGAAGTTTACCCGAAAATGTCGCAGCGACCGATCGATCGGTAGCAGGGCGACGATCGATCGGTGCAAGTGCGTAGCGAGGGGTGAAATTTCTTTACTTACCGATCGATCGGTGAAAGCGACCGATCGATCGGTGGATGGCTAACGATTGATCGGTATCTTGGACCGATCGATCGATGAAAGGCCGTAGCTTAAATTTAAATTATGAACAGTTACCGATCGATCGGTAAGGGTGACCGATCGATCGGTAAAGAGATTTTGCTGAAGATTATTTTCTTGGCTTAATTGATGGAATTTTTGGTATTAGGCTATTATTTAGCTTCTAATATTGATTTGCATGGTTGTGTAGAACCATCCCAGGTACCCACAACATCCAGGAGATAAAGCTCTCCAAATTCTCCACTTTTGGGAATTAAGGTACGTAAGAAACGTACGAGCATCGGACGGTAAACCATACTCCTACATTTAATGATGATGTTTATAATGATGATGTTTATGATGATGATTATGACGATGTTTATGATGATGTTTATGATGACGATGTTTATGATGATGTTATGATGATGATGTTTATGATGATGATTATGATGATGTTTACGATGATGATGTTTATGATGATGTTTATGATAATGATGTTATGATGATGATTATGATAAGTACGATCATGATGATGACCATACGATATTTAAGAAGGGTAAGATGCCCATATGGTAAGATGCCATACGATATTTACGAAAGGGGTAAGATGCCCATGTGGTAAGATGCCATACGATGTTAAGAAGGGGTAAGATACCCACGTGGTAAGATGCCACGAGATGTTTGTAATATGGTAAGATGCCATATTATAGGGTAAGATGCCATATTATAGAGTAAGATGCCCATATGCATGAATGTGAATTAGGGTCAACAGAAAGAAGTTAACGAATAACCAACAAGTTTACTTAACCAAGATTTCATACATTTACTGTTATATCTCTTTTATGATGTTAAGTAAATATGTATGTGCTCACGATGTGTTGTCCCTATAGGTACACTTTTGAACCAGGGCTAAGGGTCGGGTTGAGACGGTGAGCTAAAGGAGCATGAAAGAAGATAGGATACAGGATTTTTGGATAGTCTCTACTCTAGGAGTAGTCTAATTCTATCGCTACTGTATTCTTTTTGAGAATGTAATTAAATAGTTTTTGAAATTTCATTCTTGACCTGTAATCTTATTAGCTCAAAGCTACAATCGGAACCCTTAGAATATCATTAATGCATGTTCTATTCTTAATACGTTTTTAATATGATGTTAAGGTAGGAAGACCCTACATTAGTGGTATCAGAGCAGTGGTTAGAGAACCCAGGAATGAGTGAAGGGTAGCCTTAGCAATAAGTTGGCTAGGTGCTTACCTGTAAACATGTTGTGTGCATATGTTACACATGAAGTATATGACTGTTATGCTAACATGTTATGACTTTCTAACGATGTGTATATGAACTGCTTTTGGGTCTTGTTGTTAACCCTTGTGTTGCAGTATGGCAGCAAACGTGGAGGTAGGTGACGCAGTGAGCGTCAATGCAAGTGCGGGACGTACGAATCCCCTACCCCCGCCAGCTTTTGATGATGAACCGTCCGAACAACAGTTGTTGCCAGGGGAGCTAAGCTTAACTCACTTTCTTGCATACCGACCCCCAACTTTGAAGGAACCGAAACAGGGGAACGAGCTGAGGAATGGTTATAAAGAATAGAGCAAATCTTTGTGGCAGCCCCATGTGCGAAGACAGCATGGATACGGTTAGCAGAGTTCCAATTGGCCAAGAAGGCACTAATGTGGTGGAAGACCACTGTGGTAGAGCAAGAGGCTCAAGGTCATGAAGTTAATTGGAAAATGTTTCGAACTCGGTTTCTGAACCACTATTTCTCGGCTGCTGCACGACAGGGTAAGGAAGATGAATTTACTCACCTCAAGTAAGGTAATATGTCAGTGTCAGATTATGCTCTTCATTACTGCTCCTTACTCAGATATGTGCCTCACATAGCCACGAGCACTCAAGCAAAGATGAGGAACTTCATGAAGGGCTTGAGGCCGGAGCTGTACGATAGGGTGATTACTTATGGCCCTACTTGTTTTGACGATGCACTCTCACGGGCTGAGCTAGCCGAACTGGGAGTGGGTGCATACCCTGATGTTGTACCACCGTCAGCACCCTCTCAGAAATCCACTCCAGATACTTTGAAGCCAAGGAGTGATCAGTTCAAGTCAAGGGGGAACACATCGGCGTCAAGGTTCAGTGGTAAGAGGCCCGACAATAGATGGAAAGGAAACCGTAGGGGCGATGCCCCATCTGGAAGGGGGCAGTCTCAGAGAGACAGATCCGGGAAGGTCCAGTGCACTCTTTGTGGGCAACCACATCTGACGAAAGATTGTGTAGGATGTTATGTTTGTGGCGACAAAGGCCACTTTGCTAGGCAGTGTCCCAACAGGGGAAGTCAACAGGGTTCTGCGGGGAGGCCTGCGGATAGGACAGCACAGCATAGACCACCATTCGTGCCGAGACAGTATGGAGGTCAGCCTATGGGGCCACCTCAAGGGCAAGTCTACGCATTGACGAGGGAGCAGGCTACAGCTGCTCCGGAGGAGGTTATAACGGGTACGTGTCTTTTACTTACGTACCCTGCTTTTATATTGATCGACACAGGTGCGTCACACTCACCACATATGCACTTCTCCGTCGCCCACGCCTCTTATAGTCTCGACCCCCGCTGGAAGAGGTATGATTACTGATCAGATTGTCTATGACGGCCTCATTTATTTTGAGGATAACGAACTAAGGTCAGATTTGATTGTTCTGGGAATGTCAGACTTTGACTGCATTCTGGGCATTGATGTTCTGAACAGGTATCAGGCAGTTGTGAACTGCAGGCAGAGGACTTTCCGATTCAAATCTGATATGGGAATTCCATGGACATTCTTTGGGGATGGTTCTCGTTCTAAGATCCCGTTGATATCTGCTGTCAAGATGGCACAGTTGTTGGAACGAGGACATACAGGATATCTCATATATGCCGTTGATGTTACGGAAAAGAAAGAAGAAGTAAAAGTTGAGGATGTACCCGTAGTGGCGGAGTTCCCTGATATCTTTCCGGAGGAGATTCCCGGATTCCCACCGACGAGAGAGGTCGAGTTTGGGATTGAGTTGTTACCGGGAACGTCTGCCATTTCTCGTGCCCCTTATAGGATGGCACCAGCGGAGCTAAGGGAATTAAAGATTCAGTTGCAGGAGCTCCTTGATAAGGGCTATATACGCCCTAGCATATCGCCCTGGGGTGCACCAGTTTTATTTGTCAAGAAGAATGATGGTTCGATGCGTCTGTGTATTGACTACAGACAACTGAACAAAGCTACAGTGAAGAATAAGTATCCACTCCCGAGAATCGATGATTTGTTTGATCAGTTGCAGGGTACGAGGCTCTACAGTAAAATCGATCTGAGGTCGGGGTATCATCAGATTCGAGTAAGGGAAGATGATGTCCAGAAGACAGCTTTCAGGACTAGATATGGGCACTATGAATTCCTAGTCATGCCTTTTGGGTGACGAATGCCCCAGCTGTTTTCATGAGTTTGATGAACAGGGTGTTCCAGCCATATTTGGATCAGTTCGTCATAGTTTTCATTGACGATATACTCATCTACTCCCGGACTGAAGAGGAACACGTGAAGCACTTGAGAACAGTACTCCAGATCCTTAGGGATCATCAATTATATGCAAAGCTCAGCAAGTGCGAGTTCTGGTTGAACAGTGTGGTATTCTTGGGCCATGTTATAACTAGCAGTGGGATATCTGTGGATCCCAGGAAGTTTGAAGCTGTCATGGAGTAGGCTGCACCCACTTCTGTGCCAGAGATACGGAGTTTCCTTGGCTTAGCAGGTAATTACCGACGTTTTGTCGAGGGATTCTCTAAGATCGCTAAGCCGTTGACACAGCTGACTCAGAAAGGAGTCCCGTTCTATTGGTCCGAAGCTTGTGAGGGAAGCTTCCAATAATTGAAATGTCGTTTGACGACAGCTCCAGTGTTGGTGATTCCTTCTGAGAATAAGAGATTTGCAGTTGAAGCCTCATGAGACCAGATACCCAGTCCATGATATGGAACTGGCGGCCATCATTTTTGCCTTGAAGATTTGGCGTCATTATCTTTATGGTACGACGTTTACCATCTATACGGACCATAAGAGCCTGAAGTTCCTATTCACTCAGGCTGAACTGAATATGCGTCAAAGAAGATGGATGGATTTGCTCAAGGATTATGACTGTGAGATTGAGTACCATCCCGGTAAAGCAAATTTGATAGCAGACGCCTTAAGTCGGAAGGTGAAGAGTACTGCTGAGGACGCTATGCGTTTATCAGCCATGATGACTTCTTATTGCCATCTGGGCTATGATTTTGATGTGGACAGGTCGCCGGTGCGAGTGTCGACCTTGTTGGCTGAGCCAGACATATTTGAGACTATCAGGAAAACCCAGAGGTTAGATGATGAGGTCCAGAGGTGGTCATCGATAGTACTTCGAGGACAGCCATCAAAGTTCAGAATGGCAGAAGATGATTCCTTGAGGCTGGGCAACCGATGGGTAGTCCCAGATACACCAGAGTTGCGTAGAGGAATATTGGAGCGAGCCCACAGTAGTCGGTTCAGTACCCACCCAGGAGGAATGAAGATGTACAAGGACCTATGCGGTCAATTCTGGTGGAGACGCATGAAGCGTGATGTGATGACTTTCGTCAAAAGATGTTTGATCTGCCAACAAGTAAAGGCAGAAAGACAGAGGCCCGGTGGTGAGCTGAAGAGCTTGGAAGTACCTAAGTGGAAGTGGGAACACATATCTATGGACTTCGTGACCCACCTGCCAAGAACGGCCTCAGGATTTGATGCGATCTGGGTGGTCGTGGATAGGCTGACGAAGGTAGCTCATTTCATCCCCTACTGTATGACTTTCACATACCTAAAGATGGCCCAATTGTATGTACGGGATGTGGTGAGGTTACATGGGATTCCAGTCTCGATTGTGTCTGACAGAGACCCAAGGTTTACTTCACATTTATGGGAGGGTCTCCAGACAGCTTTGGGCACCGAGGTGAGACTGAGCACAACTTATCACCCTCAAACAGATGGCCAGACAGAGCGTACCATTCAGACGCTCGAAGACATGTTGAGGGCATGTGTTTTGGAGTTTGATACTCCGTGGCAAGATTCTATACCGCTAGTAGAGTTCTCCTATAATAACAGCTATCAGGCGAGCATTCAAATGGCCCCTTTTGAAGCTCTTTACGGACGACGATGTAGGTCACCGCTGTATTGGGAGGACTTGGCAAGTAAGACGGTCGGAGGACCGGATATTATTAAGAACATGGAAGAAAAGATTAAGATGATACGTTTAAAGATGAAAGCGGCCCAAGATAGGCAAGCAGCCTATGCCAATAAGCGGCGACGGCCGCTAGAATTCCAAGTAGGAGACAAGGTTTTCTTGAAAATCTCACCCTTCAGGGGTGTGGTCTGTTTTGGTGTGCGGGGAAAGCTATCTCCGAGATATGTCGGACCGTATGAGGTGTTACAGCGTATCAGTACATTGGCTTACCGTTTGGCTCTACCGCCGTCCTTATCTGGGATTCATGATGTTTTTCACGTTTCTATGCTACGGAAGTATGAGCCAGACCCGTCTCATGTGTTACAGCCTACTGAAGTGCAGTTGGACTCAGATGTATCCTACGTTGAACGACCGGTCAGAATTCTAGATCGTGAGGATCGCAGATTAAGAAGTAAGGTTATACCGATGGTCAAAGTTCAGTGGGATTGTCGGGGTGTGAGGAGGCTAGGTGGGAGACGGAACGGCATATGGTGCAGCACTACCTGGAACTATTTTCTGGTATGATTCATGTTTAGTTTCTTTTTGGGTAAGTGCATGCGATTTCGAGGGCGAAATCTTTTAAGTAGGGGAGTATTGTGACGTCCCCGAAATTAATTAATTGCAATTAAGGCATTAATTATGTTTATATGATGAATTATGTGGTAATTGATTTATGTGTTGGGTAATAAGATGTTAACATGATTCAATTGTGTTGATTATTAAATATGAGGAAGATGTGAATTTAGAGGAAGTATATTGCATTTTACTAAATGCTTGTAAAATGCCATGATGAAGTATTTTATGAATCATGTTAAGTTTGGGGTATGATTTTAAATTAATCCACAACCCCTTTTTAACCCTTCACCCATCACTTTAACCCCACTTTACCTTTACTCTTTTAAAACCCCCCAAATCATCCTCAACCCTAAACCATTCCACATTTTCGAAATTCTTCAAGGGAGGAAGGAGGAAGCTCCACAAAACTTGAGTTTGTGTGATTGTTATTTGGAGTCTTCAAGAGGTATGGAACTCTTCCTAAGGTTTTGATGATGTTTGGATTTGAAATGGGGTGATTTTGAAGTGATTTATGTGGGTTGTTTTGATGTATGTGTTGTATGTGGTTGGGTATGGTTTTATGAGGTTTTTGTGGAGATAAGTTGTTGGGATGTCTTTGGTTTAAGATGTATTGGGTTATTTGGTAGTTTTGTGCCAAAAAAATGAAGTTTACCCGAAAATGTCGCATCGACCGATCGATCGGTAGCAGGGCGACGATCGATCGGTGCAAGTGCGTAGCGAGGGGTGAAATTTCTTTACTTACCAATCGATCGGTGAAAGCGACCGATCGATCGGTGGATGGCTAACGATCGATCGGTATCTTGGACCGATCGATCGTTGAAAGGCCGTAGCTTAAATTTAAATTATGAACAGTTACCGATCGATCGGTAAGGGTGACCGATCGATCGGTAAAGAGATTTTGCTGAAGATGATTTTCTTGGCTTAATTGATGGAATTTTTGGTATTAGGCTATTATTTAGCTTCTAATATTGATTTGCATGGTTGTGTAGAACCATCCCAGGTACCCACAACATCCAGGAGATAAAGCTCTCCAAATTCTCCACTTTTGGGAATTAAGGTACGTAAGAAACGTACGAGCATCGGACGGTAAACCATACTCCTACATTTAATGATGATGTTTATAATGATGATGTTTATGATGATGATTATGACGATGTTTATGATGATGTTTATGATGACGATGTTTATGATGATGTTTATGATGATGATGTTTATGATGATGATTATGATGATGTTTACGATGATGATGTTTATGATGATGTTTATGATAATGATGTTATGATGATGATTATGATAAGTACGATCATGATGATGACCATACGATATTTAAGAAGGGTAAGATGCCCATATGGTAAGATGCCATACGATATTTACGAAAGGGGTAAGATGCCCATGTGGTAAGATGCCATACGATGTTAAGAAGGGGTAAGATACCCACGTGGTAAGATGCCACGAGATGTTTGTAATATGGTAAGATGCCATATTATAGGGTAAGATGCCCATATGCATGAATGTGAATCAGGGTCAACAGAAAGAAGTTAACGAATAACCAACAAGTTTACTTAACCAAGATTTCATACATTTACTGTTATATCTCTTTTATGATGTTAAGTAAATATGTATGTGCTCACGATGTGTTGTCCCTGTAGGTACACTTTTGAACCAGGGCTAAGGGTCGGGTTGAGACGGTGAGCTAAAGGAGCATGAAAGAAGATATGATACAGGATTTTTGGATAGTCTCTACTCTAGGAGTAGTCTAATTCTATCACTACTGTATTCTTTTTGAGAATGTAATTAAATAGTTTTTGAAATTTCATTCTTGACCTGTAATCTTATTAGCTCAAAGCTACAACCGGAACCTTTAGAATATCATTAATGCATGTTCTATTCTTAATACGTTTTTAATATGATGTTAAGGTAGGAAGACCCTACATTGCCCTTGCCATATATCATTTCATACATGTATTAATTCATTCCTGGTTCCACCCGAACCCCCATTATCATACTGCCAATTGATATAATTATACCAGAATCATATCACACGTGTATAAAACAAATCGAGGCATTACAGGTGATTAAATTCATTGGATGAATTAATTAATTAAGAAGAGTCTTAATTAAACAATTATAAGGATTTAATTATATCATGGGTTTGAGCCCATAAGGCTTTGTGAAAGCCTTTAATTAAATCATATATAATTAAATAGCAAGGTTAATAATTCATTAAGTTTTCATAACATAACCTAGCCTTCGACTCCAAAGAATCGGCCGCCTTTTTTATCTCAAAGGCTCACGACCGCCGTCGACTTTTAGGGAGGAGAGATTGGTAGTCGTTGATCGGTTTTGAACCGGGAGTTCAGTTTTGGTTCAAGAATAAGTCTAGCAACTTGTTCTTGAACATCCCTTTTGATTTGATCGTGTGGATACCGTAGAGGCAAGACCTTGGAGGTGTTGCTCGTGACTAGGAGTTCGTTGGACGTAGTGCTTCGTGGAATCTGCTCAAACACGCTACAAGGGTGAGACTTTTGTTCCTTTATCCGATATGAACCCCTATGTATAGATCCAGTGTCTTGTAATCCATAAATTTTTTATATTCCGCTGCGTTGCTATGCATGATGGATTACTTATAGTGGTATCAGAGTCAGGTTCAAGGCTCATATCGGATTTATGTGGTTAAATTGTTTAATCATGTTCAGAATTAATATTGCATGCTATTTAAAACTGTATGAACATATATGATATGTTAATATTAAGTTTTGAAAATCGTCGTAAAATTGTATTTGATATAATTGTTGCATATATGTATATGATACATGATGGCGCACAACCTAGGATGCATGAGGCGCGACCGAGCCTCTTCTAGCCATGATGGGCGCGCGACCGGATGAGGCTGATTGGGCGATCGAGCCACCTCCTTCCATGATTGGTGCGCGACCGGATGTGGCAGGGAAGGCGACCGAACCTCGTTGCACTTGCAATGGCGCGCGAGCAATTCGAATGATGGTTCGGACCATGGTTCACGGGTTCATGCGTTTGGCGGCTACCTCCACGTGAGAGCTAGGGTTTTCAAACCCCTTGGCTCGAGATGGTCGAGCCGCCACCGTCATGAATCGTGCATGGAAAGGCCGAGAATCATGACAAGGTTTCGAACCTTGTGGCTCGCGACGGCTAGGGTTTTGAACCCTAGCGGCCGCCGCATGGACACACGAGCTCGGACCGTGTCTTGGGCTAGGGTTTCGAACCCTAGGCCCATGCATGGTCCAGCCGTGTGGTTGGGTTGATTCGAACCCTTATGGTTCGTAGTTGTAATCGCATAAGGTGGCATGTGATGTCCCAAGCGTACGATAATTTTCCAAAATTTTATTTTACAGTTTTAATTAGAATTAAATTTTAAATTGTTTAGAATTTAATTAATTAAATGTTAAAGCATGTTTTATGTGTTGTTTGAGCATGGTGCATGGTTATAGCCCTTTGACCTATTAGATAGGATTTGTGAATGTTTGTAATTTATAATACGACCTGCGTGTCGTGCATTCTCTATTTTATTCTAAATGTTATCCCTCCCCTATGTTCCCCTCGAATGTGAATCGGGGAATTCTATATCTTGTAAATAGTATAGTTTATTTGTTGATGGTGATCAATGAAGATGGAGCATGATGCCGGGATGAGGAGGCCATTCACAAACAGGAGCCAAAGGAAGGAACTTATGAAGTTACCTTAGGTTGACTCTTAGGATTTTCTCATTGGCTTGAGAAAATCGCTAGTAGGGGCTATAACCATGTCACGTTTTAATTATATATGTTGATGCATGATTTATCTTATGTTTTAGATTGATAACTGTATTACACATATATGTAGATATGTATACACCTATATGTAGTGGACATATTTTAAATTATCAAACTCATCATGAGATCAATAAATCCCTCTAAAATATTAAGTTTTAGATGCCTTCCAAAATTAAAAGTACTCGTCAAAAACTTCGATTGTACATGTGTGGGTTTGCCAAAGCAAAGCACCGTGGCAATCTTAGTAAGGCGCGAAAGGATAAAAGTGATATCCGTTATACTTTAAATTGGGTACGACTTAACTAGGTTATCTCAATAGGATTGGGAACCTAGAGGCATGGGTTGGATAATAATTCATTTGATGAATTGAACAAAGCGTTGTTCGTCCAACTATCCAAGAATTACATGTGATGTAATTGACAAAGTGTTGTCTACCTAAATAACCGAGTCTTGGGCGATTAGCCAATAACTCAAGATTAGGCAAAATATGGATCTTGGACCACTAAAGGTTTCGAGGGTTGATATTTTTTTTAAACAAAATAGTGGGAGTATCATTTAATATAAGACCATGTTAAATGATTAAATCATAAACTTATTTTGCATATTTATATTGTAGATATCCATGGCAACTAACAATACAACAAGCACATTATCACTGCGATCGGTCCTTGAGAATGACAAATTAAATGGGACAAACTTCCTAGACTGGTATAGGAATCTGAGGATAGTCCTTAAGCAAGAAAAGAAACAATATGTCCTAGAGGAACCCTTACCTGTTGAGTAACCTCCCCTGACGGCTACGAGAGCCGATAAGGATGCTTCAAGAAGCATCAGAATGACGCACTTGATGCTGGCTGCCTTATGCTTGTCACCATGAACTATGAGCTTCAGAAGCAACATGAGGAAATGGAGGCGTTCGATATGATCGAACACTTAAAGCAATTGTACCAACAGCAAGCTAGACAAGAGAGGTATGACGTCTCTAAAGCGTTGTTCCAGTGCAGGATGGTAGAGGGAAGCATAGTTGGAACTCATGTACTCAAGATGATTGGGTATATTGAGAATCTAGAGAAGCTGGGTTTTCCATGGGACCAAGAGTTGGCCACCGATGTAATCTTGCAATCGTTACCTGAGAGCTTCAGTCAATTTGTAGTAAATTACAATATGACTGACATGGAAAAGACTCTACCACAATTGCTTGGTATGTTGAGAACATATGAAGCAAATACAAAGAAGACTAACGCCACAAATGTTCTTATTGTGAATAAGGGCAAAGGAAAGGCCAAAGCTAAAGGCAATAAGAAAGCAAAGAAGGTCTTTGTTAAATCTTAGCCAAAGTCTTATGCACTAAGGGAGGGATAGCAAAGGAAGGGAATTGTTTCCATTGCGGTGAGACCGGTCATTGGAAAAGGAACTACAAAGTATATCTGGAGGATCTCAAGAAAGGAAGTGTGACTTCCACTTCAGGTATTTTTGTTATAGAAGTCAATTTATCTACTTCTTCATCATGGGTATTAGATACTGGATGTGGATCTCACATTTGTGTAAATGTGCAGGTCCTCAAAAAGAGTAGATTGTTGGCAAAAGGCGAAGTTGATCTCCGAGTTGGAAATGGAGCAAGAGTTGCTGCATTAGCTATAGGGGATTATTATTTATCTTTACCTTCTGGTTTATCGTTGATTTTAAAAGATTGTTATTTTGTGCCTTCAATTACCAAAAACATTATTTCTATCTCTTGTTTGGACAAGTATGGATTCTCATCTATTATAAAGGACAACTGTTGTTCCATTTATTTATATGATATGTTTTATGCTAGTGCACAAATGGTGAATGGTCTTTATTTATTAAATCTTGATATGCCTGTCTATAACATAAATACTAAAAGGATTAAAAATAATGATTATAATCCGACTTATCTCTGGCATTGTCGCTTGGGCCACATAAACGAGAACCGCATATCTAAACTTCATAAGGATGGAGTATTAGATTCATTTGATTTTGAATCATATGAAACATGCGAGTCTTGTTTAATGGGCAAGATGACTAAAGCCCCTTTCAAGGGACATGTTGAAAGGGCAAATGTTTTATTGGGACTAATACATAGTGATGTATGTGGGCCAATAAGTACAAGCTAGAGGTGGTTTTCAATACTTCGTTACATTTACTGATGACCTCAGTAGATATGGGTATGTGTACCTAATGAAACATAAGCATGAAACCTTTGAAAAGTTCAAAGATTTCAAGAATGAAGTACAAAACCAACTTGGCAAAAGTATCAAAATCCTTCGATCAGATCGAGGAGGTGAATACTTAAGCCAAGAGTTTCATGACTATCTAAAGGAGTGTGGGATAGTCCCACAACTCACTCCTCCGTATACTCCACAATGGAATGGTGTATCCGAGAGGAGAAATCGAACCTTGTTGGACATGGTTATATCAATGATGAGTCATGCAGATCTTCCGATATCGTTTTGGGGACACGCTCTAGAAACAACGATTTTCTTACTGAACCGTGTTCCATCTAAATCAGTGGAAAAGATACCATATGAGATATGGACTGGGAAGTGTCCTAGTATGTCTTTTATGAAGATTTGGGGTTGTGAGGCTTTCGTTAGACGTCACGCCACTAACAAACTTGGACCCAAATCTGATAAGTGTTTATTTGTGGGGTATCCTAAGGAAACGAAAGGATACTATTTCTATTATCCCACCGAGAACAAAGTAGTTGTTGCTCGGACTGGTGTATTTCTTGAAAGAGAATTTATTTCTAGAAAAACCAGTGGGAGAAAAATAGAACTTAGTGAAGTTTAACCACAAGAAAACACTGAACCTGAGATTGAGATGGAAACAGAGCAGGCACCGCAAGCTGTTGTGGAAGAAGTACCTGCTCAAGAGACACAAGTCCAGCGTAGGTCTGTAAGAGAACACCGGGAGCCACAGAGATATGGATTTCTTGTGACTCAACAAGGTGAGTTACTACTTATTGATGAGGATGAGCCGTCATCTTATCAACAAGCTATAATGGGCACTGATTCTGAGAAATGGCAAGAGGCCATGAAATCTGAGATGGAATCCATGTATGTAAACCAAGTATAGACTTTGGTTGATCCACCTGAAGGGGTACGACCCATAGGGTGCAAATGGATTTTCAAGAAAAAGACCGATATGGATGGTAATGTACAAACCTATAAAGGTCGGCTGGTTGCAAAAGGATTCAAACAAATTCATGGTATTGAATATGATGAAACCTTTTCACCAGTGGCCATGGTTAAATCCATAAGGATCTTACTTGCAATAGCTGCATTTCATGATTATGAAATCTGGCAGATGGATGTCAAAACAGCTTTCTTTAATGGAAATCTGCTCGAGGATGTGTACATGACACAGCCCGAGGGTTTTGTCGATCCAAAGGATGCTGGAAAGATATGCAAGCTACAACGATCCATTTATGGATTGAAGCAAGCTTCTCGGAGTTGGAATCTTCGTTTTGATGATGCAATCAAAGAGTTTAGTTTTATCAAAAACGTAGATGAACCTTGTGTCTACAAGAAGGTCAGTGGGAGCATAATCATTTTCCTAGTGTTGTATGTAGATGACATACTTCTCATTGGGAATGATATCCCTGCCTTACAATCTGTAAAGATTTGGCTAGGGAACTGCTTTTCGATGAAAGACTTGGGAGAAGCCACCTATGTATTAGGAATCAAGATCTATAGAGATAGATCAAGAAGGCTTCTTGGCCTAAGTCAAAGTACATACATAGACAAAGTGCTTAAAAGGTTTAGCATGCAAGAATCAAAGAAATGATTCGTGCCTATGACACATGGTATATATCTCTCGAAGGAACATTGTCCTTCAACACCAGATGAGAGACAACGCATGAGTAAGATTCCATATGCGTCAGCTATTGGATCTATCATGTATGCCATGATATGTACTCGTCCCGATGTATCGTATGCTTTGAGCATGACGAACAGATATCAAGTTGATCCAGGTGAAGGTCACTGGATTGCTGTCAAGAATATCCTGAAGTACTTGAGAAGAACTAAGGATACATTCTTGATTTATGGAGGTGAGGAAGAGCTCAATGTAGTGGGTTAGACTGATGCAAGCTTCCAAACCGACAAAGATGATTATCGATCGCAATCTGGATATGTGTATTGCCTAAATGGAGGTGCTGCGAGCTGGAAGAGTTCAAAGCAAGAGACAGTAGCTGATTCTACAACGGAAGCTGAGTATATTGCTGCCTCGGATGCAGTAAAGGAAGCTGTTTGGATCAGGAAGTTCATTTCTGAACTTGGAGTGGTGCCTAGCATTAAAGATCCGATAGAACTCTATTGTGACAACAATGGAGCGATCGCATTGGCTAAGGAACCTAGATCTCACCAAAGATCCAAGCACATACTTTGGCGCTTTCATTTCATTCGAGAAATCGTTGAAAGGGGAGATGTTAAAATATGCAAAGTACCAACAGATGATAATGTATCTGACCCATTGACGAAGCCACTGTCACAGCAGAAGCATGATCGTCATACTAGATCTTTAGGCATTAGGTATATGTCTGAGTTGTCTTAGTGCAAGTGGGAGATTGTTGGGATATGCCCTAAGACAAGTCATTAGATGATTGTTTTGACATACAATGTTTATGATTTTATGAATGACAATTCATTATTATATATTATTCTTTTAACTGTGCAATGTGAATTAATATATATGTTAATGTCCTTAGAATAATATTGTATTATTCTTAAACATTGTCCCTAGTCAAGTATTATCATGAATCAGGATAATGATAATACATAGAGACTAGTATGTATTGATTGATGAATTGTTCATTGATATGAGATATCAAATCAATACATGGGTACATGTTAGAGAACGATGTACTGGACAGACCCACCATGAGAATGCAACATGGATAGTTATATGATTGTCATATGCAATTCTCATAGTGATAATAATGTATGTAATCCTTACGACTGTGATCATCAGAGATCCCAACATAAGGAGTTATGTATCTTGATATTGTCAAACGTTACCCGTAACAGGGTAAACTATAAAGGCGACTATTGGATACACTACGAATTATGTAGAGGGATGTTGACTGATCGAGATAGGATTTGTCCCTCCTATATAACAGGAGATGTGTTTGACCCTTGATCAAGTGAGAACTAAAATGCATGGCCATGCTCGAATGAGTCGATATGAGATATCGAGCTTATTCGTTTATTCTAGTTCTACTTGGGGATCAAGAAATAAAGATTGAATATACGAGTATGACTATTCCATGACTCGTGTTCAATCTAAACACAAAGGACAAAGGGATTAAGTTACATGATTAATATTATCACAAGTTCTAAAGGTTATGTCGAGTCAAAGACATTCTTGTAATTTGGGTAGCCTTGATGTGTTGCTAGACACCGTTCTTTGCTTGTAACGTAAAATGAGATTTTATGTCACTGCCAACATTACAATATCCTATCGGGTCGCACAAAAGATTAAATCGATAAAGGGGATTAAATTCATTGGATGAATTAATTAATTAAGAAGAGTCTTAATTAAACAATTATAAGGATTTATTATATCATGGGTTTGAGCCCATAAGGCTTTGTGAAAGCCTTTAATTAAATCATATATAATTAAATAGCAAGGTTAATAATTCATTAAGTTTTCATAACATAACCTAGCCTTCCACTCCAAAGAATCGGCCGCCTTTTTTATCTCAAAGGCTCACGGCCGCCGTCGACTTTTAGGGAGGAGAGATTGGTAATCGTTGATCGGTTTTGAACTGGGAGTTCAGTTTTGGTTCAAGAATAAGTCTAGCAACTTGTTCTTGAACATCCCTTTCGATTTGATCGTGTGGATACCGTAGAGGCAAGACCTTGGAGGTGTTGCTCGTGACTCGGAGTTCGTTGGACGTAGTGCTTCGTGGAATCTGCTCAAACACGCTACAAGGGTGAGACTTTTGTTCCTTTATCCGATATGAACCCCTATGTATAGATCCGGTGTCTTGTAATCCATAATTTTTTTATATTCCGCTGCGTTGCTATGCATGATGGATTACTTACACTAACAAGGCAGTTACCATTACAGTTAAGTATCCCGTGCTGCCCTGATCTAATTCTCCTACTGTGAAGCCCTGACCATGGAAGCGTAATGAGATGCCTGGGTTCTCTCTTGATGCCCCAACAAATTTGAGGACATCATTACCCGACAGGCCTCTTTCAGCCACTAGAGGTAGACCTGGAGCACGAAGTTCTCGATGAACATCAATTGAACCTACTTCAAATGGAAGTGTTACCTTGGATTTTTGTAGGGTGTCCTTCTCGGTTAACAATAACCCCTTCAACGGAGGTAAGTTATCCTGAAAAAGAAAGGTTAGAAAGGGAGCCAGAGAGGGTTCTCCGGCGGGGCCCCTCCGACGATCATGTCAGGATAGATGATGTATGAACAAAAGCTTAGTTATGCAAAAGTTGAGCAGAAGTGCAATAGTCAATATATCTCCCTACAAACCTGATACCATGGACGTATATATAGTTAGGGAGTGAGAAGGGCAACCTGTTATGGCCGGCGGACGTTTAGGGGGACCACCACAGACATTCCTCTGCGTCTTTTTGTTTCAGAGGGTGGGGACCACCGACAAATACTGTACATATCGTACGACATCCTACCGGTGAGATCTTGATAGTACTATAACATATTCCCTGGGTACTGGTCGCTTTTTGATTGGCTTATTTATGCGTGGTCCCCTATTCTAGGACAAAATCAGTTATGGATAACTCGGACGAGGGACCACTCCAGTGCCCGCGATGGCACTGCCGACGCTGAACAGAACAGGGGCCAAAGGATCCGCTCTGAGTTGGCACTCCAACTCGGTTACAGCGTGCGACTCATGTGAGGCAGCCGGGGTCGTTTCGGTTGGCTGGGGTGGAAGTTCAGGGCTGAGCTAAGGTTTAGGATACGCGCTGAGTTAATTAGGACAGGCCTGGATCTGGAGCATCATGGTATCCAACGGGGTGGCCCTACGCAGCGATGGACGGGGTAAGGTTGGGTCATACCCATAGAACTAGGGTTGGGGCCGTACTGACCTGTACTAGGGATATCATGAGTATCCCCCTCTAGTCGAGCTAGAGTAGCGCTGTCCTCGACTATTCGTGTCAGGCCGAGACCCGTTTCTAGTTGTCAGTCTTTGTACTCTCTTGATGGGACATGTTGTCAGCAGGAAGCGACTGGTGGCATGCGTCTCAATCGATGAAGCTGCCACGCGTCCACATCTGCTCTCACGACGCTTGGTCTCCCTCGATCCTTGCCGTTCGAATGGGCCAGGCCCAAAAGGCCCACCGCTTCGATGGCCTATATATACCCTAATCCCCCTCGTTTGTTTCACTTTTCTCTCGCCGCTTGCCTTCTCCTGCTCTTCTCACCCGCTTCGCTTTGATTCTAGTAAGTGCTTTTTTTTATTTTCCCTATGTCAAATCCGACTTCTTCTACCTTCGGAGCCGCCCTCAGGGGTTCGGCCGGGGACGCCTCGGGTTCTGGGCTTTCGAGTTCTCCGACCGTAGTGGGCCAGTGAGGGAGGTTGTTAGTGCCGTCCCCCTCCTGCAAGTCCCTCCTTGTCCTAATCCCGAGCCATTTCCCCATAATTTCGAGGTTGACCCTCGAGACTTGGTTCGGGCTGGGGTACCCTGGTATGAGGTCTTGAGTTCCCAGGTTTCGGCTGAGGCTGAAGCTTTTCTTCGCTCCCATTTCATTCCTCCTGACCATGAGGTACGGATATCAAGGTTGGGAGATCGTCCCCACGTTCCCCCTCCAGACTTTTTTCCTTTTTTTACTGAGCAAATCAGGAGCGGGCTGCGCTTCCCCGTCCCCTCTCTGTACCAAGACTTATCCAATTATTTTTGTGTTTCCCTTAGTCATCTCAGTCCCAACTCTTAACAAAATATGGCTGCCACAGCTACCCTGTTCCAATCTTTGAATCTCCCCTTTTCTCCTGCCCTTCTGCACTATTTTTTCCATGTCAATAAGACCACCTTCCCAGGCCTGTTTTACTTTGGGTCTAGGCCGTCCTGTAAGTTTTTGGATAAAATTCCGAGTTCTCACAAAGGGTGGAAGGAAACTTATTTTTTGTCAAACCACCCCGACCTTGGTCTTGTCCCATGGCTTGGAGGGATTCTCTTCCCGAGGCTCGCCTGATAGGCTTAGATTTTGAGTGTTTTTAACTGTAATTTCTTCCTACTTTCCGTATTTTTTCCTGGATGATATTATGCTTTTTGGTGTTTATTCGTTTGTTTCAGGAAAATAGATCGGAAGTGGAAGAAATGAGCTAATATGAAGATAACGGGCGAAATCGAGGCGAGAAAGAACTAAAATTGAGGAAATGAGATTTTCGGAATCTCGATCGATCGAGCCAGGCAGAAAGTTGAGCATCAAAGAATTTCAAGTCTCGATCGATCGGTACAAATTCTCGATCGATCGAGCGAGGCAGTAACTTCAAAGCTGATTTGAACAGTGCACCGATCGATCGAGAAAACCTTCCGATCGATCGATACGCAAAATCTACAGATTTTATTTTCCATGTTTATCGTGATATGTGGGGGGTTTAAAAGAAAGAAAATCATTCCATTCGAAGAGGAGAATATCAGACGAAATTTCTGAACCAAAGAAGAGCCCTAGCCGCCGCCTAGCCGCCGCCAAGGAGATCCGTTCTTCCGGTTCTTCGTCCGAGCCAAAGCCAATAAATTCCGGAGTGCAAGGAAGGAGCAAGAGAAGAGATTTCGGTGCTACGCATGGATTCATTCCGCCGTTTATCGTATTTCTAGACTTTAATCTATTTCATATTAATTTTCAATTGATGTTTTTGAGGTCGAGAGACGATTAAACTTCTTTTGTATTTGATTTGAAACAATTCTAGTTTATTTTATTGAGATTTAGTATCATTGTGTTTGATATATTGATTCAATTGTGTTTGAGTGTATTGATGTCTATTGTTCATGAATTAATCGATTGTTAAGATCAAAGCCTAGCTAACTTTGATTGATTCTAAGAGTTATAACCGAGATCGAGAGATAACGTTGTAACACGCTCTTTTAATTCATGAAGTATGTTATGATTGAGATCGAGAGATGATATCGCATACGTGAGAACTTGGAATCGAGAGATTTAGAGTTATAAGGTTTTGATAATTTATCTAACTTTGAATTAGTAAATAGGTGCACGAGAGTGACTTATTCTAATTTATTGTTAGTTTCTTTACAGCTCGAGAGAGTGTATTGAATAATAGCGAAAACCTTTCACCTTTAGAATCAATTGGTTGATAATTTGCTTATTCAAATGAATCATTAAAGATAACACAGTTGAACGAAGAGCTTGATAAATTTCTTGAGCAACTTACCTTTGCATATTCGGAACCATTCATTTTATTGTTTCTTGTTTAAGTTTCATTTCTTAGTTTAAGTTTGCTTTAGATAATCACATTTGTTAATCGTAGGCTAAATATAATTTTATTAATCTTATTTGGTACTTATATGTTAGTCCCTGTGGATTCGACAACCCGTACTTAATTTTCACTATACTAAAACTTGACAACCGTGCACTTGCGGTAGAATCGCTTCACACTAATCTTTGAAATAAATCTTTTGTTTAAAAATAAAGCGGTCAAGTTTTTGGCGCCGTTGCCGGGGACTAATCTGTATAATATCATACGAGATTAGTTAATTGTAATTTAGCCAATTCTTTTATTATTGCGTTTTTGTTTTTCTTTTCTGTTTTCTTTTGTTGATCTTTGTTAATAATTTTGTGTATTTTGTTGTCTCCTTTTGTCTGTTTTGTACAGGAATCGTTTCTTTAGTGCATGCTCAGAAGGGAGGAGCCTATTCTCGAGCCTTTCGATCCGGAGATAGAGAGAACTTTACTTAGGCGATTACGAGAAGCTCGAGCGATGGCTGATAATAACGAAGCACAGAACCCTAGATCGATGATGGACTTTGCGCAATCGGCATTTCATGGATCGTTGTCCAGTATTACGAGGCCGACTATTCAAGCGAACAATTTTGAGATCAAGCCGGCAATCATACAAATGATTCAGCACTCGGTTATGTTTGGGGGAGCGGCTACGGATGATCCGAATAATCACATCTCCAACTTTTTGGAGATTTGTGACACATTAACATAATGGCGTCTCTGACGACGCCATCAGGTTAAGACTTTTCCCCTTTTCATTACGAGACAAAGCTAAGTCATGGTTGAATTCCCTACCTGCAGGTTCTATAACAACATGGGAAGGGATGACGAAAGCATTTTTGTCAAAGTACTTTCCCCCTTCCAAGACGGCAAAGATGCGGAACGATATCACAACTTTTGGGCAGTTTGACCCCGAGACGTTATATGAAGCGTGGGATCGTTTTAAGGAGTTGTTGAGGAGATGCCCACACCATGGTCTACCCATATGGCTGCAGGTACAAACGTTCTATAACGGTTTATTTTCTTCTAACCGTTCCATGATTGATGCAGCATCTGGGGGATCAATAATGAGAAAGACGCTGGAAGAAGCATATAGCTTGTTGGAGGAAATGGCGTGCAACAGTTACCAGTGGCAGTCAGAGAGGAGCACGCCACAGAAACCAATGGGAGTCCATCAAGTGGACGAGATCACTGCTCTTTCGGCTCAATTAGAAGCCATGAACCGGAAGATAGACAGCATGGGAGCGGCAACAATGCAAGCCCAAGCTATCTTCTGTGAGCTGTGTGGAGGCGGTCATCCTAGCATCGAGTGTCAGGCAGGTAACCAGTTTAACCAATCTGTTGAGGCTGTGAATTTTGTAGGTAACAGGCCACCCAACAATTCATACTCGAATTACAATCAACTATGGAGGAACCACCCAAATTTGAGATGGTCGAATCAAGAGAATATGTTGAACCCACAACCGCAGGCAGGGTTCACACAAAAGCCGAGTATGGAGGAACTTATGGCAAAGTTGATTTCATCGACGGAGGTAAGGATGCAGAATCATGATGCATCTATTAAAAATTTGGAAGTGCAGATAGGGCAGTTGGCCACGTTGATATCGGGGAGAACGCAAGGTACACTCCCAAGTGATTCTGTAAAGAATCCAAAGGAGCCATCAAATTGAGAAGACAAGGAGGTGACAGTCCAGCTTGGGACTATAAATCAAGAACTCTTTCTTACTCCCTTTGTTTCTTTTTCTTTAGTTTCGTTTTATTGATTTTGTTATTTTGTTTACTTTTGTTTCGTAGCATGAATCCATGTGGGCTGAGGAGCACCACTACCCAGTCCCCCCTCCGGAGCATGATGAGGACGACGATCAGTGACGATCGTCGTCATGGTATGTGTCTTTGCCTTTGCATATTATTGTTCTTGTTCATTGAGGGCAATTCACATGCTAAGTTTGGGGGGGGGGGGGGGGGGGTTTGAGTATTTGTCTTGCTTTTGCACATATTGCTACTTGTCTTGTTCCCCTACCTTGCATGACTGCATGATTTTGTGACTGATTCATCCTTGAGCATTACCAACAAAATTTTTTTATTGATTGAGTTATTCTTGAGAATTGATGAGTTGGAATTGCAACGGTAATACATGATGAAATTAATCCTCATCTAGATAGGAGTCATGAAAATGTTTAACTTGTTTGTATTTATCCTTTGTTAACCATATGTCAAAGCTGAGGAATAATTTGAGCACTTATTGAGTCATGTGTGAGTGAAGTATGTATTGATTAAATTGAAAATTTGTGTTAACTATGATGAGTCTTGAGTATCTTAGATAACTCTACAGTTTAGTTGAAAGCACTTTGAGGCGAAATTTATAATTAGGAACTAGACTTGGAGATGATTTAGGCGATCTTTGGACCGTTTGTGCCTTTCAAGCCTACCTGGTATACATTATTCCTTGGTGTCCCCTTTTGAGCCTTATTGAAAAAGAATGGTATATGCATTGCATATGATTAGACCCCCATTCGGCATTCTTGGAAAACTCATTATACCCACCTTGGTTTGAGCCTAAAAGAACAATTTTATCCATCCCTAGGAGAATATAATGAATCACATTCATTGCACAGAATTGTTATATGCAAATGAGTTCAAAAAGGACGAAAGAATGAGCAAAGAAAAAAGAAAAAAAAAAAAAGAAAAGTTGTAGAAAAAGCCTTGAAAAGAAAATTAAATAAGACCCAAAGTGGCCAAGGCTAGAAAATGTGAAGAGAAGCTCAATGATTATGTGAGAAGATTTTGAACTGATTCTGTTATACTCTCTTCTTTGATTCTATCCTACCTTTTCTTTGGAGCCGACACCAAAAGGCCTAACGTTATAAGCTTTTAAAGTCCTGTTGATCCAAGTCTAGGGAATAATTACATTAGTGGAGAAGTGCGGGATAGTAAATTTGTAGAGTAATTCAAAGTAATCTTGACTAGGAGTTGATATGGCACATTTTGATCTTAAAGATATGTACATTACTCATGTTTGACAATAGCACACACGCACGTTCCAATGTTGCGATGTATTGTTTAACTTAGGAGAAATTGCTTCTTGTTAAGTGTTGAATGACTTCTATTGATGTGTAAGTAGGATTTCTGAGTTTTTACGTATGTTGTAAAGATGATTCATGCTTAGTATCGAGTTTAACTTTTCTTTTTGAGCTTATTGCCTGCTCGAGGACGATCAAGTCTAAGTTTGGGGGAGTTGATAGGCTTAGATTTTGAGTATTTTTAACTGTAATTTCTTCCTACTTTCCGTATTTTTTCCTGGATGATATTATGCTTTTTGGTGTTTATTCGTTTGTTTCAGGAAAATAGATCGGAAGTGGAAGAAATGAGCTAATATGAAGATAACGGGCGAAATCGAGGCGAGAAAGAACTAAAATTGAGGAAATGAGATTTTCGGAATCTCGATCGATCGAGATTTACTCTCGATCGATCGAGCCAGGCAGAAAGTTGAGCATCAAATAATTTCAAGTCTCGATCGATCGGTACAAATTCTCGATCGATCGAGCGAGGCAGTAACTTCAAAGCTGATTTGAACAGTGCACCGATCGATCAAGAAAACCTTCCGATCGATCGATACGCAAAATCTGCAGATTTTATTTTCCATGTTTATCGTGATCTGTGGGGGGTTTAAAAGAAAGAAAATCATTCCATTCGAAGAGGAGAATATCAGACGAAATTTCTGAACCAAAGAAGAGCCCTAGCCGCCGCCTAGCCGCCGCCAAGGAGATCCGTTCTTCCGGTTCTTCGTCCAAGCCAAAGCCAATCAATTCCGGAGTGCAAGGAAAGAGCAAGAGAAGAGATTTCGGTGCTACGCACGGATTCATTCCGTCGTTTATCGTATTTCTAGACTTTAATCTATTTCATATTAATTTTCAATTGATGTTTTTGAGGTCGAGAGACGATTAAACTTCTTTTGTATTTGATTTGAAACAATTCTAGTTTATTTTATTGAGATTTAGTATCATTGTGTTTGATATATTGATTCAATTGTGTTTGAGTGTATTGATGTCTATTGTTCATGAATTAATCGATTGTTAAGATCAAAGCCTAGCTAACTTTGATTGATTCTAAGAGTTATACCGAGATCGAGAGATAACGTTGTAACACGCTCTTTTAATTCATGAAGTATGTTATGATTGAGATCGAGAGATGATATCGCATACGTGAGAACTTGGAATCGAGAGATTTAGAGTTATAAGGTTTTGATAATTTATGCAACTTTGAATTAGTAAATAGGTGCACGAGAGTGACTTATTCTAATTTATTGTTAGTTTCTTTACAGCTCGAGAGAGTGTATTGACTAATAGCGAAAACCTTTCACCTTTAGAATCAATTGGTTGATAATTTGCTTATTCAAATGAATCATTAAAGATAACACAGTTGAACGAAGAGCTTGATAAATTTCTTGAGCAACTTACCTTTGCATATCCGGAACCATTCATTTTATTGTTTCTTGTTTAAGTTTCATTTCTTAGTTTAAGTTTGCTTTAGATAATCACATTTGTTAATCGTAGGCTAAATATAATTTTATTAATCTTATTTGGTACTTATACGTTAGTCCTTGTGGATTCGACAACCCGTACTTAATTTTCACTATACTAAAACTTGACAACCGTGCACTTGCGGTAGAATCGCTTCACACTAATCTTTGAAATAAATCTTTTGTTTAAAAATAAAGCGGTCATCGCCCTCTCCCGCACAGATATAAGGAAGACGTTTTCTACCAGAAGGTCATGTCAGCCATAGGGGGTCGACAATATGATACCACTTTCCTGATTCGAGAGGACGTACTCAGGCGCTACAGGCTGAGCTGTGATGTCATGGGATTATTGGTATTAATCCCGGAGGGTTATTAATCTTTAATAGATTTTTTTTATTATGGCAATTAGGAATTAATTGTGGTTATATGATTCTTGCGGTGATAATTACTTATCTTGGTAAAAATGCTTAGTCACGTGGTATGGGTGACCTGGGGTGCATTTCGGGGTGCATGTTATACATGTTGGGTGTTTGGGTGTTATAATGGTTTAAATATGTTGGTTTGTAATTTTGGTAAAGCATGATTTTAATGGTGATTTTGATGCATTGTAGTAAAATGCTTTTAAAATATCATGTTGAGGTATTTTATATATCATGCTTGTGTCTTGATACACATTTAAATCCCATACATGGCAAATGAGCCACTTGCACCTACTTTATATCCCATCACCCCCTCTATCAATTTTGATGTCCATTCAACCCCATCCATTATCCAAAACCCCCATTTTCGTTTCTGCAACAAGAGAGGAGGAGAAAGCTTTGAAAAAGGGATCTTTTTGTGATTTCTTGCTAAAAACTTGGAGCTCAAGTGGTAAGCTTTCATTATGGTAAAGTTTTGTTGAGTTTTGGTTGGGCTTGTAGCTTGTTTTTGGGGTTATAAGGGTGGATCTTGGTCCAACATGTTGTTTATGTTTGGGGGATGTATTTTAAGGTTGTTTTGTAGTTTAGTGTTGTGTTGGATGGTTGATCTTGGTGGTGTGTGAGTTAGGGTGTTGTTGGAAGCTCATTCTTGGAGGTTTCTCGCGCATACAGGGCTGCTCGATCGATCCGAAAATATTTTCGATCGATCGAGCATGGCAGAATGTGTTTTGTGGCGTTGGAACAGTGGACCGATCGATCGGGATTTTGACCGATCGATCGGAGGGTGGTTCTCGATCGATCGAGATGAAATTTTGATCGATCGAGATGGCCAGTTTGTTGATGCCTCTTTTGTTGTTTCTTGGCTCTTTTTGGGTGTCTTGCATGCTTCGCCCCGGGTTATTTTTAAAAGGTTAATTGTCATGGATAGACAATAGTTTTGGGGTATTATACATGCTTAGCCGGGAACTTTTATAATTTGGTAATCGTCATAGATAGACGATATGTTTGGGAGTTTTGAACGTGCTTGGGCACATGGTTGCATGCTTATGCTTGATTGTGGGTTGTTTATGTGTTTTAGCACATGTTTCACGGAGCATGGAACTCAAGCTAGGCTTGACATGGACTACGGAATTCTAAGGTACGTATGACGTACGAGCATAGCCTATTATAATGTTGCAACTGTAAAATGCATGGTATGTGATAATTGCATTAAATGAGCATTGGAACACATGGTATGTGATAATTGCATTAAATGGGCATTGGAACACATGGTGTGTGATAATTGCATTATATGGACATTGAAATATGTGGCACGTGGTAATTACATCGAATAGGTATTGAAATGCATGGTGCATGATACTTGCTATAAATGGATAACGATATGCGCGGTAAATGGTAATTGCGTCAAATGGATTATACATTGGGAATTACATGGTGCCGCTTTTGAGCGAGCAAGGATTGGGATGTTGTCGCCGTTGAGCGACCATCGGTTATGACGCCGCTATTGTTGAGCGTGCGTGGGGTCGAAATGCCGCCATTGTGGAGCGAGCTATGACATAGAAATATGGAGTCAATTGCTAAATATATGTGATTCTGTAGTATTCTATTTTGATGGTTTAATCGTATTTGGTTATGGAACTGGTATAGCAGGAATGGTTTTAATTGATCAATGAGATGATCAACTGGCTTTTGGGAATTTAATGGTTTGGTTATTTTGAGAACAGGGACAATACAAGGGATCCCGGATGAGGGTGTTACCATCCAGGGAGTATCATTTAAATTATGGCATTTACATTCTGTAAATTATGAATTGCAATGTTTTGGTTATTGGATTGGTAGTATTGGTATGCTCACCCCGTGTGGGGGCTGTCTCTGTTGGGGCAGGTGTTACAGGTGTAGCAGCAGCTTTGGAGTTGAGCTCGGGCTCTTGATTCGAGGTACCAGAGCTAGTTGAATAAGTGCATAGATCCAGAGTTGAGATCGAGCTGCGCTTGGGAGGTGCTTCCAGGATTGAAGTGCCAGTAACGGTACCCGGTAGAGTCTTTATACATTAGATACACGCGTGTTCATTGGGTACTCTTATGTGAGTACATTATACGTGTATATGGAATGTATAAATGGGCTATGGCTCGTCTCGATTCATTTATGGTTTGCATGCAATTAAATACGGAATTGCTAAATGAACTAAGAGCATGTTAGTGTATTATGAGGGTGCATGTTATATGAATAATCTTGGTTGGGGAATTTGAATATTATGTGGATTGAAATGCAAGAAAGTTTTTGGATTGCATATGGTGTTGCACTTGCATATGGTTTTCCCATGATAGTATGATTATATGCACTAATGGTATGGCTTAATACACTAATAATGGGTTAAGGACACGGGGGTCCTTACATTAGTGGTATCAGAGCAGTGGTTAGCTCTTTGGGGCTGTTGAGGGCCTAGGAACATGTTAATGGGATGAGAAGCACATACTTATGCATGATTGCTTATGTGCATTTATGATATGTGTTCATAATTGGAATATGCTATTGCTAACCATGGTGGTTGCAGGATCTTATGAGACATGGACTATGCATTACGGTTACATAGATATACATCGGAGTGATGATTTTAATGCTTTGCCGCTAAATGTTGGAGCGAGGTGCATGAAAATACACTCATGGCGATGTTTATGGGAATATGGGTTATGCATTACGGTTGCATGCACGTCGAAGCGATGATGCCGCTGTCGTGTCGAAGCGATGGTAAATGCCGCTGTCACGTCGAAGCGATGATGCCGCTGTCGTGCCGAAACAATTATTGGAACATGGGATATGCATTACGGTTGCATGCGTGGCGTAGCAATGTGAATACTTGCCGCTGTCATACCGTAGCGATGAGAGAATATTTGCCGCTAATATGAAGCGAAGAACACGACCGCTGTCATATTAATAGCGAGGGATATTATTTTCCGCCGGTATTGTCGAAGCGAGGGGTATTCCGCTGTCATGTAAAGCGAGGGGTATTTCCGCTGTCATGCCGGAACGATGGTAAATGCCGCTGTCGTGTCGAAGCGATGGTGAATGCCGCTGTCACGTCGAAGCGATGGTACCACAATCATGTTGAAGCGATGATGCCGCTGCCGTGTCGAAGCGATGTTACATGCCGCTGTCACGTCGAAGCGATGATGCCGCTGTCATGACGTAGCGATGCGATCGGGAACAAAGTACTACATGGGTGTGAGTACCTCTTGAGTCCGCGATTATTCCGGGTATTTTATTGGCGATGGTTCATGCCGGCGAGTATTTTATTGGCAATGGTTCATACCGCCGGGTATTATATTGGCGATGGTTCATGCCGCCGGGTATTATATTGGCGATGGTTCATGCCGTCGGGTATTATATTGGCGATGGTTCATGCCGCCGGGTATTTTATTGGCGATGGTTCATGCCGCCAGGTATCATATAGCGATGGTACATTCTGCTACATCTATGGCGATGCTTCATACCGCCGGATATTCTTTGGAGATGTTTTATGCCGCTGATTCTATAGCGATGTATTATACCGCTATGTGTGTAGCACTGGATTATGCCGCCTACGAGCGATGGATGCTGCTTGTGTACCGCTGGTGAACGATGGATAAAGGTAGTCCGCTATCTTGATAGCGATGAGGTATGGCATATTACTTTTGTTATCATTATTGTGGATATTATGTGTTGTTTTATACCGTCATGTGTTTGACGATGAGATTATGAGTGTCGTGTATCGACGGGTACCGTCATGTGTTTGACGATGTTATTTGGGATGTCTATGTGGACGCGTGGCGTCGTTTTAGTGAATAATACATTTGTGTTTATGTATTTGGTTGTATGGTTGAGTGCCGATGGTGAGCACATGGTAGAGTCTGGGTCACTAGTTGACAAGACCTTTTTGCCGAGCAGGTTTGCTCGAGGGAGCATCGGATGCATTGTACCGGTGTGTATACCGCATCATGTTGTGGAGGTAAATATTTGCCGAGCAATGATACCCTTGGGTATGCTCGTTGGATTGGATAGGGCCAAGTGATTGGTGATAAGAGTAGTCATCGAGGAAACTACTCGCTTGTTGTTGTGATGTAGGGTAGGCATGGTTACACCCACCCTGAGGATGTGGAATAAATCCTAATGGATTAGGATTGCATGTTAGTGGAGCAAGGACACCGGGTTGTCCGTTATGCTTGGTGTTTTAGAGATATGTTGGGCGATGACCCACAACTCTAATGGTTTGTACGGTATCGTATACCGGGTTAAGACGTGTGTCACGTTGGTAGTTGGTATAAGCCTATGGGGCCAGCGAATAGCTAGCCAGTTATGGTTGCAGTACTTTGGTGGGCTTGTGTTAGCCTTTATGCTGCTCGTTGGATTCGAGATGGATGAATCGTATGGCGATACGATGAGGGTTATGATAGACTCTTGTAGTCTCTATGAGGCATGGTGTTTGAGGTAGGGAATACCTCACGGGGACGTTTATACGCCATTGTTTTGAGGGACTTGTACTGGGACAGCTCAATTTTGTTGGTATTACCAACGTGAATGTCAACAAGTCGTTGTTAGCTCTAGCTGAGCATCCTTGCATATGGCATGCAATGGGACTCACAATGGTTTGTGAGATATAGTTAGTGGGGTGACACTACTATATTGATTTTGTCTCTTGGATAGATTTGGATTGTACTGTCTTGGAGACAGCTTACATCGGCCGTGGATTGATTGTAAATCAGCCATAGTAAGCATTTCTGGTGTTGGACCGAGTAATGGATTTCTTACCTCGATGAGACGTTTGAGGAGACGTCTCCGGAGAGATGCTCGATTATGGAGTACTATGACATTAGTACAGAGCATCGTTGGGATGTGTATACGTGGCGTATACGGATTTTAGATCGGGTAATGGAGGTATTGATGCACTACTCTAACCAGTTGTGCATTTCTGGGTTCCGGGATATGTTTTGGTGTAAATATACCCAGGTCTTCCGAACGGTGGTTCGAGGATTGGAGGATCATGGATTCATGCCTTTTTCCTTAAGAGGAAGGCGGTATTATGATACCTACCGGTTGAATCTTTTGGGGAGATTCGTTATTTTGGTTCGTGTGGTGGTGATGTTGAAATCACACCCTTTGGTTTTGGTTTGTCAACCATTATTCTCCGTGTAGTGAGAATAATCGAGGTTTGGCAGTGGTTTGGAATTTTGGGTATGTTTGAAAATACCCGAGTCTATTGCATTGAGTATGCATTTTGTGTTGGTGCGTGGGCATTTACTTCTTCGTCAGGAATTAAAACCTCGCCTTTCTCCTTTAGAGACTTTGATCTCGATGGCACGATGTATTCTGAGGAATAATCGTGAGGTCCGTTTGACTTCCCTTGTGAGGATTTATCGTGTTTTAGGACCATGGTAGTTCTTGTTGGATAATTCGATAGCCTTCCTGTTTTTTTTTGGATTGTTAAATACCAGGATGAACGAGGGATGGCCAGGATTCGGATTTGTTTAGTGTAAGGACCCCCCTTAACCCTTAACCCCTGATTAGTGTATTAACCACTATGTGTGGCACATGAAAAGTCAATCGAGAAGCTCAGATGATACTTTACCATTGAATGTCAATTACAAAATTTCCTTTAATACTCAATGTTATAAGACATCATCCTAACAATAAAAGACTCATATGTTTGCCCTTTACCAACCCCTTGGTGCCACTTTTCACATTGTGAACTTTTATAAAAATTTGGGCAGAGTCTCCCCATAAATAGAGCTATCCAAAAAAAAAAAGCACAACACATAACATAATTCCCGGCCAGGGAACACATAATACTCATCAGAAAGCAGTAATACAAGTAAATTCCCAGCCAGGGAAGACGCCACACATATGACGACAAAAATGGGTTTCAACACCCACATAATACACCAATGACTCTCATATCATTTAGCAATTCAACCTCTAATTGTATGCAACCTCAAATGAAAGAGAGAAAGGCTCATGCCTTTATATACAATCCATATACAAGTATAATCGTGCTCACATGCGAGCATCATGAATATGTATATAATCCTCAGGTGTATATAAGTACTCTATATGATACCGTGCTCCTCCAGGCCCTAGTACCACGATCCTGGGAGTACCTCCAATCAACAGCTCGAGCTCAGCTCCACAGCCATCGATGTATCTGTTCACCTGTCCCAACAGAGACAGCCCCCAACGGGGTGAGCATACCAATACACAAAATCCCATAATCACAATAATGAAATTCATAATTTACAACAAAGGTAAATACTAATGAATTTAAATGATACTCCCTGGATGGCAACCTCATCCGGGATTCCGTGTACTGTCCCTGTTCTCACAATCATCAAACTCATCAAATCTCAAAAATCAGTAAATCAACACATTGATTAACCCATTGCATGCCTAATCCTCGAGTATCAATAGATAGTGATACCAAATTCATTATACATGCAAAAATATAGATATCTCAATATTTAATACTGATTTCCCAGCCTCGCTATCAATCACAGATAGCTCAAATGCCTAGCATTTATTTTACCAATCCTTCATTATACCTAGACATCTCAAATGTCTTATAATGAATACATGATTCTACGAACCTAGACATCTCAAATGTCTTATAATGAATACATGATTCTATGAACCTAGACATCTCAAATGTCTTACAATGAATACATGATTCTATGAACCTAGACATCTCAAATGTCTTACAATAGTCATATAAACCCAGTACCCCTTATATCTTGTAAGAGTTATCCTACTCTAGTGTCACGCACGCTACAAGCGGCGATATCAAGATTTGGTCGTTCCTTGGCTATATCAACATATATGTATAACCATACGCAAAATATTCAATGCAATCAAAAATACCTTATGCATTTCACATATATAGTAATGCTCGTACGTCGCACGTACCTTAAATCTCCGAAGTCCGAGCCAAACCTTGCTCGAGTTCCATGCCCCGAGGAATGATGTGCTAACACGATAAATAATTCACAATTATTTACGAACATGTAACCCATGCTCAAGCACACTCATAACCCTCAAAATATTGTCAACACACGACAATTAACCTTTTAAAAGACCCGGGGCAGGGTACATAAAGGGAGGGGAACGAATGAGACAATATCGAAAATTGTTCAAGAACACCCTACAAAATTCGAACCTTAATCTTACAAATAGAACCCAATTAAACACCTTAATTCATCTAAAATGTGAATTAAACCCTCAAAATCAAGAATCATCACCCTTGCCAAAACCCCCAAATTTTCGAACCAACCCTACTAATTTTCGAAAATAATTTCGAACCAAAACCTCACAAAAAGCAGGGGAATACTTCACAAGCAAGGAAAAGGGGTAAGAAAGGTTACCCATACGAAGATCGGAAAGAAATTGGACGACAATCGAAGAACCCTACTTTCGGGGATCGACGCATTCTGCCAAAATCCGAACGAGAAACGCGACCAAACTTCGAATTGACGGAGGGGATAGCTGTGCCTCGACGAGACGAAGCCGTTGACGGGTCGCACAGCGCCGGACGGCGGTGGGCGAAGCGCCTGAAGCGGCGGGGGCAGGGGAGATCGGGAAAAGGGCGCGGCGGGGAGAGAGAGAAATAAGGGGCTGAAATGGAATTTTCTATAAAAATCTCGGGTTCAACTGGTATTTATAGCAAAATACCCCGAAAAACTAATAGCCCCACAAATACATCGTGATTCATTAAAAATCATCTGTTTTCAAAAATTCTCTCTCTAACTCCAAAACCCCCTACCGGTGCTCACACAAGCACCCGAGATCCCGAGACACATCAAAAACCCAACTCTTAGGTTTTTTTCACCCAAATGAGAATACAATCTCAACCTCTGGATCCAACGATCCCAACTACCCAAATAAACGAGCCCAGAAGGCCCAACACCTCGATTAAACTCCAAATCGCTACGTAAAACCACTTTAGGGATTATTAACACTACGTGATTAACATCTATAATCCCTGGTCATCACAATATCCCCCATTAAAAATATTTCGTCCTCGAAATTAGCACTGGTGTATCACGTAACACCAAGGCTACACAACAACATGAAGCCATAACCTCGATTCTTGACCATATCAGAATCGTATTAATAAACGCGAGGATACTTACCTCTCATCAAACTCTGAAACAGAGCGACATACCAAAATCAACATATCACCCAAGAGGCAAAACGTACCTCGATGCGGGTCATCCCAAAAGTCAGTCTCTCATGACTGCAAAACAACCTATACTTACGACCGTAGATCGGACAGTCATCCTTAGTTCTAATACAACTAGTAAGAACGCATCCTGAATGACACCTCAACCGTGAGAACGTTGACCTCGTGTCAAACTCTGGAGTGGAATAGACTTCCAAATCCATCATAACGTCAAAGAGCGTCAGCACAGCTCAACGCTAATAATCCAAAAGCAGTTAGTCAACTGAAACTGTAAGGATTCGAATCGCTCCTGATTCTATCGTAGATATCATTCCATGAAATCTCTATCAAGACTCACGATGTCTAACATACATCGTTACGAGGGAAACACTAGTATACATACCAAACCTAGTTTCCACTCTCAAACCTCCTCCATCGAAGGAGCAGTCGCATCATTGCAACTCAATTGGGCAACTCACGGCCACAGATTCACACAAAAGACATCTCACAAGATGTCCACCTCCGGATGTTCCATGAATCACGTCCTGATCATAAATAACAACCGAGACTCCACAGAGTTTAAAATTCTGAAAGGACATGCAATAAACCCATTGCATCCTCAACACTTGTGTCGACAGTGACACCCAACCAATCCGAATTCCTGCCATCCCTTGATAATCCTAGGATTTAACAATCCAAACTTGGGAAGGCTATCGAAAACTCGAAAGAAATACCAACAAGGGAAATACCTTAACCCACACAAGATAATCCCTCCTCAAAGGGAGTCAACTAACTTCACGATTGTTCCTCATAATTATCGTGTCATGTAGATTCCCAATCTCAAGGTGTTCCATATCTCTCATCAGAGATTTAACCATCCTAAAATAGCATAACTCTATGCTTGACAGAAAGGAAATCAATAACTGGCATCTGTATACTCACCAGTATACCTGCCTAAGCACTGACATCGCATGCATACTCAATGCACTTGGCTCGGGTATCTACAACCTACCCTAAGCCCCAAACACAGCCGTCAATTCTGAGTCATTCCCTACCCAGTGGAGAACGATAATCGACGATCAACAACAAGGTGTGATTCCCAAAATCAACACCACACGTACCAACTCACCGAATCTTTCAAAGATTCCCAAATAGGTATAATACTACCTCCTTCTTCACAAGGGAAGTGCCATCGAACTTGAGATCCACAAGTCTCGAACCACCGTTCGGAAAAACTGGATACAATAACACCCATTGTATCCCAAGTACACTGTTTCCCTCAGATCGAGTCAACAACGACTTGATGACTCTCTTGTTGGTACTCCAACATTGTGAGCTGTCCCAGACAAGTCTCACCAAAATTAAACATAACGTATACACGTTTCAGTGAGGCATGCACAACCTCAGCCTCAACCTCAAATGACATGGTGACTAATAGAGTCCACCACAATCCACATCGTATCACCTTACGATTTGCCAAACTTGGTTCCAACGAGCAGTATAACGGCTCTAGCAAGCCCCTCATGGTGCTGCACACACACGGCAGACAAACTAGTCGCTGCCTCTCTAGGTTCACCTCAAACCTACCAATAAGATGGATGTTTCCGCACGGCATACCATACTGTGGGAAGAAAACTCAATAGAGTAGTGGGTATTTATCCAACATTCCTCTAATGCCGAAACACCCTGGACACTCCAATGTCCCTATGTACTTAACATAACCTGATCCTACTCCCTTAGGATCCATCCTACACCCTCATGGGTGGTGTGACCATGTCTACCACATGTCACATCAATAGAAAGCGAGTAATTCCTCCACGATTACTCCCGTCGTCAAAATACATGGCCAAAAGCCATTCCAACGAGCATACCTCAAGGGTATCATCACTCGTAATATGATCACCCCAAACGTAAGCTGCGGTACAATCACGTGTACAGCGCATCCATCCATTCCTCGAGCAACCCGCTCGGTATAAGGGTCACGTCAATCGGTGCCGCACACACCACCTTGTGCTCGGTACTGGCACCCAAGGCATACCACTGAATACGTATACTCAACGCATCGATCATCGTAACGATGATGCATGTCTAATAAGACATCTCCTACACCATCGTCATCGTCATTCTGTGACGACACATGCCAACTCATGGCATCTAAGACATTGTCAACTAGTGACGATACATGTACATCAGCGTATGTCATCCACTATCATGCTAGTAAAATAGGCATAATAAAACATGTATATCAACGCATGCCAGCTACAATAAAGCTAATAGAATAGCAATATCTCATACCTCATCGCTAACAATATAGCGTCATACCTATCCCCGTCGCTCAATAATAGTGCATAATCAGCACCCATCGCTCGAAGGCGGCAAAATCCTGTGCTGAGTACATAGCGGCAAAATCCCTCGCTATAGAATCGATGGCATGACACCTCGTCATATAATAAGTGGCATGAAACCTCGCTATACACCTGAGCATGAATCATTGTCCACATAACAGCGGAAAGAGACATCGCTATCAATACATCTGGCGGAATGAACCATCGCCAATCAATATAGCGGAATGAACCATCGCTATCAATACACCTGGCGGAATGAACCATCGCCAATAAATATAGCGGAATGAACCATCGCTATCAATACACCTGGCGGAATGAACCTTCGCCAAAAAATATAGCGGAATGAACCATCGCTATCAATACACCTGGCGGAATGAACCATCGCCAATAAATATAGCGGAATGAACCATCGCTATCTATACACCTGGCGGAATGAACCATCGCCAATAAATATAGCGAATGAACCATCGCTATCATCCGTGTCCTCATAGAGAAATAAATATAAATCGACACATGAAATTATAGTTCCTCATTCCTTTTCCACGTAAGCGGAATTTTTCCTCGCTTCCTATGGAATCCACGTAAGCAGAATTCTTGCTCCTTATGGAAATCCACGTAAGCGGAATTTTTCCTCGCTTCCTATGGAATCCATGTCAGCAGAATTCTTGCTTCTTATGGAATTGAGTCACTTATCAGTAGTGCATTTCAATGCTTCTTACTACTCCACATAAGCGGAATTTTTCCTCGCTTCATATGGACCTTAGCGTAAGCATCGAAATCCTCACTAGGATAACCTGGACTCGTGAAATATCAATAGTGCATTTCAATGCTTCTTACTACTCCATATAAGCGGAATTCTTCCTCGCTCATATGGACCTTAGTGTAAGCATTGAAATCCTCACTTTATATTTCGCAATATACATATGCAAAACGATGCGTATCAACATGTATCATATCATAATGCACTATCTTATGCATACCTTGATTTACCTTGTGTTAAATGACTAAACACATAATACATGTTGCCCTTGGGATGCCCGTACATATGTATAATCATCATTCCTTTTCGTACTCCATATTTCCTGTAACCTGCAACCATCAGGGTTAACAGCAATAGCCATATACGCTATGCATCAACATTCAATACATATATGCAACCACTTGCATGTCAATACGTATACCGAGACATGTTACCTCGGAAATATCCCTTTTTACCTGATTCTCTTACAAAATCAGATTCCTTGGCACGTAACACACGGAGTGCCAGACATCACTATTAATGCCATCCTATCGTGTTCCTCACGATTCCTGCAACCACAATGGTTAGCAATACCACTTTTCATATCATAATAGCACATAAACAATTTGTTATGTCATACAACATTAATGCCATCATGCATAAATATGTGCTATCAATAACTTCCTAGGCCCTTAACAGCCCCAATGAGCAACCACTGCTCTGATACCACTAATGTAAGGACCCCCTTAGCCCTTAACCCCTGAATAGTGTATTAACCACTATGTGTGGCACATGCTTTCAATAAAAAGTCAATCGGGAAGCTCAGATGATACTTTACCATTGAATGTCAATTACAAAATTTCCTTTAATACTCAATGTTATAAGATCATCATCCTAACAATAAAAGACTCATATGTTTGCCCTTTACCAACCCCTTGGTGCCACTTTTCACATTGTGAACTTTTATAAAAATTTGGGCAGAGTCTCCCCATAAATAGAGCTATCCCAAAAAAAAAAGCACAACACATAACATAATTCCCGGCCAGGGAACACATAATACTCATCAAAAAGCAGTAATACAAGTAAATTCCCAGCCAGGGAAGACGCCACACATATGACGACAATAGTGGGTTTCAACACCCACATAATACACCAATGACTCTCATATCATTTAGCAATTCAACCTCTAATTGCACGCAACCTCAAATGACAGAGAGAAAGGCTCATGCCTTTATATACAATCCATATACAAGTATAATCGTGCTCACATGCGAGCATCATGAATATGTATATAATCCTCAGGTGTATATAAGTACTCTATATGATACCGTGCTCCTCCAGGCCCTGGTACCACGATCCTGGGAGTACCTCCAATCAACAGCTCGAGCTCAGCTCCACAGCCATCGATGTACCTGTTCACCTGTCCCAACAGAGACAGCCCCCAACTGGGTGAGCATACCAATACACAAAATCCCATAATCACAATAATGAAATTCATAATTTACAACAAAGGTAAATACTAATGAATTTAAATGATACTCCCTGGATGGCAACCTCATCCGGGATTCCGTGTACTGTCCCAGTTCTCACAATCATCAAACTCATCAAATCTCAAAAATCAGTAAATCAACACATTGATTAACCCATTGCATGCCAAATCCTCGAGTATCAATAGATAGTGATACCAAATTCATTATACATGCAAAAATATAGATATCTCAATATCTAATACTGATTTCCCAGCCTCGCTATCAATCACAGATAGCTCAAATGCCTAGCATTTATTTTACCAATCCTTCATTATACCTAGACATCTCAAATGTCTTGTAATGAATACATGATTCTACGAACCTAGACATCTCAAATGTCTTATAATGAATACATGATTCTATGAACCTAGACATCTCAAATGTCTTACAATGAATACATGATTCTATGAACCTAGACATCTCAAATGTCTTACAATAGTCATATAAACCCAGTACCCCTTATATCTTGTAAGAGTTATCCTACTCTAGTGTCACGCACGCTACAAGCGGCGATATCAAGATTTGGTCGTTCCTTGGCTATATCAACATATATGTATAACCATACGCAAAATATTCAATGCAATCAAAAATACCTTATGCATTTCACATATATAGTAATGCTCGTACGTCGCACGTACCTTAAATCTCCGAAGTCCGAGCCAAACCTTGCTCGAGTTCCATGCCCCGAGGAATGATGTGCTAACACGATAAATAATTCACAATTATTTACGAACATGTAACCCATGCTCAAGCACACCCATAACCCTCAAAATATTGTCAACACACGACAATTAACCTTTTAAAAGACCCGGGGCAGGGTACATAAAGGGAGAGGAACGAATGAGACAATATCGAAAATTGTTCAAGAACACCCTACAAAATTCGAACCTTAATCTTACAAATCGAACCCAATTAAACACCTTAATTCATCTAAAATGTGAATTAAACCCTCAAAATCAAGAATCATCACCCTTGCCAAAACCCCCAAATTTTTGAACCAACCCTACTAATTTTCGAAAATAATTTCGAACCAAAACCTCACAAAAAGCAGGGGAATACTTCACAAGAAAGGAAAAGGGGTAAGAAAGGTTACCCATACGAAGATCGGAAAGAAATCGGACGAAAATCGAAGAACCCTAACTTTTGGGGATCGACGCATTCTGCCAAAATCCGAACGAGAAACGCGACCAAACTTCGAATTGACGGAGGGGATAGCTGCGCCTCGACGAGACGAAGCCGGTGACGGGTCGCACGCGCCGAACGGCGGTCGGACGGCGGCGGGCGAAGCGCCTGAAGCGGCGGGGGCAGGGGAGATCGGGAAAAGGGGCGCGGCGGGGAGAGAGAGAAATAAGGGGCTGAAATGGAATTTTCTATAAAAATCTCGGGTTTAACTGGTATTTATAGCAAAATACCCCGAAAACTAATAGCCCCACAAATACATCGTGATTCATTAAAAATCATCTGTTTTCAAAAATTCTCTCTCTAACTCCAAAACCCCCTACCGGTGCTCACACAAGCACCCGAGATCCCGAGACACATCAAAAACCCAACTCTTAGGTTTTTTTCACCCAAATGAGAATACAATCTCAACCTCTGGATCCAACGATCCCAACTACCCAAATAAACGAGCCCAGAAGGCCCAACACCTCGATTAAACTCCAAATCGCCACGTAAAACCACTTTAGGGATTATTAACACTACGGGATTAACATCTATAATCCCTGGTCATCACATTTAGTGTCGTGGATTGACACGTATGGCAGGAATGCAATTGTTTGTTTTACATGACCTCTGTGGAACTTGAGACTTTGAGGAGTCTTAATGGTGTGTCAGGACCAAGATATGATTTCTTGGAACACCTTGTTTTAGATTTCTGTGGTGATGTGTCTTGTGTGGATCAGTGACCGTGGGTAACCCGGTCCGGATTGCAATTGGTGCAACTACTCCTTTGGAGGAGATGGACTGGGAAGCAGAAACTGGATTTTTCTGTGAGTATACTGTTTATACTAGTGGTTCCCATCATAACGATGCGTGTCAAGCATCGTGGGCAAGTGGTGAATATCATGGAATGATATCTATGTCAGAACCAAGGGAGATTTGGTTGATTTGAAATTGTGGTGGAATGACTTCTGGGACGATTCACATCGAGGTATGTTGTTATCTTATGGGTTTGTGTGGATTTTGACGTTTGCTCTATTTTAGAGCTTGGTGCGAGATTGGTGTTCTCGCAGTTGTTGATTCGATTCTAATGTGATCCAGAATCGGGCTCGTGGTTTTATTTTGGTTGGTGTAGCCTTGGTGTTACGTGGAGTACACCGGTGCAAATTTCGAGGACGAAATTTTATTAGTGGGGGATAATTGTGATGTCCTGGGATTATTGGTATTAATCCCGGAGGGTTATTAATCTTTAATAGATTTTTTGATTGTGGCAATTAGGAATTAATTGTGGTTATATGATTCTTGCGGTGATAATTACTTATCTTGGTAAAAATGCTTAGTCACGTGGTATGGGTGACCTGGGGTGCATTTCGGGGTGCATGTTATACATGTTGGGTGATTGGGTGTTATAATGGTTTAAATATGTTGGTTTGTAATTTTGGTAAAGCATGATTTTAATGGTGATTTTGATGCATTGTAGTAAAATGCTTTTAAAATATCATGTTGAGGTATTTTATATATCATGCTTGTGTCTTGATACACATTTAAATCCCATACATGGCAAATGAGCCACTTGCACCTACTTTATATCCCATCACCTCCTCTATCAATTTTGATGTCCATTCAACCCCATCCATTATCCAAAACCCCCATTTTCGTTTCTGCAACAAGAGAGGAGGAGAAAGCTTTGAAAAAGGGATCTTTTTTGTGATTTCTTGCTAAAAACTTGGAGCTCAAGTGGTAAGCTTTCATTATGGTAAAGTTTTGTTGAGTTTTGGTTGGGCTTGTAGCTTGTTTTTGGGGTTATAAGGGTGGATCTTGGTCCAACATGTTGTTTATGTTTGGGGGATGTATTTTAAGGTTGTTTTGTAGTTTAGTGTTGTGTTGGATGGTTGATCTTGGTGGTGTGTGAGTTAGGTGTTGTTGGAAGCTCATTCTTGGAGGTTTCTCGCGCATACAGGGCTGCTCGATCGATCCGAAAATATTTTCGATCGATCGAGCATGGCAGAATGTGTTTTGTGGCGTTGGAACAGTGGACCGATCGATCGGGATTTTGACCGATCGATCGGAGGGTGGTTCTCGATCGATCGAGATGAAATTTCGATCGATCGAGATGGCCAGTTTGTTGATGCCTCTTTTGTTGTTTCTTGGCTCTTTTTGGGTGTCTTGCATGCTTCGCCCCGGGTTATTTTTAAAAGGTTAATTGTCATGGATAGACAATATTTTTGGGGTATTATACATGCTTAGCCGGGAACTTTTATAATTTGGTAATCGTCATAGATAGACGATATGTTTGGGAGTTTTGAACGTGCTTGGGCACATGGTTGCATGCTTATGCTTGATTGTGGGTTGTTTATGTGTTTTAGCACATGTTTCACGGAGCATGGAACTCAAGCCAGGCTTGACATGGACTACGGAATTCTAAGGTACGTATGACGTACGAGCATAGCCTATTATAATGTTGCAACTGTAAAATGCATGGTATGTGATAATTGCATTAAATGGGCATTGGAACACATGGTATGTGATAATTGCATTAAATGGGCATTGGAACACATGGTGTGTGATAATTGCATTATATGGACATTGAAATATGTGGCACGTGGTAATTGCATCGAATAGGTATTGAAATGCATGGTGCATGATACTTGCTATAAATGGATAACGATATGCGCGGTAAATGGTAATTGCGTCAAATGGATTATACATTGGGAATTATATGGTGCCGCTTTTGAGCGAGCAAGGATTGGGATGTTGTCGCCGTTGAGCGACCATCGGTTATGACGCCGCTATTGTTGAGCATGCGTGGGGTCGAAATGCCGCCATTGTGGAGCGAGCTATGACATAGAAATATGGAGTCAATTGCTAAATATATGTGATTCTGTAGTATTTTATTTTGATGGTTTAATCGTATTTGGTTATGGAACTGGTATAGCAGGAATGGTTTTAATTGATCAATGAGATGATCAACTGGCTTTTGGGAATTTAATGGTTTGGTTATTTTGAGAACAGGGACAATACAAGGGATCCCGGATGAGGGTGTTACCATCCAGGGAGTATCATTTAAATTATGGCATTTACATTCTGTAAATTATGAATTGCAATGTTATGGTTATTGGATTGGTAGTATTGGTATGCTCACCCCGTGTGGGGGCTGTCTCTGTTGGGGCAGGTGTTACAGGTGTAGCAGCAGCTTTGGAGTTGAGCTCGGGCTCTTGATTCGAGGTACCAGAGCTAGTTGAATAAGTGCATAGATCCAGAGTTGAGATCGAGCTGCGCTTGGGAGGTGCTTCCAGGATTGAAGTGCCAGTAACGGTACCCGGTAGAGTCTTTATACATTAGATACACGCGTGTTCATTGGGTACTCTTATGTGAGTACATTATACGTGTATATGGAATGTATAAATGGGCTACGGCTCTTCTCGATTCATTTATGGTTTGCATGCAATTAAATACGGAATTGCTAAATGAACTAAGAGCATGTTAGTGTATTATGAGGGTGCATGTTATATGAATAATCTTGGTTGGAGAATTTGAATATTATGTGGATTGAAATGCAAGAAATTTTCTGGATTGCATATGGTGTTGCACTTGCATATGGTTTTCCCATGATAGTATGATTATATGCACTAATGGTATGGCTTAATACACTAATAACGGGTTAAGGGCACGGGGGTCCTTACATGAGCTCTTACCTAGCTAGTCCTCTTCCTGGTGCGTCCTCGTTGATCTGAACTTATATACTGCTTGCTATACTGTCCCTCTACTTATATCTTTTGCTCCTGTGTAGGTACCATGTCTTTCAATCAGATGTTGTCCGCCATGGTTTTGCAAAAGAAAGGGAAAGGGAGAGCGGCCCCCAAACACCAGGCTGAAGAACGAGCTCCCTCACCCCCTCCTGCTCCTCAGGCCGCTGCTGTCGTAACCCTTCACTCTGAAGAAAGCGGTGAAGCTGCCCTTGCGCAGCGCAGGAGGAAAAGGGACGGGAAAGCCCTCGTCGCCTCGGTTCGGGAAGAAGTAGCCACCTCCTTAGCTCCCCGTGCTGAAATGTCGAAAGACTCCCTCCAGAGCCCGCAATCGGCTCGAACAGCCGGGCCGGGATCTCCAGGCCTCCCAGTTGAATACACCCAATCCACGAGCCTGATTAGTGACCCAGTTTCCGGAATTCTGGTTGAGATACTAGAATGCATTACTACAGGCGCGGATCAACAGGCCATGGCCCGGATGAAGTGGAGGCCCTTGGCTAGGGAAGGGCTGGCAGGGACCCTATCGGTATGTGTTAATACTGATCTTCTACGGGCGCCCTCTATTGCCTTTATACCTTCTTATTATTATTCTTATTCAGGGCTTGATAATGCTGCGCGAAAGCATTCAGAGGGGATCCAATTATGGCCAGTCTTCGTCCGATGTCAGAAAAAAACTCAGGGAAGCTACAAAGCGAGCTGAGGCTGCCGAAGCTGAACTTAAGGAGGTTAATGAGCTGCAGTCCCAACGGCTAACAACCCTGGAGACCGAGTTGAGCAAGTATCGTGCTGAGGTTGACCGACTCCGCTCTGTACTATCTGAGAAAGACAATGTCCTGACAAACTCTACCGCAGAAGTGAACAGATCTCGAGCAGAGCTGGAGTCGTACATTGCTGGAGAGGTCGGGCGGAAAGATGCTTTCCTGAAGTCGGAGGAGTTCAAGAAACTCCTTGCAGAGAAGGCGTTTTGATTCCTCGACCTTGGTTTCGAAGGCTGCAAGGATCAGTTCATGGCACAGGGCTTCCCTCCCGAGGATCAAGATCCTGACAACTACTTGGACCTTCAGGCTATTGTGGCCATCATCCCTCCTGGATTTGTTAATTAGGGTAGTCGATAAGTCTGTATTTAAGGCATTTTCTTCTCCGGAATGTAATCGGTGCTGCTCACGTAATTTTATTTAGTGAAGTTTTTATTATGCCGAGCTGTATTGTCATCATCGGCTGAAGTAAAAACACCCGCCTATTCTCAGAATAATTGAATTTAACTCAATGTAAAAACGAGCTGCCCTGTGGCAATAATTCGGGTTCTAAAATTGTTGTTTACTTAAATAATAACGAGGCTGACCTTTTCCAAATTTATGCAAGGAGCACGAGCACGTGGCCCTTGCCAGCTATAACCTTTGATGTAGGCTGTGGTAACCATCGCTTCAGGCAGGGCGGAACTTACTTTTCCTTGTCAGGGAGGACCTTAACTTTTCTCCTAGTCAGGGCGGACCTCAACTTTCGTAGTCAGGGCGGGCCTTAACTTTTCATTAGTCAGGGCGGACCTTAACTTTTATCGTAGTCAGGGCGGACCTTAACTTTCATAGTCAGGGCGGACCTTAACTTTCATAGTCAGGGCGGACCTTAACTTTTTCTTAGTCAGGGCGGACCTTAACTTTTATCGTAGTCAGGGCGGACCTTAACTTTCATAGTCAGGGCGGACCTTAACTTTTATCGTAGTCAGGGCGGACCTTAACTTTCATAGTCAGGGCGGACCTTAACTTTTATAGTAGTCAGGGCGGACCTTAACTTTCATAGTCAGGGCGGACCTTAACTTTTTCTTAGTCAGGGCGGACCTTAACTTTTATCGTAGTCAGGGCGGACCTTAACTTTTTCTTAGTCAGGGCGGACCTTAACTTTCATAGTCAGGGCGGACCTTAACTTTCATATTCAGGGCGGACCTTAACTTTTTCTTAGTCAGGGCGGACCTTAACTTTCATAGTCAGGGCGGGGCGGACCTTAACTTTCATAGTCAGGGCGGACCTTAACTTTTATCGTAGTCAGGGCGGACCTTAACTTTTATCGTAGTCAGGGCGGACCTTAACTTTCATAGTCAGGGCGGACCTTAACTTTTTCTTAGTCAGGGCGGACCTTAACTTTCATAGTCAGGGCGGACCTTAACTTTCATAGTCAGGGCGGACCTTAACTTTTTCTTAGTCAGGGCGGACCTTAACGTTTATCATAGTCAGGGCGGACCTTAACTTTTTCTTTTGGACTACATTTTCGAATAACATTTCATTTAATAATGGGTCGTTGTGGGCTCATACATCATAGAGATACACCGTGCTTAAGAATAATATTTCCTAAGATGAAACGCGTTCCACGACCTCTTCAGCTTTTTTCCCTCCGCATCTTCTAAGTAGTATGCTCCAGAGCTCACTTTCTGGACTACTTTGTAGGGCACTTCCCATTTAGGGTCAAGCTTCCTGATTTCTGCTGACTGGACCTTTTTGAGTACAAGGTCTCAGACCTGGAAACTCCGAGGTATCACTCGCTTATTATAAGCCTTGACTACTTTGTTTCGATAGGACTCCATCCTGATTGCTGCCCTCTCCCTTTTTTCGCATATCATGTCTAGCTCTAGAGCCCGACGTTCGTCATTGTCATCGTCATAAGCTTGTACCCTGGCCGAGGTTGCTCCTATTTCTGCTGGTAAAACTGCTTCCGAACCATAAACCATACTGAAGGGCGTCTCCCCCGTTGGAGTTCGGGGCGTAGTTCGGTAAGCCCACAGTACACTAGGAAGCTCGTTAGCCCAATCTTTACCTACCCCGTATGCTTGCACTATAGATCGGTTGGTAACTTCCGCCTAGCCATTGCTTTGAGGGTATGCCACTGAGGTGAAGGTTTGTTCGATCTTCATCTCCTGGCACCAGACTGCCAGCTTTCGCCCTTGAAACTGCCTCCCGTTGTCGAAGATCAGCTTCCTTGGAACCCCAAACCGACACACGACATTCTTCCATAAGAAACCCAGCACGTCTTCCTAAGTAATCCTGGCTAGGGCCTCAGCCTCAGCCCATTTTGAAAAGTAATCAATAGTCACTATCAGAATTTCTTCTGTCTTGAAGCAACAGGAAAAGGTCCCACAATGTCCATTCCCCATTGGTCGAATGGACAGGCCGATACCATAGATCTCATGAACTGAGCCGGTCGTGGTTGGAACTTTCCATGCCTCTGGCAGCCCTCGCAAGCGGTCACAACTTTTACTGCATCTCTTCTTAAAGTGGGCCAAAAATAACCGGCCAGGAGAGTTTTTCGAGACAGGGCCAGGCTGCCTAGGTGATCCCCTCAGCAGCCTTCATGTATCTCATGAAGTACGTAACTAGCCTCTTCCCCGGCCAAGCACCTGAGCAGAGGTCCTGCGAAAGATCTTTTGTACAAGGTATCCCCAATCAAAAGGAATCGGAAAACCTGCATTTTTACCCTCCTTGCCTCATTCTCATCTGAAGGGAGTTCAGAGCTCTCCAGATATTTTAGGAGAGGAGTCATCCAGCTTTCGACTCGAGGAGTTTCTGAGGGCTCTGATGGGGGGGTCAATGGTGATAGCTCGGTCTGGAATACGACCTCCCTCTGACATACAGGTCCTAACGCTGTGGCCAACTTTGCGAGTTGGTCTGCTTCGTGATTTTCGGTCCGCGGTACTTGCACTATGCTCCACTCAGAAAAGTTTTCGGACATCTCTTGGATTGCTTTCAAATAGTCCATCAATCTTTCGCTCTTGACTTCGAAATTTCCATTCACCTTGTGATATCCCCGAAATAATTAATTGCAATTTGGACATTAATTACGTTTATGTGATCTTATGGTGATAATTAGATTATGTGTTGGGACTAATTATCTTGGTAAAATGCTTATCACATGGTAGGCGTGACCCGGTAGAGCATTTCAGGGTGCATGTTATACATGTTGGGAAATTGGGTGTTATAATGGTTTAAATGAAATGGGTTGTGTTTATTTGGTAAAGCATGATTTTAATAAGGATTTTGATGCATTGTGGTAAAATACTTTTAAAATATCATGTTGGGGTATTTTATGCATCATACTTGTGTCTTGATACACATTTAAATCCCATATATGGCAAGGGAGCCACTTTCTCATACTTTATATCCCATCACCCCCTCTCTATCAGCTTTTGTCCCCAAAACCCCATCCTTTCACCTAAGAACTCCCATTTTCGTTTCTGAAACAAGAGGAGAGGAGAAAGCTTTGAAAAGGAGTCTTTTTGTGAGTTTTGCTGAAAACTTGAAGCTCAAGTGGTAAGCTTTCATTATGGTAGAGTTTTGTTGAGTTTTGGTTGGGTTTGTAGCTTGTTTTTTGGGTTAAAAGGGTGGATCTTGGTCCAACATGTTGTTTATGTTTGGGGGATGTATTTTAAGGTTGTTTTGTGGTTTAATGTTGTGTTGGGTGGTTGATCTTGGTGATGTATCAGTTTAGGTGTTGTAGGAAGCTCATACTTGGAAATTTCTCGCAAGAACAGGGCTTCTCGATCGATCGAAATCTGGGTCCGATCGATCGAGCGGGACAGAGCCTGGCCAAGGCTTGTATCGAGCTCACCGATCGATCTGGAAAATATTCCGATCGATCGATGTGTGACATTTCGATCGATCGAGAGAATGTCTCGATCGATCGGCCGAGGTAGAACCAAAACATTTTTGTTGAACATTAGAGATTCGATTGAGGCAGGGGACCGATCGATCGCAAGGCTAAAAATGTGGGTTTTGGGATTTTGTTCTAAATGATGATGTTTTTGGCAATGGTTCATTTATTGGCTTCTAATATGGATTCATGTGATTGTGTAGAACCATCCCAGGTAGCCACACATCAAAGGAGATAAAGTCCCACGACATCTCCATTTTGGAACTAAGGTACGTAGTGAGACGTACGAGCATCGGACGGTAAAACGTATTTATTACGCTTTGATTTGTTATGCATTATGGTTGCATACATGGTCTTAATTATGCATTATGGTTGCATACATGATTGGATATGTATTATGGTTGCATATATGGTTGGTTATGCATTATGGTTGCATACATGGTTGGATATGCATTACGGTTGCATATATATCGTGAGTCGAGATTATATTGCAGTGATGATAGAATCCTTGCCGCTGTTATGTCGAAGCGATGATAGAATACTTGCCGCTGTCATATTTAGCGATGAAGAATATTTGCCGCAAATATGTCGAAGCGAAGGATAATGCCGCTGTCATGTCGATGCGAGGGATATTATGCCGCTAATATGTCGAAGCGAGGGGTATTAATGCCGCTGTCATATAAACGCGAGGGGTATTATGCCACTGATATAATAAGACTGGAAATTGGCCATTGATATACACGGAATGGATACATGTCATGACATGCATATTGGCATTATAATCCTTTGATTATTTTTGTGGTACAGGGACAACCAAGGGAGCTTTTAAATGTGTTAAATACATGGAGTGAATTGCATTTACGGTTTATGCATTGAATTATGATCATATTATTGTGGATATGATTTATATACATGCTCATGGTTTTGGGGTTGTTCCTGTAGGTACTTTTGTGCGGAAGGGGCTAAGGCTGGTTGATGCGATGAGCTAGTAAGGAGTGCTCCTGGTAGCAGGCTTATTCTTTTGCATAGTATCTACTCTAGGAGTAGTGTAAAGCTATAGGATTAGCATTCATCGATTGAGAATGTAACTAATCTCTTTTGAACCTTATTTTGGCACTGTAATTTAATAGCTCGGGGCACAACACAACCTTTATACTCTGTTTATGCATGGAAATTTTTATTTACGCCTTAATCCGCACTTAAGGAACTAGGGTCCTTACATTAGTGGTATCAGAGCAGTGGTTAGAGAACCCGGGAATGAGTGAAGGGTAGCCTTAGCATGGTTAGCTAAGTGTTTACATTTGAGCATGTTTATGCATGTGGCGCATATTGGTGTATAAACTGTTATACTAACATGCTTATTATCGTTCATGTTATCTAACGGTATAACATGTATATTGTTTGGAATTGTTGTTAACCCTTGTATTACAGCATGGCTGCTATGAATGCGGGGAACCTTAATGAAGAGGTTGGTGATGTTGGGAGCGTGAACGCTAGCATCGGTCAGGGAAATCCTTTACCCCCACCTGCCGTGGGCATGGAACCGGTTGCTCAATTACTACTACCAAGGGAGCTTAGCCTGACACAGTTTCTGACCTTTCACCCACCTATGTTTGAAGGGAAAGAAACAGGGGAAGAGGCCGAAGAGTGGCTAGAGAGATTGGAACAGATCTTTGTATCTGCGCCGTGTGCTAGGACGTCATGGTTGAGATTGGCGGAATTTCAATTGGCAAAGAAGTCTTCTATGTGGTGGAAGACGACTGTGATGGAGTTGAGGGCTCAAGGCATGGTGGTCGACTGGACTCTATTCAGAACTCGGTTTTTAAACCGATACTTCTCGGCCGCGGCTAGGCAATCAAAAGAGGATGAATTCACGAACTTGAAACAAGGGAGCATGACAGTTTCGGACTATGCCATGCACTACTCGTCCTTGTTGAGGTATGTTCCACACATTGCCACCAATGGACATGCAAAGATGAGGAACTTTTTGAAGGGGTTGCGACCGGAACTATTTGATCGGGTGATTTCTAACAACCCGACATCCTTTGATGATGCACTTGTAAGGGCGGAGTTGGCAGAGATTGGGGTGAGTGCTTATCCTGAGGCCATACCCTCACCAGCTCCATCACAAAGATCAACATCTGAAAATATGAGGCCCCGAGGAGGATCTTTTAAGTCGCGGGGGACTTCTTCTTCTTCTCGGTTTAGCGGAAGGGGGCCGGAGGGCCGGAAGCAAGGGGATCGGAGGAGTGGTGCATCTACTTATGGGGGACCGACTCAAGCTAGTAGAGCTGGAGATGTCAAGTGCCACTTTCGTGGAGGGCCGCATTTGATGCGAGATTGTTCTGCGTGCTACATTTGTGGCAAGTCGGGCCACATTGCTCGGCGTTGCCCTAATCGGGAGGGCCAGACGGATCTCAGGGAAGATCGAGGGACATTTTCTAGTGGTACAGTTCAGCAGAGGCCGCCGATGGTACCTCGACATGTGGGAGGACAGGCGATGGGGCCACCTCAGGGACAGGTCAATGCATTGACCAGGGAGCAGGCCGATGCAGCCCCAGAGGAAGTGATAGCTGGTACGTGCCTTCTATTTACGTATTCTGCCTTTATTTTGATAGACACAGGTGCTTCGCATTCCTTTGTGTCTACGGACTTTGTGGCGAGACATCATATGTGCATGTCTCAGTTGCCCACGTCTCTATTGGTCTCGACACCCACCGGAAAGAGAGTTGTTGCTGATCAGTTTCTGATGGACTGCCTCATTTATTTTGAGGGCAATGAGATAAAGGCAGATTTGATTGTTTTGGGTATGTCAGATTTCGACTGCATTGTGGGCATCGATATTCTGAACAGATATCAGGCAGTGGTAAATTGTCGACAGAGAACAGTTTGGTTCAGATCTGGTTTGGGAGTTCAGTGGACTTTTTATGGCAACGGGTCTCGTGTGAAGATTCAATTGATTTCGGCAATGAAAATGTCCCAATTATTGGAACGTGGACACACGGGCTACCTCATCTATGCCGTGGACACGTCAGGAAAGGGTAAAGAGTTAAAGGTTGAAGATGTGCCAGTGGTAGCAGAATTTGCTGATGTCTTTCCAGAGGAGATTCCAGGATTCCCACCAACTAGGGAAGTCGAGTTTGGGATTGAGTTATTACCGGGGACGTCCGCTATTTCTCGTGCTCCTTATCGAATGGCACCGGCAGAGCTAAGAGAACTGAAGGAACAGTTACAGGAGCTCCTTGATAAAGGATATATACGCCCTAGCGTATCGCCTTGGGGCGCACCAGTTCTTTTTGTGAAAAAGAAAGATGGCTCGATGCGTTTGTGCATCGATTACCGGCAACTGAATAAGGCCACGGTGAAGAACAAGTATCCTCTCCCGAGGATTGATGATTTATTTGATCAGTTGCAGGGCACGAAGCTGTATAGCAAAATTGATTTGAGATCCGGGTACCACCAGATACGGGTCAGGGAGGAGGATGTGCAGAAAACAGCATTTCGGACTCGGTATGGGCACTACGAGTTCTTGGTGATGCCGTTCGGTGTGACGAACGCCCCGGCTGTCTTTATGAGCTTGATGAACCGGGTATTTCAACCCTATCTAGATCGGTTCGTCATTGTGTTTATTGACGATATACTCATCTACTCCCGGAGCGAGGAAGAGCACGTGAGACATTTGAGGACAGTGCTCCAGATCCTCAGAGACCATCAATTATATGCCAAGCTCAGCAAGTGTGAGTTTTGGTTGAGCAGTGTAGTATTTCTGGGGCACGTCATATCTAGCAGTGGGATTTCAGTGGACCCCAGGAAGATTGAAGCGGTGATGGAGTGGGCTGCACCCACTTCTGTGCCCGAGATTCGGAGTTTTCTTGGTTTGGCTGGCTATTACCGACGCTTCGTCGAGGGATTTTCCAAGATTGCTAAACCCTTGACTCAGCTGACTCAGAAGGGAATACCGTTTTATTGGTCAGAGGTTTGCGAGGAGAGCTTCCAAGAATTGAAGCATCGTTTGACCACGGCACCGGTATTGGTGATTCCTACGGAGAACAAGAGGTTTGTTCTATATACTGACGCATCACTTCAGGGCTTGGGATGTGTACTGATGCAAGATAAGCACGTAGTAGCTTACGCATCGAGGCAGTTGAAGCCGCATGAGGCTAGATACCCGGTCCATGATTGGAGTTGGCGGCTATTATCTTTGCCCTGAAGATTTGGAGGCACTATCTATATGGTACATCTTTTACCATATACACGGATCATAAGAGCCTAAAATTCTTGTTTACTCAGGCAGAGTTGAATATGCGTCAGAGGAGATGGATGGATCTACTCAAGGACTATGACTGTGAGATAGAGTACCATCCGGGGAAGGCGAACTTGACAGCAGACGCCTTGAGTCGGAAGGTGAAGAGTACTGCTGAGGAGGTCATGCATTTGTCGGCTATGATGACTTCATATTGCCATCTGGGCTATGACTTCGACGTAGATACATCGCCTGTGCATGTATCGACCTTATTGGCTGAGCCAGATATCTATGAGCATATCAGGAGAGCTCAGAGGATAGATGATGAGATTCAGAGATGGTCATCATTGGCACTTCAAGGGCAGCCATCAAATTTCAGAGTGGCTGAGGATGGTTCTTTGAGACTTGGTAACCGATGGGTAGTTCCATGTACGCCGGAGTTGCATAGAGGAATCTTAGAGCGAGCTCATAGTAGCCGATTTAGCATCCACCCAGGAGGTAGGAAAATGTATAAGGACTTGTGTAATCAGTTCTGGTGGAAGCGGATGAAGCGTGACGTGATCGCTTTTGTCAAGAGGTGTTTGATCTGCCAGCAGGTTAAGGCAGAGAGGCAGAGACCCGGTGGCGAGCTAAGGAGCTTAGAGATACCGGAGTGGAAGTGGGAGCATATATCTATGGATTTTTTGACCCACCTGCCGAGGACTATTTCGGGTTGTGATGCCATTTGGGTGATCATTGACAGGCTGACAAAGGTAGCTCACTTCATTCCCTATAGTATGACGTACACATACTTGAGGATGGCTCAGCTGTATGTCCGGGACATAGTGAGACTACATGGGATTCCAGTATCTATTGTGTCGGACAGAGACCCGCGGTTTGCATCTCATTTCTGGGGAGGTCTTCAGTCAGCATTGGGTACTGAGGTGAGATTGAGTACGGCATATCATCCCCAGACGGACGATCAAACTAAGCGTACTATACAGACGCTCGAGGACATGCTACGAGCTTGTGTGTTTGAGTTTGACGCCTCATGGCAAGATTCTTTGGCCTTGGTAGAGTTTTCTTACAACAACAGCTATCAGGCGAGTATTCAGATGGCACCGTTTGAAGCTTTGTATGGTAGGCATTGTAGGTCGCCGTTATACTGGGATGACTTGACCAGTAAAGAGGTAGGAGGACCCGAACTGATTCAGGAAATGGAGGATAAGGTAAAGATTATCCGTCAGAAAATGAAGGCAGCCCAGGACAGGCAGGCAGCCTATGCGAACAAACGGCGGAGACCGTTGGAGTTTCAATTAGGAGACAGGGTCTTTTTGAAGATTTCACCTTTCAGGGGTGTGGTCCGGTTTGGTATGCGTGGTAAGTTGTCTTTGAGGTATGTGGGACCGTATGAGATTTTACAGCGCATCGGTACCTTGGCTTACCGTTTGGCACTGCCACCGTCCTTGTCTGGTATTCACGACATGTTTCATGTATCTATGCTGCGGAAGTATGAGCCGGATCCGTCGCATGTATTGCAGTCTTCTGAGGTTCAGTTAGATTCTGATATATCCTATGAGGAACGGCCAGTCAGGATTCTGGATAGGGCTGATCGCAGGCTTCGGAACAAAGTGATACCAATGGTAAAGGTACAATGGGATCGTAGGGGTGTCGAGAAGGCCACGTGGGAGACGGAGCAGCATATGGTGCAGCACTACCCGGAACTATTCTCTGGTATGTGATTTATGTTTAGTTTAGTTTTGGGTAAGTGCATGCGATTTCGAGGGCGAAATCTTATAAGTATGGGAGTATTGTGATATCCCCGAAATAATTAATTGCAATTTGGACATTAATTACATTTATGTGATCTTATGGTGATAATTAGATTATGTGTTGGGACTAATTATCTTGGTAAAATGCTTGTCACATGGTAGGCGTGACCCGGTAGAGCATTTCAGGGTGCATGTTATACATGTTGGGAAATTGGGTGTTATAATGGTTTAAATGAAATGGGTTGTGTTTATTTGGTAAAGCATGATTTTAATAAGGATTTTGATGCATTGTGGTAAAATGCTTTTAAAATATCATGTTGGGGTATTTTATGCATCATACTTGTGTCTTGATACACATTTAAATCCCATATATGGCAAGGGAGCCACTTGCTCATACTTTATATCCCATCACCCCCTCTCTATCAGCTTTTGTCCCCAAAACCCCATCCTTTCACCTAAGAACTCCCATTTTCGTTTCTGAAACAAGAGGAGAGGAGAAAGCTTTGAAAAGGAGTCTTTTTGTGAGTTTTTGCTGAAAACTTGAAGCTCAAGTGGTAAGCTTTCATTATGGTAGAGTTTTGTTGAGTTTTGGTTGGGTTTGTAGCTTGTTTTTGGGGTTAAAAGGGTGGATTTGGTCCAACATGTTGTTTATGTTTGGGGGATGTATTTTAAGGTTGTTTTGTGGTTTAATGTTGTGTTGGGTGGTTGATCTTGGTGATGTATGAGTTTAGGTGTTGTAGGAAGCTCATACTTGGAAATTTCTCGCAAGAACAGGGTTTCTCGATCGATCGAAATCTGGGTCCGATCGATCGAGCGGGACAGAGCCTGGCCAAGGCTTGTATCGAGCTCACCGATCGATCGGGAAAATATTCCGATCGATCGATGTGTGACATTTCGATCGATCGAGAGAATGTCTCGATCGATCGGCCGAGGCAGAACCAAAACATTTTTGTTGAACATTAGCGATCGATCGAGGCAGGGGACCGATCGATCGCAAGGCTAAAAATGTGGGTTTTGGGATTTTGTTCTAAATGATGATGTTTTTGGTAATTGTTCATTTATTGGCTTCTAATATGGATTCATGTGATTGTGTAGAACCATCCCAGGTAGCCACACATCAAAGGAGATAAAGTCCCACGACATCTCCATTTTTGGAACTAAGGTACGTAGTGAGACGTACGAGCATCGGACGGTAAAACGTATTTATTACGCTTTGATTGGTTACGTATTATGGTTGCATACATGGTCTTAATTATGCATTATGGTTGCATACATGATTGGATATGTATTATGGTTGCATATATGGTTGGTTATGCATTATGGTTGCATACATGGTTGGATATGCATTACGGTTGCATATATATCGTGAGTCGAGATTATATTGCAGTGATGATAGAATACTTGCCGCTGTTATGTCGAAGCGATGATAGAATACTTGCCGCTGTCATATTTAGCGATGAAGAATATTTGCCGCAAATATGTCGAAGCGAAGGATAATGCCGCTGTCATGTCGATGCGAGGGATATTATGCCGCTAATATGTCGAAGCGAGGGGTATTAATGCCGCTGTCATATAAACGCGAGGGGTATTATGCCACTGATATAATAAGACTGGAAATTGGCCATTGATATACACGGAATGGATACATGTCATGACATGCATATTGGCATTATAATCCTTTGATTATTTTTGTGGTACAGGGACAACCAAGGGAGCTTTTAAATGTGTTAAATACAGGAAGTGAATTGCATTTACGGTTTATGCATTGAATTATGATCATATTATTGTGGATATGATTTATATACATGCTCATGGTTTTGGGGTTGTTCCTGTAGGTACTTTTGGGCGGAAGGGGCTAAGGCGGGTTGATGCGATGAGCTAGTAAGGAGTGCTCTTGGTAGCAGGCTTATTCTTTTGCATAGTATCTACTCTAGGAGTAGTGTAAAGCTATAGGATTAGCATTCATCGATTGAGAATGTAACTAATCTCTTTTGAACCTTAATTTGGCACTGTAATTTAATAGCTCGGGGCACCAACACAACCTTTATACTCTGTTATGCATGGAAATTTTTATTTACGCCTTAATCCGCACTTAAGGAACTAGGGTCCTTACACACCTGCTGGGTTGCTAACTGGGAGTCAGAGTGGAGAACTATTCTAGTAGCGCCAACCTCCCGAGCTAGCTTAAGCCTAGTTAGGAATGCTTCATATTCTGCCTATTTGTTGGAGGCTCGGAAACTCAACCTCACCGCAACCTTCATCTTCTCACCTGTCGGGGAGATCAGCACTATTCTAACTCCACACCCCTCGCTGTTCGAGGCTCCATCAACATATACTTTCCATGCTTCCTGTTCTGGCGTGGTCATTTCCGCCAAAAAGTCAGATAACGCCTGACCCTTAACAGAAGTTCTGGCTTGATATGATATGTCGTACTCGCCGAGTTCGATCGTCCATTTGACCAGCCTTCCTGATACCTCGGGTTGCGTCATGATTCTCCCAATTTGGCTATTAGTCAATACCGAGATGGGGTGGGAAAGGAAGTACGGTCTCAATCTTCTCACTATTAAGACCAGAGCAAAAGCAAGTTTTTCAATCTCCGGGTACCTGAGTTCTGCCCCTCGCAGGGCGTGGCTAACATAATAAATCGGCTTCTGATTCGTCCCCACCTGTTTGATTAGGACAGAGCTGATGGCCTGTTCTGTGGCGGAGAGGTAAACCCACAACTTTTCTCCCGGATTAGGTTTGACCAACACAGGTAGTTCGGCCAAATGCTTCTTCAGGTCGGCGAATGCCTTCTCGCATCCTTCGTCCCACTCGAATTTCTTAGCCTTTCTTAGCACTTGAAAGAAAGGATAACTCCTATGTGCCGATCTGGAAATGAACCGCGCTAAAGAAGCGATCCGACCAGTTTCTGGACCTCCCTTATGCTTTTAGGGGAGGCCATATCCAGCGCCACTCTAACTTTCTCCGGGTTGACCTCAATTCCTCTGTCTGTTACCATGAAACCCAAAAATTTTCCACTCTTTACCCCGAATACACATTTGCCCGGGCTCTAGCAGTGTCTGAACTTCCTTGCTTATAACCCTATCTTGCTCTGGTCCAAAATGTCTCTTCTTCTGCCTTGTCACTTTGATCCCTGGATCGATACTAAGTCTGTGCTGCGCCACCTCAGGATGAACCCCTGTCAACTCTGGTGAAGACCATGCGAACACGTCAACATGCCTGGATAGACAACTCAACAGCTCCTGTCTCAGATCTGGGCTTATATCCGAGGCTACCCTCGTTGTTTGTTCCGGGCGTCCAGGAACCAAGGCAACCTCCTCTTCTTCTTCCGATACTGCCAGTGCCTCTTGCGTCTTCTGGGTTCTCTGTATGAGGTTAACCCTCCGATCTCCCTGGTCGCCACTGCCCTCCTCATGTCTCGATCTCTTTACTTCCATCCTCACTGTCTCCGTGTAACATCTCTTTGACGACGACTGGTCTCCCTTTACTTCTCCGACATGCTTCCCTACTGGAAATTTGATTTTTTGATGGAACGTAGACGCTACAGCCCTGAACTCGTTCATGGCCGGACTTCCCAAAATGACGTTATAGGAGGACGGGGCTTCCACTATGGTGAAGGAGGTTAGCCGAGTCTTTCTGCCTTCCCCCACACCCATGGATAAGGGTAGGGTGATCTGCCCGAGGGGATAAACTGTATGGCCTGCAAAACCAAAAAGGGGAGTCGAGATTCGCTCCAGACGGTACTCCCCTAACTCCATTTGCTGGAAAGCCTCTTGGAATAGCACATTTACAGAACTCCCGGAGTCCACAAAAACTCTGCCGACCTCGTAATTATCGACTGTTGCCCTGATGACAAGGGCATCATTGTGTGGCCTTTTCACCCCCTCCATATCCCTGGGGCCGAAGTTAATTACCACCTCCTCCTCGGTATTGATAGCTCTTTCTACACTCAGCACCTCCATCCGACTCATAGCCTTCCGGGATCTGTTGGAATCCCCGTCAGTGGCTCCTCCGGAAATCATGTTAATAAAGCCCCTGGACGGGGAGTTGCTCCTATGTGGTTCCTGCTCCTATGGCCTCCTTACTTGCCCCCGTCCTCGTCCCCGGCCATGAAAGGAGCCACAAAAATTAGTACGCCCAACTCTGCCCCTTCCTCGGTAGGGACCTCGGCCCCTCCCTCGTGAATGGCTTTCATAGGGGGGTGTTTGGTCGGGATACCCCCTGATTGTACTGGGGATCATTCCGCAAAGTCATCTCCTGCCCATTATCCAGGTTACAACATTCTTGCGTGCTATGTCCAGGAGTCCGATGGAAATCACAATACTTCTCCGCCGACCCCTTGCTCGGCCCGTCTTCATGTGGTGATTTCCGAGGGGTTTGTTCTTCACAAATCCGGACCTTTCCTTCTTTAGCAATCTTCAGGGGCGTGTAGTGAGAGAAACGCCCGAGCCTCGCATCCTCCACGGGCCTTTTTTCTACAGGCCTGAGCTGCTTGTCCCCAACTTTTGCTTCCTTTCTTCTCATGACCTGGGCCTCCTCCACATTAATATACTTCTCAGCTCGTGTTAGGAGATTGTCATACATGATGGGAGGTCTTTTGATCAAGGAACGAAAGAACTCCCCCGCCTTCAAGCCCTGGGTGAAAGCGCTAATCACAATCTCTGCTGGGCAGGCAGGCACCTCCAGGCTGACACCATTAAATCGTTGAATATCCTCTCGAAGGGGCTCGCCCTCAATCTGTCTCATCTCAAACAGGCATAGCGAGGTTTTCTTATACCGCTTACTGCTGGTGAATTGGTGAAGAAAAGCCGAGCTGAACTCTCGGAAAGAGGATATTGAAGATGGTTCGAGTTGATTGAACCATTGTTGGGCTGATTTTACCAGGGTCGTGAAGAAAACTTTACACTTTAGACGGTCCGAATAGCAATGCAACATGGCAGCATTCTCAAATCTGCCCAGGTGTTTCTACGGATCCGTGCTCCCGTCATACTCCCCAGCATTCGGGGGTCGGAAGTTGTTTGGGAGCTCTTCTTCCACTATCTCTGGGGAGAAAAGGCATACCCTTCTTCGGGGCGCAACGTCCCCCTATCCCCTTCTTCATTACTCTGACCTCCTCTCTCAACTCTTCCACCTCTACCTCAAGGTTGAGGCCCCCGTTGGGCGGAAGGTGGGATGTGGCTACGTGCTCGGGTTGTTCATTTTGTCGAATGCTCTCCCCCCCGGCCGCTTTCAGACTGATCTATAGCTCGCTTCATTGCTTTCTCAACTGTTATTGAGATGAGGCGCATGAGTTGTTCGAAAGTTAGTGCCCCCACTGTCATGCCCTCCGCCGGCGGTTGCCCATCTCCATTTACCGACGGTGCTCGGTGCTCGGCGTTCGTTATTCGTCTCCTGGTTCATCCTCATCGTGTTTACCATTTCTATCAACGCCTTATGCTCTTGTTCCCACAGACGGCGCCAATTGTTACCTCGGATTTTGGTAGGGTGTCCTCCTCGATTAACAATAACCCCTTCAACGGAGGTAAGTTATCCTGAAAAAGAAAGGTTAGAAAGGGAGCCGGAGAGGGTTCTCCGGCGGGGCCCCTCCGACGATCAAGTCAGGATAGATGATGTAAGAACAAAAGCTTAGTTATCCAAAAGTTGAGCAGAAGTGCAATAGTCAATATATCTCCCTACAAACCTGATACCATGGACGTATATATAGTGAGGGAGTGAGAAGGGCAACCTGTTATGGCCGACGGACGTTTTGGGAGACCACCGCAGACATTCCTCTGCGTCTTTTTGTTTCAGAGGGTGGGGACCACCGACAAATACTGTACATATCGTACGACATCCTACCGGTGAGATCTTGATAGTACTATAACATATTCCCTGGGTACTGGTCGCTTTTTGATTGGCTTATTTATGCATGGTCCCCTATTCTATGACAAAATCAGTTATGGATAACTCGGACGAGGGACCACTCCAGTGCCCGCGATGGCACTGCCGACGCTGAGCAGAACAGGGGCCAAAGGATACGCCCTGAGTTGGTGTAGGGTCTTCCTACCTTAACATCATATTAATAACGAATAATGGACTAAACATGCATTAATGACACCTTAGGGTTCCGGTTGTAGTTTTGAGCTAATAAGATTACATGCCAAAAATGAAATTTCAAAACTTAATTAATTACATTCCTTTCAATGAATGTTAAAGCGATAGAATTATACTACTCCTAGAGTAGAGACTATTCAAAAATCATGTATCCTATCTTCTTTCATGCTCCTCATAGCTCACTGCCTCAACCCGACCCTTAATCGACTGTCCAAAAGTGTACCTACAGGAACAACTCATCATGAGCATGTACATCGTTACTTAACATCATAAGGTAATGTCATTTAAATAAATGCATGAAAGTATTTGGTAACATATACTTCCTGGTTAATCGCATTAACCCTCCTTGGTTGTCCCTGTTTCATAGTCATGCATATAATCATTAGTTCTTGACATAATGATTAAAATCGTACTTCATTCATATGCTCATAATCAACAATGTTAATTAGAAATGGGACTGTCCTGGTTCTATTATGACAGCGGCACAATTGGCCCCCTCGCTCGACATAAAGCGGAATTGTGATACCCCTCGCTACACCTTGATAGCGGATGTATCTCCTCGCTTAGCGGAATTATGATACCCCTCGCTACGCCTTGATAGCGGATGTATCCCCTCGCTAGTTATGTGAGCGGCAAGTACCTTCCTCGCTTGCTGACCACTTTATTTTTAAACAAAAGATATTTCAAAGAATAGTGTGAAGCGATTCTACCGCAAGTGCACGGTTGTCAAGTTTTAGTGTAGTGAAAATTAAGTACGGGTTGTCGAATCCACAGGGACTAACGTATAAGTACCAAATAAGATTAATAAAATTATATTTAGCCTACGATTAACAAAGGTGATTATCTGATACCAAACTAAACTAACATCCAACAGATAAACAAGAAATAATAAAATGAATGGTTCTGGATATGCGAAGGTAAGTTACTCGAGAAATTTACCAAGCTTGTCGTTCAACTATGTTATCTTTAATGATTCAACTGAATTCTCAAAATATCAACCAATTGATTCTAAAGGTGAAAGGTTTTCTCTATTATTCGTTACACTCTCTCGAGCTGTAAAGAAACTAACAATAAATTAGAATAAGTCACTCTCATGCACCTATTTACTAATTCAAAGTTGCATAAATTATCAAAACCTTATAACTCTAAATCTCTCGATTCCAAGTTCTCACGTATGTGATATCATCTCTCGATCTCAATCGTAACATACATCATAAATTAATGGAGCGTGTTACAACGTTATCTCTCGATCTCGGTTATAACTCTCAGATTCAATCAAAGCTAGCTAGACTTTGATCTACACAAACAATTAATTTATGAACAAAAGCAATCAATGCGCTCAAACACAATTGAATCAGTAATCAAACACAACGAAACTAAAACTCGAATAAAATAAACTAGATTTAATTCAAATCAAATACATAAGAGTTTTATTGTCTCTCAACCTCAAAAACATCAAATGAAATTGAAAATCAAATAAATTAAAGTTTAGAAATACGATAAACGGTGGATGAATCCGTGCGTTGCACCGTGATTTCTTCTCTTGTTCCTTCCTTGCACTCCGGAATGGATTGGCTTGACTTTGGACGACGAACGGAGATTGAATCTCCTTTGGCGGCGTTAGGCGGCGGCTAGGGCTGCTCCTCTTGACCTAATTCACGTCTGGTATCGTGTATATCTGATTTGGAAGAGATTTTCCCTTTTATACCTCAAAAATCATTTCAAAAATGGAAGATAAGATTTTCCCGGATTTGCGTCTCGATCGATCGATATTTTCGTCCGATCGATCGGTGCACTGTTCATGCCAGCCTTTGAAACTTACTGCCTCGCTCGATCGATCGGAAAATTGTTCCGATCGATCGAGACTTTGAAAAAATCAGCTCTGAAGTTACTGCCTCGCTCGATCGATCGGAAAATTGTTCCGATCGATCGAGACTTGAAAATCTTTTCTTCTCAACGCACTGTCTGGCTCGATCGATCGAGACATAATCTCGATCGATCGAGATTCCGAAAATCTCATTTCCTCAATTTTAGCTCTTTCTCGCCTCGATTTCGCCCGTTATCTTCATATTAGCTCATTTCTTCCACTTCCGATCTATTTTCCTGAAACAAACGAATAAACACCAAAAAGCATAATATCATCCAGGAAAAAATACGGAAAGTAGGAAGAAATTACAGTTAAAAACACTCAAAATCTAAGCCTATCAACTCCTCCAAACTTAGACTTGATCGTCCTCGAGCAAGCAATAAGCTCAAAAAGAAAAGTTAAACTCGATACTAAGCATGAATCATCTTTACAACATACGTAAAAACTCAGAAATCCTACTTACACATCAATAGAAGTCATTCAACATTTAACAAGAAGCAATTCCTCCTAAGTTAAACAATACATCGCAACATCGGAACGTGCGTGTGTGCTATTGTCAAACATGAGTTACATATATATCTTTAAGTTCAACATGTGCCATATCAACTCCTAGTCAAGATTACCTTGAACTACTCTACAAATTTACTATCCAGCACTTCTCCACTAATGTAATTATTCCCTAGACTTGGATCAAAAGGTCTTAAAAGCTTATAACGTTAGGCCTTTTGGTGTCGGCTTCAAAGAAAAGGTAGGATGAATTCAAAGAAGAGAGTATAATAAAATCAGTTCAACTATTTTGAGCTTCTCTTCAACTTTTTCTAGCCTTGGCCACTTTGGGTCTTATTTGAATTTTTCTTTTCAAGGCTTTCTCTACAACTTTTCTTCTCTTTTTTTTTTTTTCTTTGCTCATTCTTTCGTTTCTTTTTTAACTCATTTGCATATAACAATTCCGTGCAATGAATGAGATTCATTATACTCTCCTAGGGATGGATAAAATTGTTCTTTTAGGTTCAAACCAAGGTGGGTATAATGAGTTTGCCAAGAATGCCGAATGGGGGTCTAATCATATGCAATGCATATACATTCTTTTTCAATAAGGCTCAAAAGGGGACACTAAGGAATAATGCATAACAGGTAGGCTTGAAAGGCTCAAACGGTCCAAAGATCGCCTAAATCATCTCCAAGTCTAGTTCCTAATTATAAATTTCGCCTCAAAGTGCTTTCAACTAAACTGTAGAGTTATCTAAGATACTCAAGACTCATCATAGTTAACACAAATTTTCAATTTAATCAATACATACTTCACTCAATCATGACTCAATAAGTGCTCAAATAATTCCTCAGTTTTGACATATGGTTAACAACGGATATATACAAACAAGTTAAACATTTCCATGACTTCTATCTAGATGAGGATTAATTTCATCATATATTACCGTTGCAAATCTAATTCATCAATTCTCAAGAATAACTCAATCAATAAAAAAACAATTTTGTTAGTAATGCTCAAGGATGAATCAGTCAGAGAATCATGCAGTCATGCAAGGTAGGAGAACAAGACAAGTAGCAATATGTGCAAAAGCAAGATATATACAAATACTCAAAAACCCCCCCAAACGTCGCATGTGAATTGCCCTCAATGAACAAGAAAAATAAATAAATGCAAAGGCAAAGACACATACCATGACGACGATCGTCACTGATCGTCGTCCTCATCATGCTCTGGAGGGAGAACTGGGTAGTGGTGCTCCTCGCCCTGATATGGCGGAAATGGTGGGTACTCAGAAGGTGGAGGTTCATGCGGATGATAAGGTGCAAAATGTGGCTCCGGCGGGAACTGGAAACCTGGAAAGCCCTGGGCCATGGCAGTGTTCCATGCACTCTGATAGTGCATGAACTCCATCTGACGCTGAGCTACCTGCTCATGGTCCATCTGCAATGCTCTCTTCATGCTATGAATGTCCCGCTGCATGCTGTGAATGCTCTGCTGCTCCAGGCGAATATCTTGGAGATCCCTATGAAGAGAGTCCAAAGTAACACGTGTATGTTCTGCAGCAGAGGATGATGCTCCAGCTTGTGTAGTGTCCGAAGGTCTTCGTCGGCCCGTAGTAGGTGGTGGACCGTCCACAATGATCGGTGTCTTCGGCGGAAGTAGCTCCTCATCTTCCCCCCATGTCACTCCGTACCGCTGACATAAAGCAGTGATCGTGGATGGAAACGGTAGTGCGGAGGTCGGTGGGCTGCTCCCAATCTCTGCAATGTGATCACTAATGATCTCGCCGAAGTCCACTTCCTTCCCTGAGAGGATGGCATATACCAGGACCGCTCTGTCTTTTGTCACCTCATAAGTGTGGGTCGAAGGCATGACCCGCGAGGCGACAAATGAAAACCATGCTTGGGCCTCTGGCTTCAAATGTTTCTTTAGAACCAACTGTGGCTCTGCTTTATCATTCCTTTGCCAATCCACTCCCGGCTTGCCAATAACTGTCAATACCTCATCGTAGTCAATCCTGCTACTCTTGAAAGATTGGTATGCACAGTTTTGAATTAAAGGCATCCGATGAATATTGTTGATTGCGGCTCGATCCACCAACACATCCTTCCCTCGAACATAAACACTTACTTGGTGCCTGGTCTAACAGCTCGAAGATTTGTGTAAAACTCCCTTACCAGTGGCACCACAGCATCAATCGGTGTCTGGACAAATTGAAACCACCCTTTTCGGCGTACTGTCCTAATGACAGGACATTCCATTTTATCCATGCTCATTCCCCTTTCACGGCTCAGGGGTTTCTTATGATAGGTGGGATATAATTCAGCAATTGTGGCATTGATAAACTTCTGTTCGTCATACCCTGGCTCAGAAACAGTGGCCTCCGCCTGCTTTTGCTTTTGCTTTTGGGAAGCCTCCGCCTGCTTTGACCTCTTTCTGGACGACATTTTCTTGCTAAATGATTCCCAACTAACTCAATTAAGTTCAACTAACACCACACAACACTGTAAATCCAACATCCTTCAACACCACAAAACTTCCTCCAAATTTAAATCCTTCCTAACCCAATTCTACTACAATTCAAGGAATTTCACCAAAAGATAAAATCTTTGAGAATTGGAAACCAATTACCGCTTAAAAATCCGATCTTGGACAAGTTTGGCACTTGGCTTGGAATTCCCTTTTTGATGCACTTCTACCCAATTTGCCTTGCAATTCTTCAAATATGCAATGAAAATCTCATTAGAGTAAGTATTACTTCCAAGAGTTGAAGTAAATTGGAAATTTGATGGAAAGAAGATGAGATTTGGTGCAAAATTTGGAAGATGCGACTAGAATTCTGCTATGGAGTAGGAGAGAAGGTGTTTTGTAAAGTGCAGCTTCGTCGTCGGTGCCCTATATTTTTTCAAAATTTTCTCTCGCTCGATCGATCGGAAAAAAAATCTCGATCGATCGAGAGAGGCAGTAGCTTAAAACGTCTTTTAAAAACTTTGGGCGATCGATCGAGATTTTGTCTCGATCGATCGCCAACACCAGAAGCCAGAAAATTTAAAATTTCTCTCAACACTATCTCTCGGATTGCCTCGCCTACAACCAAATTGCTCTTGCTTTCACACCTGCAATAGAAAACACACGAATTCATTCCCAGACAAACTAGAAACAAAACTAACAACAAAACAAACTAAAACAAGGAATTGAAACAAAACTCGAGGAAGGAAGAGAAAGTTCTTAATTTATAGTCCCAAGCTGGACTGTCACCTCCTTGTCTTGTCAATTCGATGGCTCCTTTGGATTCTTTACAGAATCACTCGGGAGCGTACCTTGCGTCCTCCCAGATATCAATGTGGCCAACTGCCCTATCTGCACTTCCAAATTTTTGATCGATGCATCTTGATTTTGCATCCTTACCTCTGTCGATGAAATCAGCTTTGCCATAAGTTCCTCCATACTCGGCTTTTGTGTGAACCCTGCCTGCGGTTGTGGGTTCAGCACATTCTCATGGTTCGACCATCTTAGGTTCGGGTGGTTCCTCCATGGTTGGTTGTAATTTGAGTATGAATTGTTTGGTGGCCTGTTACCTACAAAATTCACAGCCTCAACAGATTGGTTAAACTGATTACCTGCCTGACACTCGATGCTAGGATGACCGCCTCCACATAGCTCACAGAAGATAGCTTGGGCTTGCATTGCTGCCGCTCCCATGCTGTCTATCTTCCGGTTCATGGCTTCTAATTGAGCCGAAAGAGCAGTGATCTCGTCCACTTGATGGACTCCCATTGGCTTCTATGGCGTGCTCCTCTCTGACTGCCACTGGTAACTGTTGCACGCCATTTCCTCCAACAAGCTATATGCCTCTTCCGGCGTCTTCCTCATTATTGATCCCCCAGATGCTGCATCAATCATTGAACGGTTAGAAGAAAATAAACCGTTATAGAAAGTTTGTACCTGCAACCAAATGGGTAGACCATGGTGTGGGCATCTCCTCAACAATTCCTTAAAACGATCCCACGCTTCATATAATGTTTCGGGGTCAAACTGCCCAAAAGTCGTGATATCGTTCCGCATCTTCGCCGTCTTGGAAGGGGGAAAGTACTTTGATAAAAACGCCTTCGTCATCCCCTCCCATGTTGTTATAGAACCTGCAGGTAGTGAATTCAATCATGCCTTAGCTTTGTCTCGTAATGAAAAGGGGAAAAGTCTTAACCTGATGGCGTCGTCAGAGACGCCATTATGTTTGAACGTGTCACAAATCTCCAAAAAGTTGGAGATGTGATTATTCGGGTCGTCCGTAGCCGCTCCCCCAAACATAACCGAGTGCTGTATCATTTGTATGATCGCAGGCTTGATCTCAAAATTGTTCGCTTGAATCGTCGGCCTCGTAATACTGGACAACAATCCATGAAATGCCGGTTGCGCAAAGTCCATCATTGACCTTGGGTTTTGTGCTTCATTGTTATCTGCCATCGCTCGAGCTTCTCGTAATCGCCTAAGTAAAGTTCTCTCTATCTCCGGATCGAAAGGCTCGAGAATGGGCTCTTCTCTTCTGAGCATGCACTCGAGAAACGGCTCATGTACAAAACAGACAAAAGGAGACAAATAAATACACACAGTTATTAACAAAGATCAACAAAAGAAAACAGAAAAGAAAAACAAAAACGCAATAATAAAAGAATTGGCTAAATTACAATTAACTAATCTCGTATGATATTATACAGATTAGTCCCCGGCAACGGTGCCAAAAACTTGATCGTTTTATTTTTAAACAAAAGATATTTCAAAGAATAGTGTGAAGCGATTCTACCGCAAGTGCACGGTTGTCAAGTTTTAGTATAGTGAAAATTAAGTACGGGTTGTCGAATCCACAGGACTAACGTATAAGTACCAAATAAGATTAATAAAATTATATTTAGCCTACGATTAACAAAGGTGATTATCTGATACCAAACTAAACTAACATCCAACAGATAAACAAGAAATAATAAAATGAATGGTTCCGGATATGCGAAGGTAAGTTACTCGAGAAATTTACCAAGCTTGTCGTTCAACTATGTTATCTTTAATGATTCAACTGAATTCTCAAAATATCAACCAATTGATTCTAAAGGTGAAAGGTTTTCTCTATTATTCGTTACACTCTCTCGAGCTGTAAAGAAACTAACAATAAATTAGAATAAGTCACTCTCGTGCACCTATTTACTAATTCAAAGTTGCATAAATTATCAAAACCTTATAACTCTAAATCTCTCGATTCCAAGTTCTCACGTATGTGATATCATCTCTCGATCTCAATCGTAACATACATCATAAATTAATGGAGCATGTTACAACGTTATCTCTCGATCTCGGTTATAACTCTCAGATTCAATCAAAGCTAGCTAGACTTTGATCTACACAAACAATTAATTTATGAACAAAAGCAATCAATGCGCTCAAACACAATTGAATCAGTAATCAAACACAACGAAACTAAAACTCGAATAAAATAAACTAGATTTAATTCAAATCAAATACATAAGAGTTTTATTGTCTCTCGACCTCAAAAACATCAAATGAAATTGAAAATCAAATAAATTAAAGTTTAGAAATACGATAAACGGTGGATGAATCCGTGCGTTGCACCGTGATTTCTTCTCTTGTTCCTTCCTTGCACTCCGGAATGGATTGGCTTGACTTTGGACGACGAACGGAGATTGAATCTCCTTTGGCGGCGTTAGGCGGCGGCTAGGGCTGCCCCTCTTGACCTAATTCACGTCTGGTATCGTGTATATCTGATTTGGAAGAGATTTTCCCTTTTATATCTCCCTTTCTCGCCTCGATTTCGCCCGTTATCTTCATATTAGCTCATTTCTTCCACTTCCGATCTATTTTCCTGAAACAAACAAATAAACACCAAAAAGCATAATATCATCCAGGAAAAAATACGGAAAGTAGGAAGAAATTACAGTTAAAAACACTCAAAATCTAAGCCTATCACTTGCCCATAACAACCACCGGACATTCAACCATTCTTAATAACAATGTTAAACATATATCATCATCATCATATCATAAACATCGTCATCTTATAAACATCATCATCTTGTAAACATCATCATCTTATAAGCATCACCATCTTATAAACATCATCATCTTATAAGCATCATCATCTTATAAGCATCATCATCTTATAAGCATCATCATCTTATAAACATCATCATCTTATAAACATAATCATCTTATAAGCATCATCATCTTATAAACATCATCATCTTATCATAATCGTCATCGTAATTGTCATATCATCTTCATTTATCATAACATCATCATCATAATTTACTTATCATAATCATCATCATAAATGTCATATCATCTTCATTTATCATAACATCATCATCATAATTTACTTATCAAAATCATCATCATCAACATCATAAATACTTATGCAATCAATGCATAGTCATTGTTTAGGAATGTGTTACCGTCCGATGCCCGTACGTCTCTAACGTACCTTAATTCCAAAAAAATGGAGAAGTTGTAGAACTTTATCTCTTTGAAGTTGTGGGTACCTGGAATGGTTCTACATAGCCATACAAATTGATATTAGAAGCTAAATATAGTCCAATATCCAAAAATCCCACAAAAAATCAAAAACTCATATTTTTGTATCTCGCGATCGATCACCGCCCAGGCCCGATCGATCGCGAGATCATACTGGACGAAGGTGAAAATTTCACACCTTGGCGATCGATCGCCACTTTTGGCGCGATCGATCGCCACTTTTGGCGCGATCGATCGCCACTTTTGGCGCGATCGATCGCCAGCCTCGCCGATCGATCGCCCAAAGGTGGCGATCGATCGCCAAATTTACTGGCGCTCACTGCTGGCTCGCGATCGATCGCCAAGAACGGGCGATCGATCGCCGAGTCCTGAACCACAAAAAATCGCCATTAATGAGCATTTTTCAAGCTCCATCTCAAACCATTCGAACCAAACTTTCCTACAACACCAACATCATCATAACACACTAAAACCCACATAAAACACTTCAAAAGTCATACCCCAAACATGTATAACATATACCCAAAACAAACCAACATAACAACATCAAAACTAACCCATTTCAACACCAAACATCATAAAAACTTTAGGAAGGGTCCCATACCTCTTGAAGACTCCAAATCTTAACAAAGATCACACAAACAAAAGTTTTGTGGAGCTTTCCTTCTCCTTCCTTGGTGAATTTCGAAAATGGGAGAAAGTGTAGGGTTTGAGAGTGATTTGGGGATTTAGAGGGGAAAGGTAAAGTTGATAAAGGTAGTGGGGTAAAGGGTATAGTGGGGTATGGGTTTTAAAGTTAAATTTGTACCCCAACAATTAACATGATGTATAAAATACCCCAACAAGGTATTTTAAAAGCATTTTACAAAAATGCTACAAACTTCCTCTAAAATCATACTTTCCTCATAATTAACAATCAACATAATAAAATCATGTTAACACCTTATTTTCTAACATGCATAACATGCACCCCGAAATGCAACCCCGGGTCACGCCTATCATGTGACTAAGCATTTCAACATGATAATTAATTTCAACACATAAACAATTATCAACATAATTCATCATATAAACATAATTAATGCCCAAATTGCATATAATTAATTTCGGGGCATCACATTACTCCCCTACTTATAAGATTTCGTCCTCGAAATCGCATGCACTTACCCCAAATGAAACTAAACAGAAATCATACCAGAAAATAGTTCCGGGTAATGCTGTATCATATGCCGTTCCGTCTCCCACGTAGCCTCCTCGACACCCCGACGATCCCACTGAACTTTGACCATCGGTATAACTTTACTTCGTAATCTGTGATCCTCACGATCCAGAATTCTGACCGGTCGTTCTGCGTAGGATACATCCGAGTCCAACTACACTTCAGTAGGTTGTAATACATGAGACGGGTATGGCTCATACTTCCGTAGCATAGAAACGTGAAAAAAACATCATGAATCCCAGATAAGGACGACGGTAGAGCCAAACGGTAGGCCAATGTACCGATATGTTGCAATACCTCATTCGGCCAAACATACCTCGGAGATAACTTTCCCCGCATACCAAAACGAACTACACCCCTGAAGGGTGAGATTCTCAAGAAGACCTTGTCCCCCACTTGAAATTCTAGCGGTCGTCGTCGCTTATTGGCATAGGCTGCTTGCCTATCCTGGGCCGCTTTTATCTTTTGACGTATCGTCTTAATCTTGTCTTCTATATCCTTAATCATATCCGGTCCTCCGACCGCCTTACTAGTCAGGTCCTCCCAATACAGCGGTGACCTACAGCGTCGTCCATAAAGAGCTTCAAAAGGGACCATTTGAATGCTCTCCTGATAGCTGTTATTATAGGAGAACTCTACCAATGGCACTGCATCCTGCCATGGAGTATCAAACTCCAACACACATGCCCTCAACATATCTTCGAGCGTCTGAATGGTACGCTCTGTCTGGCCATCTGTTTGAGGGTGATAAGCTGTACTCAGTCGTACTTCTATGCCCAAAGCTATCTGGAGACCCTCCCAGAAATGATAAGTAAACCTTGGGTCTCTATCAGACACAATCGAGACTGAAACTCCATGCAACCTCACTACATCCCGCACATATAATTGGGCCATCTTTAGGTATGAAAAAGTCATACCGTAAGGGATGAAATGAGCTACCTTCGTCAGCCTATCTACGATCACCCAGATCGCATCAAATCCAGAGGCCGTTCTTGGCAAATGGGTTACGAAGTCTATAGATATGTTCTCCCACTTCCATTGGGGCACCTCCAAGCTCTTCAGCTCGCCACCAGGCCTCTGCCTTTTTGCCTTTACCTGTTGGCAGATCAAACATCTTTTAACAAAAGCGATTACATCACGCTTCATGCGTCTCCACCAGAATTGATCACTTAGGTCCTTGTACATCTTCCTTCCTCCTGGGTGAACACTGAACCGGCTCCCGTGAGCTCGTCCCAAGATTCCTCTACGCAACTCTGGCATACATGGAACTACCCATCGGTCACCGAGTCTCAGAGAACCATCCTCAGCCACTCTAAACTTTGATGGCTGTCCTCGAAGTACTATCGATGACCATCTCTGAACCTCATCATCTGACCTCTGGGCTTTCCTGATATGTCTGGCTCAACTAACAAGGTCGACACTCGCACCGGCAACGTGTCCACATCGAAATCATAGCCCAGATGGCAATAAGAAGTCATCATAGTTGATAAACACATAGCGTCCTCAGCAGTACTCTTCACCTTCCGACTTAAGGCGTCTGCTATCAAATTTGCTTTACCAGGATGGTACTCAATCTCACAGTCATAATCCTTGAATGAATCCATCCATCTTCTTTGCCTCATATTCAGTTCAGCCATATAGAAAATGCCGCCAAATCTTCAAGGCGAAAATGATGGCCGCCAGTTCCAGATCATGAACTGGGTATCTTATCTCATGAGGCTTCAACTGCCTCGAAGCATAAGCCACTACGTGCTTACTTGCATCAACACACAGCCTCAACCTTCTTGGGATCTACAGATATCCCTCTGCTAGATATAACATGACCCAAGAACACCACACTGCTCAACCAAAACTCGCACTTACTGAGCTTTGCATATAACTGATGATCCCTAAGGATCTGGAGTACTGTCCTCAAGTGCTTTACGTGTTCATTTGGCTGGAACCCCTGTTCATCAGACTCATAAACACAGCTGGGCATTCGTCACCCCAAAAGGCATGACTAAGAATTCATAGTGCCCAAATCTAGTCTTGAAAGCTGTCTTCTGAACATCAATACTCACAATGCCGTCAAAATCTGACATTCCCAGATCAATCAAATCTGACCTTAGCTCGTTATCCTCAAAATAAATGAGGCCATCATAGACAATCCGATCAGCAATCAAACTTCTTCCAGTGGGTGTCGAGACTACAAGAGGCGTGGGCGACGGAGAAGTGCATATGTCTTGCCTTTCCATAAAACTTGTCGACACGAAAGAGTGTGACGCACATGTGTCTATCAATATAAAAGCAGGGTGCGTAAATAAAAGACACGTACCCGCTATCACTTCTTCCGGAGCCGCTTTAGCCTGCTCCCTCGTCAATGCATAAACCTGCCCTTGAGGTGGCCCCATAGGCTGACCTCCATGCTGCCTTGGTACAAACGGTGGCCTGTGATGCGCTGCTCTGTCCGCAGGCCTCCCCGCAGGGTTCTGTTGTCCCTCCCAATTGGGACACTGCCGAGCAAAGTGGCCATTATTGCCACAAACATAGCAACCTACGTAGTCTTTGGTCATATGTGATTGCCCACAAAGAGAGCACTGGACCTCCCCAAACCTGTCTCCCTGAGACTGGCCTCTTCCTGATGGGGCGTTATTCTTACGGTTTCCTATCCAACGATTCTCAGGCCTCTTACCACTGAACCTCGAAGCCGAAATATTCCCCCTTGGCTTGAATTGATCACCCCTTGGTTTCAAATTGTCAGAAGTGGATCTCTGAGGGGGTGATGGAGGTGGCACGGCATCAGGATATGCGCCAACTCCCAGCTCGGCTAACTCAGCCCTTGCAAGTGCATCATCAAAACAAGCAGGGCCATAAATGACCACCCTGTCATACAGTTCAGGCCTCAAGCCTTTCATGAAGTTCCTCATCTTTGCTTGAGTACTTGCGGCGATGTGAGGTACATATCTGAGCAAAGAACAATACTGAAGAGCATAATCTGATACATGCATGTTACCTTGCTTGAGGTTAGTGAACCCATCTTCTTTAGCCTGACGTGCGGTAGCTGAGAAATAGCGGGTCAGAAACCGAGTTCTGAACAGTTTCCAATTGATTTCTTGACCCTGAGCCTCTTGCTCTATTACTGTGGTCTTCCACCACATCAGCGCTGTCATATCCCCGAAATGATTAATTGCAACTTGGTGCATTAATTGTGTTTATATGATTAATTATGATGGTAATTAATTATGTGTTGGAATTATTATGTTGAAATGTTTAGTCACATGGTAGATGTGATCGGGTTGCATATCAGGGTGCATATGATGCATGTTAGATATTTGGGGTGTTTTAATGACTTCATGTGTGGGTAGTCATTTTTTGAGGAAACATGCATTTATTTGTAATTGTGGAGCATAGTGGTGTTATGCTTTTAAATATCATGTTGGGGAGTTTCATACCCCGTGGTATTGTGGGATGCACCCTATTTTAATTAAACCCAACCCTTATAACCCCCCACCTTTACCAATTCATTTTACTTTACCAAAATCATTCCCACACAAACCCTTCCCCTCATTTTCGTTCTTGAGCTTTGGGGTGAAGAGAAGTCCTTGCAAAATCTTGATTTGTGGAGTTTATTGGGTGATTTGAGATCCCCAAGAGGTATGGATACCTCATGGTTATTTTTGTAAGGTTTTGTTTAAGTTTGGTATGATTTTGAAGGATTTTAAAATGGGTTTGTTTTGGGTTGTTGTGGTTTTGGTTGTATGTTGGATTTATACTTGTTTTGAAGTATATTTTGGTGGTTTATGTTGTATTAGATGTTGTTGGTTTGTTGGGTTAAGTGTTGGTATGGATTGGAAGGATTTTTGGGTGCAAAAATGGTGAAAATCGCGACTCTGCGCGAGGCGATCGATCGCCTGAAAAGAGGCGACCGATCGCCATGGGACAGTAGGCTTTTCGAAGGATAGGCGATCGATCGCCTAAAATGAGGCGACCGATCGCCGAGAGGCAGTAGCCAAATCAAAGGATAGGCGATCGATCGCCATGTTTGGCGCGATCGATCGCCGTAGTGAAAAATTTGAGGCGACCGATCGCCTGAGGGAAGCGATCGATCGCCGCCTGTGGATTTTTGGGAAATGATTTCTTTTGTCAAATTTTTGGTATTTGGCTATTATTTGGCTTCTAATATGGGGTTGTGTGATTGTGTAGAACCATCCCAGGTAGCAACGCAACCAAGGAACTAAAGCCATATCAAATCCACTTTTGGAAAGGTACGTAGTGGACGTACGGGCACCCAACGGTACATGTATCTTATATACTCATTGTTTATGCATTGTGGATGCGAGCATATATGTGGTATTGCATTGTGGATGCAAATACATGTTATGCATGATGTTTATAGATGCATATGATGATTATTGGTGCACATCCCATGAGTCGTGGTCATCCCTTGATGATTTTAATGCTTGCCGCTATTTTGTTTGGTTCCGCTAAATGTGAAGCGAGGGGTGGGAGCGTCGCATGTCACATTTGAGCGTGGTTATGATATAGGGTGAGGAAAGGGTATTTGCCGCTCAATGTGAGGCGAGGGGTGGGAGTCCCGCATGTCCATTGAAGCGAGGTTATCCTATGCCGCCTATATGTAAATAAGCGAGGGGCATTGAAATACATTGTGATGGACAGACTAGGGAATGGTGACCGGTATTTGATATTGATGAGATGGTATTGTGTCATGACATGTTTAGACCATTAAAAGTAATCTATTGATTATACTCATGAGTTATGGTACAGGGACAACCAAACGGGAAGCGTTTGAAATGCATGGGAAACACAGGAAGTGTGTTATTATGATTATGCATTACGCTTTATCTTCATATTGTGTTGAATATGAATGATTATTATTGCTCATGTTTGGGGGTTGTCCTTGTAGGTACACGTTTGGCATGATAGAAGGGCTAGACGGGTTGAGATGGTGAGCTTGTTGAGGATGCTTTTGGGACTTGAAAGACGGGATTGCTTCCTATAGTGTCTACTCTAGAAGTAGCTTGAACTATAGTTAAACACATTCTTTTGATTGGAATGTACTTAATCCTTTTTAGTAGTCCTTATTTTTGGCATGTAATGCTTAAGCTCATAAACTCAACACGTTCTTTTACACTCTGATTATTATGATAGCTCTATTATGCCTTGATTCCGCACTTAAGGATTAGGGTCCTTACATTAGTGGTATCAGAGCAGTGGTTAGAGAACCCGGGAACGAGTGAAGGGTAGCCTTAGCATGATTGGCTAGGTGCTTACATTTGAAGCATGTTTATGCATGTGGTGCATATTGATGTATATCCTGTTATACTAACGTGCTTATTCTCATTCCTGTTATCTAACGGCATAACATATATATTGCTTTGGAATTGTTGTTAACATTTGTGTTACAGCATGGCTGCTAATGAGGAGGTTGGAGATGTTGGTAGTGTGAACGCAAGTATTGGACAGGCAAACCCTCTACCTCCACCGGCCGTAGGCATGGAACCCGTAGCTCAGTTATTACTACCGGGTGAGATCAGTCTGACGCAATTTCTGTCTTACCATCCGCCCCGGTTTGAGGGGACAGAGTCCGGAGAGGAGGCTGAAGAGTGGTTGGAAAGACTTGAACAGATCTTTGTATCGGCTCCTTGTGCTGTTACAGCTTGGCTGAGGCTGGCGGAGTTTCAGTTAGCAAAGAAACCTCTCATGTGGTGGAGGGGCACTGTATTGGAGCTAAGAGCACTAGGTACTGTGATTGATTGGACACTCTTCAGGACCCGGTTTCTAACCTGTACTTCTCCGCAGCGGCAAGACAGACGAAGGAGGATGAATTTACAAGTTTGAAACAGGGGAACATGACAGTGTCAGACTATGCCACGCGGTACTCTTCGTTGCTGAGGTATGTTCCCCACATTGCCACCAATGGGCACGCAAAGATGAGAAATTTTATGAAAGGGTTGCGACCGGAGCTCTATGACCGGGTTATCACCAATAACCCAACTTCTTTTGATGATACTCTCACAAGGGCGGAGCTTGCCGAGCTTGGAGTGGGAGCTTACCCTAATGCTATGCCACCACAAATACCACAACAGAGGCAGACCAATGATAGCTTGAGGCCCCAAGGAGAGCCATTTAAACCTCGTGGTGCCTCTTCATCTTCACGGTTTGGTGGAAAGAGGTTCTTTGGTCAGAAATAGGAGAACAAGAAGAGCAATTGGCCCGCCAATCGAGGATCTTCACAAGGGAATAGGCCGGGAGAGCCGAGGTGCGACAACTGTGGAGGGCCACATTCTTCGAGTAAGTGCCCTGCCTGTTATAGCTGTGGCAAGATGGACCACATCGCTCGGTATTGCTCCACCCGGGGAGGACAGTCAGAGTTTCAGGGCAACATGCCGAGGTTTGATGACAGGACTGTACACCAGAGGCAGCAGTTTGGGCCTCGACCATCGGGAGGTCAGACAGTGGGACCGCCCCAGGGACAGGTGTATGCGCTGACTAGAGAGCAGGCCCAGGCAGCCCCAGAGGAGGTGATCGCCGGTACGTGTCATTTATTTACGTACCCTGCTTTTATTTTGATCGATACAGGTGCCTCCCACTCTTTTGTATCGGTTGGTTTTGTGGAAAGACACCATATGCGCACGTCTTCTTTACCCACGCCTCTTTTGGTCTCGACACCCACTGGAAGAAATGTCGTTGCTGATCAGTTTATGGCAGACTGCCTCATTTATTTTGAGGGCAACGAATTGAGGTCAGACTTGATTGTGTTGGGCATGTAAGACTTCGACTGCATCTTGGGTATTGATGTTCTGAACAGATATCAGGCAGTGGTAGATTGCCGGCAGAGGACAGTGAAGTTCAGACCTGAGTTGGGCAGTCAGTGGACCTTCTATGGCAACGGTTCTCGTGCGAAGATTCCGTTGATTTCAGCGATCAAGATGACTCAGTTGTTGGAACGTGGCCACACGGGCTATCTCATTTATGACGTGGACACGTCTGGGAAGAATAAAGAACTAAGAATTGAGGATGTACCAGTGGTAGCAGAATTTGCTGACGTGTTTCCAGAAGAGATCCCAGGGTTCCCACCGGCTAGGGAAGTAGAGTTTGGGATCGAGTTGTTGCCAGGGACATCCGCTATCTCTCGTGCACCTTACAGGATGGCACCGGCTGAGTTGAGAGAGTTGAAAGAACAGTTGCAAGATCTCCTTGACAAGGGATATATACGCCCGAGCGTATCGCCATGGGGCGCACCAGTTCTCTTTGTGAAGAAGAAGGACGGCTCGATGCGGTTGTGCATCGATTACCTGCAACTGAATAAGGCTACAGTGAAGAACAAGTATCCTCTTCCAAGGATCGACGATCTGTTTGATCAGTTGCAAGGTACCAGGGTGTATAGCAAGATTGATTTGAGATCCGGATATCATCAGATTCGAGTCAGAGAGGAAGATGTGCAGAAGACAGCATTCCGGACCCGATATGGACATTATGAGTTCCTAATGATGCCGTTCGGCGTGACGAATGCTCCAGCGGTCTTTATGAGTCTGATGAACAGAGTGTTTCAGCCGTATCTTGATCAGTTCGTCATTGTGTTTATTGACGACATTCTCATCTACTCCCGGAGTGAGGAAGAGCATGTGAAACACTTGAGGACAGTGCTTCAGATTCTCAGAGAGCATCAGTTGTATGCTAAGCTCAGTAAGTGTGAATTTTGGCTGAGCAGTGTAGTGTTTCTGGGGCATGTCATATCGAGCAGCGGGATATCTGTAGATCCCAAGAAGATTGAGGCTGTGATGGAGTGGGCTGCCCGCACTTCTGTGCCGGAGATACGGAGTTTTCTGGGTTTGGCCGGATATTATCGACGTTTCGTCGAGGGCTTTTTGAAGATTGCCAAGCCGTTGACACAGTTGACCCAGAAAGGAGTACCTTTCTTTTGGCAGAAGCTTGTGAGGAGAGCTTCCAGGAGTTAAAGCACCGGTTGACGACGGCGCCAGTGTTAGTGATCCCTACGGAGAACTCCAGATTTGTTCTGTATACTGACGCATCACTTCAGGGCCTTGGGTGTGTTCTGATGCAAGATAAGCATGTGGTAGCTTATGCATCGAGGCAGTTGAAGCCGCATGAGATCAGATATCCAATTCATGACTTGGAATTGGCGGCTATCATCTTCGCCCTGAAGATTTGGAGACATTACTTGTATGGTACTTCATTTACCATTTACACGGATCACAAAAGCCTCAAGTTTTTATTCACTCAGGCGGAGCTGAACATGAGGCAGAGGAGATGGATGGACCTACTCAAGGACTATGATTGCGAGATTGAGTACCATCCCGGAAAAGCTAATTTGACAGCAGATGCTTTGAGCCGGAAAGTGAGGAGTTCTACTGAGGACGCCATCCATTTGTCAGCTATGATGACCTCCTATTGCCATCTAGGCTATGACTTTGACATTGATGCATCACCTGTGCATGTATCGACCTTGTTAGCTGAGCCAGATATCTATGAGAACATCAGGAGAGCTCAGAGGTCAGACGATGAGGTTCAGAGGTGGTTATCTTTAGTACATATGGTCAGCCAACGAAGTTCAGGGTAGTAGATGACGGATCCTTGAGATTGGGGAACCGTTGGGTGGTTCCGAGTACGCCGGAGTTGCGTAGAGGGATCTTAGAGCGAGCTCATAGTAGCAGACTGAGCATCCACCCAGGCGGGAAAAAGATGTATAAAGATCTGCGTGGCCAGTTTTGGTGGAAGAGAATGAAGAGTGATGTCGTCGCTTTTGTAAAGAGGTGTTTGATCTGCCAGCAGGTTAAGGCAGAGAGGCAGAGACCTGGCAGCGAGTTGAGAAGCTTGGAGATACCGAAGTGGAAGTGGGAACACATTTCCATGGACTTCGTGACTCATTTGCCGAGGAGTGCTTCAGGCTTCGATGCTATTTGGGTGATCGTGGATCGATTGACTAAGGTAGCTCATTTTATACCCTATAGCATGACTTTCACCTTTTTGAGGATGGCGCAGTTGTATATTAGAGATGTGGTGAGATTGCATGGGATCCCCGTTTCCATAGTGTCAGATCGAGATCCGCGATTCACATCTCATTTCTGGGAAGGTCTTCAGTCAGCCTTGGGAACTGAAGTCAGATTGAGCACTGCTTATCATCCTCAGACGGATGGCCAGACCGAGCGCACTATTCAGACGCTCGAGGACATGTTGAGAGCTTGTGTTTTGGAGTTCGATGCCTCTTGGCAAGATTCAGTGCCTTTGGTAGAGTTTTCTTATAACAATAGCTACCAGGCGAGTATTCAGATGGCTCCGTTTGAAGCTCTTTATGGCAGACGGTGTAGATCACCCTTGTGTTGGGATGATTTGGACCGCAGATCGGTCGGAGGACCAGAATTGATTCGGGAGATGGAAGAGAAGATAAAGACGATAAGGCAGAAAATGAAAGCGGCCCAGGACAGACAGGCAGCTTATGCAAATAAACGGCGGAGACCGTTGGAATTTCAGTTGGGAGATAAGGTCTTCTTGAAGATCTCGCCTTTCAGAGGCATTGTGCGATTTGGGATGCGCGGGAAACTGTCTCCGAGGTATGTTGGACCGTACGAGTTTTTGCAGCGCATTGGCACCTTAGCTTACCGACTAGCCTTGCCGCCTTCTTTATCTGGTATACATGATGTGTTTCATGTATCGATGCTGCGGAAGTATGAGCCGGATCCATCTCACGTGTTACAGCCTTCCGAAGTTCAGTTAGAGTCCGATGTGTCTTATGTGGAACGGCCTGTCAGAATTCTGGATCGAGCAGACCGTAGACTTCGGAACAAAGTGATACCTATGATCAAGATTCAGTGGGATCGCAGGGGTATCGAGGAGGCTACGTGGGAGACGGAGCGGCATATGGTGCAGCACTACCCGGAACTATTCTCTGGTATGTGTTTATGTTTAGTTTCCTTTTGGGGTAAGTGCATGTGATTTCGAGGACGAAATCTTATAAGTAAGGGAGTATTGTGATATCCCCGAAATGATTAATTGCAACTTGGTGCATTAATTGTGTTTATATGATTAATTATGATGGTAATTAATTATGTGTTGGAATTATTATGTTGAAATGTTTAGTCACATGGTAGATGTGATCGGGTTGCATATCAGGGTGCATGTGATGCATGTTAGATATTTGGGGTGTTTTAATGACTTCATGTGTGGGTAGTCATTTTTTGAGGAAACATGCATTTATTTGTAATTGTGGAGCATAGTGGTGTTATGCTTTTAAATATCATGTTGGGGTGTTTCATACACCGTGGTATTGTGGGATGCACCCTATTTTAATTAAACCCAACCCTTATAACCCCCCACCTTTACCAATTCATTTTACTTTACCAAAATCATTCCCACACAAACCCTTCCCCTCATTTTCGTTCTTGAGCTTTGGGGTGAAGAGAAGTCCTTGCAAAATCTTGATTTGTGGAGTTTATTGGGTGATTTGAGATCCCCAAGAGGTATGGATACCTCATGGTTATTTTTGTAAGGTTTTGTTTAAGTTTGGTATGATTTTGAAGGATTTTAAAATGGGTTTGTTTTGGGTTGTTGTGGTTTTGGTTGTATGTTGGATTTATACTTGTTTTGAAGTATATTTTGGTGGTTTATGTTGTATTAGATGTTGTTGGTTTGTTGGGTTAAGTGTTGGTATGGATTGGAAGGATTTTTGGGTGCAAAAATGGTGAAAATCGCGACTCTGCACGAGGCGATCGATCGCCTGAAAAGAGGCGACCGATCGCCATGGGACAGTAGGCTTTTCGAAGGATAGGCGATCGATCGCCTAAAATGAGGCGACCGATCACCGAGAGGCAGTAGCCAAATCAAAGGATAGGCGATCGATCGCCATGTTTGGCGCGATCGATCGCCGCAGTGAAAAATTTGAGGCGACCGATCGCCTGAGGGAAACGATCGATCGCCGCCTGTGGATTTTTGGGAAATGATTTCTTTTGTCAAATTTTTGGTATTTGGCTATTATTGGCTTCTAATATGGGGTTGTGTGATTGTGTAGAACCATCCCAGGTAGCAACGCAACCAAGGAACTGAAGCCATATCAAATCCACTTTTGGAAAGGTACGTAGTGGACGTAGGGGCACCCAACGGTACATGTATCTTATATACTCATTGTTTATGCATTGTGGATGCGAGTATATATGTGGTATTGCATTGTGGATGCAAATACATGTTATGCATGATGTTTATAGATGCATATGATGATTATTGGTGCACATCCCATGAGTCGTGGTCATCCCTTGATGATTTTAATGCTTGCCGCTATTTTGTTTGGTTCCGCTAAATGTGAAGCGAGGGGTGGGAGCGCCGCATGTCACATTTGAGCGTGGTTATCATATAGGGCGAGGAAAGGGTATTTGCCGCTCAATGTGAGGAGAGGGGTGGGAGTCTCGCATGTCCATTGAAGCGAGGTTATCCTATGCCGCCTATATGTAAATAAGCGAGGGGCATTAAAATACATTGTGATGGACAGACTAGGGAATGGTGACCGGTATTTGATATTGATGAGATGGTATTGTGTCATGACATGTTTAGACCATTAAAAGTAATCTATTGATTATACTCATGAGTTATGGTACAGGGACAACCAAACGGGAAGCGTTTGAAATGCATGGGAAAAACAGGAAGTGTTTTATTATGATTATGCATTACGCTTTATCTTCATATTGTGTTGAATATGAATGATTATTATTGCTCATGTTTGGGGGTTGTCCTTGTAGGTACACGTTTGGCATGATAGAAGGGCTAGACGGGTTGAGATGGTGAGCTTGTTGAGGATGCTTTTGGGACTTGAAAGACGGGATTGCTTCCTATAGTGTCTACTCTAGGAGTAGCTTGAACTATAGTTAAACACATTCTTTTGATTGGAATGTACTTAATCCTTTTTAGTAGTCCTTATTTTTGGCATGTAATGCTTAAGCTCATAAACTCAACACGTTCTTTTACACTCTGATTATTATGATAGCTCTATTATGCATTGATTCCGCACTTAAGGATTAGGGTCCTTACAAGCGCCTTCTTGGCTAACTGGAACTCCGCCAGTCTTATCCAGGCTGTCTTAGCACAAGGAGCTGCCACGAATATTTGTTCTATCCTCTCCAACCATTCCTCAGCCATTTCCCCAGTCTCAGTTCCCTCGAACATCGGGGGTCGGTATGTCAGAAATTGAGCCAAGCTTAGCTCGCCAGGTAATAACTGCTGTTCAGATGGTTCTTCGCCCAAAGCTGGCGGTGGTAGGGGATTTGTACGCCCAGCACTTGCATTAACACTAACTGCATCTCCCACTTCCACATTCGCTGCCATACTGCAAGACAAGGGTTAACAACAATACCCAACAGTAGTTCATATAATACATCGTTAGATAATCAACCATGTTAGTGTAACATCATATCCTTTGATAGGATCGGGGTAGTGTTTAGAAGGGGGGGTTGAATAAACACTAGATTCAATTTCGATTTCTTCTTCTGGTTAACTGTAAACTGTTAAGTATTACAGTTGCTTCTCAATATCAGGCAAGTCAGCAGACACTTATTATAGTGCGGAATACGTCTACTGAACTTGTGAGGAATAAAACTGAGGTAATAAAGTAATGAACAAATAACACAAGAGTTGTTTCTGGAAGTTCGAAGCACAACGCTTCTACGTCTCCCCTTCTTCCTTTGCAGGAAGGATTCACTAGAAGACTTGGTTTACACTTTACAGTATACAACCTTCTTAGGCACTAACACACTTGGCCTAAACTCCTAGCAATCACAATCTTCTTAACTTTTGATTACAAGGGATTCTATAACACTCTTTACAGAATAAACTTTCTAGCTTTGAGAGTTTTTGAGCAGCAGACTTCAATTGGAAATAATCTATCACAGATTCAGTTTCGCTGTTTGTCTGCTCTTTGCTGAACGTTTGGAATATCAGTAATATGATTTTCTTGTTTGCTTTGAAGTATATCTCTTTGTTGAAAATCGCTCAGCACTTCTTCATTCTCTGCTTGGACGTATTTATAGGTTTGGTTGTCCAACGGTAGCTTTTCTGTATATGGAAGAGATTAGCTTTCCAAATTCATATTGTCTTCTTTCCTATTTGTCTAAGCAACGGCTCTTTTCACTCTGACGGTAATGGTGGCGGAGATATAGCAGGGTGCGCCGCTCTGTTGTACCTTTGTCAGAGAATGTTGTACTGATTTTGTCTCGTTGCTTAGTGCTCTTACTGGAAGTTTAGACTTCTGTTGGTTTTCTTTGTTCAACTGGTCGTTCATCCTCTTATGATCAGTTGATGTCCTTGTTCAGTGTGAGACTATCCAGTTGATAGTTGTCCAGTAGATGTCTGTCCAGTTGGTGGCCATCCAGTTGATGTTTATCCAGTTGGTAGCCATCCAGTTTATGTCTTGTCCAGTTGGTGGCCATCCAGTTGATGTCTATCCAGTTGGTAGCCATCCAGTTTATGTCTTGTCCATTGGTGGCCATCCAGTTGATGTCTATCCAGTTGGTAGCCATCCAGTTTATGTCTTGTCCAGTTGGTGGCCATCCAGTTGATGTCTATCCAGTTGGTTGATGTCTTCACGCGGTAGGTGTCTTCATCCGGTAGGAGTCTTTATCCAGTTGGTCTTTGTTACCCGGTAGGACTTCATCCAGTTGGTCTTTGACATCCGGTAGGACTTTATCCAGTTGGTCTTTGTTATCCGGTAGGACTTCATCCAGTTGGTCTTTGTTACCCGGTAGGACTTTATCCAGTTGGTCTTTGTTATCCGGTAGGACTCTTGCATCCGGTAGGTGTTTGTAATCACCAAAACTTAGAAATCGTTTTCCCAACAATTTCCCCCTTTTTGGTGATGACAAAACTAAGCAATAATCGATTTTCTACTTGAGTAAATAAGATGAGAATCCTTAAAATACTTGAAGACATAATGGAAAAGAAATTTTCAGTAAATATAAGCAGATTACAAGTTGTAATCAAACTGAACAATTGAGAGAGATTCATCTTTATTTAAGATGAATTCTTATGCTTGAATAAAATCTAAGACAAATCTATTTTTACACAAAATAGCTGATACATGACAAATCTTTAAACAAGCATTGTAGACCCGGAGAGCTTCGATCCACCTAGTCAGAGAGGAAGAACTCGATCCACCTTATTTCAGAGAGGAAGAGCTCGATCCACTTTGTTTCAGAGATGACCTAATTAGAATACTCTATCTCTGCCGGTCTACCTTGTTTCAGAGAGAAGGTCGGGAAGAGTCATATGTATATTCATCAGGCAGCTTCCATGGTTTATGGATTCACCTAATGAGAATATTCTATCTCTGTCTTCCCCCTTTTTGTCATCAGCACCCAGACATCCCCTGTGAGCAGTTCCTGACTGATGAGGAGCATCAGAACAGGATTCAAACGCTGAAGCTTAATGGAGCTGGGTTAGATAAGTAATCAACCCATGAGGGGTTGATTTAGATAAGTACTAAACCCATGAATCGGAAAAAAGTTTAACAGAAAACCAAGGAATTTTGAAAGGTGTGATGTCCGGGAATTAATGGTGTTAATCCCGGTGTAGTATTAATCCTGGATGGATTTTTTTAATTGTAGCAATTAGGAATTAATTGCGGTTTGGGTCTCCCGAGGTTGTTAGATTGGGCATTTGTGATCGTTGGATCCAAAGGTTGAGATTGTATTCTCATTTTGGTGGGAAGCCTATGATTTGGGTTTTTAGTGGGACTTGGAGTCCGGGGTGCCTTGTGTTGGGGCCAGTCTGGGGATTTGATGTTGGAGGGTGAGTTTTTGAAAACAGATGATTTTTAATGAATCATGATGTATTTGCGGAGGTTTTGGTGTGTTGGGGTATTTTGCTATATATACCCGTTGGACTCGGGATTCCGTCATTTGGAATCCATTTCTCTCCTCTCCTCCCCCTCTCACGCCACCTTCGCCCCAAACCCTTCCCCTTCCCTTTGGTTGAAGCAAAATCGTTAGAACTCGATTATGGGGGCCGGATTTCTTGAAGAAAGATAGGTAATATTCTTCTCCTCTCTTTTGGCTTCAATTTGATTGTGGTTTTGTGTTGTGTGGTTGAGTTTTGGGTTGGTTATGGCATTTGGGGGTTTTGGGTTAAAATCCAAAATGTTGATTTCAGTGTTTTCATGGAGTTTAATTGTTGTATTTGAGGCATTGAGGTGGTATGGGGTGTTGGTTTGGAGTTGGGTGTGAAAAACACCATTAGAACTCGAGTTTTTCGAAAAATCGCAGTCCGCGATCGATCTTGGCGAGGCGCCGATCGATCGCGACATGCTACTGGAATTTGTAGAAGATGTACAGTATCGGCGATCGATCGCGAAAAGGGGGCGATCGATCGCGAGGGTCTCAGCGATCGATCGCGAGATGTGGCGATCGATCGCGGATTGATTTTTTTCGGGCAGTAGGCTTGCGCGATCGATCGCGCCTGATGGACGATCGATCGCGGCACTGTTCACCTGCATGGATTTTCGAATATGTTGGAAAATGTTGGGATTTTGGAACCGAGGTCTAAAGGGGGCCGACTTCCGGAGTGTTGTTCACATTCCAATGAGAATGTTAGGCTTTTAAAATGGTTTGATTGGAACCAAACTTATTAAACGGAATTTTTGGTTGGGTTTTTGGCTATCTGTTAATCATATAAAATGGAATATTTTGGGTAGTATGCATGCTTAGCCGGGGGGCTTTTATTTTGGTAATCGTCATGGATTGACGATATGATTGGGAGTCTTGAACGTGCGTGGGCACGTGATCGCATGCTTATTCTTGATTTTGAGTCGTTTATGTGTTTTAGCACATATTTCTCTAGGCATGGGACTCAAGGAAGGTTTGGCTTGGACTACGGAGACTTAAGGTACGTGGGACGTACGAGCATAACCTATTATAGTATTGCAACTGTAATATGCATGGTTTGTGATAATTGTATTATATGGACATTGCAATATCTGGCATGTGGTAAGTATTGAAATGCATGGTGCATTATATTTACTTCAAATGGATAATGATATGCATGGTATATGGTAACTGTGATAAATAGACATACATTGGAAATCATAGGGTGCCGCTTTAGAGCGAGCAACGATTGGGTGTTGTCGCCGTTGAGCACCACCGGTTATGACGCCGCTATTGTTGAGCGTGCGCTGGGTTTAGAATGCCGCTATTGTGGAGCGAGCAATGTTACGGGAACATGGAATCCTTGGTTAAATATATGTGAAATCTATGGCCTATGTATAATGATTTTACATATTGATTATGGAGCTGACATGATAGAACTGTATTAGTTAATCTATATGGTGATTAACTGGCTTTGGGAATTTGATGAGTTTGGTTATTTTGAGAACAGGGACAATGCATGGGATCCCGGATGAGGGTGTTACCATTCAGGGAGTATCATTTAAATTATGGCATTTACATTCTGTAAATTATGAATTGCAATATTATTATTTTGTGATTGGTGGTATTGGTATGCTCACCCCGTGTGGGGGCTGTCTCTGTTGGGGCAGGTATTACAGGTGTAGCAGCGACTTTGGAGTCGAGCTCGAGCTGTTGGTTAGAGGTACTTCCAGGATAGAGGTACCAGAGCTGGCTGGATAGACGCTCAGATCCAGAGTTGAGATCGAGTTGCGCTTGGGAGGTGCTTCCAGGATTGAGGCACCGGTAACGACAGCTGGAAGTATGGTATTTTATACTTTATGTACACATACGATTATTTGGTGCTCGTCTGTGAGCGACGTATATGTGTGCATGGGTTGTATAAAAGGCAAATGTCTTTCTTTTCATCTATATTGTGATATGCAATTAATTGGGAATTGCTAGATGAATTGAGAAGTAATTAGTGTATCTCGGGGGTACATGGCATGCTAAACGGTTTAGTTGGAAAAATGGAAATGGTATGTATTGGATTAAACGGAAGAATTTTATTATCGGTATATTATGCTAATCTAGCATATGGTTATTTTCCAACATATATGGTTACATGTACACGATTATGGGATTTATGCGCTAATTACGGGTAAAGGGCACGGGGGTCCTTACATTAGTGGTATCAGAGCAGTGGTTAGCTCTTTGGGGCTGTTGAGGGCCTAGGAACATGTTAATGGGAATGAGAAGCACATATTTATGCATGATGGTAGTTAGCGTTGCGTGGCACGACTATATTGCTTATGTGCGTTTATGATATGTGTTCATAATTGGAATATGTGTTGCTAACCATGGTGGTTGCAGGGTCTTATGAGACATGGACTATGCATTACGGTTGCATAGGTATACATCGGAGTGATGATTTTAATGCTTTGCCGCTACATGTTGGAGCGAGGTGCATTAAAATACACTCATGGCGATGTTTATGGGAATACGGATTATGCATTACGGTTGCATGCACGTCGAAGCGATGATGCCGCTGTCGTGTCGAAGCGATGGTAAATGCCGCTGTCACGTCGAAGCGATGATGCCGCTGTCGTGCCGAAACAATTATTGAAATACGGGTTATGCATTACGGTTGCATGCATGGCGTAGCGATATGAATACTTGCCGCTGTCGTATTATAGCGATGAAGAATATTTGCCGCAAATATGTCGAAGCGAAGGAAAATGCCGCTGTCATATTATTATTGCGAGGGATATTATGCCGCTAATACGTCGAAGCGAAGGGTATTTCCGCTGTCATGCCGGAATGATGGTAAATGCCGCTGTCGTGTCGAAGCGATGGTAAATGCCGCTGTCACGTCGAAGCGATGGTACCACCGTCATGTCGAAACGATACATGCCGCTGTCACGTCGAAGCGATGATGCCGTTGTCATGACGTAGCGATGTGATCGGGAACAAAGTACTACATGAGTGTGAGTACCTCTTGAGTCCGCGATTATCCGGGTATTTTATTGGCGATGGTTCCGCCGGGTATTTTATTGGCGATGGTTACGCCGGGTATTTTGTTGGCGATGGTTACGCCGGGTATTTTGTTGGCGATGGTTACGCCGGGTATTTTATTGGCGACGGTTACGCCGGGTATTTTTTGGCGATGGTTTATACCGCCGGATATCTGTAGCGACATTTTATGCCGCTGACTCCATGGCGAGGGATCATGCCGCTGATTCGATAGCGATGGGTTATACCGCTATGTGTGTAGCACTGGATTATGCCGCCTACGAGCGATGGGTGCTGCTTATGTACCGCTGGTGGACGATGGATACAGGTATTCCGCTATCTCGATAGCGATGAGGTATGGCATATTACTTTTGTTATCAGTATGGTGATTATGGTGTATTATTAATTACCGTCATGTGTTTGACGATGAGATTATGGATGTCGTGTATCGACAGGTACCGTCATATGTTCGACGATGTTATTTGGGATAACTATGTGGACGCTTGGCGTCATTTTGGTGATTTATACATTCATGTTTATGTATATGGTTGTATGGTTTGAGTGCCGATGGTGGGCACATGGTAGGGTCTGGGTATTTAGTTGACGAGACCTTTTGCCGAGCAGGTTTGCTCGATGGATCATTGATGCATTGTACCGGTGAGAGTACGCATCGTATTATGGAGGTATATTATTGACGAGCAATGATACCCTTGGGTATGCTCGCTGGGATGGCTAAGGCCAAGTGAATGGTGGTAAGAGTAGTCATTGAGGAAACTACTCGCTTGTTATTGTGATGAGGAGTAAACATGGTTACACCCACCCTAAGGGCGTGGAATAAGTCCTAATGGATTAGGATTGCATGATAATTGAGCGTGGACGCCGGGTTGTCCAGTGTGCTTTGGTGTTTTAGAGATATGTTGGGCAATGACCCACAACTCTAATGGTTTGGGCGGTATGGTATACCGGGATGGAATGTGTGTCGCGTTAATAGGTTGGTATAAGCCTATGGGACCAGCGAATCACTAGCCAGGTATTGTTGCAGTGCTTTAGTGTACTTGTGGTAGCTATTATAATGCTCGTTGGATTCGAGTTTGGTGAATCGTATGGTGATACGATGAGGGTTATGGTAGACTCTTGTAGTCTCTATGTGGCATGGTGTTTGAGGTAGGGAATACCTCACGGGGACGTTATACGTCATTGTTTTGAGGGACTTGTGCTGGGACAGCTCAAGTTTGTTGGTATTACCAACGTGAGTGTCAACAAGTCGTGGTTAGCTCTAGTTGAGCATCCTTGCATATGGCATGCAATGGGAGTCACAATGGTTTGTGAGATATAGTTAGTGGGGTGACACTACTATATTGATTTTTTTTATCTCTTGGAGAGATTTGGATTGTACTGTCTTGGAGACAGCTTGCATCGGTCGTGGTTTGATTGTAAGTCAGCCATGGTAAGCATTACTGATGTTGGACCGAGTAATGGATTTCTTACCTCGGTGAGACGTTTGAGGAGACGTCTTCGGGGAGATGCTCGATTTTGGAGTACTATGGTATTAGTACAGAGCATCGTTGGAAGGTGTATACATGGCGTATACGGATTTTTGGATTGGGTAATGGTAGTATTGATGCACTACTCTAACCAATTGTATATTTCTGGGTTCCGGGATATGTTTTGGTATTAATATACCAGGTTTTCCGAACGGTAATTCGAGGATTGGAGGATCATGGATTCATGACTTCTTCCTTGAGAGGAAGACGGTATTGTGATTCCTACCGGTTGAATCTTTTGGGGAGATTCGTTATTTTGGTTCGTGTGGTGGTGATGTTGAAATCACACCCTTTGGTTTTGGTTTGTCAACCATCATTCTCCGTGGGGCGAGAATAATCGGGGTTTGACAGTTGGTTTTGGGATTTGGGTGTGATTGGAGACACCCGAGTCTATTGCATTGCGTATGCATGTTGTGTGGTGTATGGGCATGTATGCCGTGTGTGTATACGAATGCCAACCTTTTTTCGTTCATTGTGGAACGTCGAGTGTGTATACTTGGTTTAGTGGATCTCCGGTGTGAGATTGTGGAACCTCGAGATCGGTAATCTCGATGGCACGATGCATTCTGATGAATGATCGTGAGGGTTGTTTGATTCCCCGAGGAGGGATCGACGTGTTTTGGAACCATGGTGGTTCTTGTTGGATAATTCGATAGCCTTCCTATTTTAGGATTGTTGGATCCAAGGATAAATAAGGGATGGCCGAGATTCGGATTTGTTTAGTGTCATGGTTGACACGTGTGTAGGAATGCATTTGGTTGCCTTGCATGTCCCCTGTGGAACTCGAGACCTTGTGGAATCTTGATGGTGTGTCGGGACCAAGATATGATTTCTTGGAACACACCGGTGTAAACATCCTCGGTGATGTGTTTTGTGTGGATCAGTGACCGTGGGTAACCCGGTCCGGGTTGCAAGTGGTGCAACTACTCCTTTGGAGGAGATGGGCTGGGAAGCGAAACTGGTTTTTCTGTGAGTATACTGTTGTATACTAGTGGTCCCCACCATGACGATATGTGTCATGCATCGTGGGCAGGTGGTGAATATCACGGGATGATATCTTTGTCAGAACCAATGGAGATTTGGTTGGGTTGCAGTTTTGGTGGACTGACTTGTGGGACGATTCACGTCGAGGTATGTTGTTATCTTTCGGGTTTGTATTGGTTTTGGCGTTGCGCTATTTTGGGGCTTGGTGCGAGACTGGTATTCTCGCAGTTGTTAATTCGATTTTAAGGTGGTTCAGAATCGGGGTCTTGGCTTTGTTTTGTTTGTGTAGTCCTGGTGTTACGTGGAGTACACCGGTGCAATTTCGGGGACGAAATTTTATTAGTAGGGGATAATTGTGATGTCCGGGAATTAATGGTGTTAATCCCGGTGTAGTATTAATCCTGGATGGATTTTTTTAATTGTAGCAATTAGGAATTAATTGCGGTTTGGGTCTCCCGAGGTTGTTAGATTGGGCATTTGTGATCGTTGGATCCAAAGGTTGAGATTGTATTCTCATTTTGGTGGGAAGCCTATGATTTGGGTTTTTAGTGGGACTTGGAGTCCGGGGTGCCTTGTGTTGGGGCCAGTCTGGGGATTTGATGTTGGAGGGTGAGTTTTTGAAAACAGATGATTTTTAATGAATCATGATGTATTTGCGGAGGTTTTGGTGTGTTGGGGTATTTTGCTATATATACCCGTTGGACTCGGGATTCCGTCATTTGGAATCCATTTCTCTCCTCTCCTCCCCCTCTCACGCCACCTTCGCCCCAAACCCTTCCCCTTCCCTTTGGTTGAAGCAAAATCGTTAGAACTCGATTATGGGGGCCGGATTTCTTGAAGAAAGATAGGTAATATTCTTCTCCTCTCTTTTGGCTTCAATTTGATTGTGGTTTTGTGTTGTGTGGTTGAGTTTTGGGTTGGTTATGGCATTTGGGGGTTTTGGGTTAAAATCCAAAATGTTGATTTCAGTGTTTTCATGGAGTTTAATTGTTGTATTTGAGGCATTGAGGTGGTATGGGGTGTTGGTTTGGAGTTGGGTGTGAAAAACACCATTAGAACTCGAGTTTTTCGAAAAATCGCAGTCCGCGATCGATCTTGGCGAGGCGCCGATCGATCGCGACATGCTACTGGAATTTGTAGAAGATGTACAGTATCGGCGATCGATCGCGAAAAGGGGGCGATCGATCGCGAGGGTCTCAGCGATCGATCGCGAGATGTGGCGATCGATCGCGGATTGATTTTTTTCGGGCAGTAGGCTTGCGCGATCGATCGCGCCTGATGGACGATCGATCGCGGCACTGTTCACCTGCATGGATTTTCGAATATGTTGGAAAATGTTGGGATTTTGGAACCGAGGTCTAAAGGGGCCGACTTCCGGAGTGTTGTTCACATTCCAATGAGAATGTTAGGCTTTTAAAATGGTTTGATTGGAACCAAACTTATTAAACGGAATTTTTGGTTGGGTTTTTGGCTATCTGTTAATCATATAAAATGGAATATTTTGGGTAGTATGCATGCTTAGCCGGGGGGCTTTTATTTTGGTAATCGTCATGGATTGACGATATGATTGGGAGTCTTGAACGTGCGTGGGCACGTGATCGCATGCTTATTCTTGATTTTGAGTCGTTTATGTGTTTTAGCACATATTTCTCTAGGCATGGGACTCAAGGAAGGTTTGGCTTGGACTACGGAGACTTAAGGTACGTGGGACGTACGAGCATAACCTATTATAGTATTGCAACTGTAATATGCATGGTTTGTGATAATTGTATTATATGGACATTGCAATATCTGGCATGTGGTAAGTATTGAAATGCATGGTGCATTATATTTACTTCAAATGGATAATGATATGCATGGTATATGGTAACTGTGATAAATAGACATACATTGGAAATCATAGGGTGCCGCTTTAGAGCGAGCAACGATTGGGTGTTGTCGCCGTTGAGCACCACCGGTTATGACGCCGCTATTGTTGAGCGTGCGCTGGGTTTAGAATGCCGCTATTGTGGAGCGAGCAATGTTACGGGAACATGGAATCCTTGGTTAAATATATGTGAAATCTATGGCCTATGTATAATGATTTTACATATTGATTATGGAGCTGACATGATAGAACTGTATTAGTTAATCTATATGGTGATTAACTGGCTTTGGGAATTTGATGAGTTTGGTTATTTTGAGAACAGGGACAATGCATGGGATCCCGGATGAGGGTGTTACCATTCAGGGAGTATCATTTAAATTATGGCATTTACATTCTGTAAATTATGAATTGCAATATTATTATTTTGTGATTGGTGGTATTGGTATGCTCACCCCGTGTGGGGGCTGTCTCTGTTGGGGCAGGTATTACAGGTGTAGCAGCGACTTTGGAGTCGAGCTCGAGCTGTTGGTTAGAGGTACTTCCAGGATAGAGGTACCAGAGCTGGCTGGATAGACGCTCAGATCCAGAGTTGAGATCGAGTTGCGCTTGGGAGGTGCTTCCAGGATTGAGGCACCGGTAACGACAGCTGGAAGTATGGTATTTTATACTTTATGTACACATACGATTATTTGGTGCTCGTCTGTGAGCGACGTATATGTGTGCATGGGTTGTATAAAAGGCAAATGTCTTTCTTTTCATCTATATTGTGATATGCAATTAATTGGGAATTGCTAGATGAATTGAGAAGTAATTAGTGTATCTCGGGGGTACATGGCATGCTAAACGGTTTAGTTGGAAAAATGGAAATGGTATGTATTGGATTAAACGGAAGAATTTTATTATCGGTATATTATGCTAATCTAGCATATGGTTATTTTCCAACATATATGGTTACATGTACACGATTATGGGATTTATGCGCTAATTACGGGTAAAGGGCACGGGGGTCCTTACAAAAGGTTTGAAGTTAATCATGATGAGTGAATGTGTGTTATGTGAACAAACAAGAGTCGCTATTTATAGAAATGAAAAGGTTTCAATTAATGTGAATGTATTTATGTTGATCAGTAAATACAAAGAAAAAGTCAACTAAAAACAGTAAATAGATAAGAGTAATTAAAGGAGGAGTCAGAAAACGATACTATTTTCGCCCGAACCAATGTTTGGAATAGTCGCATTTTTCGGCAGGCGGTTGGCGCGGACTCCGAGATCTGGGTTGAGCAGTTGGTCTGGACTGATTGAGTGCTCCAGTTGCAGGGGATGAACGAGCAGCTGAACTTGAAGCTCGCTGCGTTGAGGGAGCAGTTCGGCTGGGTTCAGGTAGTCTGCGAATTATTTGAGGAGCTGCAGGCAGGCTGTTGCATATATCTTGAATCTGAGAAGCAAAAGCTGCCTGCATGGTGGCCAACTGATCGGTTAAGACTCTCTTGGCTTCTTCGATCTTTTCTCCAAGAGACAGGGATGTGGCAGCATGAAGAGATTCAGTATTTTGATTGATCTGAAGCCGAGCCTGGCCAATTCGAGAAAGAGTTTCCGCCATTGTGTTTTCAGCAAAAGTTTGAAGTCTGGTGACAGTAGTCGTTAAACTACTTAAGTCCCTGTAGACTTGCTGGAATTGAAAGTCCGTGTGCTGCTGATGGGTTCCTAGTATGAGAGTTGCAGTCCGCTCTTCCTGCTTAAGTTTATGAACATCGCTGGCTAGTGCTGATATTGCAGTGGAGAGATTAGCTAGCTGTGCAGCAATGTTCGGTGGCTCGGCCAGAGGGTTGGTAAAGACAAAAAAATCCTCAGAAAGCTCTTGAACCATGGACGGATCTACGGCAATCATTGGAGTACCAGTAGTAGGGACAAGAGCACTGGGATGAGCATCTTCAACTGCAGTGGAGTGCAAAATAGTAGCTTCAACATTTGGGGCAGCTGTAGAGTCTGAGATAGTTACAGCCAAAATGGCAGTTTCTTCAGTTTGTGGGGCAGCCAAAGCAGTAGTGTCTTGATCAACCGCAGCAGCAGACGACTGGGTGTGATCATTGGAGTGTGAAGACTCACTGGGTTCATGATTGGCAGAGGATATAGTAACCTGCTGAACCACTGTTTGAATGACTGCATCCACATTGGTGTGATCAACAACCATTGGTTGGGGCTGTTGATCATTATGAGAGCTGGGAGTAGAGGAGACGCTGGGAGCAGTTGGAGAGGAGAGTTCATTAACCGAGGAGGCTGCCTCCAATGCAGTTGGTGCGGCCTCCGCTCCAGTGGGAGCGGCCTCCAGAGCAGTAGAAGTGAGCTCCACAGAAGAGGGGACAATCTCCAAATTTGCAATGACCGTTTGTAGATCCGGCTGATCAGGGCTTGCAACAGTTTCAGTAGTGGAGCATGAGTGAATCCCAGTGGATATGCGAATATCATGAAGAGCAAGCTCAGCCATTTCCAGCTTGGGTCCAAGAGCATTTAGAACAGCTCTATCATGATTAGCTGTTCCTGAATTACCGTTGAAGTGTTGAAGGCGGGTTTCAACCAGGGCTTGAAGTTCGCCCACATAGATCATCAGGCTAAAAACATCTCGCAGCTTCAAGCTTGTTTCAGGGTCTGAGATTTGAAGATATGCCAGGATTTTGTTCTCATCTTCCCTAGCCTGATCCAGAATAGGATCAAAATCATCAAATCGAACCTTTATTCGATCCTTTACCCAACGATCAAAAATCTCCAGCTGTGGTTGCAGATTGGCTTCAACTGTATCCATGACCATCTGGATCTCGAAGGCAACAGGAGTGGACACTGGAGCCGTAAGAGTTTTTCCTTTGCCAGCAGGGGTGGTCTTTGGATGACAGTATGGACACAAGGACTTGGGTGTCCTAAAGCTGATAGTGCCTGGTGCTTGCTGAGAGCTCACCAGTGCTGACGGAGTGTCAACTGGAACCATTGATGGAGCAGGCACCATGGCTAATGAAGCAGTTGGTTCCTCAGTTGGAGGAATTTCAGGGCTGGGTGCGCTACCAGGAATAACGTTTGTAGGGCTGGCGGAGGAGATGGTATCAGAAGCGGCAATGACCTGCTGTCGGATAGCTGAAGGAGCAGCTTTTCTTGTTCTGGGCTTCTTTGGAGGGGAGGAGGATGTAAGGACCCCGTATACTTAACCCTTGATTAGTGTATTAACCACTATGTGTGGTACATGCTTTCTATAAAATGTCAATCGGGAAGCTCTGATGATACTTAATCATTGCCTGTCAATGATTGACTCATATGTTTGCCCTTTACCAACCCCTTGGTGCCACTTTTCACATTGTAAACTTTTATAAAAATTTGGGCAGAGTCTCCCCATAAATAGAGCTATCCCAAAAAAAAAGAGCACAGCATATAACATAATTCCCGGCCAGGGAACACATAATACTCAGCAGAAAGCAGTAATGCAAGTAAATTCCCAGCCATGGAAGACACCACACATATGACGACAAAGGTGGGTTTCAACACCCACATAATACACCAATGACTCTCTTATCATTTAGCAATTCTACCTCTAATTGCATGCAACATAGAATGAAAGAGAGAAAGGCTCATGCCTTTACATACAACCCATATACAAGTATAATCGTGCTCACATGCGAGCATCATGAATATGTATAAAACCATCATGGGTATATGGGTATTCTATACGATACCGTGCTCCATCAAGCCCTGGTACCGCAATCCTGGGAGTACATCCAATCAACAGCTCGAGCTCATCTCCAAAGCCATCGATGTACCTGTTCACCTGTCCCAACAGAGACAGCCCCCAACGGGGTGAGCATACCAATTCCACAATTTCATAATCATAATGACATAGTACATAATTTACGAAAATGTAAATATTGTGGAACATATATGATACTTCCTGGATGGTATCATCCTCATCATAGCGTACCCCTGTAATAACCCTGTTCTCAAAACAGATAAATCATCAAATCTTGAATATGCAGTTAATCATCATATTGGTTAACCCTAGCCAGTCTCAAATCAGTAACCTTTCATAACATCTTACTTTATTTGGCAATGATTGGTAACATTTCATAACATCATTTCATAACATCGTTTCATAACATCGTTTCATAACATCTTTTCATAACATCTTTTCATAACATCTTACTTAATTTAGCAATAATTAGCAACATTTCATAACATCATTTCATAACATCTTTTCATAACATCTTTTCATAACATCTTACTTAATTTAGCAATAATTAGCAACATTTCATAACATCATTTCATAACATCGTTTCATAACATCTTTTCATAACATCTTACTTAATCTAGCAATTATCATAATTCTAGATATCATATTGAGATTTCCTTAACTTCCGATACTGGTTAATCACTTCTCTGATTAACTACGTCTCTGTTCCTATTATTACCCATAGGGAAATAAAATACAGATATCCTAGATATCTTATCAAATACCACATTCTCATTTCTTACTTCAAGGTAACGTCATACTATGGGTGTTTGCTCCGTAGCAACCACACCTCATCATTGGCTCGCTTCATAGCGGCACTGAGCATTCCACCATGTGAAACAGCATATCGTAACCAAGTCCAGATACCATCATAGTAAAACATATCATATATCTTAAATCATGCATCATACTTGTAAAACATCATTTAAACTATGCTCGTACGCTAAACGTACCTTAAATCCTCGAAGTCCGAGCCAAACCTTGCTCGAGTTCCATGCCCCGAGAAACGATGTGCTAAAACGATAAATAATTCACAATTATTTACGAACATGTAACCCATGCTCAAGCACATTCATAACCTTCAAAATATTGTCAACACTCGACAATAAATCATTTAAAAGACCCGGGGCAGGGTACATGCAGGGAGGGAAAACGAATGCGATAATATCGAAAATTGTTCAAGAACATCCTACAAAATTCGAACCCTAAACTCACAATTCGAACCCAACCAGCATCATAATACACCTAAGATGTGAATTAAACCATCAATGGCAAGAATCATCACCTTTGCCAAAAACCCCCAATAATTCGAAAATTAGACCCTACGAAATTGGGGAAATTCGAACCATAACATCTTAATTCGATCCCACTTAAGCATCATAATTCATTTAAGCATGAATAAATCGAATCCTAACAAGAATTATCATCCTCATGCCAACAATCCCCAAAATCGAACATAAATCCCCCACACATCATGAAATTCGAACCAACCTCCACAAATTCGAATTCAATCCTCAAAATTCGAACATAATAATTCACAATAGGTAGGGAAAATACATCATAAGCATGGAAAAGGGGTAAGGAACGTTACCCAACGAAATCGGAAGCAAAATCGGACGAAATCCGATGAACCCTAGAAATTGGGGATCGCCGCTCTTTCTCAAAATTCGACCTCAAATCGCGATGAAACTTTCAATTGCCGGAGGGGAAATGAGCGCCTGGACGAGACGAAGCCGTGGGTAGGTCGGACGCGCCGATCGGCGGCGGGACGGCGGCGGCCGAAGCGCTTTTGCGCGCGGGGTGCAGGGCTGACGGGAAGAGGGCGCGCGGGAGAGAGAGAGAAAATGTGAGGGCTGAAATGAAATTCTTCTTTAAAATTTTGGGTTCAATTGGTATTTATAGCAAAAATACCCCGAAAAATTAATAGCCCCACAAATACATCGTGATTCATTAAAAATCATCTGTTTTCAAAAACTCTCTCTCTAACTCCAAAACCCTCTACCGGTGCTCACATAGCACCCGAGACTCCGAGACACATCAAAAACCCAACTCTTAGGTTTTACACCGTAATGTGAATACAATCTCAACCTCTGGATCCAACGATCCCAACTACCCAAATAAACGAGCCCAGAAGGCCCAACATCGCGATTAAACTCCAAATCGCTACGTAAAACCACTTTAGGGATTATTAACACTACGGGATTAGCACCTATAATCCCTGGTCATCACAATATCCCCCACTAAAAGAATTTCGTCCTCGAAATTAGCACTGGTGTATCACGTAACACCCAGGCTACACAACAACATGAAGCCATAACCTCGATTCCTGACCATATCAGAATCGTATTAATAAACGCGAGGATGCTTACCTATCATCAAACTCTGTAACAGAGCGACTTACCAAAACCAACATATCACCTAAGAGGCAAAACGTACCTCGATGCGGGTCATCCTAAAAGTCAGTCCCTCATGACTGCAAAACAACCGATACTTACGACTGTAGATCGGACAGTCATCCTGAATGACACCTCAACCGTGAGAACGTTGACCTCGTGTCAAACTCTGGAGTGGAATAGACTTCCAAATCCATCATAACGTCAAAGAGCGTCAGCACAGCTCAACACTAATAATCCAAAAGCAGTTAGTCAACTGAAACTGTAAGGATTCGAATCGTTCCTGATTCCATCGTAGATTTCATTCCTTGACATCTCTTATCATGACTCACGATGTCCAACATACATCGTTACGAGGGAAACACTAGTATTCCACGGTGTACACATACCAAACCTGGTTTCCACTTTCAAACCTCCTCTATCGAAGGAGCAGTCGCATCATTGCAACTCAAATACATGGATTCTCAGATCGAATCAACGACGACTTGACGACTCTCTCGTTGGTACTTCACATCATGGGCTGTCCCAGACAAGTCTCCCCAAGATTAAACATAAACATGTATACGTTTCAGTGAGGCATACTCAACCTCAACTTCAAATGACGTGGTGACTACCAGAGTTCACCACAATCCACTTCGTATCACCTTACGATTTGCCAAACTTGGTTCCAACGAGTAGTATAACGGCTCTAGCAAGCCCATCATGGTGCTGCACACACGCGGCAGACAAACTAATCGCTGTCTCACTAGGTTCACCTCAAACCTACCAATCAGATGGACGTTTCCACACGGCATACCATACCATGGGAAGAACAATCAATAGAGTAGTGGGTCTTTACCCAACATTCCTCCAATGCTGACATACCTTGGACACTTCAATGTCCCCATGTACCTAACATAACCTGATCCTATTCCCTTAGGACCCATCTTACACCCTCATGGGTGGTGTGACCATGTCTACCACATGTCATATCAATGGAAGCGAGAAATTCCTCCACGATTACTCCTGTCGTCAAATAAACATGGCCAAAAAGCCATTCCAACGAGCATACCCCAAGGGTATCACCACTCGAAATATGATTACCTCAAACAATATCTGCGGTACAATCACATGTACAACGCGTCCATCCATTCCTCGAGCAACCCGCTCGGTATAAGGGTCACGTCAATCGGTGACGCACACGTCTCCTTGTGCCCGACACTGGCACCCGAGGCATACAACTGAAAACGTATACTTAACGCATTGCTCATCGTAACGATGATGCATGTCTAATAAGACATCTCCTGCACTATCGTCATCGCCATCCCGTGACGACACATGCCCACTCATGACATCTAAGGTATCGTCAACTAGTGACGATACAAGTCAACAATGACATCTAAATAACCTAGTCAACTCGTGACGGTCCATGTATATCGACATATGTCATCCATCATCATGCTAGTAAATAGTCATAATAAAACATGCATATCAACGCATACCAGCAATAATAATGCTAATAAAATAGCAATATCTCATACCTCATCGCTAACAAGATAGCGGCATACCTATCTCCGTCGCTCCATAATAATACGTAATCAGCACCCATCGCTCGAAGGCGGCCAAAATCCTGTGCTGAATATATAGCGGTACAGTCCATCGCTATAGAATCGACGGCATGATACCTCGTCATATAATAGGTGGCATGAAACCTCGCTATACACCTGAGTATGAATCATCGTCACATAATAGCGAAAAGAGGCATCGTCATCAATACATCTGGCGGAAAGAACCATCGCCAATTAATATAGCGGAATGAGGCATCGCTATCATACATCTGGCGGAAAGAACCATCGCCCATCAATATAGCGGAATGAGGCATCGCTATCATACATCTGGCGGAAAGAACCATCGCCAATCAATATAGCGGAATGAGGCATCGCTATCATACATCTGGCGGAAAGAACCATCGCCAATCATCATAAAAGAATGAGTCATCGTATGGGGCACCTTACCCCGTGGCACCTTACCACAATAACATCGCATGGCTACTTACCATGTGGGGCACCTTACCCCGTGGCACCTTACCACAATAACATCGCATGGCTACTTACCATGTGGGGCACCTTACCCCCGTGGCACCTTACCACAATAACATCGCATGGCTACTTACCATGTGGGGCACCTTACCCCGTGGCACCTTACCACAATAACATCATGTAAACATTATCATATAAGCATCGTATAATCATCATCATATAAACATCTTATGCACATCATCATATAAACATCTTATGCACATCATCATATAAACATCGTATGCACATCATCATATAAACATCTTATGCACATCATCATATAAACATCTTATGCACATCATCATATAAACATCGTATGCACATCATCATATAAACATCTTATGCACATCATCATATAAACATCGTATAAACAGCATCATTATAATCTTATTCCTCATAATCATCATCATAATCATTATCATAAACATCATATCATCTTTACTTATCATAAGCATTATCATAACTTACTTATCATTATCATCGTCATAAACATCATATCATCTTTACTTATCATAAACATTATCATAACTTACTTATCATTATCATCGTCATAAACATCATATCATCTTTACTTATCATAAACATTATCATAACTTACTTATCATTATCATCATAAACTTATTTGTAATAACATCATCGTAAACATCTTGTCATCTTTATTCATCATAGACATCATCATCATAAACATCGTAATTACTTCTGTAATCATAGCATAGTCATAGTGTAAGAATATGTTACCGTCCGATGCCCGTACGCGTCTTACGTACCTTCATCGCTTGAACATTACATGAACAAACGCATTAGTATATTCAATAATAATTGAGACCATACCGAAGTATTCCACTGTCGGTTGTCTACCCAGTCTGTCCTCAGACAATACATCATATCTTTCTTTTCCCTGATTTTCTTCCAAAATCAGATTCCTTGGCACGTAGCATATAGAGTGTTAGACATCGCTATTAATGCCATCCTATCGTGTTCCACACGATTCCTGCAACCACAATGGTTAGCAATACCACTTTTCATATCATAAAAGCACATAAACAATTAGTCATGTCGTATAACATTAATGCCATCATGCATAAATATGTGCTATCAATATCTTCCTAGGCCCTTAACAGCCCCAACGAGCAACCACTGCTCTGATACCACTAATGTAAGGACCCCGTATACTTAACCCTTGATTAGTGTATTAACCACTATGTGTGGTACATGCTTTCTATAAAATGTCAATCGGGAAGCTCTGATGATACTTAATCATTGCCTGTCAATGATTGACTCATATGTTTGCCCTTTACCAACCCCTTGGTGCCACTTTTCACATTGTAAACTTTTATAAAAATTTGGGCAGAGTCTCCCCATAAATAGAGCTATCCCAAAAAAAAAGAGCACAGCATATAACATAATTCCCGGCCAGGGAACACATAATACTCAGCAGAAAGCAGTAATGCAAGTAAATTCCCAGCCATGGAAGACACCACACATATGACGACAAAGGTGGGTTTCAACACCCACATAATACACCAATGACTCTCTTATCATTTAGCAATTCTACCTCTAATTGCATGCAACATAGAATGAAAGAGAGAAAGGCTCATGCCTTTACATACAACCCATATACAAGTATAATCGTGCTCACATGCGAGCATCATGAATATGTATAAAACCATCATGGGTATATGGGTATTCTATACGATACCGTGCTCCATCAAGCCCTGGTACCGCAATCCTGGGAGTACATCCAATCAACAGCTCGAGCTCATCTCCAAAGCCATCGATGTACCTGTTCACCTGTCCCAACAGAGACAGCCCCCAACGGGGTGAGCATACCAATTCCACAATTTCATAATCATAATGACATAGTACATAATTTACGAAAATGTAAATATTGTGGAACATATATGATACTTCCTGGATGGTATCATCCTCATCATAGCGTACCCCTGTAATAACCCTGTTCTCAAAACAGATAAATCATCAAATCTTGAATATGCAGTTAATCATCATATTGGTTAACCCTAGCCAGTCTCAAATCAGTAACCTTTCATAACATCTTACTTTATTTGGCAATGATTGGTAACATTTCATAACATCATTTCATAACATCGTTTCATAACATCGTTTCATAACATCTTTTCATAACATCTTTTCATAACATCTTACTTAATTTAGCAATAATTAGCAACATTTCATAACATCATTTCATAACATCTTTTCATAACATCTTTTCATAACATCTTACTTAATTTAGCAATAATTAGCAACATTTCATAACATCATTTCATAACATCGTTTCATAACATCTTTTCATAACATCTTACTTAATCTAGCAATTATCATAATTCTAGATATCATATTGAGATTTCCTTAACTTCCGATACTGGTTAATCACTTCTCTGATTAACTACGTCTCTGTTCCTATTATTACCCATAGGGAAATAAAATACAGATATCCTAGATATCTTATCAAATACCACATTCTCATTTCTTACTTCAAGGTAACGTCATACTATGGGTGTTTGCTCCGTAGCAACCACACCTCATCATTGGCTCGCTTCATAGCGGCACTGAGCATTCCACCATGTGAAACAGCATATCGTAACCAAGTCCAGATACCATCATAGTAAAACATATCATATATCTTAAATCATGCATCATACTTGTAAAACATCATTTAAACTATGCTCGTACGCTAAACGTACCTTAAATCCTCGAAGTCCGAGCCAAACCTTGCTCGAGTTCCATGCCCCGAGAAACGATGTGCTAAAACGATAAATAATTCACAATTATTTACGAACATGTAACCCATGCTCAAGCACATTCATAACCTTCAAAATATTGTCAACACTCGACAATAAATCATTTAAAAGACCCGGGGCAGGGTACATGCAGGGAGGGAAAACGAATGCGATAATATCGAAAATTGTTCAAGAACATCCTACAAAATTCGAACCCTAAACTCACAATTCGAACCCAACCAGCATCATAATACACCTAAGATGTGAATTAAACCATCAATGGCAAGAATCATCACCTTTGCCAAAAACCCCCAATAATTCGAAAATTAGACCCTACGAAATTGGGGAAATTCGAACCATAACATCTTAATTCGATCCCACTTAAGCATCATAATTCATTTAAGCATGAATAAATCGAATCCTAACAAGAATTATCATCCTCATGCCAACAATCCCCAAAATCGAACATAAATCCCCCACACATCATGAAATTCGAACCAACCTCCACAAATTCGAATTCAATCCTCAAAATTCGAACATAATAATTCACAATAGGTAGGGAAAATACATCATAAGCATGGAAAAGGGGTAAGGAACGTTACCCAACGAAATCGGAAGCAAAATCGGACGAAATCCGATGAACCCTAGAAATTGGGGATCGCCGCTCTTTCTCAAAATTCGACCTCAAATCGCGATGAAACTTTCAATTGCCGGAGGGGAAATGAGCGCCTGGACGAGACGAAGCCGTGGGTAGGTCGGACGCGCCGATCGGCGGCGGGACGGCGGCGGCCGAAGCGCTTTTGCGCGCGGGGTGCAGGGCTGACGGGAAGAGGGCGCGCGGGAGAGAGAGAGAAAATGTGAGGGCTGAAATGAAATTCTTCTTTAAAATTTTGGGTTCAATTGGTATTTATAGCAAAAATACCCCGAAAAATTAATAGCCCCACAAATACATCGTGATTCATTAAAAATCATCTGTTTTCAAAAACTCTCTCTCTAACTCCAAAACCCTCTACCGGTGCTCACATAGCACCCGAGACTCCGAGACACATCAAAAACCCAACTCTTAGGTTTTACACCGTAATGTGAATACAATCTCAACCTCTGGATCCAACGATCCCAACTACCCAAATAAACGAGCCCAGAAGGCCCAACATCGCGATTAAACTCCAAATCGCTACGTAAAACCACTTTAGGGATTATTAACACTACGGGATTAGCACCTATAATCCCTGGTCATCACAGAGGAGGAGAAGACTCAGCGGATTCCGAGACAGTTTGTTTAGAGTCACTAATTACTTGAGTCAAACGGTGTTTTGTCACCCCACCTTCTCTGCCACTTCGCTGTCGATGAAGCTGAAGATACTTGGCACTGATAAGTCTCCCTGGATGAAGGTTGGAGAGAGCCCCTGTCTTAATGTGTTTGCTGTCAAAAAGGCTGCTTAGCGGGAGAGCAAAGCCTGATTGACCCTTGCCAGAGACCACTAGACTAGTCAGAGTTTGAAATAACACAACTGACCAGTTTATCTCCAATCCTTTGCATATTGCACTCATAACGTCAAACTTTTCAGGGGTGATCATATCAAATGATCCAGCCTTACATAGAAGCCCCTTGGAGATGATGTCTGCCGGTTGTCGATAATGGCTCTTCATTAATACTTTCCTGAAAGGAGGACGTTGAAGGCGATGAGCAGAGTCCGAAACTGTGAGACGCATCTCTTCTCTTAGTTCCGCTGGAACAGTGGAAAAATCAGTGAGTCTGGTGGAGGGAAGGCACAGGTGTGTGGCAAATTCAGATTGGGTGATGGTAACCGACTGTCCAGATACGGATGCCACCACGGTGTCATCCACAACCTTGGCCGTAGCAAAGAACTCGTGTAGCTCGTCCTTGTAAAATGAGGGGGTCTGGCTCAGGATTACCAGGAGTCCGGAGGTATCCAGCCTTTGTATCAACTCCTTTGTCTCCTCATCAGATGATGTGTATATAGAATGAAAATCGATGTGAACAGCATTGGTGACGAAGCTTGGCTGTACATTCTTTGACATTTTGGATGAATAACAGCAGCAGTCTTGCTAGAGTGAAATTTTCTGAAAGAAGAAAAATAATTGCAGTGAATTGTTGGAGAAGATGAAGAGTAGAGAAATTAATGGCGTGAAAATGGAAGTATATGTAATGTCGTACTGTAGATGAGCGGACACATGTATACGTGGCGATCATCTAACGATTTAAAAAAGATTTAACAAATAAATAAAAGGACAGGATTTAGGCGGGAGTGAAATAATTTATTTTACACAAAAGTAATTTTGAATTCCGACGTTCATTAGGTTAATAAGTATCGAGGGTTATTTTTGTCAAAGCATATTTGGTAACATCAGCTGGTATGTAGGGTTCGGCTGGTAGGAAAGCATCTACTGGATGTAGAGTCCTACTGGTACGGATACACATACTGCAGCTGACCATTGTATTACCAGCTGAGCTTAAATAACCATGATAGGACTATAACTGAAATTCCCCCTAAATTTATGCAAATAAACTAACTAATTCCCCCTGAAATCATTACCCAAACAAAAATCAAGAAATAATTTCAATTAAACCAAGAATATTTCGAAAGTAAGAAAACTTAGCGTCCGGTAGGGGTTTTGTGAAAATGTCTGCTGCCTGTTGTTCGGTAGAGATATACTCCAGTCGAATTTCTTTCTTCATAACATGATCTCTGATAAAATGATGACGGGTGTCAATATGTTTAGTACGAGTATGAAGAACTGGATTGTATGTTATAGCAATGGCAAACGTATTATCACAAAAGATGGGAGCCTCTGTGGACTCAATTCCATAATCTCTGAGTTGTTGCTGAATCCAGAGCAGTTGAGCACAGCAGCTTCCAGCAGCAAGGTACTCTGCCTCTGCAGTGGAAGTTGCTATGGATGTCTGTTTCTTGCATCCCCATGATATCAATCGATCACCAAGGAATTGACAATACCCACTGGTGCTTTTCCTGTCAATTTTGCATCCAGCATAGTCAGCATCTGAGTATCCAATAAGATTAAAAGTTGAGTCTCTGGGATACCATAGACCAACATTCTCAGTGTCTTTCAAATATTTGAGGATCCTTTTGACAGCAGTGAAGTGCGACTGCTTGGGATTTGCTTGAAACTGGGCGCACATACACACAGCAAACATAATATCTGGTCGGCTGGCTGTCAAATATAGTAAAGATCCGATAATGCCTCGATACATTGTAACTTCGACTGGTATTCCTGAATTATCCAAGTCGAGTTTGGCAGATGAGCTCATTGGTGTAGTAGCAGCTGAGCTGGTATTCATTCCATATTTCTTCAGCAACTCTTTAGTGTATTTAGACTGATTTATCAGGATTCCTTCACTAGATTGCTTGACTTGCAATCCTAAGAAAAATGATAGTTCTCCCATCATGCTCATCTCAAATTGGTCCTGCATAATTTTAGAGAATCTTTCGCACAATTTTGAGTTAGTACTTCCGAAGATAATATCATCAACATAAATTTGAACTAGCAGAGTATGATCTCCCTTTGTAAATTTAAAAAGGGTCTTGTCCATCGTGCCAATAATAAAATTGTGCTCTGTCAAATATTTTGATAAAGTTTCATACCAGGCACGGGGAGCTTGCTTTAGACCATACAAAGCTTTATTGAGACGGAAAACATGAGATGGCTGCTGATGGTTTTCAAATCCAGGAGGTTGTTCAACATAAACTTCTTCCTGGAGTTTGCCATTAAGAAATGCACTCTTAACATCCATCTGATAGACTTTAAAGTCTTTAAACGCAGCAAATGCAAGAAATATGCGAATTGCTTCTAGTCGAGCTACAGGGGCAAAGGTTTCATCAAAATCAATGCCTTCTTCCTGTCTGTAGCCCTGTGCAACTAATCTTGCCTTATTTCTGATTACTGTACCATTTTCGTCTAATTTATTTCTAAATACCCATTTGGTGCCAATTACAGTGTGATGCTGTGGTCGTGGTACAAGATACCATACTTGGTTTCGTTCAAACTGATTTAGTTCTTCCTGCATTGCTTCTACCCAACTTGGGTCTAATATAGCTTCATCAATCTTCTTAGGTTCTATATGAGATATGAATGCAGCATGAAGAAATTCATTAATCATTTGTCCTCTGGTGTGTAGAGGAGCAAGAGGGTTACCGATGACCTGCTCGGGTGGATGATCCTTCTTCCACCGGAGCGAAGGTCCAAGAGTGTTGAGTTCTTCAGATGATTGGATGTGAGTAGGCAAATCAGAGGTTCTGATAGACTCATCTTTCTCATTTGTTCCTTCTACTGCAGTAGAGGTAGATGCCACCATTGGTAGCTGGCTGCAGTGCTTGTTGGCCAGCAAACTCCTCTGCTTGAGCTTCAGGAACTTCTGGTTCTAAGGAGCAGTCAGTCCTGCTTCTGTAATCAATCTCATCATCAACATTTTCGTCAATGTAAGTGCTTTCCAGTCGATTACTCAAGTTGTTGATTTGTATATCAGATAGTGTACAGTCAGTAGGTTCATCAAATTTTACATGCATTGATTCTTCTACAGTAAGAGTTCTATTATTAAATACTCTGAAGGCCTTACTAACTGTAGAATAGCCAAGGAATATTCCAGCATCAGATTTGGCATCAAAAGCGGTGAGACGAGTCTTTCCATTGTTGTGAATAAAACATTTGCAACCAAACACATGGAAATAGGAAATATTTGGCTTACTGCCATTCCAGATCTCATAAGGGGTTTTATTTGCTCGCTTATTAATCATTGATCTGTTCTGCGTATAACATGCTGTGTTGACAGCTTCTGCCCAAAATCTCTGCGATATTTCTGATTCCGCGAGCATAGTTCGCGCAGCTTCTTTCAAAGTGCGGTTCCTACGCTCAGCAACTCCGTTTTGTTGAGGAGTTCTAGCTGCAGAGTATTCGTGTTTAATACCAAGGTCATCTAGATATGATTCGAGTGATTGATTGGTGAACTCAGTACCTTTATCACTGCGAATTCTATCTATCCCACACGATTTCTCATTTTGGAGTCTTTTCAGTAATTTGATCAGCTTTGGAGTAGCATGATCTTTGCCACTTAGGAACAAGACCCACGTGAAACGAGTGTAATCGTCTATTAACACTAGGGTATACTTCATTCCCCCTAGACTTGTTACTGGTATAGGACCAAACAGATCCATATGCAGCAACTCTAGGCACCGAGAAGAAGATTTACTCCCTTTGTTCTTAAAGGAGGATCTGATTTGCTTACCAAGTTGGCAGGCTGCACAGATCTTGTCTTTTGAGAACTCAATTTGGGGCTGTCCAATAACTAGATCAAGTTTACGCAGACTAGCAATAGTTTTAAAATTTAAGTGACTCAACTGTTTGTGCCAAAGCCAATTTTTGGAGGAGTTCAGGGCAGCTAAGCAAGTAGAGGAATTAGGCTGATTAAGATTCCAATCAATTTTATAGGTGTTATCATGCCTTCTACCTACAAGTAATATATTGCCATCAGTAGATTTAATTGTGCATGAGTGTTGATTGAATTCTACGGAATGACCATTGTCACACAGTTGACTTATGCTAATCAAGTTATAGCATAGATTTTCAACTAAAAGAATATCTTTAATGATGATGTTACCGTAGATAATCTTACCCTTACCCACTGGTTCTACCTTTAGCGTTATCTCCAAAAGTTATTCTGGGTCCGGTGTAGTCCACCAGTTCAGACAATAAGCTCGCATTTCCTGTCATATGTCTAGAGCATCCGCTGTCCAGGAACCATTCTGAGCTCCGAACTGGATGCATTCTAGTTTCCTGCAATTAAAGCGATAGAATGATTGGTACCCAATCCTACTTGGGTCCAGGTAGGATTAGGCCTTTCGGAACCCACACTTGTATGACCCTGAATGACTTAGGTCGGTGTGTGTTCTGAAATGTGTGTGCATTTATGAATATTGGTGATGATTTTGACTGTGAAGTGTGATAATCTGTGTATGCATGGGCTTTTGGTTTGTAGTTCCTGTTATTTAGCATATACCTCTTCTGGACAGGTTTACAGTTGTAGTACCAGTTGGGTTTAACCTCTCTAGCTGCTCGACCAGTGGGTTTAAGTTCATTTCTGAACTTTTGCCTCGGTTTTGTAGGGTCTTCCTACCTTAACGTCATATTATACACGTATTATGGACTAAACATGCATTCATAACCTCTTAAGGGTTCCGGTTGCAACTTTGAGCTAATAAGATTACGGGCCAAAAATGAAGTTTCAACCTTAATTAATTACATTCTCAATATGAATGTTAAAGCGATAGAATTATGCTACTACTAGAGTAGAGACTATCCAGAAATCCTGAATCCTAACATCTTTCATGCTCCTCATAGCTCACTGCCTCAACCCGGCCCTTAGTCCTTTAGTCCAAAAGTGTACCTACAGGAACAACCCATCATGAGCATGTATATCGTTACTTAACATCATAGGGCAATGGCATATAAATAAATGCATGAAAGTAATTGGTAACGTATACTTCCTGGTTAATTGCATTAACCCTTTTTGGTTGTCCCTGTTTCATAGCCATACATAAAATCATTAATTCTCGACATGAATGATTAAAATCGACGTCTTATAAATATCGTCGTCTTACAGCATCATCATCATATAAGCATCATCATCTTATAACTTCATCATCTTATAACGTCATCATCTTATAACATCATCATCATTTAAGCATCATAACAAGATACAACAGTAAATGTACGAAGTCTTGGTTAAGTAATTTACTGGTTATTCGTTAACTTCTTCTTGTTAACCCTGATTTACCTTCATGCATATGGGCATCTTACCCCATGGTATCTTACCACTCAATAACATCGTATGGCCTCTTACCATATGGGCATCTTACCCCGTGGCATCTTACCACACAATAACATTGTATGGCATCTTACCATATGGGCATCTTACCCCGTGGCATCTTACCACATAATAACATCGTATGACATCTTACTATATGGGCATCTTACCCCGTGGCGCCTTACCACATTATAACATTGTATGGCATCTTACCGTATGGGCATCTTACCCCGTGGCATCTTACCACATAATAACATCGTATGACATCTTACTATATGAGCATCTTACCCCGTGGCGTCTTACCACATTATAACATTGTATGGCATCTTACCATATGGGCATCTTACCCTTTTATAAACATCGTATAACATTGTTATAAACTTACTTATCGCAATCATCATCATAAACATCATCATCATATACATCATCATCATAAACTTACTTATCATAATCATCATCGTAAACATCATCATCATAAACTTACTTATCATAATCATCATCATAAGCATCATCATCATAAACATCATCGTAGACATCATCATCATAAACATCATCAGTGAACATCATCATCATAAACATCATCGTAAGCATCATCATCATAAACATCATCGTAAACATCATCATCATAAACATCATCGTGAACATCATCATCATAAACATCATCGTAGACATCATCATCATAAAATCATCGTGAACATCATCATCATAAACATCATCGTAAGCATCATCATCATAAACATCATCGTAAACATCATCATCATAAACATCATCGTGAACATCATCATCATAAACATCATCGTAAGCATCATCATCATAAACATCATCATCATAAACTTATGCAATCAATACATAGTCATAGTTAGGAGGGTGTTACCGTCCGATGCCCGTACGCTTCTTACGTACCTTAATTCCAAAAGTGGAGAAAATTGAAGAATTCTATCTTCTCGACGTTGTTGGCACCTGGGATGGTTCTACACAACCATACAAATCGATATTAGAAGCTAAACAATAGCCCAAATACCAAAAATTCAACAAAAAACATCATTTGCCATGTTTAACACAGCGGCGATCGATCGCTACTTGAGGCGATCGATCGCCTCGCTCTTTTGTCTTGCGGCGATCGATCGCTTAATTTTAGGCGATCGATCGCCTAATACGTGAAATGGCTACTGGCCATCGGCGATCGATCGCCTCATTTCAGGCGATCGATCGCCACCTGCTGGTGCGCGTTTTTTCGCCATTTTTGAGCATTTTCCAAGTTCAATCCCATACCATTCAAACCCAAACTTTCCAATCACACTAACATCATCATAACTTGTTAAAACCCACATAAAACACTTCAAAAATCATACCCCAACAACATACAACACATACCCCAAACAAACCCACATAAATCACTTCAAAATCATCCCATTTCAAATCCAAACTTCATAAAAACTTTAGGAAGGGTTCCATACCTCTTGAAGACTCCAAATCTTAACAAAGATTACACAAACACAAGTTTTGTGGAGTTTCCTCCTTCCTCCTTTGAGGGATTTCGAAAATGGGGTGAGGTTAGGGCTTTGGGAGAGAATTGGGGGTTTTTGAGTGGTGGGGAAGAAGTTAAGGGAAAATGGGATAAAAGGGGAATATAGTGGGGTTATTAAAATTGTACCCCAAATTAACATGATGTATAAAATACCCCAACATGGTATTTTAAAAGTATTTACAAAGATGCATTAAACTTCCACTAAATCATGTTTTCCTCATAATTCCCAATCAATACAATTAAATCATGTTAACCCCATTTCCTATCATGCATAACATGCACCTTGAAACGTAACCCCCGGGTCATGCCTATCATGTGACTAAGCATTTCATCGTGATAATTAATTTAAGCACATAAATCAATTATCCACATAATTAAACACATGAACATAATTAATGCCTTAATTGCAGTTAATTATTTCGGGGCGTCACATTACTCCCCTACTTATAAGATGTCGTCCTCGAAATCGCATGCACTTACCCAAAATGAAACTAAACATAAATCATACCAGAAAATAGTTCCGGGTAATACTGCATCATGTGCCGTTCCGTCTCCCACGTAGCCTCCTCGACACCCCGACGATCCCACTGAACTTTGACCATCGGTAAAACTTTACTTCATAGCCTGCGATCCTCACGATCCAGAATTCTGACCGGTCGTTCAACGTAGGATACCCCTGGGTCCAAATGCACTTCAGTAGACTGTAATATATGAGACGGGTCTGGCTCATACTTCCGTAACATAGAGGCATGGAAAACATCATACATCCCAGATAAAGACGGCGGTAGAGCTAAACAGTAAGCCAAAGTAATTGTACGCTGCAATACTTCATATAGCCCAACATACCTCGGGGATAACTTCCCCGCATACCAAAACGAACTACACCTCTGGAGGGTGAGATTTTCAAGAAGACCCTGTCTTCTACTTGGAATTCTAGCGGTCATCGCTGCTTGTTGGCATAGGCTGCTTGCCTATCCTGGGTCACCTTCATCTTTTGGCGTATCAACTTAATTTTGTCTTACATATCCTTAATCATATCCGGTCATCCGACCGCTTTACTAGTCAAGTCCTCCCAATACAGCGGTGACCTACATCGTCGTCCGTAAAGAGTTTCAAAAGGGACCATTTGAATGCTCGCCTGATAGTTGTTATTATAGGAGGACTCCATCATTGGCACTGAATCTTGCCACGGAGTATCAAACTCCATAACATATGCCCTCAACATGTCCTCGAGCGTCTGAAGGGTACGCTCTGTCTGGCCGTCTGACTGAGGGTGATAGGCCGTACTCAGTCTCACCTCGGTGCCTAAAGCCGTCTGGAGACCCTCCCCGAAATGTGAAGTAAACCGTGGGTCTCTGTCAGACACAATCGAGACTGGAACTCTATGCAACCTCACTACATCCCGCACATAGAATTGGCCATCCTTAGGTATGTGAAAGACACATGACAAAGGATGAAGTGAGCTACTTCGTCAGCCTATCCACGATCACCAGGTCGTAACGAATCCAGAGGCCGCTCTTGGCAAGTGGGTTACAAAGTCCAAAAATACATGCTCCCACTTCCATTGGGGGGTACTTCCGAGCTCTTCAGCTCGCCATAAGGCCTCTGCCTTTCTGCCTTTACCTGCTGGCAGATCAAACATCTTTTGACAAGGCCATAACATCACGCTTCATACGTCTCCACCAGAATTAACCACCTAAGTCCTTGTACATCTTCCTTCCTCCTGGGTGGATAGTAAACCGACTACTGTGGCTCGCTCCAACATTCCCTTACGCAACTCTGGTGTATCTGGGACTACCCACCGGTGGCCCAATCTCAATGAATCATCTTTTGCCACTCTGAACTTTGATGGTCGTCCTTGAAGTACTATAGATGACCATCCTTGAACCTCATCATCCGACCTCTGGCTTTCCTGATAACCTCAAATATGTCTGGCTCGGCTAACAAGATCGACACTCGCACCGGCGATGTGTCCACATCAATATCATAGCCCGGACGGCAATAAGAAGTCATCATCGCTGATAAACACATAGTGTCCTCAGCAGGTACTTTTCACTTCCGACTTAAGGTGCCTGCTATTAAGTTGCTTTACCAGGATGGTACTCAATCTTACAGTCAAAGTCCTTGAGTAAGTCCATTCATCCTCTTTGTCGCATATTCAACTCAGCCTGTGTGAACAAAACTTCAGGCTCTTATGGTCCGTGTAGATGGTAAACGACATACCATCCAAGTAATGCCTCCAAATCCCAAGGCAAACATAATGGCTGCCAGCTCCAAATCGTGGACTGGGTACTTAGCCTCATGTGGTTTCAACCGCCTCGATGCATAATCCAGCACAAGCTTATCTCGCATCAACACATAGCCCAAACCTTGAAGTGATGTATTCGTGCACAAGGCAACCTCTTGTCCAGAAGGAATCACTAACCCTGGCACTGTCGTCAGACGACGCTTCAATCCTTGGAAGCTTTTCTCACAAGCTTCGGACCAAAAGAATGGGACTCCTTCCTGAGTCAACCGTGCCAGCGGCTTAGCGATCTTGATATAACATGATCCAAGAATACTACACTGCTCGACCAGAACTCGTACTTACTGAGCTTTGCATACAACTGATGATCCCTAAGGATCTGGAGTACTGCTCTCAAGTGCTTTACATGTTCCTCTTCAGTTCGAGAGTAAATAAGTACATCGTCAATGGAAACTATGACGAACTGATCCAAACATGGTTGGATCACCCTGTTCATCAGGCTCATAAAATAGTTGGGGCATCCGTCACCCCAAAGGGCATGACTAAGAATCCGTAGTGCCCACATAAGGTCCTGGAAGCTGTCTTCTGTACATCGTCCTCTCAACCTCGGATCTGATGATCCCCGATCTCAGATCGATCTTACTGTAGAGCCTCGTACTCTGCAGCTGATCAAACAAATCGTCGATCCCCGGAAGCGGATACTTATTCTTCACTATGGCTTTGTTCAGTTGTCTGAAATCGGTGCACAACCGCAACGAACTATCTTTCTTTTCGACAAATAGGACTGGTGCATCCCAAGGCGATATGCTAGGGTGTATATAGTCCTTGCCAAGGAGCTCTTGCAACTGAACCTTTAATTCCCTTAACTCCACTGGTGCCATCCTATACGGGCACGAGAAATGGTAGGCGTCCCTGGTAGTAACTTAATCCCAAACTCGACCTCTCTCGTCGGTGGGAATCCGGGAATCTCTTCCGGAAATGCATCGGGAAACACCGCCACTACGGGCACAACCTCCACCTTTAACTCTTTCCTCTTTCAGTAATAACCACAGTATAGTTGAAATATCCTTTGTGGTCTCGTTCCAATAACTGTGCCATCTTGACAACATATATTAACGGAATCCTTGAACGAAAATCATCCCCATAGAATGTCCATCGGACTCCCATATCAGACCTGAATCGGACAGTCCTTGTCTGCAGTCCACAACTGCCTGATACCTGTTCAGAACATCAATGCCTACAAACTGACATCCCCAGAACAATCAAGTCTGTCCTCAGTTCGTTATCCTCAAAATAAATGAGGCCGTCTTAACCAATCTGATCAGTTATCAAACTTCTTCCAGCGGGGGTCGAGACTACAAGAGGCGTGGGCGACGGAGAAGTACATATGTGGTGCCTTTCCACAAAACTTGTTGACATTTGCTGCCATACTGCAAGATAAGGGTTAACAATAATACCCAACAGCAACTCACATAATACATCATTAGAGAAGCGAGACATGTTCGTACCACATCATATACTTCATATGCAACTTATGCACAAAACATGTTTAAAAGTAAGCACCTAGCCAACTTATTGCTAAGGCTACCCTTCACTCATTCCCGAGTTATCTAACAACTGCTCTGATACCACTAATGTAGGGTCTTCCTACCTTAACGTCATATTATACACGTATTATGGACTAAACATGCATTCATAACCTCTTAAGGGTTCCGGTTGCAACTTTGAGCTAATAAGATTACGGGCCAAAAATGAAGTTTCAACCTTAATTAATTACATTCTCAATATGAATGTTAAAGCGATAGAATTATGCTACTACTAGAGTAGAGACTATCCAGAAATCCTGAATCCTAACATCTTTCATGCTCCTCATAGCTCACTGCCTCAACCCGGCCCTTAGTCCTTTAGTCCAAAAGTGTGCCTACAGGAACAACCCATCATGAGCATGTATATCGTTACTTAACATCATAGGGCAATGACATATAAATAAATGCATGAAAGTAATTGGTAACGTATACTTCCTGGTTAATTGCATTAACCCTTTTTGGTTGTCCCTGTTTCATAGCCATACATAAAATCATTAATTCTCGACATGAATGATTAAAATCGACGTCTTATAAATATCGTCGTCTTACAGCATCATCATCATATAAGCATCATCATCTTATAACTTCATCATCTTATAACGTCATCATCTTATAACATCATCATCATTTAAGCATCATAACAAGATACAACAGTAAATGTACGAAGTCTTGGTTAAGTAATTTACTGGTTATTCGTTAACTTCTTCTTGTTAACCCTGATTTACCTTCATGCATATGGGCATCTTACCCCGTGGTATCTTACCACTCAATAACATCGTATGGCCTCTTACCATATGGGCATCTTGTAAGTAATCCCATGAGCATACAGCGCAGCGGAATAAAATTTTTAGGATTACTAACACCGGATCTATACATAGGTTATCATATCGGATTAAGGTAATACGAAGGTCTCACCCTTGTAGCGTGTTTGAAGCAGAATCCACGGAGCAGCACCACGTCCTACGCCTTCTCCGAGTCAATAGCAAAACTCGATGAGTTTTGCCTCAACGGTATCCACACGATCAAATCGGATGAAGGGATGGTTTAAGAACAAGTTGCTAGACAAGTTCTTAAACCAATACACAAAGCAAGCTCGATTCACAATCGAATGATGGCTCGAAAACCACCAAGCTCCCTACGGCTATCAAGCAAACCGAGAGAGAAAGAGGCTACGGCCGAATCACCTTTGCTTGTGTAGGGTTTTTGAGTTATGAAGTTTTCTTACCATTAAAACCTTGTAATCATCTTTTATATAATTAATTAAAGGCTTTCATAAAGCCTCATGGGCTTAAGCCCATGATTTAATTAATCATCATGATTATTAATTAAGACTCCTCTTAATTATTTAATTCATCCCATGAATTTAATTTCCCTTCTCGATTTAATCTTTTGTGCGACCCGATAGGATCTTGTAATGTTGGCAGTGACATAAAATCTCATTTTACGTCTAAAGCATTGAGCGGTATCTAGCAACACATCAATGTTACCCAAATTACAAGAATGTCAATGACTCGACATAACCTTTAGAACTTGTGATAATATTAATCATGTAACTTAATCCCTTTGTCCTTTGTGTTTAGATTGAACACGAGTCATGGAATAGTCATACTCGTATATCCAATCTTTATTTCTTGATCCCCAAGTAGAACTATAATAAACGAATAAGCTCGATATCTCATATCGACTCATTCGAGCATGGCCATGCATTTTAGTTCTCACTTGATCAAGGGCCAAACACATCTCCTGTTATATAGGAGGGACAAATCCTATCTCGATCAGTCAACATCCCTCTACATAATTCGTAGTGTATCCAATAGTCGCCTTTATAGATTACCCTGTTACGGGTAACGTTTGACGATATCAAGATACATAACTCCTTATGTTGGGATCTCTGATGATCACAAGTCGTAAGGATTACATACATTATTATCACTATGAGAATGCATATGACGATCATATAACTATCCATGTTGCATTCTCATGGTGGGTCTGTCCAGTACATCGTTCTCTAACATGTACCCATATGTTGATTTGATATCTCATATCAATGAACAATTCATCGATCAACACATACTAGTCTCTACGTATTATCATTATCCCTTTCATGATAATACTTGACTAGGAACATCTTTAAGAATAATACAATATTATTCTAAGGACATTAACATATATATTAATTCACAATGCACAGTTAAAAGAATAATATATAATAATGAATTGCCATTCATAAAACCATATTACAGAATATGTCACAAACAATCATCTAATGACTTGTCTTAGGGCATATCCCAACAAATCTCCCACTTCCACTAAGACCACTCAGACATATACCTAATGCCTAGAGATCTAGTATGACGATCATGCTACTGCTGTGACAGTGGCTACGTCAATGGGTCAGATACATTATCATCTGTTGGTACTTTGCATATCTTAGGCAAAACACATATCCTTATTGCGATCGAAAATCATCTTTGTTGGTTTGGAAGCTTGCATCAGTGTAACCCATTACATTGAGCTCTTCCTCACCTCCATAAATCAAGAATGTATCCTTAGTCCTTCTCAAGTACTTCAGGATGTTCTTGACAGCAATCCAGTGACCTTCACCTGGATCAACTTGATATCTGCTCGTCATGCTCAAAGCATACGATACATCGGGACGAGTACATAGCATGGCATACATGATAGATCCAAAGCTGACGCGTATGGAATCTTACTCATGCGTTGTCTCTCATCTGGTGTTGAAGGACACTGTTCCTTCGAGAGATAAATACCATGTGTCATAGGCACGAATCCTTTCTTGGATTCTTGCATGCTAAACCTTTTAAGCACCTTGTCTATGTATGTAATTTGACTTAGACCAAGAAGCCTTCTCGATCTATCTCTATAGATCTTGATTCCTAATACATAGGTGGCTTCTCCCAAGTCTTTCATCGAAAAACAATTCCCTAGCCAAATCTTTACAGATTGCAAGGCAGGGATATCATTTCCAATAAGAAGTATGTCATCTACATACAACACTAGGAAAATGATTACGCTCCCACTGACCTTCTTGTAGACACAAGGTTCATCTTCATTTTTGATAAAACCAAACTCTTTGATTGCATCATCAAAACGAAGATTCCAACTCCGAGAAGCTTGCTTCAATCCATAAATGGATCGTTGTAGCTTGCATATCTTTCCAGCATCCTTTGGATCGACAAAAACCCTCGGGCTGTGTCATGTACACATCCTCGAGCAGATTTCCATTAAGGAAAGCTGTTTTGACATCCATCTGCCAGATTTCATAATCATGAAATGCAGCTATTGCAAGTAAGATCCTTATGGATTTAACCATGGCCACTGGTGAAAAGGTTTCATCATAGTCAATACCATGAATTGGTTTGAATCCTTTTGCAACCAGCCGACCTTTATAGGTTTGTACGTTACCATCCATATCGGTCTTTTTCTTGAAAATCCATTTGCACCCTATGGGTCGTACCCCTTCAGGTGGATCAACCAAAGTCCATACTTGGTTTGCATACATGGATTCCATCTCAGATTTCATGGCCTCTTGCCATTTCTCAGAATCATTGCCCATTATAGCTTGTTGATAAGATGACGGCTCATCCTCATCAATAAGTAGTAAGTCACCTTGTTGAGTCACAAGAAATCCATATCTCTGTGGCTCCCGGTGTACTCTTACAGACCTACGCTGGGCTTGTGTCTCTTGAGCAGGTGCTTCTTCCACAACAGCTTGTGGTGCCTGCTCTGTTTCCATCTCAATCTCAGGTTCAGTGTTTTCTTGTGGTTGAACTTCACTAAGTTCTATTTTTCTCCCACTGGTTTTTCTAGAAATAAATTCTCTTTCAAGAAATACACCAGTCCGAGCAACAACTACTTTGTTCTCGGTGGGATAATAGAAATAGTACCCTTTCGTTTCCTTAGGATACCCCACAAATAAACACTTATCAGATTTGGGTCCAAGTTTGTTAGTGGCGTGACGTCTAACGAAAGCCTCACAACCCCAAATCTTCATAAAAGACATACTAGGACGCTTCCCAGTCCATATCTCATATGGTGTCTTCTCCACTGATTTAGATGGAACAGGGTTCAGTAAGAAAATTGTTGTTTCTAGAGTGTGTCCCCAAAACGATATCGGAAGATCTGCATGACTCATCATTGATCTAACCATGTCTAACAAGGTTCGATTTCTCCTATCGGATACACCATTCCATTGTGGAGTATACGGAGGAGTGAGTTGTGGGACTATCCCACACTCCTTTAGATAGTCATGAAACTCTTGGCTTAAGTATTCTCCTCCTCGATCTGATCGAAGGATTTTGATACTCTTGCCAAGTTGGTTTTGTACTTCATTCTTGAAATCTTTGAACTTTTCAAAGGTTTCATGTTTATGTTTCATTAGGTACACATACCCATATCTACTGAGGTCATCAGTAAATGTAACGAAGTATTGAAAACCACCTCTAGCTTGTGTACTTATTGGTCCACATACATCACTATGTATTAGTCCCAATAAAACATTTGCCCTTTCAACATGTCCCTTGAAAGGGGCTTTTGTCATCTTGCCCATTAAACAAGATTCGCATGTTTCATATGATTCAAAATCAAATGAATCTAATACTCCATCCTTATGAAGTTTAGATATGCTGTAAGGACCCCAAGCCCTTAACCCTTGATTAGTGTATTAACCACTAAGTGTGGTACATGCTTTCTATAAAAAGTCAATCGGGAAGCTCAGATGATACTTTACCATTGAATGTCAATGACAAAATTTTCCTTAACATACAGCGTTATAAGCTCGTCATCCTAACAATAAAAGACTCATATGATTGCCCTTTACCAACCTCTTGGTGCCATTTTTCACATTGTGAACTTTTATAAAAATTTGGGCAGAGTCTCCCCATAAATAGAGCTATCCCAAAAAAAAGAGCACAGCACATAACATAATTCCCGGCCAGGGAACACATAATACTCATCAGAAAGCAGTAATACAAGTAAATTCCCAGCCAGGGAAGACACCACACATATGACGACAAAAGTGGGTTTCAACACCCACATAATACACTAATGACTCTCTTATCATTAAGCAATTCTACCTCTAATTGCATGCAACATGGAATGAAAGAGAGAGAAAGGCTCATGCCTTTACATACAACCCATATACAAGTATAATCGTGCTCACATGCGAGCATCATGAACATGTATATAATCATCATGGGTATATAGGTACTCTATACGATACCATGCTCCATCAAGCCCTGGTACAACGATCCTGGGAGTACATCCAATCAACAGCTCGAGCTCATCTCCAAAGCCATCGATGTACCTGTTCACCTGCCCCAACAGAGACAGCCCCCAACGGGGTGAGCATACCAATTCCACAATTTCATAATCATAATGACATAGTACATAATTTACGAAAATGTAAATATTGTGGAACATATGTGATACTTCCTGGATGGTATCATCCTCATCATAGCGTACCCCTGTAATAACCCTGTTCTCAAAACAGATAAATCGTCAGATCCTGAATATGCAGTTAATCATCACATTGGTTAACCCTAGCCAGTTTCAAATTGGCAACCTTTCATAACATCTTACTAAGCAACATTTCATAACATCATTTCATAACATCGTTTTCATAACATCGTTTCATAACATCTTTTCATAACATCGTTTCATAACATCTTACTTAATCTAGCAATAATTAGCAACATTTCATAACATCATTTCATAACATCGTTTCATAACATCTTTTCATAACATCTTACTTAATCTAGCAATAATTAGCAACATTTCATAACATCATTTCATAACATCGTTTCATAACATCTTTTCATAACATCTTACTTAATCTAGCAATAATTAGCAACATTTCATAACATCATTTCATAACATCGTTTCATAACATCTTTTCATAACATCTTACTTAATCTAGCAATGATCATAATTCTAGATATCATATTGAGATTTCCTTAACTTCCGATACTGGTTAATCACTTCTCTGATTAACTACGTCTCTGTTCCTATTATTACCCATAGGGAATAAAATACAGATATCCTAGATATCTAATCAAATACCACATTTTCATTTCTTACTTCAAGGTAACGTCATACTATGGGTGTTTGCTCCGTAGCAACCACACCTCATCATTGGCTCGCTTCATAGCGGCACTGAGCATTCCACCATGTGAAACAACATATCGTAACCAAGTCCCGATACCATCATAGCAAAGCATTTCATGTATTTTAGATTATGCATCGTACTTGTAAAACATCATTTAAACTATGCTCGTACGCTAAACGTACCTGAAATCCTCGAAGTCCGAGCCAAACCTTGCTCGAGTTCCATGCCCCGAGGAACGATGTGCTAACACGATAAATAATTCACAATTATTTACGAACATGTAACCCATGCTCAAGCACATCCATAACATTCAAAATATCGTCAACACACGACAATAAATCATTTAAAAGACCCGGGGCAGGGTACATGCAGGGAGGGAAAACGAATGCGATAATATCGAAAATTGTTCAAGAACATCCTACAAAATTCGAACCCTAAACTCACAATTCGAACCCAACCAAGCATCATAATACACCTAAGATGTGAATTAAACCATCAATGGCAAGAATCATCACCTTTGCCAAAAACCCCCAATAATTCGAAAATTAAGCCCTACGAAATTGGGGAAATTCGAAACAATAATTCACAATAAGGCAAGGAAAGTACATCACAAGCATGGAAAAGGGGTAAGGAACGTTACCCAACGAAAATCGGAAGCAAAATCGGACGAAATCCGATGAACCCTAACTTTTGGGGATCGACGCATTCCAGCCAAATTCGACTCCAAGACGCGACGAAACCTTCAATTGCCGGAGGGGAAAGGAGCGCCTCACCGAGACGACGCCGGTGATAGGTCGCACGCGCCGAACGGCGGCGGGACGGCGGCGGGCGAAGCGTTTGAAGCGGCGGGGGTGCTGTAGCAGACGGGAAATCGCGTTCGGGAGAGGGAGGAAGAATTGGGGCGGAAATGATATATTTTCTAAAATTTTGGGTTTAAATGGTATTTATAGCAAAAATACCCCGAAAAATTAATAGCCCCACAAATACATCATGATTCCTCAAAAATCATCTGTTTTCAAAAACTCTCTCTCTAACTCCAAAACCCCCTACCGGTGCTCACATAGCACCCGAGATTCCGAGACACATCAAAAACCCAACTCTTAGGTTTTACACCGTAATGTGAATACAATCTCAACCTCTGGATCCAACGATCCCAACTACCCAAATAAACGAGCCCAGAAGGCCCAACACCTCGATTAAACTCCAAATCGCTACGTAAAACCACTTTAGGGATTATTAACACTACGGGATTAGCATATATAATCCCTGGTCATCACAATATCCCCCACTAAAAGAATTTCGTCCTCGAAATTAGCACTGGTATATCACGTAACACCCAGGCTACACAACAACATGAAGCCATAACCTCGATTCCTGACCATATCAGAATCGTTTTAATAAACGCGAGGATACTTACTTCCCTTCAAACTCTGAAACAGAGCGACTTACCAAAACCAACATATCACTTAAGAGGCAAAACGTACCTCGATGCGGGTCATCCTAAAAGTCAGTCTCTCATGACTGAAAAACAACCTATACTTACGACTGTAGATCGGACAGTCATCCTTCGTTCTAATACAACCAGTAAGAACGCATCCTGAATGACACATCAACCGTGAGAACGTTGACCTCGTGTCAAACTCTGGAGTGGAACAGACTTCCAAATCCATCATAACGTCAAAGAGCGTCAGCACAGCTCAACGCTAATAATCCAAAAGCAGTTAGTCAATTGAAACTGTAAGGATTCGAATCGCTCCTGATTCCATCGTAGATTTCATTCCTTGACATCTCTTATCATGACTCACGATGTCCAACATACATCGTTACGAGGGAAACACTAGTATTCCACGGTGTACACATAACAAACCTGGTTTCCACTTTCAAACCTCCTCTATCGAAGGAGCAGTCGCATCATTGCAACTCAAATACATGGATTCTCAGATCGAATCAACGACGACTTGACGACTCTCTCGTTGGTACTTCACGTCATGAGCTGTCCCAGACAAGTCTCCCCAAGATTTAAACATAAACATATATACGTTTCTGTGAGGCATACTCAACCTCAACTTCAAATGACGTGGTGACTACCAGAGTCCACTACAATCCACCTCGTATCACTTTACGATTTGCCAAACTTGGTTCCAACGAGCAGTATAACGGCTCTAGCAAGCCCATCATGGTGCTGCACACACGCGGCAGACGAACTAGTCGCTGCCTCACTAGGTTCACCTCAAACCTACCAATCAGATGGACGTTTCCGCACGGCATACCATACCCTGGGAAGAACAATCGATAGAGTAGTGGGTCTTTACCCAACATTCCTCCAATACTGACATACCTTGGACACTTCAATGTCCCCATGTACCTAACATAACCTGATCCTATTCCCTTAGGACCCATCTTACACCCTCATGGGTGGTGTGACCATGTCTACCACATGTCATATCAATGGAAGCGAGAAATTCCTCCACGATTACTCCTGTCGTCAAATAAACATGGCCAAAAAGCCATTCCAACGAGCATACCCCAAGGGTATCACCACTCGAAATATGATTACCTCAAACAATATCTGCGGTACAATCACATGTACAACGCGTCCATCCATTCCTCGAGCAACCCGCTCGGTATAAGGGTCACGTCAATCGGTGACGCACACACCACCTGGTGCCCGACACCTGGCACCCAAGGCATACAACTGAAAACGTATACTTAACGCATTGCTCATCGTAACGATGATGCATGTCTAATAAGACATCTCCTGCACTATCGCCATCGCCATCCCGTGACGACACATGTCCACTCATGGCATCCTAAGGTATCGTCAACTAGTGACGATACAAGTCAACAATGACATCTAAATGACCTAGTCAACTCGTGACGGTCCATGTACAACAACATATGTCATCCATCATCATGCTAGTAAATAGTCATAATAAAACATGCATATCAACGCATACCAGCAATAATAATGCTAATAAAATAGCAATATCTCATACCTCATCGCTGACAAGATAGCGACATACCTATCTCCGTCGCTCCATAATAATACGTAATCAGCACCCATCGCTCGAAGGCGGCCAAAATCCTGTGCTGAATATATAGCGGTACAGTCCATCGCTATAGAATCGACGGCATGATACCTCGTCATATAATAGGTGGCATGAAACCTCGCTATACACCTGAGCATGAATCATCGTCCACATAATAGCGGAAAGAGGCATCGCTATCAATACATCTGGCGGAAAGAACCATCGCCAATCAATATAGCGGAATGAGGCATCGCTATCATACATCTGGCGGAAAGAACCATCGCCAATCAATATAGCGGAATGAGGCATCGCTATCGTACATCTGGCGGAAAGAACCATCGCCAATCAATATAGCGGAATGAGGCATCGCTATCATACATCTGGCGGAAAGAACCATCGCCAGTCCTCATAAAAGAATGAGTCATCGTAAATCCTCATAATAATATCGTATGGCCTCTTACCATATGGGGCACCTTACCCCGTGGCACCTTACCACAATAACATCGCATGGCTACTTACCATGTGGGGCACCTTACCCCGTGGCACCTTACCACAATAACATCGCATGGCTACTTACCATGTGGGGCACCTTACCCCGTGGCACCTTACCACAATAACATCGCATGGCTACTTACCATGTGGGGCACCTTACCCCGTGGCACCTTACCACAATAACATCGTATAAACATCATCATATAAACATCGTATGCACATCATCATATAAACATCGTATGCACATCATCATATAAACATCTTATGTACATCATCATATAAACATCTTATGCACATCATCATATAAACATCGTATAAACATCATCATTATAATCTTATTCCTCATAATCATCATCATAATCATTATCATGAACATCATATCATCTTTACTTATCATAAGCATTATCATAACTTACTTATCATTATCATCATCATAAACATCTTATCATCTTTACTCATCGTAAACATCATCATAAACTTACTTATCATAATCATCATCATAAACATCATATCATCTTTACTTATCATAAACATTATCATAACTTACTTATCATTATCATCATCATAAACATCTTATCATCTTTACTCATCGTAAACATCATCATAAACTTACTTATCATAATCATCATCATAAACATCATATCATGTTTACTTATCATAAACATTATCATAACTTACTTATCATTATCATCATAAACTTATTTGTAATAACATCATCGTAAACATCTTGTCATCTTTATTCATCATAGACATCATCATCATAAACATCGTAATTACTTCTGTAATCATAGCATAGTCATAGTGTAAGAATATATTACCGTCCGATGCCCGTACGCGTCTTACGTACCTTCCTCGCTTGAACATTACATGAACAAACGCATTAGTATATTCAATAATAATTGAGACCATACCGAAGTATTCCACTGTCGGTTGTCTACCCAGTCTGTCCTCAGAATACATCATATCTTTCTTTTCCCTGATTTTCTTCCAAAATCAGATTCCTTGGCACGTAGCATATAGAGATAGAGTGTTAGACATCGCTATTAATGCCATCCTATCGTGTTCCACACGATTCCTGCAACCACAATGGTTAGCAATACCACTTTTCATATCATATAAGCACATAAACAATTAGTCATGTCGTATAACATTAATGCCATCATGCATAAATATGTGCTATCAATATCTTCCTAGGCCCTTAACAGCCCCAACGAGCAACCACTGCTCTGATACCACTAATGTAAGGACCCCAAGCCCTTAACCCTTGATTAGTGTATTAACCACTAAGTGTGGTACATGCTTTCTATAAAAAGTCAATCGGGAAGCTCAGATGATACTTTACCATTGAATGTCAATGACAAAATTTTCCTTAACATACAGCGTTATAAGCTCGTCATCCTAACAATAAAAGACTCATATGATTGCCCTTTACCAACCTCTTGGTGCCATTTTTCACATTGTGAACTTTTATAAAAATTTGGGCAGAGTCTCCCCATAAATAGAGCTATCCCAAAAAAAAGAGCACATCACATAACATAATTCCCGGCCAGGGAACACATAATACTCATCAGAAAGCAGTAATACAAGTAAATTCCCAGCCAGGGAAGACACCACACATATGACGACAAAAGTGGGTTTCAACACCCACATAATACACTAATGACTCTCTTATCATTAAGCAATTCTACCTCTAATTGCATGCAACATGGAATGAAAGAGAGAGAAAGGCTCATGCCTTTACATACAACCCATATACAAGTATAATCGTGCTCACATGCGAGCATCATGAACATGTATATAATCATCATGGGTATATAGGTACTCTATACGATACCATGCTCCATCAAGCCCTGGTACAACGATCCTGGGAGTACATCCAATCAACAGCTCGAGCTCATCTCCAAAGCCATCGATGTACCTTGTTCACCTGCCCCAACAGAGACAGCCCCCAACGGGGTGAGCATACCAATTCCACAATTTCATAATCATAATGACATAGTACATAATTTACGAAAATATAAATATTATGGAACATATGTGATACTTCCTGGATGGTATCATCCTCATCATAGCGTACCCCTGTAATAACCCTGTTCTCAAAACAGATAAATCGTCAGATCCTGAATATGCAGTTAATCATCACATTGGTTAACCCTAGCCAGTTTCAAATTGGCAACCTTTCATAACATCTTACTAAGCAACATTTCATAACATCATTTCATAACATCGTTTCATAACATCTTTTCATAACATCGTTTCATAACATCTTTTCATAACATCGTTTCATAACATCTTACTTAATCTAGCAATAATTAGCAACATTTCATAACATCATTTCATAACATCGTTTCATAACATCTTTTCATAACATCTTACTTAATCTAGCAATAATTAGCAACATTTCATAACATCATTTCATAACATCGTTTCATAACATCTTTTCATAACATCTTACTTAATCTAGCAATAATTAGCAACATTTCATAACATCATTTCATAACATCGTTTCATAACATCTTTTCATAACATCTTACTTAATCTAGCAATGATCATAATTCTAGATATCATATTGAGATTTCCTTAACTTCCGATACTGGTTAATCACTTCTCTGATTAACTACGTCTCTGTTCCTATTATTACCCATAGGGAATAAAATACAGATATCCTAGATATCTAATCAAATACCACATTTTCATTTCTTACTTCAAGGTAACGTCATACTATGGGTGTTTGCTCCGTAGCAACCACACCTCATCATTGGCTCGCTTCATAGCGGCACTGAGCATTCCACCATGTGAAACAACATATCGTAACCAAGTCCCGATACCATCATAGCAAAGCATTTCATGTATTTTAGATTATGCATCGTACTTGTAAAACATCATTTAAACTATGCTCGTACGCTAAACGTACCTGAAATCCTCGAAGTACGAGCCAAACCTTGCTCGAGTTCCATGCCCCTGAGGAACGATGTGCTAACACGATAAATAATTCACAATTATTTACGAACATGTAACCCATGCTCAAGCACATCCATAACATTCAAAATATCGTCAACACACGACAATAAATCATTTAAAAGACCCGGGGCAGGGTACATGCAGGGAGGGAAAACGAATGCGATAATATCGAAAATTGTTCAAGAACATCCTACAAAATTCGAACCCTAAACTCACAATTCGAACCCAACCAAGCATCATAATACACCTAAGATGTGAATTAAACCATCAATGGCAAGAATCATCACCTTTGCCAAAAACCCCCAATAATTCGAAAATTAAGCCCTACGAAATTGGGGAAATTCGAAACAATAATTCACAATAAGGCAAGGAAAGAACATCACAAGCATGGAAAAGGGGTAAGGAACGTTACCCAACGAAAATCGGAAGCAAAATCGGACGAAATCCGATGAACCCTAACTTTTGGGGATCGACGCATTCCAGCCAAATTCGACTCCAAGACGCGACGAAACCTTCAATTGCCGGAGGGGAAAGGAGCGCCTCACCGAGACGACGCCGGTGATAGGTCGCACGCGCCGAACGGCGGCGGGACGGCGGCGGGCGAAGCGTTTGAAGCGGCGGGGGTGCTGTAGCAGACGGGAAATCGCGTTCGGGAGAGGGAGGAAGAATTGGGGCGGAAATGATATATTTTCTAAAATTTTGGGTTTAAATGGTATTTATAGCAAAAATACCCCGAAAAATTAATAGCCCCACAAATACATCATGATTCCTTAAAAATCATCTGTTTTCAAAAACTCTCTCTCTAACTCCAAAACCCCCTACCGGTGCTCACATAGCACCCGAGATTCCGAGACACATCAAAAACCCAACTCTTAGGTTTTACACCGTAATGTGAATACAATCTCAACCTCTGGATCCAACGATCCCAACTACCCAAATAAACGAGCCCAGAAGGCCCAACACCTCGATTAAACTCCAAATCGCTACGTAAAACCACTTTAGGGATTATTAACACTACGGGATTAGCATATATAATCCCTGGTCATCACATATGCGGTTCTCGTTTATGTGGCCCAAGCGACAGTGCCAGAGATAAGTCGGATTACAATCATTATTTTTAATCCTTTTAGTATTTATGTTATAGATAGGCATATCAAGATTTAATACATAAAGACCATTCACCATTTGTGCACTAGCATAAAACATATCATTTAAATAAATAGAACAACAATTGTCCTTTATTATAAATGAAAAACCATACTTGTCCAAACAAGAAATAGATATTATGTTTTTAGTAATAGAAGGCACAAAATAACAATCTTTCAAAATCAGTGATAAACCAGAAGGTAAAGCTAAATGATAATCTCCTATAGCTAATGCAGCAACTCTTGCTCCATTTCCAACTCGGAGATCAACTTCACCTTTCGCCAATGTCCTACTCCTTTTGAGATCCTGCACATTTACACAAATGTGAGATCCACATCCAGTATCTAATATCCATGATGAAGAAGTAGATAAATTGACTTCTATAACAAAATACCTGAAGCGGAAGTCACACTTCCTTTCTTTAGATCCTCCAGATATACTTTGCAGTTTCTTTTCCAATGGCCGGTCTCACCGCAATGGAAACAGTTCCCTTCCTTTGCTATCCCTCCCTTTGGCTTCAGTGTATAAGACTTTGGCTTAGATTTAGCAAAGACCTTCTTTGCTTTCTTGTTGCCTTTAACTTTGGCCCTTCCTTTGCCCTTATTCACAATAAGGACATTTGTGGCCTTAGTCTTCTTAGTATTTGCTTCATATGTTCTCAACATACCAAGCAACTGTGGTAGAGTCTTTTCCATGTCAGTCATATTGTAATTTACTACAAATTGACTGAAGCTTTCAGGCAACGATTGCAAGATCACATCGGTGGCCAACTCTTGGTCCAATGGAAAGCCTAGCTTGTCCAGATTCTCAATGTACCCAATCATCTTGAGCACATGAGTTCCAACTAAGCTTCCCTCTACCATCCTGCACTGGAATAACGCTTTAGAGACGTCATACCTCTCTTGTCTAGCTTGCTGTTGGTACAACTGCTTTAAGTGTTCGATCATATCGAACGCCTCCATTTCCTCATGTTGCTTTTGAAGCTCAGAGTTCATGGTGGCAAGCATGAGGCACCCAACATCAAGTGCGTCACTCTGATGCTTCTTGTAAGCATCTTTTTCGGTTCTTGTAGCCGTTAGGGGAGGTTCCTCAGCGGGTAAGGGTTCCTCTAGGACATATTGTTTCTTTTCTTGTTTGAGGACTATCCTCAAGTTCCTATGCCAGTCTAGGAAATTCGTCCCATTTAATTTGTCCTTCTCAAGGACCGATCGCAGTGATAAAGTGCTAGTAACGTTGTTAGTTGCCATGGATATCTACAATATAAATATGCAAAATAAGTTTATGATTTAAATCATTTAACATGGTCTTATATTAAATGATACTCCCACTATTTTGTTTGAAAAATATCAACCCTCGAAACCTTTAGTGGGCCAAGATCCATATTTCACTTAATCTTGAGTTAGCTTTGGCTAATCGCCCAAGACTCGGTTATTTAGGTAGACAACACTTTGTCAATTACATCACATATAATTCTTGGATAGTTGGACGAACAACACTTTGTTCAATTCATCAAATGAATTAAAATCCAACCCATGCCTCTAGGTTCCCAATCCTATTGAGATAACCTAGTTAAGTCGTACCCAATTAAAGTATAACGGATATCACTTTTATCCTTTCGCGCCTTACTAAGATTGCCACGGTGCTTTGCTTTGGCAAACCCACACATGTACAATCGAAGTTATTGACGAGTACTTTTATTTTGGAAGGCATCTAAAACTTAATATTTTAGAGGGATTTATTGATCTCATGATTAATTTGATAATTTAAAATATGTCCACTACATATAGTTGTATACATATCTACATATATGTGTAATACTATTATCAAACTAAAACATAAGATAAATCATGCATCAACAGACATAATTAAACGTGACATGGTTATAGCCCCTACTAATGATTTTCTCAAGCCAATGAGAAAATCCTATGAGTCAACCTAAGGTAACTTCACAAGCACCTTCCTTGGCTCCAATTTGTGAATGGCCTCCTCATCCCGGCACGATGCTCCATCTTCATTGATCACCATCAATAAAATAAACTACACTATTTACAAGATATAGAATTCCTCGATTCACATTCGAGGGGAACATAGGGGGGGGGATTACATATAGAATGAAATAGAGAAAGGCACGACACGCAGGTCGTATTATAAATTACAAACATCCACAAATCCTATCTAATAGGTCAAAGGGCTATAACCACGCACCATGCTCAAACAACACATAAAGCATGCATTAACATTTAATTAATTAAATTCTAAACATTTTAAATTTAATTCTAATTAAAACTGTAAAATAATTTTTGAAAAATTATCGTACGCTCGGGACATCACATGCCACGAACTAAAGCGACTAAGGCTCGAACCACCATGGTTCGAACCACAACCACTCGGCTGGACCATTGATGGGCCTAGGGTTCGAAACCCTAGCCCATGGCCGAGCCAAGCTCGAGCGGCGGCGGCGCTAGGGTTCCAAACCCTAGCCGCCTCGCACCATCTTTATTTTTATCGAGCCAACTTGCTTGAAAACAACGAAATTCATGCGCCACAAGCTACGATCCAACCATGGACGGTTCATGACAGTGACGGCTTAACCATCTCGAGCCAAGGGTTCGAAAAACCCTAGCCCTCATGTGGTGTAGCCGTCGACCCTCATAATTCCGTGGACCATGATCGAACCATCTTGCACCTTCTCAATACTTTATCGAGCCAATAGAGTTCAAAACCCTAGATTGTGTGACGGCTTGACCCATGCACGAGCCAGGGTCCGAACCCTAGCCCCTATTCGGCGGCTGCATGGCCATGCACGAGCTTATGGGTTCGAAACCCTAGCTCATGCGGCGGCCGTGAGCCAAGGTGACTATGGTTCGAAACCTTAGCCATCCTTTGGTGGCTGCCGTGAGCCATGCATGGGCTAACACCTCGATTTTACGCTTTCGTGTATCGTATACAATTATTCGCCAATTATATCAAATACAATTATACGATGATTTTCATAAACCAAAATTAATTTCATATCATATATGAATTTAAACAGTTTTAATAGCATGCAATATTAATTCTAATATGATTAACACAATTTAATCACATAGATCCGATATGAGCCTTGAACCTGGCTCTGATACCACTGTAAGTAATCCCATGAGCATACAGCGCAGCGGAATAAAATTTTTAGGATTACTAACACCGGATCTATACATAGGTTATCATATCGGATTAAGGTAATACGAAGGTCTCACCCTTGTAGCGTGTTTGAAGCAGAATCCACGGAGCAGCACCACGTCCTACGCCTTCTCCGAAGTCAATAGCAAAACTCGATGAGTTTTGCCTCAACGGTATCCACACGATCAAATCGGGTGAAGGGATGGTTTAAGAACAAGTTGCTAGACAAGTTCTTAAACCAATACACAAAGCAAGCTCGATTCAAAATCGAATGATGGCTCGAAAACCACCAAGCTCCCTACGGCTATCAAGCAAACCGAGAGAGAAAGAGGCTACGGCCGAATCACCTTTGCTTGTGTAGGGTTTTTGAGTTATGAAGTTTTCTTACCATTAAAACCTTGTAATCATCTTTTATATAATTAATTAAAGGCTTTCATAAAGCCTCATGGGCTTAAGCCCATGATTTAATTAATCATCATGATTATTAATTAAGACTCCTCTTAATTATTTAATTCATCCCATGAATTTAATTTCCCTTCTCGATTTTGTGGGGTCTTCCCACCTTAACAGTGATTAAAAGACATAAGAAGGACTAATCATGCATTAAGGTAACATCTTAAGGTTTTGGTTGTTACACGAGCTAACAGGATTACAGGCCAAAATACAAAACTTCAAAAATAATTCATTATATTCTAAAAGAATATCATTTAGATTTACCCTACTCCTAGAGTAGATACTAATCAAAACTTGAATCCTATGCATTCCTGTGTCCCTAGTAGCTCACTGCCTCAACCCGACCCTTAGTCCTTTCGTCCAAAAGTGTACCTACAGGGATAACACATCATGAGCATATATAATCTTACTTAACATCATAAAACATCATAGTAAATGCATGAAACATTGGTTAAGTAAATATGCTGGTTATTCATTCACTTCTTATTGTTGTCCCTGATTTAGAATCATGCATATGGGGCATCTTACCCCCGTGGCATCTTACCACAATATCATCGTATGGCCTCTTACCATATGGGGCATCTTACCCCGTGGCATCTTACCACAATACATCGCATGGCCTCTTACCATGTGGGGCATCTTACCCCGTGGCATCTTACCACAATACATCACATAAATGTCATCATATAAGCATCGTATAAACAATAAACATCATATGAACTTCATCGTATAAACATCATATAAACATCATCGTGTAAACATCGTATAAACACCGTCATTTCATCGTGAATACTCATGCAATAAAAGCATAGTCGTAGTATAGAGATGTGTGTTACCGTCCGATGCCCGTACGCTTCTTACGTACCTTTTCAAAAGGAGGAGGAGTCAACAGACTTTATCTCCTTGATGGTGCCGGTACCTGGGATGGTTCTACAAGATCACATAATACCATATTAGATGCCTCAAAACCATCTCACATCATAAACTTAACAAAATAAAACATCATTATATTTTTCAACTTTCTGCCTGTCTCGATCGATCGGCCAAAAGTCTCGATCGATCGAGACACTGGGCACTAACAGTTCCTTAGCTTCCTGCCTCGCTCGATCGATCGAACATTTTACCGATCGATCGAGGAGCTTCACCGATCGATCGAGAAATCCTTCGATCGATCGGCACTAAAATTTTGAAAACAAGCTTAGATCCTTCTGTCTCGCTCGATCGATCGGGACCAAATCTCGATCGATCGAGAGCTCAGAAAAAAATCGGGATTTCCCCAGATTTTTTAGCACCTCTTTTCACACCATCTTTTCTACTTCATAACACATCTTTCTTGCTGAAACTAACATGTGAAGAACTTCATAAAACATTCATGTAAGCACTTGAATCAAAGGTTTAACAAAACCTAAGCCAACATGCATCATAACATCATCATAAACTTAGAGTTCAACCAACTTACAGAAAACAGGGCATCATGGCATTACCCAGATTTTCGAGCACATAGTTTCATAACTAGAAATCTATCACATAAAACATGTAACATGCTCGAATAAACATGCTAAGTAGTTACATAATACTACCATGTAAGCACCCATACCAAGGTTTCACCCAAACCCATACGTAGCATGCATAAAATCACCCCACCCAAACTCAAACTCAACCAAAAACCCAGAAAACAGGGTACCCACTTACCCCTCTCTTTTTGCTCCTCTTTTTTTGTAAGGTTTTTCACCTAATAAATCCAGCCTTTCCTTGCCTATAGCTGCTTGCTTTGGACGACCATGGAGGAGAGAAGGAGGGGAATTGATTGGAATGGGAGGAGAGTGGGGGGCATGGTGGTGATTGGGCATGGGTTAAGCAAGTGGGGGTATGGACTTGCCAAGTGGGGGGGGCGAGTGGCAGGGGGGTGGTGTGGGTTGGGTGGTCATGTGGTGTTTAATTGTGTCTCGGTATATAGTACGATGTATTAAAATATCCTCACTCGATATTTTCTAACTTCATTTAATTAATACATCCCTTAAAACACCCAACATACTCCCCACAACATATCATCATAACATAAATCGTGGCCCCCTAATTTAAATACACCACAACCCTTTTACACATCATAATTCATCATCGTAAAACATAATCATAACACATTTCGGGGGTATTACATTACTCCCCTACTTATAAGATTTCGTCCTCGAAATCCACATGCATCATCATATCGAAACTAAACATAAAAACATACCAGAGAATAGTTCCGGATAGTGCTGCACCATATGCCGTTCCGTCTCCCACGTAGCCTCCTCGACACCCCGACGATCCCACTGAACTTTGACCATCGGTATAACTTTACTTCGTAGTCTGCGATCCTCTCGATCCAAAATTCTGATCGGTCGTTCTTCGTAGGACATATCTGAGTCTAACTGTACTTCAGTAGGCTGTAAGACATGAGACGGGTCTGGCTCGTACTTCCTTAACATAGAGACATGGAAAACATCGTGTATGCCGGATAAAGATGGCGGTAGAGCCAAACGATAGGCTAATGTACCGATACGCTGTAAAACTTCATATGGCCCAACATACCTCGGAGATAACTTTCCCCGCATCCCAAAACGAACCACACCCCTGAAGGGCGAGATCTTTAAGAAGACCCTGTCTCCTAACTGGAATTCTAGTGGTCGTCGCCGTTTATTGGCATAGGCCGCTTGCCTATCTTGGGCCGCTTTCATCTTTTGGCGTATCATCTTAATCTTACTTTCCATATCCTTGATCATATCCGGTCCTCCGACCGCTTTGCTAGTCAAGTCCTCCCAATACAGCGGTGATCTACATCGTCGTCCGTACAGAGCTTCAAAAGGGGCCATTTGAATGCTCGCTTGATAACTGTTGTTATAGGAGAATTCCACCAGCGGCACTGAATCCTGCCACGGAGTATCAAACTCCAGAATACATGCCCTCAACATGTCTTCGAGCGTCTGAATGGTATGCTCTGTTTGGCCGTCTGTCTGAGGGTGATAGGCCGTACTCAGTCTCACCTCCGTGCCCAAAGCTGTCTGGAGACCCTCCCAGAAATGTGAAGTGAACCTCGGGTCCCTGTCAGACACTATCGAGACTGGAATACCATGCAACCTCACCACATCCCGTATATACATCTGGGCCATCTTCAAGTATGTATATGACATACTGTAAGGGATGAAATGAGCCGTCTTCGTCAGCCTATCCACGATCACCCAGATCGCATCAAATCCTGAGGCCGTCCTAGGTAAGTGGGTCACAAAGTCCATAGATATATGCTCCCACTTCCATTCGGGCACCTCTAAGCTCTTCAGCTCACCACCAGGCCTCTGCCTCTCTGCCTTTACCTGTTGACATATCAAACATCTTTTAACGAAAACGATTACCTCACGCTTCATGCGTCTCCACCAGAATTGATCGCATAGATCTTTGTACATCTTCTTTCCCCCTGGGTGGATACTGAATCGACTACTGTGAGCTCGCTCCAATATTCCTCTACGCAGTTCTGGTGTATCCGGGACTACCCATCGGTTGCCCAGTCTCAAGGAATCATCCTCAGCCACTCTAAACTTGGATGGTTGGCCTTGAAGTACCAATGATGTCCACCTCTGAACCTCACTATCCGACTTCTGGGCCTTCCTGATCGCCTCAAATATGTCTGGCTCCGCTAATAGGGTCGACACTCGCACAGGCGACGTGTCTACATCGAAATCATAGCCCAGTTGGCAATAAGACGTCATCAAGGCTGACAAACACATAACATCCTCTGCAGTACTCTTTACCTTCCGACTTAAGGCGTCTGCTATCAAGTTTGCTTTACCTGGATGGTACTCAATTTCACAATCATAATCTTTGAGCAAATCCATCCATCTTCTTTGCCTCATATTCAACTCTGCCTGAGTGAATAAGAACTTCAGGCTCTTATGATCCTTATATATAGTGAAGGACGTGTCATACAAGTAATGCCTCCAGATTTTTAAGGCAAATATGATGGCCGCCAGTTCTAAATCATGCACTGGATACCTGGCTTCGTGTGGCTTCAGTTGCCTCGATGCATAAGCCACCACATGCTTATCTTGCATCAACACACAGCCCAAGCCCTGTAATGACGCATCCGTGTACAAGGCGAACCTCTTATCCTCAGACGGAATCACCAGCACAGGCGTTGTAGTCAAACGACGCTTCAGCTCTTGGAAGCTTTCCTCACAAGCTTCGGACCAAAAGAAGGGGACGCCTTTCTGAGTCAGCTGCGTCAGGGGTTTGGCAATCTTCGAAAAACCCTCGACGAAACGTCGGTAATATCCTGCCAAACCGAGAAAACTCCTTATCTCAGGTACAGAAGTGGGTGCAGCCCACTCCATCACAGCTTCAATCTTCCTTGGATCCACAGATATCCCGTGGCTAGATATGACATGGCCTAAAAATACCACGCTGTCCAACCAGAACTCGCACTTACTAAGCTTCGCATACAGCTGATGATCCCTAAGGATCTGAAGTACTATTCTCAAGTGCCTTACATGCTCTTCTTCAGTCCGAGAGTAAATAAGTATGTCGTCAATGAAGACTATGACGAACTGATCCAAATATGGCTGGAACACCTTGTTCATCAAACTCATGAAGACAGCTGGGGCATTCGTCACCCCAAAAGGCATGACCAGGAATTCATAGTGCCCATATCTAGTCCTGAAAGCCGTCTTCTGAACATCATCTTCTCTTACTCGAATCTGATGGTACCCCAACCTCAGATCGATCTTACTATAGAGCCTCGTACCTTGCAACTGATCGAACAAGTCATCGATCCTCGGAAGTGGATACTTGTTCTTTATTGTAGCTTTGTTCAACTGCCTGTAGTCAATGCATAGACGCATTGATCCATCTTTCTTCTTAACAAATAAGACAGGCGCACCCCATGGCGATACGCTAGGGCGTATGTAGTTTTTGTCTAGGAGCTCTTGCAATTGAATCTTTAGCTCTCTTAGCTCCGCTGGTGCCATCCTATACGGGGCACGAGAAATTGCAGACGTCCCTGGTAGCAACTCAATCCCAAACTCGACCTCTCTCGTCGGTGGAAATCCGGGAATCTCCTCCGGAAAGACATCAGGAAACTCCGACACTACGGGCACATCTTCAACCTTTAATTCCTTCCTCTTATCCGTCATGTCAACAGCATAGATAAGATATCCCGCATGACCTCGTTCCAATAGCTGTGTCATCTTGACAGCAGATATTAACGGAATCTTCGGACGGGAACCATCCCCATAGAATGTCCATTGGACTCCCAATACAGATCTAAATCGGACAGTCCTTTGCCTGCAGTTTACCACTGCCTGATACTTGTTCAGAACATCGACGCCCACAATGCAATCGAAGTCTGTCATTCCCAACACAATCAAATCTGATCTTAACTCATTATCCTCAAAATAAATGAGGCCATCATAAACAATCCGATCCGTAGTCAAACTTCTTCCAGCGGGGGTCGAGACCATAAGAGGCATGGGGGACGGAGAAGTGCATATGTGGTGCCTTTCAACAAAACTCGTCGACACAAAAGAGTGTGACGCACCTGTGTCTATCAATATAAGAGCAGGGTGCGTAAATAAAAGACACGTACCCGCTATAACTTCCTCCGGGGCTGCCGTAGCCTGCTCCCTCGTCAAAGCATACACCTGTCCCTGAGGTGGCCCCGCGGGCTGACCTCCATACTGTCTTGGCACAAAAGGTGGCCGGTGTTGTGCCGTTCTGTCCGCAGGCCTCCCCGTAGAGTTCTGCTGTCTTCCCCTGTTGGGACACTGCCGAGCAAAGTGGCCTCTGTCGCCACAGACATAGCATCCTACGCAGTCTTTTGCCAAATGTGGTTGCCCACAAAGAGTGCACTGAACTCTTCCAGATCTGTCTCCCTGAGACTGTCCTCTCCCAGATGGAGCATCATTCCTACCTTTCCCTTTCCATCGATTCTCGTGCCTCTTGCCACTGAATCTCGATGCTGAAGTGTTCCCCCTAGGCTTAAACTGATCACCCCTGGGTTTCAAATTTTCAGAAGTAGATCTCTGAGGGGGTGCTGGAGGTGGCACTGCATCAGGATATGCACCAACTCCCAGTTCAGCTAGCTCAGCTCGTGAGAGTGCATCATCAAAACAGGCAGGGCCATAAGTGATCACCCTGTCATACAGTTCAGGCCTCAAGCCCTTCATGAAGTTCCGCATCTTCGCTTGAGTGCTTGCGGCTATGTGTGGCACATATCGTAGTAAGGAACAGTAATGTAGAGCATAGTCAGATACAGGCATGGTACCTTGTCTTAAACTGGTAAACTCATCCTCCTTGGCCTGTCTTGCAGCGGCTGAGAAATAGCGGTTTAGAAACCGCGTTCGGAACATCTTCCAATTAACTTCCTGTCCCAGAGCCTCTTGCTCAATCACTGTGGTTTTCCACCACATCAGTGCCTTCTTGGACAGCTGAAATTCTGCTAATCGGATCCAGGCCGTCTTTGCACAAGGCGCTGCCACAAATATCTGTTCGATCCTCTCTAACCATTCCTCAGCTTTCTCTCCTGATTCAGTTCCCTCGAACATCGGAGGTCGATACATCATAAACTGATCCAAGCTCAATTCCCCAGGTAGCAACTGCTGTTCAGAGGGTTCCTCTCCCAAGGCTGGTGGTGGCAATGGGTTCGTACGCCCAGCACTTGCATTTACACTAATGGCGTCACCCACTTCTATATTTGCTGCCATGCTGCAACACAAGGGTTAATAACAACACCAAAAGCAATTCATAAAACTCATCGTTAGATAATTGAACATGTTAGCATAACATAGAAACTTCATATGCAACATACATATAAAACATGTTCAAAAGTAAGTACCTAGCCAACTTATTGCTAAGGCTACCCTTCACTCATTCCCGAGTTATCTAACCTGGCTCTGATACCACTAATGTGGGGTCTTCCCACCTTAACAGTGATTAAAAGACATAAGAAGGACTAATCATGCATTAAGGTAACATCTTAAGGTTTTGGTTGTTACACGAGCTAACAGGATTACAGGCCAAAATACAAAACTTCAAAAATAATTCATTATATTCTAAAAGAATATCATTTAGATTTACCCTACTCCTAGAGTAGATACTAATCAAAACTTGAATCCTATGCATTCCTGTGTCCCTAGTAGCTCACTGCCTCAACCCGACCCTTAGTCCTTTCGTCCAAAAGTGTACCTACAGGGATAACACATCATGAGCATATATAATCTTACTTAACATCATAAAACATCATAGTAAATGCATGAAACATTGGTTAAGTAAATATGCTGGTTATTCATTCACTTCTTATTGTTGTCCCTGATTTAGAATCATGCATATGGGGCATCTTACCCCCGTGGCATCTTACCACAATATCATCGTATGGCCTCTTACCATATGGGGCATCTTACCCCGTGGCATCTTACCACAATACATCGCATGGCCTCTTACCATGTGGGGCATCTTACCCCGTGGCATCTTACCACAATACATCACATAAATGTCATCATATAAGCATCGTATAAACAATAAACATCATATGAACTTCATCGTATAAACATCATATAAACATCATCGTGTAAACATCGTATAAACACCGTCATTTCATCGTGAATACTCATGCAATAAAAGCATAGTCGTAGTATAGAGATGTGTGTTACCGTCCGATGCCCGTACGCTTCTTACGTACCTTTTCAAAAGGAGGAGGAGTCAACAGACTTTATCTCCTTGATGGTGCCGGTACCTGGGATGGTTCTACAAGATCACATAATACCATATTAGATGCCTCAAAACCATCTCACATCATAAACTTAACAAAATAAAACATCATTATATTTTTCAACTTTCTGCCTGTCTCGATCGATCGGCCAAAAGTCTCGATCGATCGAGACACTGGGCACTAACAGTTCCTTAGCTTCCTGCCTCGCTCGATCGATCGAACATTTTACCGATCGATCGAGGAGCTTCACCGATCGATCGAGAAATCCTTCGATCGATCGGCACTAAAATTTTGAAAACAAGCTTAGACCTTCTGTCTCGCTCGATCGATCGGGACCAAATCTCGATCGATCGAGAGCTCAGAAAAAAATCGGGATTTCCCCAGATTTTTGAGCACCTCTTTTCACACCATCTTTTCTACTTCATAACACATCTTTCTTGCTGAAACTAACATGTGAAGAACTTCATAAAACATTCATGTAAGCACTTGAATCAAAGGTTTAACAAAACCTAAGCCAACATGCATCATAACATCATCATAAACTTAGAGTTCAACCAACTTACAGAAAACAGGGCATCATGGCATTACCCAGATTTTCGAGCACATAGTTTCATAACTAGAAATCTATCACATAAAACATGTAACATGCTCGAATAAACATGCTAGTAGTTACATAATACTACCATGTAAGCACCCATACCAAGGTTTCACCCAAACCCATACGTAGCATGCATAAAATCACCCCACCCAAACTCAAACTCAACCAAAAACCCAGAAAACAGGGTACCCACTTACCCCTCTCTTTTTGCTCCTCTTTTTTTGTAAGGTTTTTCACCTAATAAATCCAGCCTTTCCTTGCCTATAGCTGCTTGCTTTGGACGACCATGGAGGAGAGAAGGAGGGGAATTGATTGGAATGGGAGGAGAGTGGGGGGCATGGTGGTGATTGGGCATGGGTTAAGCAAGTGGGGGTATGGACTTGCCAAGTGGGGGGGGCGAGTGGCAGGGGGGTGGTGTGGGTTGGGTGGTCATGTGGTGTTTAATTGTGTCTCGGTATATAGTACGATGTATTAAAATATCCTCACTCGATATTTTCTAACTTCATTTAATTAATACATCCCTTAAAACACCCAACATGCTCCCCACAACATATCATCATAACATAAATCGTGGCCCCCTAATTTAAATACACCACAACCCTTTTACACATCATAATTCATCATCGTAAAACATAATCATATCACATTTCGGGGGTATTACAGATTTAATCTTTTGTGCGACCCGATAGGATCTTGTAATGTTGGCAGTGACATAAAATCTCATTTTACGTCTCAAGCATTGAGCGGTATCTAGCAACACATCAATGTTACCCAAATTACAAGAATGTCAATGACTCGACATAACCTTTAGAACTTGTGATAATATTAATCATGTAACTTAATCCCTTTGTCCTTTGTGTTTAGATTGAACACGAGTCATGGAATAGTCATACTCGTATATCCAATCTTTATTTCTTGATCCCCAAGTAGAACTATAATAAACGAATAAGCTCGATATCTCATATCGACTCATTCGAGCATGGCCATGCATTTTAGTTCTCACTTGATCAAGGGCCAAACACATCTCCTGTTATATAGGAGGGACAAATCCTATCTCGATCAGTCAACATCCCTCTACATAATTCGTAGTGTATCCAATAGTTGCCTTTATAGATTACCCTGTTACGGGTAACGTTTGACGATATCAAGATACATAACTCCTTATGTTGGGATCTCTGATGATCACAAGTCGTAAGGATTACATACATTATTATCACTATGAGAATTGCATATGACGATCATATAACTATCCATGTTGCATTCTCATGGTGGGTCTGTCCAGTACATCGTTCTCTAACATGTACCCATATGTTGATTTGATATCTCATATCAATGAACAATTCATCGATCAACATATACTAGTCTCTACGTATTATCATTATCCCTATTCATGATAATACTTGACTAGGGACATCTTTAAGAATAATACAATATTATTCTAAGGACATTAACATATATATTAATTCACAATGCACAGTTAAAAGAATAATATATAATAATGAATTGCCATTCATAAATCCATTAACATTGTATGTCTTAAACAATCATCTAATGACTTGTCTTAGGGCATATCCCAACACATCTTACCCCGTGGCATCTTACCACACAATAACATTGTATGGCATCTTACCATATGGGCATCTTACCCCGTGGCATCTTACCACATAATAACATCGTATGACATCTTACTATATGGGCATCTTACCCCGTGGCGCCTTACCACATTATAACATTGTATGGCATCTTACCATATGGGCATCTTACCCCGTGTCATCTACCACATAATAACATCGTATGACATCTTACTATATGAGCATCTTACCCCATGGCGTCTTACCACATTATAACATTGTATGGCATCTTACCATATGGGCATCTTACCCTTTTATAAACATCGTATAACATTGTTATAAACTTACTTATCGCAATCATCATCATAAACATCATCATCATATACATCATCATCATAAACTTACTTATCATAATCATCATCGTAAACATCATCATCATAAACTTACTTATCATAATCATCATCGTAAGCATCATCATCATAAACATCATCGTAGACATCATCATCATATACATCATCGTGAACATCATCATCATAAACATCATCGTAAGCATCATCATCATAAACATCATCGTAAACATCATCATCATAAACATCATCGTGAACATCATCATCATAAACATCATCGTAGACATCATCATCATAAACATCATCGTGAACTTCATCATCATAAACATCATCGTAAACATCATCATCATAAACATCATCGTGAACATCATCATCATAAACATCATCGTAAGCATCATCATCATAAACATCATCATCATAAACTTATGCAATCAATACATAGTCATAGTTAGGAGGGTGTTACCGTCCGATGCCCGTACGCTTCTTACGTACCTTAATTCCAAAAGTGGAGAAAATTGAAGAATTCTATCTTCTCGACGTTGTTGGCACCTGGGATGGTTCTACACAACCATACAAATCGATATTAGAAGCTAAACAATAGCCCAAATACCAAAAATTCAACAAAAAACATCATTTGCCATGTTTAACACAGCGGCGATCGATCGCTACTTGAGGCGATCGATCGCCTCGCTCTTTTGTCTTGCGGCGATCGATCGCTTAATTTTAGGCGATCGATCGCCTAATACGTGAAATGGCTACTGGCCATCGGCGATCGATCGCCTCATTTCAGGCGATCGATCGCCACCTGCTGGTGCGCGTTTTTTCGCCATTTTTGAGCATTTTCCAAGTTCAATCCCATACCATTCAAACCCAAACTTTCCAATCACACTAACATCATCATAACTTGTTAAAACCCACATAAAACACTTCAAAAATCATACCCCAACAACATACAACACATACCCCACACAAACCCACATAAATCACTTCAAAATCATCCCATTTCAAATCCAAACTTCATAAAAACTTTAGGAAGGGTTCCATACCTCTTGAAGACTCCAAATCTTAACAAAGATTACACAAACACAAGTTTTGTGGAGTTTCCTCCTTCCTCCTTTGAGGGATTTCGAAAATGGGGTGAGGTTAGGGCTTTGGGAGAGAATTGGGGGTTTTTGAGTGGTGGGGAAGAAGTTAAGGGAAAATGGGATAAAAGGGGAATATAGTGGGGTTATTAAAATTGTACCCCAAATTAACATGATGTATAAAATACCCCAACATGGTATTTTAAAAGTATTTACAAAGATGCATTAAACTTCCACTAAATCATGTTTTCCTCATAATTCCCAATCAATACAATTAAATCATGTTAACCCCATTTCCTATCATGCATAACATGCACCTTGAAACGTAACCCCCGGGTCATGCCTATCATGTGACTAAGCATTTCATCGTGATAATTAATTTAAGCACAGTAAATCAATTATCCACATAATTAAACACATGAACATAATTAATGCCTTTATTGCAGTTAATTATTTCGGGGCGTCACAGGTTTAGCCTCTTTGAGTGGTTCTACATAACCGATACCTCTGTGCTGTGCCTGTTCCTTGATGAGTGTTGCTTTAACAGGTTCTTTAACCAGTTCATAAGGGTCATATACTGTGCTAGATCTTACAAAGTTCATTGATTGAACCTTGTTTTTTGTTAGACACAGTTGAGGTTCATTACCAGATGAACTGCCGTCATTGCTATTATAGCCTATGCCTGTTAAATCACCAGCAAGCCTTATAGACTCAAGCATTTCATCCTTTCTGGTAGTCGACGCATTCCAAGTGCTAACCAGTTTGCTAAGTTTCTGGTAGGCATACTTGGCTTCATCTCTTTCTTTTACTAGGAGACGGGCTGTGTCCCTTAAACAGTTCAACTCCCTTGATTGTTCACAATCAAGCTTGTTTTCATACGTTTCAGTTTGGATTGTGTGCTCAGTCTTATAGCTTTCAAAGGATTCATATAGCGTCCGATACTCATTGATCATGTCCTGCAATGCATTGGTAAGTTCACTATGTGTAAATTCAGATAGGTTAGATTCATGTACCTCATTTTCATCATTTGCCATTAAGCAGTGGACTTCCTCGTCTTCACTCTCGCTGGATGAGCTAGTTAACTCCTCTGATTCTGATTCAGAATCAGCCCATTTGCTCTTACTTTCTTCTGCCATCAAAACCTTTTGATCTCTGTCCCTTTTGGATGATCTTCTGGTTTCTTTGGATTTTCTGTAATCCTTGGATCCTCTTTTGTGATCATCCTTTTTGGGTTTAGGACAGTCCGCAATGAAGTGCCCTGGTTTGAGGCAGTTGAAGCATACTCGCTCTTCTTCTTCTGAATTTCCTTTGGAACTCTGCCTTCGAGGATATGATTGATAAGGTCTCTGGTTCTTCTTCATGAATTTCCCAAATTTCTTTACAAACATTGCCATAGCATCATTACACATCTTTTCTGGAGTCATCTCTGTAGAAGTAGGCAGAGACTCCGATGTAGTGAGAGCTTTGGTTGGTTGGCTGGTATTTGGTTCATCTTCAACCCGAATGCCTAATTCGAATTCATAGGCTTTTAAATCAGCAAACAGATCATGTAGATCTATCTTGTTGATGTCCTTCGATTCTCTCATAGAAATGGTCTTGACATCCCATTCTCTTGGGAGACCTCTCATTACTTTGAGAGTGACTTCTCTGTTGGGTAAATCCTTACCCAGACTGCTTAGTTCATTAATTATTCCAGTCACTCTTTCATCATACTCGTTGAGAGTTTCTCCATTCATCATCTTGATATGCTCAAACTTCTGTAAAGCCACAGTAAGATTGTTTCTTTGGTTTGATCATTTCCTTCACAGAGTTGGGCAATCTTCTCCCAGATTTCTTTGGTTGTTGAGCACATTTTTATTTTGTTGAACATATTTTTGTCCAAAGTTTTGAACAGAATGTCCTTAGCAACGTTGTCTAAATTTGCTTTTTTCTTGTCTTCATTTGACCATTGAGATCTTTCCTTTTCTACCATTTGTGGATCACCACTTGTGATAGAAGCAGCTGTATTGATTTTCATGATCTTCAAAGGTCCTTCAGTGATTTCATACCACATATCATCATCTTGAGCACTTAGATGTGCTTGCATACGGATCCTCCAGTCATCATATTCGTCTTTCTTGAACATTGGGATCTTGCTGAATGAGGCCATCAGTTTTTGGTAAATGGTAATTTCTCAAGATTGAGAAGACCTAAGCTATGATACCACTTGATAGGATCGGGGTAGTGTTTAGAAGGGGGGTTGAATAAACACTAGATTCAATTTCGATTTCTTCTTCTGGTTAACTGTAAACTGTTAAGTATTACAGTTGCTTCTCAATATCAGGCAAGTCAGCAGACACTTATTATAGTGCGGAATACGTCTACTGAACTTGTGAGGAATAAAACTGAGGTAATAAAGTAATGAACAAATAACACAAGAGTTGTTTCTGGAAGTTCGAAGCACAACGCTTCTACGTCTCCCCTTCTTCCTTTGCAGGAAGGATTCACTAGAAGACTTGGTTTACACTTTACAGTATACAACCTTCTTAGGCACTAACACAATTGGCCTAAACTCCTAGCAATCACAATCTTCTTAACTTTTGATTACAAGGGATTCTATAACACTCTTTACAGAATAAACTTTCTAGCTTTGAGAGTTTTTGAGCAGCAGACTTCAATTGGAAATAATTTATCACAGATTCAGTTTCGCTGTTTGTCTGCTCTTTGCTGAACGTTTGGAATATCAGTAATATGATTTTCTTGTTTGCTTTGAAGTATATCTCTTTGTTGAAAATCGCTCAGCACTTCTTCATTCTCTGCTTGGACGTATTTATAGGTTTGGTTGTCCAACGGTAGCTTTTCTGTATATGGAAGAGATTGCTTTCCAAATTCATATTGTCTTCTTTCCTATTTTGTCTAAGCAACGGCTCTTTTCACTCTGACGGTAATGGTGGCGGAGATAGCAGGGTACGCCGCTCTGTTGTACCTTTGTCAGAGAATGTTGTACTGATTTTGTCTCGTTGCTTAGTGCTCTTACTGGAAGTTTAGACTTCTGCTGGTTTTCTTTGTTCAACTAGTCGTTCATCCTCTTATGACCAGTTGATGTCCTTGTTCAGTGTGAGACTATCCAGTTGATAGTTGTCCAGTAAATGTATGTCCAGTTGGTGGCCATCCAGTTGATGTCTATCCAGTTGGTAGCCATCCAGTTTATGTCTTGTCCAGTTGGTGGCCATCCAGTTGATGTCTATCCAGTTGGTAGCCATCCAGTTTATGTCTTGTCCAGTTGGTGGCCATCCAGTTGATGTCTATCCAGTTGGTTGATGTCTTCACCCGGTAGGTGTCTTCATCCGGTAGGAGTCTTCATCCGGTAGGAGTCTTTATCCGGTAGGAGTCTTTATCCAGTTGGTCTTTGTTACCCGGTAGGACTTTATCCAGTTGGTCTTTGACATCCGGTAGGACTTTATCCAGTTGGTATTTGTTATCCGGTAGGACTTCATCCAGTTGGTCTTTGTTACCCGGTAGGACTTTATCCAGTTGGTCTTTGTTATCCGGTAGGACTCTTGCATCCGGTAGGTGTTTGTAATCACCAAAACTTAGAAATCGTTTTCCCAACATCCTTCATATGCAACTTATGCACAAAACATGTTTAAAAGTGAGCACCTGGCTAATTTATTGCTAAGGCTACCCTTCACTCATTCCCGGGTTATCTAACCACTGCTCTGATACCACTAATGTAGGGTCTTCCTACCTTAACATCATATTAATAACGAATAATGGACTAAACATGAATTAATGACACCTTAGGGGTTGTAGTTTGAGCTAATAAGATTACAGGCCAAAAATGAAATTTCAAAACTTAATTAATTACATTCCTTTCAATGAATGTTAAAGCGATAGAATTATACTACTCTTAGAGTAGAGACTATCCAAAAATCCTGTATCCTATCTTCTTTCATGCTCCTCATAGCTCACTGCCTCAACCCGACCCTTAATCGACTGTCCAAAAGTGTACCTACAGGAACAACCCATCATGAGCATGTACATCGTTACTTAACATCATAAGGTAATGACATATAAATAAATGCATGAAAGTATTTGGTAACATATACTTCCTGGTTAATTGCATTAACCCTCCTTGGTTGTCCCTGTTTCATAGTCATGCATATAATCATTAGTTCTTGACATAATGATTAAAATCGTACTTCATTCATATGCTCATAATCAACAATGTTAATTAGAAATGGGACTGTCCTGGTTCTATTATGACAGCGGCACAATTGGCCCCCTCGCTCGACATAAAGCGGAATTGTGATACCCCTCGCTACACCTTGATAGCGGATGTATCTCCTCGCTTAGCGGAATTATGATACCCCTCGCTACGCCTTGATAGCGGATGTATCCCCTCGCTAGTTATGTGAGCGGCAAGTACCTTCCTCGCTTGCCCATAACAACCACCGGACATTCAACCATTCTTAATAACAATGTTAAACATATATCATCATCATCGTATCATAAACATCGTCATCTTATAAACATCATCATCTTGTAAACATCATCATCTTATAAGCATCACCATCTTTTAAACATCATCATCTTATAAGCATCATCATCTTATAAACATCATCATCTTATAAGCATCATCATCTTATAAACATCATCATCTTATCATAATCGTCATCGTAATTGTCATATCATCTTCATTTATCATAACATCATCATCATAATTTACTTCTCATATTCATCATCATAAATGTCATATCATCTTCATTTATCATAACATCATCATCATAATTTACTTATCAAAATCATCATCATCAACATCATAAATACTTATGCAATCAATGCATAGTCATAGTTTAGGAATGTGTTACCGTCCGATGCCCGTACGTCTCTTACGTACCTTAATTCCAAAAAAAATGGAGAAGGTCTAGAACTTTATCTCCTTGAAGTTGTGGGTACCTGGGATGGTTCTACATAGCCATACAAATCGATATTAGAAGCTAAATATAGTCCAATATCCAAAAATCCCACAAAAAATCAAAAACTCATATTTTTGTATCTCGCGATCGACCGCACAGGCCCGATCGATCGCGAGATCATACTGGACGAAGGTGAAAATTTCACACCTTGGCGATCGATCGCCACTTTTGGCGCGATCGATCGCCAGCCTCGCCGATCGATCGCCCAAAGGTGGCGATCGATCGCCAAATGTTACTGGCGCTCACTGCTGGCTCGCGATCGATCGCGAAGAACGGGCGATCGATCGCCGAGTCCTGAACCACGAAAAATCGCCATTAATGAGTATTTTTCAAGCTCCATCTCAAACCATTCGAACCCAAACTTTCCTACAACACCAACATTATCATAACACACTAAAACCCACATAAAACACTTCAAAAGTCATACCCCAAACATGTATAACATATACCCAAAAAAACCCACATAACAACATCAAACTAACCCATTTCAACACCAAACATCATAAAAACTTTAGGAAGGGTCCCATACCTCTTGAAGACTCCAAATCTTAACAAAGATCACACAAACAAAAGTTTTGTGGAGCTTTCCTTCTCCTTCCTTGGTGAATTTCGAAAATGGGAGAAAGTGTAGGGTTTGAGAGTGATTTGGGGATTTAGAGGGGAAAGGTAAAGTTGATAAAGGTAGTGGGGTAAAGGGTATAGTGGGGTATGGGTTTTAAAGTTAAATTTGTACCCCAACAATTAACATGATGTATAAAATACCCCAACAAGGTATTTTAAAAGCATTTTACAAAAATGCTACATACTTCCTTTAAAATCATACTTTCCTCATAATTAACAATCAACATAATAAAATCATGTTAACACCTTATTTTCTAACATGCATAACATGCACCCCGAAATGCAACCCCGGGTCACGCCTATCATGTGACTAAGCATTTCAACATGATAATTAATTTCAACACATAAATCAATTATCAACATAATTCATCATATAAACATAATTAATGCCCAAATTGCATATAATTAATTTCGGGGCATCACAGTTGGCACTCCAGCTCGGTTACAGCGTGCGACTCATGTGAGGCAACCGGGGTCGTATCGGTTGGCTGGGGTGGAAGTTCAGGGCTGAGCTAAGGTTTAGGATACGCGCTGAGTTAATTAGGACAGGCCTGGATCTGGAGCATCATGGTATCCAACGGGGTGGCCCTGCGCAGCGATGGACAGGGTAAGGTCGGGTCATACCCATAGAACTAGGGTTGAGACCGTACTGACCTGTACTAGGGATATCAGGAAGGATTAGACGACAATCGTGTTCTCCATCAAGAAAACCACCACCTAATGGCCTTGTTCATAGTAGTGGAAGCTCTGTGCCAGTGCCTGCAGTAAATCGATTGCATAACAAGGCTAATCACAACGTAAGCCCTGTTCTTATTGGGAGTAAAATGGTTGAAAGGGTAATAAATATGAGGAAACTGGTTCCACCCAAGCAAGATGAGAAACTCTCTCCTCTCAGAAACTTATCTGGGAAGTCATCATCCCCTGATAGTTCAGGCTTTGGAAGAAATCTCTCGAAGAAATCTCTAGATATGGCCATAAGACACATGGTATGTGCAATATTTACATCTTTCTCCAACATTTCAATTGTAAATACAAATACCAGTAATCAAATTGCCAGATTCTGTGTAAACTTTGTTTATCCTATTCCAACATCTTCGTTCTTTATGAACTCATTCCATATGGTACTTGATGTGATATTCAATGAATGACACTTTTAGACAATTAATATATGAGCGTTGCCTTTGAGCAGGATATAAGGCGTACAATTCCAGGCAACTCACACCCACACACCCACTTAAGACCAACATCCCTGCATCCTGTACGAGATTTGAGCTGAACAGAAGCAGGACTGTTCAGATTCTCCACTAGTGACTAGCAGCATAGTTCAGAAGTGAGCGTCAATAACAATGCCCTGTGCATGGACGGGCCTGGAGAATATGATGAGGCAAGCAGTGGCAAAATATTCGATCTCCTTCCAGCTTACATCGAAGGTGATGGTTGGTTGGCTCCAAAATCATATATATTTTCATTTTTTACCTGTACCCTTTCTAAGCCGGACCACTGAGGGCTGCAATTGCCCTAACTGAGAACGAACTAACTGAAGACCTATATTATATGTTATAATGTAAATTTATATGCATGCTTAGTGTATTAGTTCGAATTTATCACGTGAACTGTCTTATTGTGTATATGGTATAGAATGTGCCACAACCGGAACAATATCTTCATAGTTCCTGATGTATGTCTAACTGCATTCACTTAATTCCTATCTTATTAAGTGAGAATCCTCTTAGGCGCAGCCAGATGTGGCCTTGTGCCTCAGAGGCTGGTCAAAGGAGCGTGCTTACGTGCATCTTTATTGGGCGCAAGTCTCGCAGAGGCCCATAGGAAAGTTTAAGGCCAAAACGGTTGTTTCTGTTTAACACATGGCCAAGCCACATAAACCAAGACCATACTAACGTCATGCGGATTATCGAATTTGTACACCCCAAGAAGAAGCATAGGTGAAGAAGACGAATCTCTATGAGCACATGGCTTTAATTCATATGATACCGAATTAACTTAGTTCAAGTCCAGATAAACCTTGCTTACACATCTATGGAAAGATTTAAAAAGCTCCACACAATAAAGGTAAGCAAAATTTATGCAGCAGCCACAGCTTCTGGGGAGGCCGCAATTGGAGCAGCAGGGGTGTCCGTTTTAGCATTTGGTGCCTTCGATGAGGAAGGCTTCAGGTGCGGTGGTGTGTCATGCTTCAGCTTTACGAGTATTTGTCGCATCCTGGATAAATCAGTTGGCTTTCCAGACTTGGGTCCTTGAACCACAGCTGTTGAAGGTTTCTTTTCCTGTTCCTTCTTACCCTTCCTCTTCTCTAGAGCGGGGACTTCTTTCGGGATTAGGTCGGCAATAGATTTCCAGTAATCCTTGTCCGCTACTGCATGGAATTTCTCTTGGCCCTCAACAAATATCTAGTAATAATGGCTAGTAAATTAGTTGTTGATTGTGACAAATTTCGAAAAACTTCTATCATAGTGTTACAAGAAGAGAGAAAATGTAAATATAGTAAAAATTTATGAATCCCCATGACGGATGGACCTCTGGTGGTTGGAACAATGTAACTTTGCAGTCTTGACAATTTGAATAGGCGTAAAAGTTGCACACAAGATTTCTCGTGACATGCATAGAAGGAACCCCCTCTTAATAACAATTATATTTGCAGTAGCCTATTCAACAGTGGACTGTGAGAAATAAAGAAATACCGACCACAATTCTGGCTACCAAGATTTCTCGAATCAGATATGCGTGTAAACACTGGGAAACAAACAGAAAATTCCAAACATTATTATTTTATTTAGAACTTTATCTAGTAAACCATTCTCACCTTCTCCTTTTCCCTGTTGGTTGATTTGTTGGCTTCACGGTTGATATCCCTCTTTTGATGAAACTCAGCCTTGTACCGATCTGCTTCAACAATGATTTGGCTTAACAGCTCCTTCTCTCTTTTCTCCTTGTCCTCCAGCCGAATTGCGTTTTGCCTGTTTCCATCATGACCCATATCAACCGTGTATATGCTCGGCAGAAAAACAGAGCGAACCACATCGTCATTTGTAACAGCACTTTCTTAGATGGCATAAGCTTTAAGAGCTAAAGAAGTGGTAAACAAAAGCACTCGAAGCTAGACACACAAGTTATACCAAACTGTGAAGTATTCACCAGGCAGGCAATGTTATAGTATTTAACTTGAATTTTTTGAATATTTAGATGCAATCACAACACCCCTAAAGATGCCCGACTTAAATAGTGCATGCTCCTTGCTTGTGCCATTTTTCTTGGGCACATGATACCAATATGATGCACTTAGTGCTTCTAATATCTGGTGTTCCTTACTCATTTATAGCGTAATAAATCACTGCAACTGAACTTTTTACTTTGATCAAATTTACTAATCACTATCACCAATTTCTGTGTTCCCCAATTCCAAACTCAGTTGACACAGTCACCTAATAACATCACCAAACAAAAACAAAAAACACTAATAACAACGAAGCAAATCTAGAATTCAACAACAAATACACCCAGTTTACAAAAAACCGAAGAAAAAAAATCTCAATTGAACCTAAATTACTCGAAGACAAGATTATGAGGATGCATAGCTTTAATCGCCAACTTAATATAAGCAGTAAAAGCGTAACCTTCTCCATTCTCTGAGAGAATAACAGTCCTCATGCACCATTTCCTCTGGCGGAGGAAGAATAGTGCCATTGGAACCGAGTTCAGGAGAGAAATCCACCGGATCGGATGCGAATGCTCCTCCGGAGACGTAAATCGACGGAGAGTCGGAGACATGAGACTCAAAGTAACCGTCGTCGAAGTGATGATTGGAGCCGGCGTCCGGCGAGTCGCCGCCATATTGGTCGAAAGAGTCGGGGAATGAAGACGACATCGTTTTGCTTTTGCTTTGCAGAGCACTTCGGAAACTTGAGTAGACTAGTGTGAGGCGATAAATTATTATGTTTTGTTTTCTGAACTGGGTGAAAGAAAATTAACTGGTTTGGGCTGAAATTATGTTCGTCTTTAGTGTGAGTTTCCAGCCCAATACTGGTAGCCCATTAAGTTTTAGACTTCAAGTTTACATATTTGATCGGAAAAAATTCTTTGTTCCGATTGGTGTTTATATTTCTTTAATTATTATTTGATGTTAATTTTTGCACAGGAACAAGTATGAAATATATAAAAATGTGAATCGAACATCTAAACCAAAGCATCGTTGGCTATGATCTCCTCGATTAACCGTCAACATCTAAGAAACTAGTTCAATAAAATAACTGAAAATGAAAAGAACATATTTAATTGACCTGAACACTCGATTATACCATTAGGGATGAAAATGAATAGTTTTATATAGAAAAAACTTGAAGGTTGGATCTACAAGCTGAAAGATCTAAGCTAATTCCTAGAAATAAAAAAACTGGAAATATTGAAGTGGAACTAAAAACTATAAATTTTCAGAGAATTGTTGAAAATTCATGAGTGATTGATTGATTGAGTTGTTTGTGCCATTTTCAGATTTCCTGCACCTCCTTTTGTTTGATCATCCCAAACAGTTTTTCCCTTCCATTTTCTGTCGTCCGTGGTGTAGTTGAGATTAAGAGCTCGTCAATCTCCTTATTGCTTTTGTTTGATACTTTAAAACATTTTTTCCTCAACTTTTATTTAACCAAATGGGCTCCAATAGCAAATACATTTGGGCTGAAAAATTATTTTTATGTTGAGGAAATTACAAGAAGGTATCAATTTCCAAAATATCTTTCAATTAAATCTCCCAAAAATCTTCTTTCAACTAATTACATCTTTTAGAAAACTTATTTAAAATAAGTCCATTTTATCAAACAATAATCTAATTAGTCCATTAATTATAAATAAAATACCATTTGCTCTACACCTTCATCCCCAAAACTTTGCCCACTTTCACCATTCGTGTCGCCCTCCTCTGCCTCTCTCCCTCCAACAACAGCAAGTCTCGGGTCACCCTCCTCCACCTCCCTTCGCCTGCTTACGCATTAATCAAGCGAAGCACAACTTTCTTCTTCTTTTTTTTTTTTAAACAGACGAAGCACAACTCTTCTAAATGAATGGAATCAAATGAAACTGAATTAAATTTGTAAGGGCCCCTTGCCCTTAACCCACGATTAGTGTATTAACCCATGCATTTAGTGCATACAATCATGTAATCAGGGGGAAAATCGCATGCAACCATAGCATAATGTACCAACAATAAAATTTCTTACATTATTCCATATAATGTTCAAATTCCTCATACCACTCAACCCTTAAGTATGCATCTTATAATACACTAACATGTTCTCAATTCATTTAGCAATTCCTTAATTAATTGCATGCAACCCAAAAATGAAATGAAAAGAGAAATGCACATGCCCTTATACAACTCATATACACATATAGCAGTGCTGACATGCGAGCATCAAATGAGTGAATGTGTATTTAATGTATAAAGTAACCTACTCAATACCGGCACTGGTACCTCGATCCTGGAAGTACCTCCAATCCATAGTTCGATCTCAACACCGGAGCTACCGCTGCACCTGTTCCACCTGTCCCAGCAGAGACAGCCCCCACACGGGGTGAGCATACCAATCCATCATCTCAATAACAACAATATCACAATTCATAATGTGAGGACATGTTCCTAATCAAGTGTTTAATTATCACACAATGATTATTTATGTGTAAACAGCGGAAGAAATTTTTTTTTTTTTTAAAGTCCTGCCAACAAGTGGCTCTCAAAATTTCGGCATGACATCGGCGCACGTGGGACATACCAGAAAAATGAAAAGCATAAAATAATATCCCAGTGCAATACATAATACCATAGCATGCAGCATATAATCCGTACTCAAAATATTTACATAATATCATAGCATGCACAATAAGTCTCCAGCACACATTTTATATTCAAAATATTTACATAATACCATAAGCAGTAAAGAGACAGCAATTACTCAAGACTGAAATGAAAAAAAACTAAAATTATGTAATTATACGATCCAGGACACACCCTGGTATAATCTAGCTGTGATGACCAGGGATTATAGATGTTAATCCCGGAGTGTTAATGACCCTAAAGTTGTTTTACGTGGCGATTTGGAGTTTAATCGTAGTGTTGGGCCTTTCGGGCTCGTCTATTTGGGTAGTTGGGATCGTTGGATCCCGAGGTTGAGATTGTATTCTCATTTGGGCGAAAAACCTAAGAGTTGGGTTTTTAGTGTGACTCGGGATCTGGGGTGCTTTGTGTGGGCACTGGTAGGGGGTTTTGGAGTTAGAGAGAGAATTTTTGAAAACAGATGATTTTTAATGAATCATGATGTATTTGTGGGGCTATTAGTATTTCGGGGTATTTTTGCTATAAATACCAGTTGAACCCGAGATTGTAATTATTAGAACCTTTTTCCTCCTCCAGCCCGTCTCTCTCTCCCCGCGCCCATTTCCCGTCTGCCCCAACCCCCGCGCACAAAAGCGTTGCGCCCAACGCCGTCCGGCCGCCGTTCGGCGCGTCCGACCCACCGTTGGCTTCGTCTCGTCCAGGCGCAGCTTCCCACACCAACAATTCGAAGTTTAGTCGCGAGTTGCGTTCGGATTTTGCAGAAAACGCAGACGCCCAAAATTCTAGGGTTCTTCGATTTTAAGCGTTTTTCCTTCCGATCATCGTATGGGTAACCTTTCTTACCCCTTTTTCATGCTTCTCATGTAATTCCCTATATTTTGGTGATGTTGGTTCGAAATATTTCCCTAATTTTGTAGGGTTTGAGTTCGAATTTTGGGGGTTTTGGCTAAGGGGCGGTGATTCTTGTTAGTGATCGATTAATTCATGTTTTAAAAGATTTATGGTGTTTAATTGGGTTCGAATTGTGGAGTGAGGGTTCGAAAATTTTAGGGGAGTTCTTGAGCATTTTTCGTTGATGTCTCATTTGTTTCCCTCCCTGCATGTACCCTGCCCCGGGTCTTTTAAATGGTGAATTGTCGTGTGTTGACAATATTTTTGTATAAGGGTTATGGGTGTGCTTGAGCATGGGTTGCATGTTCGTAAATAATTATGAATTATTTATCGTGTTAGCACATCGTTCCTCGGGGCTGGGAACTCGAGCAAGGTTTGGCTCGGACTTCGGAGATTTAAGGTACGTGCGACGTACGAGCATTACTATATATTAGAGCATTTGTGAAATGCATAATGTATTTTGATTTCATTGAATAATTGTGCATGAGGTTATATATATGTGTTGAGAAGCTATGAAGCGACCTAATCTTGATATCGCCGCCACGAGCGTGCGTGACACTAGAGTAGTATAACTCTCATAAGGTATATGGGGTACCGTATGTATATGACCATTGTAGGGCATTGAGATGCCTGAGAATGACCGTAGAATCATGTAATCATCATAAGACATTTGAGATGTCTGAGTATAAAGGGGGAATTGGTAAAATAAGTGCGAGGCATTTGAGCTATCTGTTATTGATAGCGAAGTTGAGAAATCAGTATTTGATATTGAGATATCCATATTTGCATGTATAATATATTTGGAATCATCATCTATTGATATTCGAGAATTAGGCATGCGATGAGTTAAATCAATGTGCTGATTTACTGATTTTAGAGATTTGATGAGTTTGATGATTGTGAGAACAGGGACAGTACATGTACTACCCCCGAAATGTTATATGATTATGTGCTACGATGATGATTTACGATGTGTTTAAGAGGGTTGTGGTACTTTAATTGGGGGTTATATTTGTGATATGAAGATATGGTTTAGAGGGCATGTTAGGTGTTTTTAAATGTTGTATTGATGTAGTAAAATTATAAAATATCAAGGGGAGATATTTTTATACATCGTATGAAATACCGGGACACAATTAAACACCACAAAACCACCCTACTTGCAACCACCCACCCCCCACTTGCATGCAACCCACGCCCCCTCCCCTGTTTTCTGAAAAATGATTGACCAAGTAGTCATGTTGGCACTTAGATATTTTCATTTGGTCTCTTCGAAAAACCTCCTTCTTCCTCCCTTCTTTTCGTATGATATTTGGACTGCTACTAGGAGGAAAGTGATCGGATTTTACTAATCCTTTCTTGACAAAAATCGAAGAGCAAAAGTGGTGAGGAATCACGCTGGTTCACCAGCTTTTTCGTTTTATACATGTATGTTCTTCATAGCAGTTTTGGCATGCTAGTGTTAGGTTTGTTGAAACCTTGTTAACACTTGTAGGTAATGTTTATGATGTCCCTAGCATGTTTTGTTAAGTAGCTTACATGCCTTATGTGTTAGATTTTCGGTTGTAAAAAGAGCTCCTCGAAAATCTGGGCAAGGAAGTGCCATGTTTGTATGTTGAGTAGGGCTTTTGTTATGAAGATTGGAAGCATGCTAACTTAGGTTATGGGTAAACCTTTGACGTGAATACATACATGGAAGTTTGGTGAATATGCCAACATATTTGTTTAAGCATGAACTATGGGCTATGTGGTAGTTTCGTTGCTATAAAGATGTATGTTCAAGAATTCTGGGCTGTATAATTATGCCCTGTTTTTCAGAAAAGTTGATCGGGTATTGATAAAAAGGGGTAGTTTTAATGCATGTCGGTTTAAGTTATGAGTGAACCTTTAATTTTAATACATGCATGGAAGTATGATGAAGCTATTGATATGCTTGTTTAGGCATTGTATGTATGTTATGAAGTAGTTAGAAGGGTGTGAATTGAGGTGTTCGAGATTTCTGGAAAATCTCGCATGAATGGGAATGACCGATCGATCGGTGATGAACACCGATCGATCGGCAAATGCCGTAGCAAAAGAATGAAAATGATGAACAGTTAGCGATCGATCGGTAGGGGAGACCGATCGATCGGTAGTCACTGTTCATGTGTGATAAAATTTTATGTTCTTTTTTATAATTTGATTTCGATTCTCGTATCGGTGCCTAATATTGTATTATGTGGTTGTGTAGAGCCATCCCAGGTACCAGCACAATCAAGGAGATAAGTCTGTTGACTCCTCCTCCTTTTGAAAAGGTACGTAAGAGACGTACGGGCATCGGACGGTAAAACACATCTTTACACTACGACTATGCTTCTACTGCATGAGTATTCATGATGAAATGATACTGTTTATAAGATGTTTACGATGTTTATAAGATGTTTACGATGTTGATAAGATGTTTATATATATATATCCATACGATGTTATTTGTGGTAAGATGCCACGGGGTAAGATGCCCCACATGGTAAGAGGCCATGCGATATTATTTGTGGTAAGATGCCACGGGGTAAGATACCCCACATGGTAAGAGGCCATGGAATGTGATTTGTGGTAAGATGCCACGGGGTAAGATGCCCCACATGGTAAGAGGCCATGCGATGTTATTTGTGGTAAGATGCCACGGGGTAAGATGCCCCACATGGTAAGAGGCCATGCGATGTTTATAATGTGGTAAGATGCCACGGGGTAAGATGCCCATATGCATGATTATGAATCAGGGACAACAATAAGAAGTTAATGAATAACCAGCATATTTACTTAACCAATATTTCATGCATTTACTATGATGTTTTTATGATGTTAAGTAAGATTGTATATGCTTATGATGTGTTGTCCCTGTAGGTACGCTTTTGGGCTAAAGAACTAAGGGTCGGGTTGAGGCAGTGAGCTACGAGAAACACAGGAATGTATAGGATTCAAGTCACGATTAGTATCTACTCTAGGAGTAGTATAAATCTAAATATTAACATTCTTTTGGGAATGTAATGAATTATTTTTTGAAGTCTTTTATTTTGGCCTGTAATCCTGTTAGCTCTCGTAACAACCAGAACCTTAAGATGTTATTATTGCATGATTTGTCCTTCTTATGTCTATTAATCACTATTAAGGTGGGAAGACCCCACATTAGTGGTATCAGAGCAGTGGTTAGATAACTCGGGAATGAGTGAAGGGTAGCCTTAGCAATAAGTTGGCTAGGTTCTTACTTTTGAACATGTTTTATATGTATGTTGCATATGAAGTTTCTATGTTATGCTAACATATTTAATTATCTAACGATGTGCTTTATGAACTGCTTTTGGTGTTGTTATTAACCCTTGTGTTGCAGCATGGCAGCAAATATAGAAGTGGGTGACGCCATTAGTGTAAATGCAAGTGCTGGGCGTACGAATCCACTGCCACCACCAGCCTTGGGCGAAGAACCCTCTGAACAGCAGTTGCTACCTGGGGAGTTGAGCTTGGCTCAATTTATGATGTACCGACCCCCGATGTTCGAAGGGACTGAATCAGGGGAAAAAGCTGAGGAATGGTTGGAGAGGATTGAACAGATATTTGTGGCAGCGCCTTGTGCAAAGACGGCCTGGATCAGATTAGCAGAATTTCAGTTGGCCAAGAAGGCACTGATGTGGTGGAAGACCACAGTGATTGAGCAAGAGGCTCTGGGGCAGGAAGTAAATTGGAAGATGTTCCGAACGCGGTTTCTGACCCGCTACTTCTCAGCTGCTGCAAGACAGGCCAAGGAGGATGAGTTTACCAATTTAAGGCAAGGTACCATGCCTGTATCTGACTATGCTCCACATTACTGTTCCTTACTGCGATATGTGCCACACATTGCTGCAAGCACTCAAGCGAAGATGAGGAACTTCATGAAGGGCTTGAGGCCGGAACTGTATGACAGGGTAATTACCTACGGCCCTGCCTGTTTTGATGATGCACTTTCATGGGCCGAGCTGGCCGAACTGGGAGTTGGCGCATATCCTGATGCAGTGCCACCTCCAGCACCCCCTCAGAAATCCATTTCTGACAATTTGAAGCCCAGGGGTGATCAGTTTAAGCCTAGGGGAAACACTTCAGCATCGAGATTCAGTGGCAAGAGGCCCGAGAATCGATGGAAAGGGAACCGTAGGAATGATGCTCCATCTGGGAGAGGACAGCCTCAGGGAGACAGATCTGGAAGAGTTCAGTGCACTCTTTGTGGACAACCACATTTGGCAAAGGATTGCGTAGGCTGCTATGTCTGTGGCGACAGAGGCCACTTTTCTTGGCAGTGTCCCAACAGGGAAGACAGCAGAACTCTGCGGGGAGGCCTACGGACAGAGCGGCACAGCACATACCACCTTTCGCACCGAGGCAGTATGGAGGTCAGCCCACGTGGCCACCTCAGGGTCAGGTGTATGCTTTGACGAGGGAGCAGGCTACAGTGGCTCCGGAGGAGGTGATAGCGGGTACGTGTCTTTTATTTACGCACCCTGCTCTTATATTGATAGACACAGGTGCGTCACACTCTTTTGTGTCGATGAGTTTTGTTGAAAGGCACCACATATGCACTTCTCCGTCGCCCATGCCTCTTATGGTCTCGACCCCCGCGGGAAGAAGTTTGACTACAGATCAGATTGTCTATGATGGCCTCATTTATTTTGAGGATAATGAGTTAAGATCAGATTTGATTGTGCTGGGAATGACAGACTTCGATTGCATTGTGGGCATCGATGTTCTGAACAAGTATCAGGCAGTGGTAGACTGCAGACAAAGGACTGTCCGATTCAGGTCTGATATGGGAGCCCAGTGGACATTCTTTGGGGATGGTTCTCGCCCAAAGATTCCATTGATATCTGTTGTCAAGATGGCACAGTTATTGGAACGAGGTCATACAGGATATCTTATCTATGCTGTTGATATGACGGAAAAGAGGAAAGAGTTAAAGGTTGAGGATGTGCCCGTAGTGGCAGAGTTTGCTGATGTCTTTCCGGAAGAAATTCCCGGATTCCCACCGACGAGAGAGGTCGAGTTTGGGATTGAGTTACTACCAGGGACGTCTGTAATTTCTCGTGCCCCATATAGGATGGCACCAGCAGAGTTAAGGGAGTTAAAGATTCAGTTACAAGAGCTCCTTGACAAGGGCTACAAACACCCTAGCGTATCGCCATGGGGTGCGCCTGTCTTATTTGTTAAGAAGAAAGATGGATCGATGCGTCTATGCATTGACTACAGACAACTGAACAAAGCTACCGTAAAGAACAAGTATCCACTTCCGAGGATCGATGACTTGTTCGATCAGTTGCATGGTACGAGGCTCTACAGTAAGATCGATCTGAGGTCGGGGTACCATCAGATTCGAGTAAGGGAAGATGATGTTCAGAAGACGGCTTTCAGGACTAGATATGGGCACTATGAATTTCTGGTCATGCCTTTTGGGGTGACGAATGCCCCAGCTGTCTTCATGAGTTTGATGAACAGGGTGTTCCAGCCATATTTGGATCAGTTCGTCATAGTCTTCATTGACGACATACTTATTTACTCTCGGACTGAAGAAGAGCATGTAAGGCACTTGAGGAGAGTGCTTCAGATCCTTAGGGATCATCAGTTATATGCAATGCTTAGCAAGTGCGAGTTCTGGTTGGACAGCGTGGTGTTCTTGGGCCATGTCATATCTAGCCATGGGATATCTGTGGATCCCAGGAAGATTGAAGCTGTGTTAGAGTGGGCTGCACCCACTTATGTACCGGAGATACGGAGTTTCCTCGGTTTGGCAGGTTATTACCGACGTTTCGTCGAAGGTTTCTCAAAGATTGCCAAACCCCTGACACAGCTGACTCAGAAAGGAGTCCCCTTCTTTTGGTCTGAGGCTTGTGAGGAAAGTTTTCAAGAACTGAAGCGTCGCTTGACTACAGCGCCTGTATTGGTGATTCCGTCCGAGAATAAGAGATTTGCCTTGTATACGGATGCGTCACTGCAGGGTTTGGGCTGTGTGTTGATGCAAGATAAGCATGTGGTGGGTTATGCATCGAGGCAGCTGAAGCCACATGAGGCTAGGTATCCAGTGCATGATTTGGAACTGGCGGCCATCATATTTGCCTTGAAGATTTGGAGGCACTACTTGTATGGCACGTCTTTCACTATATATACGGACCATAAGAGCCTGAAGTTCTTATTCACTCAGGCAGAGTTGAATATGAGGCAAAGAAGGTGGATGGATTTGCTCAAAGACTATGATTGTGAAATTGAGTACCATCCAGGTAAAGCGAACTTAATAGCAGACGCCTTAAGTCGGAAGGTGAAGAGTACTGCAGAGGATGTCATGTGTTTGTCGGCCTTGATGACTTCTTATTGCCATCTGGGCTATGATTTAGATGTAGACACGTCGCCTGTGCGAGTGTCGACCTTATTGGCGGAGCCAGATATATTTGAGGCAATCAGGAAGGCCCAGAAGTCGGATAGTGAGGTTCAGAGATGGACATCATTGGTACTTCAGGGTCAGCCATCCAAGTTCAGAGTGGCTGAGGATGATTCTTTGAGACTGGGCAACCGATGGGTAGTCCCAGATACACCAGAGGTACGTAGAGGAATATTGGAGCGAGCTCACAGAAGTCGGTTCAGTATCCACCCAGGGGGAAAGAAGATGTACAAAGATCTATGCGATCAATTCTGGTGGAGACGCATGAAGCGTGAGGTGATTACTTTTGTTAAAAGATGTTTGATCTGCCAGCAGGTAAAGGCAAAGAGGCAGAGGCCTAGTGGCGAACTGAAGAGCTTAGAGGTGCCTGAATGGAAGTGGGAGCATATATCTATGGACTTCGTGACCCACTTACCGAGGACGGCCTCAGGATTTGATGCGATCTGGGTGATCGTGGATAGGCTGACGAAGACGGCTCATTTCATCCCTTACAGTATGTCATATACATACTTGAAGATGGCCCAGATGTATATACGGGATGTGGTGAGACTGCATGGTATTCCAGTCTCGATAGTGTATGACAGAGACCCGAGGTTCACTTCACATTTCTGGGAGGGTCTCCAGATAGCTTTGGGCACAGAGGTGAGACTGAGTACGGCCTATCACCCTCAGACAGACGGCCAAACAGAGCGTACCATTCAGACGCTCGAGGACATGTTGAGGGCATGTATTTTGGAGTTTGATACTCCGTGGCAGGATTCAGTGCCGCTGGTGGAGTTCTCCTATAATAACAGTTATCAGGCGAGCATTCAAATGGCTCCTTTTGAAGCTCTGTATGGACGATGATGTAGATCACCGCTGTATTGGGAGGACTTGACTAGCAAAGCGGTCGGAGGACCGGATATGATCAAGGATATGGAAGGTAAGATAAAGTTGATACGCCAAAAGATGAAAGCGGCCCAGGATAGGCAAGCGGCCTATGCCAATAAGCGGCGACGACCGCTAGAATTCCAGTTAGGAGACATGCTCTTCTTAAGATCTCGCCCTTCAGGGGTGTGGTTCGTTTTGGGATACGGGGAAAGTTATCTCCAAGATATGTTGGGCCATATGAAGTTTTGCAGCGTAACGGTACTTTGGCATATCGTTTGGCTCTACCGCCATCCTTGTCTGGCATATCCATGTCTCTATGTTACGGAAGTATGAGCCAGACCCGTCTCATGTCTTACAGCCTACAGAAGTTCAGTTAGACTCAGATGTGTCCTACATAGAACGACCAATCAGAATTCTGGATCGAGAGGATCGCAGACTACGGAGCAAAGTTATACCGATGGTCAAAGTTCAGTGGGATCGTCGGGGTGTCGAGGAGGCTACGTGGGAGACGGAACGGCATATGGTGCAGCACTATCCGGAACTATTCTCTGGTGTGTTTTTATGTTTAGTTCCATTATGATGATGCATGTGGATTTCGAGGACGAAATCTTATAAGTAGGGGAGTAATGTAATACCCCCGAAATGTTATATGATTATGTGCTACGATGATGATTTACGATGTGTTTAAGAGGGTTGTGGTACTTTAATTGGGGGTTATATTTGTGATATGAAGATATGGTTTAGAGGGCATGTTAGGTGTTTTTAAATGTTGTATTGATGTAGTAAAATTATAAAATATCAAGGGGAGATATTTTTATACATCGTATGAAACGGGACACAATTAAACACCACAAAACCACCCTACATGCAACCACCCACCCCCCCACTTGCATGCAACCCACGCCCCCCTCCGCTGTTTTCTGGAAAATGATTGACCAAGTAGTCATGTTGGCACTTAGATATTTTCATTTGGTCTCTTCCAAAAACCTCCTTCTTCCTCCCTTCTTTTCGTCTGATATTTGGACTGCTACTAGGAGGAAAGTGATCGGATTTTAATAATCCTTTCTTGACAAAAATCGAAGAGCAAAAGTGGTGAGGAATCACGTTGGTTCACCAGCTTTTTCGTTTTATACATGTATGTTCTTCATAGCAGTTTTGGCATGCTAGTGTTAGGTTTGTTGAAACCTTGTTATGAACACTTGTAGGTAATGTTTATGATGTCCCTAGCATGTTTTGTTAAGTAGCTTACATGCCTTATGTGTTAGATTTTCGGTTGTAAAAAGAGCTCCTCGAAAATCTGGGCAAGGAAGTGCCCTGTTTGTATGTTGAGTAGGGTTTTTGTTATGAAGATTGGAAGCATGCTAACTTAGGTTATGGGTAAAACTTTGGCGTGAATACATACATGGAAGTTTGGTGAATATGCCAGCATTTTTGTTTAAGCATGAACTATGGGCTATGTGGTAGTTTCGTTGCTATAAAGATGTATGTTCAAGAATTCTGGGCTGTATAATTATGCCCTGTTTTTCAGAAAAGTTGATCGGGTATTGATAAAAAGGGGTAGTTTTAATGCATGTCGGTTTAAGTTATGAGTGAACCTTTAATTTTAGTACATGCATGGAAGTATGATGAAGCTATTGATATGCTTGTTTAGGCATTGTATGTATGTTATGAAGTAGTTAGAAGGGTGTGAATTGAGGTGTTCGAGATTTCTGGAAAATCTCGCATGAATGGGAACGACCGATCGATCGGTGATGAACACCGATCGATCGGCAAATGCCGTAGCAAAAGAATGAAAATGATGAATAGTTAGCGATCGATCGGTAGGGGAGACCGATCGATCGGTAGTCACTGTTCATGTGTGATAAAATTTTATGTTCTTTTTTGTAATTTGATTTCGATTCTCGTATCGGTGCCTAATATTGTATTATGTGGTTGTGTAGAGCCATCCCAGGTACCAGCACAATCAAGGAGATAAGTCTGTTGACTCCTCCTCCTTTTGAAAAGGTACGTAAGAGACGTACGGGCATCGGACGGTAAAACACATCTTTACACTACGACTATGCTTCTACTGCATGAGTATTCATGATGAAATGATACTGTTTATAAGATGTTTACGATGTTTATAAGATGTTTACGATGTTGATAAGATGTTTATATATATATATCCATACGATGTTATTTGTGGTAAGATGCCACGGGGTAAGATGCCCCACATGGTAAGAGGCCATGCGATATTATTTGTGGTAAGATGCCACGGGGTAAGATGCCCCACATGGTAAGAGGCCCTGCGATGTTATTTGTGGTAAGATGCCCCACATGGTAAGAGGCCATGCGATATTATTTGTGGTAAGATGCCACGGGGTAAGATGCCCCACATGGTAAGAGGCCATGCGATGTTATTTGTGGTAAGATGCCACGGGGTAAGATGCCCCACTTGGTAAGAGGCCATGCGATGTTTATAATGTGGTAAGATGCCACGGGGTAAGATGCCCATATGCATGATTATGAATCAGGGACAACAATAAGAAGTTAATGAATAACCAGCACATTTACTTAACCAATATTTCATGCATTTACTATGATGTTTTTATGATGTTAAGTAAGACTGTATATGCTTATGATGTGTTGTCCCTGTAGGTACGCTTTTGGGCTAAAGGACTAAGGGTCAGGTTGAGGCAGTGAGCTACGAGGAACACAGGAATGTATAGGATTCAAGTCACGATTAGTATCTACTTTAGGAGTAGTATAAATCTAAATATTAACATTCTTTTGGGATTGTAATGAATTATTTTTTGAAGTCTTTTATTTTGGCCTGTAATCATGTTAGCTCTCGTAACAACCAGAACCTTAAGATATTATTAATGCATGATTAGTCCTTCTTATGTCTATTAATCACTGTTAAGGTGGGAAGACCCCACCGTACACGGAATCCCGGATGAGGACGTTGCCATCCAGGGAGTATCATTTAAATTCATTAGTATTTTGTGATATCCCCGAAATGATTATGTGATTTTAATCATTTAAGTTATATTGTGATGTTAATGTGTTAATTCATGGGATTGGATAAATTATATTGGGGAGAATTACTTCAGGGTGCATGTAACATGTATTGGGTTTTTGGGGTGTGTATTGTTTGTTTTGGTAAAGCATGCAAAAGGGTAATTGAAGTATTTTGTTGAGAAAATACTATAAATATCATGTGGGGATATTTTAAATACATCGTGCTAATTCGGGACCAAAACATAACACATCAAACCACCCAACACTTAACCACCCCCCCCCAACCCATACTTTGACTCAGCATGAGCTGGCCATGCTTCCACTTGGCTCAATAATTTAACACCTTTCCAGCACTCCAAATTTCGAACCTCCTCTTCCAAAATACCATCCAGCAGCTGCTAAGCAATTTTAGGAGGAGCCCTTCCATTTCCATCGCCTGGAAATCCTTCAAAAATCGGGGCAAAGTAGGGTGAGGAACCTACCCTGTTTCTTTCTGGAAAACTGGTTTGGTTCTACTTTTGAGCATGGTGAAAAACGGCATGTTAGCATATGTTTCTTGAAACCTGTGATTTAAATGCTTACATGGTGTTTTTATGAGTCTCTCTGTAATTTTCCTTAAGCATGATGCATGTTTTATGTGGAAGATTTAAGCTTGTGAAAAGTAGTGCTCAAAAAATCTGGGTAGAGATTTCCTCTGTTTTTCTGGAAAACGTGGGTTGGGAGTGTTTTTGAGGAGGTGTTATCATGCATGATAAGCTTATATTTTGGAGAACCTCTGATGTAAAAATATGCATGGTAGTTTTTTTGAAGCCCTTGGAATGTTTAGTTGAGCACGATTTATGTTATATGTGTTAGTTTTAATAGCTTGAAAAGTGGTGCTCAAAAATTCTGGAAATGAAAATGTGCCCTGTTTCCAGAAAAAGTTGATCCAGTACTTGTTTAAATGATCGATGTTTATGCATGTAGGTTTATGCTCAGGGTGTATATTTGGTTTGAATACACTCAGGGTAGTGTAGTTCAAATGCTAGCATGATGATCTTGGTATGTATTATGTCCTACATGTTAGATTTAAGGGTATGAATATCGGTGTTAAGCAATTCTGGAAAATCGCCAAAGGAACAAGATTGGCGATCGATCGCCAAGGAGGCGCGATCGATCGTGACGTTCCAGTAGGTTTTGGGGATCGATCGCCAATATTGGGGCGATCGATCGCTGAATGTTTTTTTTTTTGGTATGCGAGGCAGTAGCATCTCGCGATCGATCGGGGCTCATGGGCGATCGATCGCGAGATGATATTGAAGGATTAATTTGGTTTTTAATTTGGTTTTGCTTCCGGATTATTATGAGGTGCCTAATATTGTGTTGTGTGGCTATGTAGAACCATCCCAGGTGCCAGCACAACCGAGGAGATAAAGTCGATTGACTCCTCTATCTTTTGAAAGGTACGTAAGCGACGTAGGGTATCCCAACGGTAACATGTACTTTATGTTTGTCTTTATGACACATGATGAATGCAATGTGGTGCATTATGGTTATGATACATGTTTTTATGCATTGTTTTTGCATATGTATGTTGTGAAATATAAGAGGTGTATTTCACGAGTCAAAGTTATCTTAGTAAGGATTTTAATGGCTTACGCTAAAGTCCATTGGAAGCGATGAAGAATTCCGCTTACATGGAGTAGCAACGCTAAAGTCCATTGGAAGCGAGGAAGAATTCCGCTTACATGGAGTAGCAAGAAGCATTAAAATGTACTAATGATAAGGGCTCAGGATGAAATAAGGATTTAAGGAAAAAGGAATGTCATGACATTGCATATCCATACATTCATATAATGTGTTTCTATTATGAATTATGGTACAGGGACAACCAATGGGCGATATAAATGCTGGAAATACAGGAAGGACTTGTGTTTAAGATTTGCATTTATGCCTTACTTTCATATTATGTTAAATATGAATTGTGTTATGCTCATGTGTTGGGGGTTGTCTTTGTAGGTGCTTTTGTTGACGAGAACCAGGGCCGGGGTTGATATGCTGAGCTGTAAGGAGTGCTACAGGATTAGCATGTTAGAGTTTTTGTATAGCTTCTTCTGAGTAGTGTAAGACTATGATGTAGTACCTTTATAGGAAGTATGTCTTTCCTTTTTGAAACATTTTGGTACTGTAATCTCTAAAGCTCAGGTTAATCAACACGGCACATTTCTCTGATATAATCACATGTATGTTTAGTTCTCTAAATTGCACCTTAATATCTTGATGTGATAACGGGGTCTCACATTTAGTGGTATCAGAGCAGTGGTTAGATAACCAGGGAAGAGTGAAGGGTAGCCTTTAGAGACAAGTTGGCTAGGTATTCATTTAGGCATGCTTATGCATGTGATGCATATGGTTGTATACGTGATATACTAACATGCTTTGAATATTTTACTCTTGTTATCTAACGGCTTATATTATGAACTGCTTTTGGTATTGTTGTTAACTATTGTGTTGCAGCATGGCGAACCTCAATGAAGAGGTAGGAGATGTGGACAGTAGAAATGCAAGTATTGCTCAGCCGAACCCTTTACCACCACCTGCTGTGGGCGTGGAGCCCATTGTACAGATATTACTGCCAGGGGAGCTCAGTTTGAAGCAGTTTCTGAGTTTCCATCCGCCCATGTTTGAGGGGACTGAGTCTGGTGAAGTAGCTGAGGAGTGGTTGGAACGTATAGAGCAGATACTTGTGACTGCACCTTGTGCACTCACGGCATGGCTGAGGTTAGCAGAGTTTCAGCTGGCTAAGAAGCCTGCTATGTGGTGGAAGACCACCGTGATGGAGCTGAGAGCTCTAGGTATGGCAGTTGACTGGACTGTATTCCGGACCCGGTTCCTTAACCGGTATTACTCTGCAGCTGCCAGACAATTAAAGGAGGATGAGTTCAACAGTTTGAAGCAGGGTAGCATGTCCGTAGCAGACTACGCTATGCAGTATTCCTCACTGCTGAGGTATGTACCTCATATTGCTGTCAACAGCCATGCCAAGATGAGGAACTTTCTGAAGGGTCTGAGGCCAGAGCTATTCGATAGGGTTATCTCTAACAACCCCAGCTCGTTTGACGACGCCCTGACACGGGCAGAGTTGGCAGAGATTGCCGTAGGCGCATACAAGGATGTTGTACCCCCTCTTGTACCATCACAGAGGCCTACTACTTATAGTCTGAGGCCACGAGGGGATCAGTTTAAGGCTCGTGGGGCCTCGTCATCTTCCAGGTTTAGTGGGAAGAAGTCTCATGGACAGAAGCAGAGCACCCGGGGGCACACACAGGGAAGCAGGACAGAGGTACCCAGGTGTACCAACTGTGGAGGATGGCATTTGTTACGTGACTGTCGAGGTTGCTATATCTGTGGCAAGATGGGCCACATAGCTCGGGGTTGCCCCAATCGGGCAGTTCAGACGGATTCAGGGCCGAATAGGCCAAGGTTTGATGCTGGGAGGGCACCACAGAGGCAGCAGTTTGCACCACGACCCCTGGGAGGTCAGACGACAGGACCGCCGCAGGGACAGGTGTATGCACTGACCAGGGAGCAGGCCGAGGCAGCCCCAGAGGAGGTCATTGCTGGTACGTGTCATTTACTTACGTACCCTGCACTTATATTGATAGATACAGGTGCTTCCCATTCCTTTGTATCTACTGCCTTTGTGGAAGGACACCATTTGTGCTCGTCTCTGTTACCCACGCCTCTCATGGTCTCGACACCCACGGGGAAGCATGTGATGGCGGATCGACAGTTATCTGATTGCCTCATTTATTTTGAGGGCAATGATCTGAGGGCCGATTTGATTCAGTTAGAGATGGCAGATTTTGACTGCATTATCGGCATTGATGTGTTGAGCAGATACCGAGCTATGGTAGATTGCCAAAAGAGGATGGTTCGCTTTCTGTCTGATCAGGGGTTCCAGTGGACTTTTTATGGGGACGGCTCTCGTCCAAAGATACCAGTAATCTCGGCGGTTAAGATGTCGCGGTTATTGGAACGTGGCCATACTGGGTACCTTATTTATGCTATGGATGCTTCAGAGGAGAAGGAAGTGAGAGCCGAGGACATTCCAGTTGTGGCGGAGTTCAGTGATGTGTTTCCAGATGAGATTCCGGGATTTCCGCCTGTCAGGGATGTGGAGTTTGCTATTGAGCTGCTGCCAGGGACATCAGCCATTTCTCGTGCCCCATACAGGATGGCACCGGCAGAGCTGAGGGAGCTGAAGGTACAGTTACAGGAGCTCCTCGACAAGGGATACATCCGTCCTAGTGTATCGCCTTGGGGTGCGCCAGTTTTGTTCGTGAAAAAGAAGGATGGATCAATGCGTCTGTGCATTGACTACAGGCAACTGAACAAGGCTACAGTGAAGAACAGATATCCGCTTCCGAGGATTGATGATCTGTTCGACCAGCTTCAGGGTACGGAGGTGTACTCCAAGATAGATTTGAGGTCAGGCTATCACCAGGTACGGGTTAGAGCTGGTGATGTCCAAAAGACGGCTTTTAGAACTCGGTATGGACACTATGAGTTCTTGGTGATGCCGTTCGGAGTGACAAATGCACCTGCAGTCTTTATGAGCCTGATGAACAGAGTATTTCAGGAGTACCTCGATCAGTTTGTGATCGTGTTCATTGATGACATCCTGGTCTATTCGAGGAATGAGGAGGATCATGCCGATCACCTGAGGATAGTACTCCAGATCCTCAGAGATCACCAGTTGTACGCCAAACTCAGCAAGTGTGAGTTTTGGCTGAACAGTGTTGCATTTTTGGGCCATATCATATCACGAGAGGGGATATCAGTAGACCCGAGGAAGATAGAGGCAGTTATGGATTGGTCTACCCCTACTTCAGTCAGTGAGATTCGAAGTTTTCTTGGTCTGGCTGGCTATTATCGACGTTTCGTCGAGGGTTTCTCAAAGATCGCCAAGCCACTTACACAGCTGACTCAGAAGGGAGTCCCATTTTGTTGGTCAGAGGCTTGTGAGCAGAGCTTCCGGGAATTAAAGCACAGACTGACTACTGCGCCAGTTCTAGTGATACCCAAGGAGAACAAAGGATATGTTCTTTATACCGATGCATCTCTACAGGGATTAGGGTGCATGCTGATGCAGGACAGACATGTAGTGGCTTACGCTTCGAGACAGTTGAAGCCACATGAGACGAGGTATCCAGTCCATGATCTGGAGTTGGCAGCTATAGTGTTCGCCTTGAAGATATGGCGACACTACTTATACGGTACCTCATTCACCATCTTCACTGATCACAAGAGCCTGAAGTTCTTGTTTACACAGGCTGAGCTGAACATGAGGCAGAGGAGATGGATGGACCTGCTGAAGGACTACGATTGTGAAATCGAATATCACCCGGGAAAAGCAAATTTGACAGCCGACGCTTTGAGTCGGAAGGTGAGGAGCACAGCAGAGGATGCTATGTCTCTGTCAGCTATGTTTGGCTCCTACTGCCATTTGGGATTCGATTATGATGTATCTTCTTCACCAGTACAGGTTTTGACCTTGCTAGCTGAGCCTGTTATATTTGATCACATCAGGAAGGCTCAGGGGACCGATGTAGAGGTTCAGAGATGGATGTTAGTGGTTCATTCAGGACAGCCATCGAGATTTAGAGTGGCTGAGGACGGTTCTCTGAGGCTCGGCTGACCGTTGGGTGGTTCCAGATACACCCGAGTTGCGCCAAGGTATATTACAGCGAGCTCATTGCAGCAGGATGAGTATCCATCCAGGTGGGAAGAAGATGTATAAGGATCTACGCAGCCAGTTCTGGTGGAGGCGTATGAAACAGGATGTCACCTCTTTTGTCAAGCGTTGTTTGATTTGTCAACAAGTGAAAGCTGAGAGACAAAGGCCTGGAGGTGAACTAAGAAGTTTAGAAGTACCCGAGTGGAAGTGGCAGCACGTATCTATGGATTTCGTGACCCACTTGCCGAGGACTGTTTCGGGTTTTGATGCCATCTGGGTAATCGTGGACAGATTGACTAAGAGTGCTCATTTCATTCCCTACTGTATGACCTTCACACACTTAAGAATGGCGCAGTTATATGTCAGAGATGTGGTGAGACTGCACGGGATCCCTGTTTCGATTGTGTCAGATCGAGATCCGCGGTTTACATCTCACTTTTGGGAGGGTCTGCAGACAGCTCTAGGTACAGAGTTGAGGTTGAGCACAGCCTATCATCCCCAGACGGACGGACAGACCGAGCGTACGATACAGACGCTCGAAGATATGTTGAGGGCTTGTGTGCTGGAGTTCGACACTTCATGGCAGGACTCGATAGCCTTGGTGGAATTTTCTTACAACAACAGCTACCAGGCAAGTATTCAGATGGCTCCTTTCGAGGCCCTCTATGGTAGGCGTTGTAGGTCACCCTTGTGTTGGGATGACATGGACCGTAAGTCGGTTGGAGGACCTGAGTTGGTTCAGGAAATGGAAGAGAAAGTTAAGGTTATCAGAACAAAGATGAAGGCAGCTCAGGATAGACAGGCAGCATATGCCAATCAGCGGCGTAGACCGTTGGAGTTTCAGTTAGGCGACAGAGTGTTTTTAAAGATCTCACCCTTCAGAGGCGTAGTACGGTTTGGGATGCGAGGGAAGTTATCCCCGAGGTATGTAGGGCCGTATGAGATCTTACAGCGTATTGGTACTCTGGCGTACCGGTTGGCTTTACCGCCCTCTCTGTCTGGCATACACGACGTTTTTCATGTGTCTATGCTGAGGAAGTATGAGCCAGATCCCTCACATGTGTTGCAGCCTTCAGAGGTTCAGATTGAGTCCGATGTTTCTTATGTAGAGCGGCCTATCAGGATTTTGGATAGAGCAGACCGCAGACTTCGGAACAAGGTTATTCCTATGATCAAGGTACAGTGGGATCGTAGGGGTGTCGAGGAGGCCACGTGGGAGACAGAGCGACACATGGTGCAGCACTATCCAGAGTTATTTTCTGGTATGCGTTTATATACTGTTTTATTTCTGGTTAGTAACATGTTTGATTTCGGGACGAAATCCTATAAGTAGGGGAGTATTGTGATATCCCCGAAATGATTATGTGATTTTAATCATTTAAGTTATATTGTGATGTTAATGTGTTAATTCATGGGATTGGATAAATTATATTGGGGAGAATTACTTCAGGGTGCATGTAACATGTATTGGGTTTTTGGGGTGTGTATTGTTTGTTTTGGTAAAGCATGCAAAAGGGTAATTGAAGTATTTTGTTGAGAAAATACTATAAATATCATGTGGGGATATTTTAAATACATCGTGCTAATTCGGGACCAAAACATAACACATCAAACCACCCAACACTTAACCACCCCCCCCAACCCATACTTTGACTCAGCATGAGCTGGCCATGCTTCCACTTGGCTCAATAATTTAACACCTTTCCATCACTCCAAATTTCGAACCTCCTCTTCCAAAATACCATCCAGCAGCTGCTAAGCAATTTTAGGAGGAGCCCTTCCATTTCCATCGCCTGGAAATCCTTCAAAAATCGGGGCAAAGTAGGGTGAGGAACCTACCCTGTTTCTTTCTGGAAAACTGGTTTGGTTCTACTTTTGAGCATGGTGAAAAACGGCATGTTAGCATATGTTTCTTGAAACCTGTGATTTAAATGCTTACATGGTGTTTTTATGAGTCTCTCTGTAATTTTCCTTAAGCATGATGCATGTTTTATGTGGAAGATTTAAGCTTGTGAAAAGTAGTGCTCAAAAAATCTGGGTAGAGATTTCCTCTGTTTTTCTGGAAAACGTGGGTTGGGAGTGTTTTTGAGGAGGTGTTATCATGCATGATAAGCTTATATTTTGGAGAACCTCTGATGTAAAAATATGCATGGTAGTTTTTTTGAAGCCCTTGGAATGTTTAGTTGAGCACGATTTATGTTATATGTGTTAGTTTTAATAGCTTGAAAAGTGGTGCTCAAAAATTCTGGAAATGAAAATGTGCCCTGTTTCCAGAAAAAGTTGATCCAGTGCTTGTTTAAATGATCGATGTTTATGCATGTAGGTTTATGCTCAGGGTGTATATTTGGTTTGAATACACTCAGGGTAGTGTAGTTCAAATGCTAGCATGATGATCTTGGTATGTATTATGTCCTACATGTTAGATTTAAGGGTATGAATATCGGTGTTAAGCAATTCTGGAAAATCGCCAAAGGAACAAGATTGGCGATCGATCGCCAAGGAGGCGCGATCGATCGCGACGTTCCAGTAGGTTTTGGCGATCGATCGCCAATATTGGGGCGATCGATCGCTGAATGTTTTTTTTTTTGGTATGCGAGGCAGTAGCATCTCGCGATCGATCGGGGCTCATGGGCGATCGATCGCGAGATGATATTGAAGGATTAATTTGGTTTTTAATTTGGTTTTGCTTCCGGATTATTATGAGGTGCCTAATATTGTGTTGTGTGGCTATGTAGAACCATCCCAGGTGCCAGCACAACCGAGGATATAAAGTCGATTGACTCCTCTATCTTTTGAAAGGTACGTAAGCGACGTAGGGTATCCCAACGGTAACATGTACTTTATGTTTGTCTTTATGACACATGATGAATGCAATGTGGTGCATTATGGTTATGATACATGTTTTTATGCATTGTTTTTGCATATGTATGTTGTGAAATATAAGAGGTGTATTTCACGAGTCAAAGTTATCTTAGTAAGGATTTTAATGGCTTACGCTAAAGTCCATTGGAAGCGATGAAGAATTCCGCTTACATGGAGTAGCAACGCTAAAGTCCATTGGAAGCGAGGAAGAATTCCGCTTACATGGAGTAGCAAGAAGCATTAAAATGTACTAATGATAAGGGCTCAGGATGAAATAAGGATTTAAGGAAAAAGGAATGTCATGACATTGCATATCCATACATTCATATAATGTGTTTCTATTATGAATTATGGTACAGGGACAACCAATGGGCGATATAAATGCTGGAAATACAGGAAGGACTTGTGTTTAAGATTTGCATTATGCCTTACTTTCATATTATGTTAAATATGAATTGTGTTATGCTCATGTGTTGGGGGTTGTCTTTGTAGGTGCTTTTGTTGACGAGAACCAGGGCCGGGGTTGATATGCTGAGCTGTAAGGAGTGCTACAGGATTAGCATGTTAGAGTTTTTGTATAGCTTCTTCTGAGTAGTGTAAGACTATGATGTAGTACCTTTATAGGAAGTATGTCTTTCCTTTTTGAAACATTTTGGTACTGTAATCTCTAAAGCTCAGGTTAATCAACACGGCACATTTCTCTGATATAATCACATGTATGTTTAGTTCTCTAAATTGCACCTTAATATCTTGATGTGATAACGGGGTCTCACATATTTACTTTTGTTGTAAATTATGAATTTCATTATTGTGATTATGGGATTTTGTGTATTGGTATGCTCACCCCGTTGGGGGCTGTCTCTGTTGGGGCAGGTGAACAGGTACATCGATGGCTGTGGAGCTGAGCTCGAGCTGTTGATTGGATGTACTCCCAGGATCGTGGTACCAGGGCTTGGTGGAGCACGGTATCGTACAGGGTACTTATATACACCTGAGGGTTATATACATATTCATGATGCTCGCATGTGAGCACGATTACACTTGTATATGGATTGTATATAAAGGCATGAGTCTTTCTCTCTTTCATTTTATGTTGCATGCAATTAGAGGTAGAATTGCTAAATGATATGAGTCATTGGTGTATTATGTGGGTGTTGAAACCCACTTTGTTGTCCTCTTGTGTGGTGCCTTCCCTGGCTGGGAATTTACTTAGTATTTCTGTATTCTATTGAGTATTGTGCTTCCCTGGCCGGGAATTATGTTATGTGTTGTGCTTTTATTTCGGGATAGCTCTATTTATGGGGAGACTCTGCCCAAATGTTTATAAAAGTCCATAATGTAAAATGTGGTGTAATGGGGATGGAAATGGGCGAACTTTATGAGTCAATTTGTTGTTAGGATGATGATCTTATAACATTGAGTATTAAAGAAAATTTTGTAATTGCCATTCAATGGTAAAGTATCATCTGAGCTTCCCGTTGGATTTTTATTGAAAGCATGTGCCACACATAGTGGTTAATACACTAATCAAGGGTTAAGGGCTAGGGGTCCTTACATTAGTGGTATCAGAGCAGTGGTTGCTCATTGGGGCTGTTAAGGGCCTAGGAAATTGTTGATAGCACATAATTATGCATGATGGCATTAATGTTGAATGACACAACTAGTTGCTTATGTGCTTTTATAATATGAAAAGTGGTATTGCTAACCATTGTGGTTGCAGGAATCGTGTGCGACGCGATAGGATGGCATTAATGGTAATGTCTGGCACTCCGTATGTTATGTGCCAAGGAATCTGGTTTTTAAGAAAATCAGGTAAAGGGATATTTCCGAGGTAACATGTCTTGGTATACATATTGACATGCAAGTGGTTGCATATATGTATTGCATGTTTGACGCATAGCGTATATGGCTATTGTTGCTAACCATGATGGTTGCGGGTTACAGGAAATACGAAGTGTGAAAAGGAATGATGATTATACATTCCAGGAGTCTTGTTTATCACAGTGGGAATTTTATGCTTATACTTATTTTGTAGTAATGAAGCGGGGAAGATTGTACCGCTCATTATGAGTTTTTGTAGTAATGAAGTGGGGAAGATTGTACCGCTCATTATGAGATTTTGTAGTAATGAAGCGGGGAAGATTGTACCGCTCATTATGAGTTTTTGTAGTAATGAAGCGGGGAAGATTGTACCTCTCATTATGAGTTTTTGTAGTAATGAAGCGGGGAAGATTGTACCGCTCATTATGAGTTTTGTAGTAATGAAGCGGGGAAGATTGTACCGCTCATTATGAGTTTTTGTAGTAATGAAGCGGGGAAGATTGTACCGCTCATTATGAGTTTTTGTAGTAATGAAGCGGGGAAGATTGTACCGCTCATTATGAGATTTTGTAGTAATGAAGCGGAGAAGATTGTACCGCTCATTATGAGTTTTTGTAGTAATGAAGCGGGGAAGATTGTACCGCTCATTATGAGTTTTTGTAGTAATGAAGCGGGGAAGATTGTACCGCTCATTATGAGATTTTGTAGTAATGAAGCGGAGAAGATTGTACCGCTCATTATGAGTTTTTGTAGTAATGAAGCGGGGAAGATTGTACCGCTCATTATGAGTTTTTGTAGTAATGAAGCGGGGAAGATTGTACCGCTCATTATGAGTTTTTGTAGTAATGAAGCGGGGAAGATTGTACCGCTCATTATGAGACTATGTAGTAATGAAGCGGCGAGTTATGATACCGCTTGTTTTGATCATGATATATCTCTTTGTGATGATTGGCGATGGTTTATACCGCCGGACACGGATGATAGCGGTGATGTATTCCGCTGTGTCGATTTATGATGATTCATTTCTTTACGAGGACACGGATGATAGCGACGATGTATTCTGATGTGTCGATGATGATGATTCATTCTTTTATGAGGATTGGCGATGATTCGTGCCGCCGTATATGTTGATAGCGATGCCTCATTCCGCTATTATGTGGATTTATGATGATTCATTCTTTTATGAGGATTGGCGATGATTCGTGCCGCCGGATATGTTGATAGCGATGCCTCATTCCGCTATTATGTGGATTTACGATGACTCATTCTTTTATGAGGATTGGCGATGATTCGTGCCGCCGGATATGTTGATAGCGATGCCTCGTTCCGCTATTATGTGGACGATGATTCATGCTTAGGTGTATAGCAAGGTTTCATGCCACTTACTATATGACGAGGTATCATGCCGTCGATTCTATAGCGATGGATTGTGCCGCTATGTACTCAGCACAGGATTATGCCGCCTTCGAGCGATGAGTGCTGATTACGCACTATTATCGAGCGACGGAGACAGGTATGCCGCTACCTTGTTAGCGATGAGGTATGGGATATTGCTATTCTATTAGCATTATTATAGCTGGCATGCGTTGATATGCATGTTTTATTATGACTATTTTACTAGCATGATGATGGATGACATACGTTGATGTACATGGACCGTCACGAGTTGACTGGGTTGTTTAGATGTCATTGTTGACATGTATCGTCACTAGTTGACGATGCCTTAGATGCCAAGAGTGGGCATGTGTCGTCACGGGATGACGATGACGATGGTGTAGGCGATGTCTTTTTAGACATGCATCATTGTTACGATGAACAATGCGTTGAGTATACGTATTCAGTTGTATGCCTTGGGTGCCAGTGCCGAGCACAAGGTGGTGTCTACGTCACCGGTCGACGTGACCCTTATGCCGAGCGGGTTGCTCGAGGAATGGATAGACGCGCTGTACTTGTGATTGTACCGCAACATATGTTTGAGGTGATCATATTTCGAGTGGTGATACCCTTGAGGTATGCTCGTTGGAATGGCTTTTTGGCCATGTTTTTTACGACAGGAGTAATCATGGAGGAAATTACTCGCTTTCTGTCGATGTGACATGTGGTAGACATGGTCACACCACCCTTGAGGGTGTAGAATGGGTCCTAAAGGAGTAGGATCAGGTTATATTAAGTATATAGGGACATTGGAGTGTCCAGGGTGTATCGGCATTAGAGGAACTTTGGGTACAGACCCACTACTCTATTGATTTTCTTCCCACAGTATGGTATGCCGTGCGGAAACGTCCATCTTATTGGTCGGTTTGAGGTGAACCTAAAGAGGTTGTCTGCCGCGTGTGTGCAGCACCATGAGGGGCTTGCTAGAGCCGTTATACTGCTCGTTGGAACCAAGTTTGGCAAATCGTAAGGTGATACGATGTGGATTGTGGTGGACTCTAGCAGTCACCACGTCATTTGAGGTTGAGGTTGTGCATGCCTCACTGAAACATATATACGTTTATGTTTAATCTTGGTGAGACATGTTTGGGACAGCTCATGATGTTGAAGTACCAGCAAGAGAGTCATCAAGTCGTTGTTGACTCGATCTGGGGAATCCATGTATATGAGATGCAATGGGTGCTATTGTATCCAGGTTTTCCGAACGGTGATTCGAGACTAGTGGATCTCGAGTTCGATGACACTTCCCTTGTGGGGAAAGAGGTAGTATTATACCTATTTGGGAATCTTTGAAAGATTCGGTAAGTTGGTGCATGTGGTGTTGATTTTGGGAATCACACCGTGTGTTGTTAATCGTCGATTATCATTCTCCACTGGGTAGGAAATAACTCAGGATTGACGATTGTGTTTGGGGCATAGGGGTATGTTGTAGATACCCGAGCCAAGTGCATTGAGTATGCATGTGGTGTCCGTGCTTAGGCAGGTATACCGGAGAGTATACGGATGCCAGTTATTGATTTCCTTTCTGTCAAGCATAAAGTTATACTATTTTTGGATGGTTAAATCTCTGATGAGAGATATGGAACACCTTGAGATTGGGAATCTCCATGGCACGATAATTATGAGGAATAATCGTGAAGTTAGTTGACTCCCTTTGAGGAGGGATTATCTTGTGTAGGGTTAAGGTATTTCCCTTGTTGGTGTTTTCTTTCGAGTTTTCGATAGCCTTCCCAAGTTTGGATTGTTAAATCCTAGGATTATCAAGGGATGGCAGGAATTCGGATTGGTTGGGTGTCGCTGTCGACACAAGCGTTGAGGATGCAATGGGTTTATTGCATGTCCTTTCAGAATTTGAAACTCTGTGGAGTCTCGATTGTTTATTTATGATCAGGATGTGGTTCTTGGGATATCCGGAGGTGGACATCTTGTGAGATGTCTTTTGTGTGAATCTGTGGCCGTGAGTTGCCCAAATTGAGTTGCAATGATGCGACTGCTCATTCGATGGAGGGGGTTTGAAAGTGGAAACCAGGTTTTGTATGTGTACACCGTGGTATACTAATGTTTCCCTCGTAACGATATATGTTAGACATCGTGAGTCATGATAGAGACGTCATTGAATGATATCTACGATGGAATCGGGAGCGATTCAAACCCTCGCAGTTTCCGTTGACTAACTGCTTTTGGATTGTTAGCGTTATGTTGTGCAGACGCTTTTTTTTCGTTTTTGATGGATTTGGAAGTCTATTCCACTCCAGAGTTTGACACGAGGTCAACGTTCTCACGGTTGAGGTGTCATTCATGATGCGTTCTTAATAGTTGTATTAGAACTAAGGATGACTGTCCGATCTACAGTCATAAGTATTGGTTGTTTTGCAGTCATGAGAGACTCACTTTTGGGATGACCCGCATCGAGGTACGTTTCTGCCTCTTGGGTGATATGTTGGTTTCGGTATGTCACTCTATTTCAGAGTTTGATGTGAGATAAGTATCCTCGCGTTTATTAAGACGATTCTGATATGGTCAAGAATCGAGGTTATGGCTTCATGTTGTTGTGTAGCCTGGGTGTTACGTATTACACCGGTGCTAATTTCGAGGACGAAATTCTTTTAGTGGGGGATATTGTGATGACCAGGGATTATAGATGTTAATCCCGGAGTGTTAATGACCCTGAAGTTGTTTTACGTGGCGATTTGGAGTTTAATCGTAGTGTTGGGCCTTTCGGGCTCGTCTATTTGGGTAGTTGGGATCGTTGGTGTAAGGACCCCTAGCCCTTAACCCTTGATTAGTGTATTAACCACTATGTGTGGCACATGCTTTCAATAAAAATCAAACGGGAAGCTCAGATGATACTTTACTATTGAATGGCAATTACAAAATTTTCTTTAATACTCAATGTTATAAGATCATCATCCTAACAACAAATAGACTCATAAAGTTCGCCCATTTCCATCCCCATTATACATTGTGGACTTTTATAAAAATTTGGGCAGAGTCTCCCCATAAATAGAGCTATCCCGAAATAAAAGCACAACACATAACATAATTCCCGGCCAGGGAAGCACAATACTCAATAGAATACAGAAATTCTAAGTAAATTCCCAGCCAGGGAAGGCACCACAAGAGGACAACAAAGTGGGTTTCAACACCCACATAATACACCAATGAATCTCATATCATTTAGCAATTTTACCTCTAATTGCATGCAACATAAAATGAAAGAGAGAAAGGCTCATGCCTTTATTTACAATCCATATACAAGTAAAATCGTGCTCACATGCGAGCATCATGAATATGTATATAACTCTCAGGTGTATATAAGTACCCTGTACGATACCATGCTCCATCAAGCCCTGGTACCACGATCCTGGGAGTACATCCAATCAACAGCTCGAGCTCAGCTCCACAGCCATCGATGTACCTGTTCACCTGCCCCAACAGAGACAGCCCCCAACGGGGTGAGCATACCAATACACAAAATCCCATAATCACAAAAATGAAATTCATAATTTACAACAAAAGTAAATACTAATGAATTTAAATGATACTCCCTGGATGGCAACGTCCTCATCCGGGATTCCGTGTACTGTCCCTGTTCTCACAATCATCAAACTCATCAAATCTCAAAAATCAGTAAGTCAACACATTGATTAACTCATCGCATGCCTAATTCTCGAATATCAACAGATAGTGATTCCAAACTCATTAAACATGCAAATATAGATATCTCAATATCTAATACTGATTTCACAACCTCGCTATCAATCACAGATAGCTCAAATGCCTAGCATTTATTTTACCAATTCTCCATTATACTTAGACATCTCAAATGTCTTATAATGAATACATGATTCTACGATCATTCTCAGGCATTCTCAATGCCCTACATTGGTCATATAAATCCAGTACCCCATATATCATGTAAGAGTTATCCTACTCTAGTGTCACGCACGCTTGTGACGGCGATATCAAGATTTGGTCGTTCCTTAGTTATATCAACATATATATATAACCATACGCACAATTATTCAATGCAATCAAAATACATTATGCATTTCACAAATGCTCTCATATAAAAGAAATGCTCGTACGTCGCACGTACCTTAAATCTCCGAAGTCCGAGCCAAACCTTGCTCGAGTCCCATGCCCCCGATGAATGATGTGCTAACACTATAAATAATTCACAATTATTTACGAACATGCAACACATGCTCAAGCACACTCATAACCCTCAAAATATTGTCAACACACGACAATTAACCATTTAAAAGACCCGGGGCAGGGTACATGCAGGGAGGGAAAACGAATGAGACAATATCAAAAATTGTTCAAGAACACCCTTCAATTTTCGAACCCTATTCTCACAAATCGAACCCAATTAAACACCATAATTCATCTAAACATGAATTAATCGATCAACAACAAGAATCATCATCCCCTGCCAAAAACCCCCAAAAATTCGAACTCAAACCCTCACGAATTTAGGGAAAATTTCGAACCATTACAACACAAAATAGCAGGGAATTACATGAGAAGCATGAAAAAGGGGTAAGGAAGGTTACCCAAACGAAAATCGGAAGGAAATCGCTCAAAATCGAAGAACCCTAGAAATTGGGGATCGGCGCTTTCCTGTAAAATCCGAACTCAAATCGCGACTAAACCTCGAATTGATGGTGTGGGAAGCTGCGCCTGGACGAGACGAAGCCGATGGCAGGGTCGCACGCGCCGGATGGCAGCCGGACGGTGGCGGGCCCACGGCTGGAAGCGGCGGGGTCGAGGGAAATCGGGAATGGCTGAACGCGGGGAGAGAGAAACGGGCAAGGTGGAGCTGAAAATGATTTCTTTTATTAAAATCTCGGGTTCAACTGGTATTTATAGCAAAAATACCCCGAAATACTAATAGCCCCACAAATACATCATGATTCATTAAAAATCATCTGTTTTCAAAAATTCTCTCTCTAACTCCAAAACCCCCTACCGGTGCCCACACAAAGCATCCCAGATCCCGAGTCACACTAAAAACCCAACTCTTAGATTTTACACCGTAATGAGAATACAATCTCAACCTCGGGATCCAACGATCCCAACTACCCAAATAAACGAGCCCAGAAGGCCCAACACCGCGATTAAACTCCAAATCGCCACGTAAAACAACTTTAGGGGTTATTAACACTCCAGGATTACCATCTATAATCCCTGGTCATCACAATATCCCCCACTAAAAGAATTTCGTCCTCGAAATTAGCACCGGTGTATCACGTACACCCAGGCTACACAACAACATGAAGCCATAACCTCGATTCCTGACCATATCAGAATCGTCTTAATAAACGCGAGGATACTTACCTCACATCAAACTCTGAAACAAAGCGACTTACCAAAACCAACATATCACCTAAGAGGCAAAACGTACCTCGATGCGGGTCATCCCAAAAGTCAGTCCCTCATGACTGCAAAACAACCAATACTTACGACTGTAGATCGGACAGTCATCCTTTGTTCTAATACAACTAGCAAGAACGCATCATGAATGACACCTCAACCATGAGAACGTTGACCTAGTGTCCAACTTACGTCAAGGAGCGTCAGCACAACTCAACGCTAAAAATCCAAAAGCAGTTAGTCAACTGAACTGCAAGGATTCGAATCGCTCCCTATTCCATCGTAGATATCATTCAAAGACATCTCTATCATGACTCACGATGTCTAACATACATCGTTACGAGGGAAACACTAGTATACCACGGTGTATACATACCAAACCTGGTTTCCACTTCAAAACATTTTCCATCGAAGGAGCAGTCGCATCATTGCAACTCAATTTGGGCAACTCACGGTCACAGATTCACACAAAAGACATCTCACAAGATGTCCACCTCCGAATGTTCCAAGAATCACATCCTGATCATAAATAAACAACCGAGACTCCACAGAGTTTAAAATTTCTGAAAGGACATGCAATAAACTCAATGCATCCTCAACGCTTGTGTCGACAGCGACACCCAACCAATCCGAATTCCTGCCATCCCTTGATAATCCTAGGATTTAACAATCCAAATTTAGGAAGGCTATCGCATAACTCAGAGGAAAACACCAATAAGGAAATACCTTAACCCACACAAGATAATCCCTCTTCAAGGGAGTCAACTAACTTCACGATTGTTCCTCATAATTATCGTGCCATGGAGATTCCCAATCTCAAGGTGTTCCATATCTCTCATCAGAGATTTAACCATCCAAAAATAGCATAACTCTATGCTTGACAGAAAGGAAATCAATAACTGGCATCCGTATACTCACCGGTATACCTGTCTAAGCACTGACATCGCATGCATACTCAATGCACTCGGCTCGGGTATCTACAACCTACCCCTAAGCCCCAAACACAACCGTCAATTCTGAGTCATTCCCTACCCAGTGGAGAATGATAATCGACGATCAACAACACGGTGTGATTCCCAAAATCAACACCACACGTACCAACTCACCGAATCTTTCAAAGATTCCCAAATAGGTATAATACTACCTCCTTCCTCACAAGGGAAGTGCCATCGAACTCGAGATCCATTAGTCTTGAACCACCGTTCGGAAAAACTGGATACAATAACACCCATTGTATCCCAAATACACGGGTTCCCTCAGATCGAGTCAACGACGACTTGATGACTCTCTTGTTGGTACTCCAACATTATGAGCGGTCCCAGACAAGTCTCACCAAGATTAAACATAAACGTATACACGTTTCAGTGAGGTATACACAACCTCAATTTCAAATGACGTGGTGACTACTAGAGTCCACCACAATCCACATCGCATCACCTTGCGATTTGCCAAACTTGGTTCCAACGAGCAGTATGACGGCTCTAGCAAGCCCATCATGGTGCTGCACACACGCGGCAGACAAACTAGTCTCTGCCTCTTTAGGTTTACCTCAAACCTACCAACAAGACGGACGTTTCCGCACGGCACACCATACCGTGGGAAGAAAAAAAAAATCAATAGAGTAGTGGGTCTGTACCCAACGTTCCTCTAATGCCGATACACCCTGGACACTCTAGTGTCCCTTTGTACTTAACATAACCTGATCCTAATCCTTTAGGACCCATTCTACACCCTCAAGGGTGGTGTGATCATGTCTAGCACATGTCATATCGACAGAAAGCGAGTAATTTCCTCCATGATTACTCCTGTCGTCAAATTATATGGCCAAAAAGCCATTTCAACGAGCATACCTCAAGGGTATCACCACTCGTAATATGATCACCTCAAACATATGCTGCGGTACAATCACATGTACAGCGCGTCCATCCATTTCTCGAGCAACCCGCTCGGTATAAGGGTCACGTCAACCGGTGACGTAGACACCACCTTGTGCTCGGCACTGGCACCCAAGGCATACAATTGAATACGTATACTCAACGCATTGTTCATCATAACGATGATGCATGTCTAATAAGACATCTCCTACACCATCGTCATCGTCATCCCGTGACGACACATGCCCACTCATGGCATTTAAGGCATCGTCAACTAGTGACGATACATGTCAACAATGACATCTAAACAACCCAGTCAACTCGTGACGGTCCATGTACATCAGCGTATGTCATCCACTATCATGCTAGTAAAATAGTCATAATAAAACATGCATATCAACGCATGCCAGCTATCATAATGCTAAATAGAATAGCAATATCAAATAGAATAGCAATATCACATACCTCATCGCTAACAAGATAGCGGCATACCTGTCCCGTCGCTCAATAATAGTGCGTAATCAGCGCCCATCGCTCGAAGGCGGCAAAATCCTGTGCTGAGTACATAGCGGCACAATCCATCTCTATAGAATCGACGGCATGATACCTCGTCATATAATAAATGGCATGAAACCTCGCTATACACCTGAGCATGAATCATCGTCCACATAATAGCGGAAAGAGGCATCGCTATCAATACCCGGCGGTATAAACCATCGCCAATCAATATAGCGGAATGAACCATCGCTATCAATACATCTGGCGGAATGAACCATCGCCAATCAATATAGCGGAATGAACCATCGCTATCAATACATCTGGCGGAATGAACCATCGCCAATCAATATAGCGGAATGAACCATCGCTATCAATACATCTGGCGGCAAGAACCATCACCAATCAATATAGCGGAATGAACCATCGCTATCAATACATCTGGCGGCAAGAACCATCGCCAATCAATATAGCGGAATGAACCATCGCTATCAATACATCTAGCGGAATGAACTATCGCCAATCAATATAGCGGAATGTACCATCGCTATCAATACATCTGGCGGAATGAACCATCGCCAATCAATATAGCGGAATGAACCATCGCTATCATCCGTGTCCTCATAAGAAATGAATATAAATCGACATGAAATTATGGTTCCTCCTTCCTTTTCCACGTAAGCGGAATTCTTCCTCGCTTCTTATGGAATCCACGTAAGCAGATTTCTTGCTTCTTATGGAAATCCACGTAAGCGGAATTCTTCCTCGCTTCTTATGGAATCCACGTAAGCAGAACTTGCTTCTTATGGAATTGAGTCACTTATCAGTAGTGCATTTCAATGCTTCTTACTTCTCCACGTAAGCGGAATTCTTCCTCGCTTCTTATGGCGTTTAGCGTAAGCATTAAAATCCTCACTAGGATAACCTTGACTCGTGAAATACACCTCTTATATTTCACAACATACATATGCAAAACGATGCGTATCAATGTATCATATCATAATGCACTATCTTATGCATACCTTGATTTACCTTGTGTTAAATAATTAAACACATAATACATGTTACCCTTGGGATGCCCGTACATATGTATAATCATCATTCTTTTTCGTACTCCATATTTCCTGTAACCTGCAACCATCAGGGTTAGCAACAATAGCCATAAACGCTATGCATCAAACATTCAATACATATATGCAACCACTTGCATGTCAATACGTATACCAAGACATGTTACCTCGGAAATATCCCTTCACCTGATTTTCTAAAAAAAAAAAAAAAAACCAGATTCCTTGGCACATAACATACAGAGTGCCAGACATTACTATCAATGCCCTCCTATCGCGTCGCACACGATTCCTGCAACCACAATGGTTAGCAATACCACTTTTCATATCATAAAAGCACATAAACAATTAGTTATGTCGTACTATATTAATGCCATCATGCATAAATATGTGCTATCAATAACTTCCTAGGCCCTTAACAGCCCCAATGAGCAACCACTGCTCTGATACCACTAATGTAAGGACCCCTAGCCCTTAACCCTTGATTAGTGTATTAACCACTATGTGTGGCACATGCTTTCAATAAAAATCAAACGGGAAGCTCAGATGATACTTTACCATTGAATGGCAATTACAAAATTTTCTTTAATACTCAATGTTATAAGATCATCATCCTAACAACAAATAGACTCATAAAGTTCGCCCATTTCCATCCCCATTACACCACTTTTTATATTGTGGACTTTTATAAAAATTTGGGCAGAGTCTCCCCATAAATAGAGCTATCCCGAAATAAAAGCACAACACATAACATAATTCCCGGCCAGGGAAGCACAATACTCAATAGAATACAGAAGGTCTAAGTAAATTCCCAGCCAGGGAAGGCACCACACAAGAGGACAACAAAGTGGGTTTCAACACCCACATAATACACCAATGACTCTCATATCATTTAGCAATTTTACCTCTATTTGCATGCAACATAAAATGAAAGAGAGAAAGGCTCATGCCTTTATATACAATCCATATACAAGTAAAATCGTGCTCACATGCGAGCATCATGAATATGTATATAACCCTCAGGTGTATATAAGTACCATGTACGATACCGTGCTCCATCAAGCCCTGGTACCACGATCCTGGGAGTACATCCAATAAACAGCTCGAGCTCAGCTCCACAGCCATCGATGTACCTGTTCACCTGCCCCAACAGAGACAGCCCCCAACGGGGTGAGCATACCAATACACAAAATCCCATAATCACAAAAATGAAATTCATAATTTACAACAAAAGTAAATACTAATGAATTTAAATGATACTCCCTGGATGGCAACGTCCTCATCCGGGATTCCGTGTACTGTCCCTGTTCTCACAATCATCAAACTCATCAAATCTCAAAAATCAGTAAGTCAACACATTGATTAACTCATCGCATGCCTAATTCTCGAATATCAACAGATAGTGATTCCAAACTCATTAAACATGCAAATATAGATATCTCAATATCTAATACTGATTTCACAACCTCGCTATCAATCACAGATAGCTCAAATGCCTAGCATTTATTTTACCAATTCTCCATTATACTTAGACATCTCAAATGTCTTATAATGAATACATGATTCTACGATCATTCTCAGGCATCTCAATGCCCTACATTGGTCATATAAATCCAGTACCCATATATCATGTAAGAGTTATCCTACTCTAGTGTCACGCACGCTTGTGACGGCGATATCAAGATTTGGTCGTTCCTTAGTTATATCAACATATATATAAAACCATACGCACAATTATTCAATGCAATCAAAATACATTATGCATTTCACAAATGCTCTCATATAAAGAAATGCTCGTACGTCGCACGTACCTTAAATCTCCGAAGTCCGAGCCAAACCTTGCTCGAGTCCCCTGCCCCGAGGAATGATGTGCTAAAATGATGTGCTAACACGATAAATAATTCACAATTATTTACGAACATGCAACCCATGCTCAAGCACACTCATAACCCTCAAAATATTGTCAACACACGACAATTAACCATTTAAAAGACCCGGGGCAGGGTACATGCAGGGAGGGAAAACGAATGAGACAATATCGAAAATTGTTCAAGAACACCCTTCAATTTTCGAACCCTATTCTCACAAATCGAACCCAATTAAACACCATAATTCATCTAAACATGAATTAATCGATCAACAACAAGAATCATCATCCCCTGCCAAAAATCCCCAAAAATTCAAACTCAAACCCTCACGAATTTAGGGAAAATTTCGAACCATTACAACCCAAAATAGCAGGGAATTACATGAGAAGCATGAAAGGGGTAAGGAAGGTTACCCAAACGAAATCGGAAGGAAATCGCTCAAAATCGAAGAACCCTAGAAATTGGGATCGGCACTTTCCTGTAAAATCCGAACTCAAATCACGACTAAACCTCAAATTGCTGGTGTGGGAAGCTGCGTGTAATACCCCCGAAAGGTTAAATGATTATATGCTACGATGATGAAATGTTATATGATTATGTGCTACAATAATGAATTATGATGTATCTAAGAGGGTCGTGTTATTTTAATTGGGGGTTATATTTATGATATGATGATATGGTTTAGGTTGCATGTTACGTGTTTTTAATTGTGGTAATGATGTGGTGCAATTGTAAAATGTCAAGGGAAGATACTTTTATACATCGTATGAAATACCGGGATACAATTAAACACCACAAAACCACCCTACATGCAACCACCCACCCCCCACTTGCATACAACCCACGCCCCCCTCCCCTGTTTTCTGGAAAATAATTGACCAAGGAGTCAAGTTGGCACTTAGATATTTCTCATTTGGTCTCTCCCAAAAACCTCCTTCTTCCTCCCTTCTCTTCATCTGAGATCTGGACTACTACTAGGAAGAAAGTGGTCGGAAATTTCTTGCCTTTTCCTAACAAAAATCGGAGAGCAAAAGTGGTGAGGAATCACGCTGGTTCACCAGCTTTTCGTGTTTTTACATGTATGTTTGTCATAGCAGATTTGGCATGCTAGGGTAGAGTTTAATGAAAGATTGATATGAGTACCTTTATGTGATGTTTATGATGTCCTTAGCATGTTTTGTTAAGTAGCTTGCATGACTTAGGTGATAGATCTTCGATTGTAAAAAGGGCTCCTCGAAAATCTGGGCAAGAAGTACCCTGTTTTTGTGTTGAGCAGGACTTTTATTAGGAATATTTGAAGCATGCTAGCTTAGGTTATGGGTAAATCTTTGATGTGCATACATACACGGAAGTTTTGTGAACATGCCAACATAAATGTTTAAGCATGAACGATGGGCTATGTGGTAGTTTCATGACTATAAATGTGTGTGTTCGAAAATTCTGAACTGAATAATCATGCCCTGTTTTCCGAAAAAGCTGATCGGGTATTGATAAAGAAGGGTAGATTTAATGCATGTCGGGTTAAGCTATAAGTGAAACTTTAATTTTAGTACATGCATGAAAGTATGTTGAAACTATTGATATGCTAGTTTAGGCATATAATGTAAGTTATGAAGGAGTTTGAAGGGTGTAAATTGAAGTGTTCGAGATTTCTGGAAAAATCTCGAAGTATATGAACGACCGATCGATCGGTGATGAACACCGATCGATCGGCAAAACCAGTAGCAAAAGGAGTAAATGATGAACAGTTAAGCGATCGATCGGTGAGAGATACCGATCGATCGGCAGTCACTGTTCATATGTTATAAAATTTTATGATTTTTTTTGAAATTTGATTTCGATTCTCGTATCGGTGCCTAATATTATATTATGTGGTTATGTAGAGCCATCCCAGGTACCAGCACCATCAAGGAGATAAGTCTATTGACTCCTCCTCCTTTTGAAAAGGTACGTAAGAGACGTACGGGCATCGGACGGTAAAACACATCCCTACGCTATGACTATGCATTTATCGCATGAATATGTATACGATGAAATCATGATGTGTATACGATGTTTATATGATGATGTTTATACGATGTTATTGTGGTAAGGTGCCACGGGGTAAGGTGCCCCACATGGTAAGTAGCCATGCGATGTTATTGTGGTAAGGTGCCACGGGGTAAGGTGCCCCACATGGTAAGTAGCCATGCGATGTTATTGTGGTAAGGTGCCACGGGGTAAGGTGCCCCACATGGTAAGTAGCCATGCGATGTTATTGTGGTAAGGTGCCACGGGGTAAGGTGCCCCACATGGTAAGTAGCCATGCGATGTTATTGTAGTAAGGTGCCACGGGGTAAGGTGCCCCATATGCATGATTATGAATCAGGGACAACAATAAGAAGTTAATGAATAACCAGCATATTTACTTAACCAAGATTTCATGCATTTACTATAATGTTTATATGTTGTTAAGTGAAATTGTATATGCTCATGATGTGTTGTCCCTGTAGGTACGCTTTTGGATGAAAGGACTAAGGGTCGGGTTGAGGCAGTGAGCTACGAGGGACACAGGAACGTTTAGGATTTCAAGTTATGATTAGTATCTACTCTAGGAGTAGTGTAAATCTAAATGACATTCTTTTGGAATGTAATGAATTATTTTGAAGTTTTGTAATTTTTGGCCTGTAATCCGGTTAGCTCATGTAACAACCGAATCCTTAAGACGTTATCAATGCATGATTAATCCTTTTTATGTCTAGTAATCACTGTTAAGGTGGGAAGACCCTACATTAGTGGTATCAGAGCAGTGGTTAGATAACTCGGGAATGAGTGAAGGGTAGCCTTAGCAATAAGTTGGCTAGGTGCTTACTTTTGAACATGTTTTATATGTATGTTGCTTTCTAGGTTATGCTAACATGTTTAATTATCTAACGATGTGCTTCATGAACTGCTTTTGGTGTTGTTATTAACCCCTGTGTTGCAGTATGGCAGCAAATATAGAAGTGGGAGACGCCATTAGTGTAAACGCAAGTGCTGGGCGTACAAATCCATTGCCACCCCCAGCCTTGGGTGAGGAACCCTCTGAACAGCAGTTGCTACCTGGGGAATTGAGCTTGGCTCAGTTTATGATGTATCGGCCTCCGATGTTCGAGGGAACTGAATCAGGAGAGAAAGCGGAGGAATGGTTGGAGAGAATTGAACAGATATTTGTGGCAGCGCCTTGTGCAAAGACGGCCTGGATCAGATTAGCAGAATTTCAGCTGTCCAAGAAGGCATTGATGTGGTGGAAAACCACGGTGATTGAGCAAGAAGCTCTAGGACAGGAAGTAAATTGGAAGATGTTCCGAACGCGGTTTCTGAACCGCTATTTCTCAGCTGCTGCAAGACAAGCCAAAGAGGATGAATTTACCAGTTTAAGACAAGGTACCATGCCTGTATCTGATTATGCTTTGCACTACTGTTCCTTACTTCGATATGTGCCACACATTGCTGCAAGCACTCAAGCGAAGATGCGGAACTTCATGAAGGGCTTGAGGCCTGAACTGTATGACAGGGTGATCACTTATGGCCCTGCCTGTTTTGATGATGCACTCTCACGAGCAGAACTAGCTGAACTGGGAGTTGGTGCATATCCTGATGCGGTGCCACCTCCAGCACCCCCTCAGAAATTTACTTCTGACCACTTGAAGCCCAGGGGTGATCAGTTTAAGCCTAAGGGGAACACGTCAGCATCGAGATTCAGTGGCAAGAGGCCCGAGAATCAATGGAAAGGGAAGGGTAGGAATGACACTCCATCTGGGAGAGGACAGCCTCAGGGAGATAGATCTGGAAGAGCTCAGTGCACTATATGTGGACTATCACATTTGGCAAAGGATTGCGTTGGCTGCTATTTCTGTGGCGACAGAGGCCACTTCGCTCGACAGTGTCCCAACAGGGGAAGACAGCAGAACTCTGCGGGGAGGCCTGCGGACAGAGCGGCACCGCACAGACCACCTTTCGCACCGAGGCAGTATGGAGGTCAGCCCACGGGGCCACCTCAGGGTCAGGTGTATGCTTTGACAAGGGAGCAGGCTACAGCGGCTCCAGAGGAGGTGATAAGCGGGTACGTGTCTTTTATTTACGCACCCTGCTCTTATATTGATAGACACAGGTGCGTCACACTCTTTTGTGTCGACGAGTTTTGTTGAAAGGCACCACATATGCACTTCTCCGTCGCCCATGCCTCTTTTAGTCTCGACCCCCGCAGGAAGAAGTTTGACTACTGATCAGATTGTCTATGATGGCCTCATTTATTTTGAGGATAATGAGTTGAGATCAGATTTGATTGTGCTGGGCATGACAGACTTCGATTGCATTGTGGGCATCGATGTTCTGAACAAGTATCAGGCGGTCGTTAACTGCAGGCAAAGGACTGTCCGATTCAGATCTGATATGGGAGTCCAGTGGACATTCTTTGGGGATGGTTCTCGCCCAAAGATTCCGTTGGTATCGGCTGTCAAGATGGCTCAGTTATTGGAACAAGGTCATGCAGGATATCTTATCTATGCTATTGATATGACGGAAAAGAGGAAGGAGTTGAAGGTTGAGGATGTGCCCGTAGTGGCAGAGTTTGCTGATGTCTTTCCGGAGGAGATTCCCGGATTCCCACCGACGAGAGAGGTCGAGTTTGGGATTGAACTGCTACCAGGGACGTCTGCAATTTCTCGTGCCCCATACCGGATGGCACCAGCTGAGTTAAGGGAGTTAAAGATGCAGTTGCAGGAGCTCCTTGACAAGGGCTACATACGCCCTAGCGTATCGCCATGGGGAGCGCCTGTCTTATTTGTTAAGAAGAAAGATGGATCGATGCGCCTATGTATTGACTATAGACAACTGAATAAGGCCACAGTCAAGAACAAGTATCCACTTCCAAGGATTGATGACTTGTTTGATCAGTTGCAGGGAACGAGGCTTTACAGTAAGATCGATCTGAGGTCGGGGTACCATCAGATACGAGTAAGAGAAGATGATGTTCAGAAGACGGCTTTCAGGACTAGATATGGGCACTATGAATTTCTGGTCATGCCTTTTGGGGTGACGAATGCCCCAGCTGTCTCCATGAGTTTGATGAACAGGGTGTTCCAGCCGTATTTGGATCGGTTCGTCATAGTCTTCATTGACGACATACTTATCTACTCTCGGACGGAAGAAGAGCACGTAAGACACTTGAGGATAGTGCTTCAGATCCTAAGGGATCATCAACTATATGCAAAGCTTAGTAAGTGCGAGTTCTGGTTGGACAGCGTGGTATTCTTAGGCCATGTCATATCTAGCCAGGGGATATCTGTGGATCCCAGGAAGATCGAAGCTGTGATGGAGTGGGCTGCACCCACTTCTGTACCAGAAATACGGAGTTTCCTCGGTTTGGCAGGTTATTACCGACGTTTCGTCGAAGGTTTCTCGAAGATTGCCAAACCCCTGACACAGCTGACTCAGAAAGGAGTCTCCTTCTATTGGTCTGAAGCTTGTGAGGAAAGCTTCCAAGAACTGAAGCGTCGCTTGACGACAGCGCCTGTACTGGTGATTCTGTCTGAAAATGAGAGATTTACCTTGTATACGGATGCGTCACTGCAGGGTTTGGGCTGTGTGTTGATGCAAAATAAGCACGTGGTGGCTTATGCATCGAGGCAGCTGAAGCCACACGAGGCTAGGTATCCAGTGCACGATTTGGAACTGGCGGCCATCATATTTGCCTTGAAGATATGGAGGCATTACTTGTATGGCACGTCTTTCACTATATATACGGACCATAAGAGCCTGAAGTTCTTATTCACTCAGGCAGAGTTGAATATGAGGCAAAGAAGGTGGATGGATTTGCTCAAAGACTATGATTGTGAAATTGAGTACCATCCAGGTAAAGCAAACTTGATAGCAGACGCCTTAAGCCGGAAGGTGAAGAGTACTGCAGAGGATGTCATGTGTTTGTCGGCCTTGATGACTTCTTATTGCCATCTGGGCTATGATTTCGATGTAGACACGTCGCCTGTGCGAGTGTCGACCCTATTGGCAGAGCCAGACATATTTGAGGCAATCAGGAAGGCCCAGAAGTCGGATAGTGAGGTTCAGAGGTGGACGTCATTGGTACTTCAGGGTCAGCCATCCAAGTTCAGAGTGGCTGAGGATGATTCTTTGAGACTGGGCAACCGATGGGTAGTCCCAGATACACCAGAACTGCGTAGAGGAATATTGGAGCGAGCTCACAGTAGTCGGTTCAGTATCCACCCAGGGGGAAAGAAAATGTACAAGGATCTGTGTGATCAATTCTGGTGGAGACGCATGAAGCGTGAGGTGATCATTTTCGTTAAAAGATGTTTGATCTGCCAGCAGGTAAAGGCAGAGAGACAGAGGCCTGGTGGTGAGCTGAAGAGCTTAGAGGTGCCTGAATGGAAGTGGGAGCATATATCTATGGACTTTGTGACCCACCTACCTAGGACGGCCTCAGGATTTGATGCTATCTGGGTGATCGTGGATAGGCTGACGAAGACGGCTCATTTCATCCCTTACAGTATGTCATATACATACTTGAAGATGGCCCAGATGTATATACGGGATGTGGTAAGGTTACATGGTATTCCAGTCTCGATAGTGTCTGACAGGGACCCGAGGTTCACTTCACATTTCTGGGAGGGTCTCCAGACAGCTTTGGGCACAGAAGTGAGACTGAGTACGGCCTATCACCCTCAGACAGACGGCCAAACAGAGCGTACCATTCAGACGCTCGAGGACATGTTGAGGGCGTGTATTATGGAGTTTGATACTCCGTGGCAGGATTCAGTGCCGCTGGTGGAGTTCTCCTATAATAACAGTTATCAGGCGAGCATTCAAATGGCCCCTTTTGAAGCTCTGTATGGACGACGATGTAGATCACCACTGTATTGGGAGGACTTGACTAGCAAAGCGGTCGGAGGACCGGATATGATCAGAGATATGGAAGGTAAGATAAAGTTGATACGCCAGAAGATGAAAGCGGCCCATGATAGGCAAGCGGCCTATGCCAATAAGCGGCGACGACCACTAGAATTCCAGTTAGGAGACCGGGTCTTCTTAAAGATTTCGCCCTTCAGGGGTGTGTTTCGTTTTGGGATGCGGGGAAAGTTATCTCCGAGATATGTTGGGCCATATGAAGTTTTGCAGCGTATCGGTACTTTGGCATATCGTCTGGCTCTACCACCATCCTTGTCTGGCATACACGATGTTTTCCATGTCTCTATGTTACGGAAGTATGAGCCAGATCTGTCTCATGTCTTACAGCCTACAGAAGTTCAGTTAGACTCAGATATGTCCTACGAAGAACGACCAATCAGAATTCTGGATCGAGAGGATCGCAGACTACGGAGCAAAGTTATACCGATGGTCAAAGTTCAGTGGGATCGTCGGGGTGTCGAGGAGGCTACATGGGAGACGGAACGGCATATGGTGCAGCACTACCCAGAACTATTCTCTGGTATGTATTTATGTTTAGTTCCGTTATGATGATGCATGTGGATTTCGAGGGCGAAATCTTATAAGTAGGGGAGTAATGTAATACCCCCGAAAGGTTAAATGATTATATGCTACGATGATGAAATGTTATATGATTATGTGCTACAATAATGAATTATGATGTATCTAAGAGGGTCGTGTTATTTTAATTGGGGGTTATATTTATGATATGATGATATGGTTTAGGTTGCATGTTACGTGTTTTTAATTGTGGTAATGATGTGGTGCAATTGTAAAATGTCAAGGGAAGATACTTTTATACATCGTATGAAATACCGGGATACAATTAAACACCACAAAACCACCCTACATGCAACCACCCACCCCCCACTTGCATACAACCCACGCCCCCCTCCCCTGTTTTCTGGAAAATAATTGACCAAGGAGTCAAGTTGGCACTTAGATATTTCTCATTTGGTCTCTCCCAAAAACCTCCTTCTTCCTCCCTTCTCTTCATCTGAGATCTGGACTACTACTAGGAAGAAAGTGGTCGGAAATTTCTTGCCTTTTCCTGACAAAAATCGGAGAGCAAAAGTGGTGAGGAATCACGCTGGTTCACCAGCTTTTCGTGTTTTTACATGTATGTTTGTCATAGCAGATTTGGCATGCTAGGGTAGAGTTTAATGAAAGATTGATATGAGTACCTTTATGTGATGTTTATGATGTCCTTAGCATGTTTTGTTAAGTAGCTTGCATGACTTATGTGATAGATCTTCGATTGTAAAAAGGGCTCCTCGAAAATCTGGGCAAGAAGTACCCTGTTTTTGTGTTGAGCAGGACTTTTATTAGGAAGATTTGAAGCATGCTAGCTTAGGTTATGGGTAAATCTTTGATGTGCATACATACACGGAAGTTTTGTGAACATGCCAACATAAATGTTTAAGCATGAACGATGGGCTATGTGGTAGTTTCATGACTATAAATGTGTGTGTTCGAAAATTCTGAACTGAATAATCATGCCCTGTTTTCCGAAAAAGCTGATCGGGTATTGATAAAGAAGGGTAGATTTAATGCATGTCGGGTTAAGCTATAAGTGAAACTTTAATTTTAATACATGCATGAAAGTATGTTGAAACTATTGATATGCTAGTTTAGGCATATAATGTAAGTTATGAAGGAGTTTGAAGGGTGTAAATTGAAGTGTTCGAGATTTCTGGAAAAATCTCGAAGTATATGAACGACCGATCGATCGGTGATGAACACCGATCGATCGGCAAAACCAGTAGCAAAAGGAGTAAATGATGAACAGTTAAGCGATCGATCGGTGAGAGATACCGATCGATCGGCAGTCACTGTTCATATGTTATAAAATTTTATGATTTTTTTTGAAATTTGATTTCGATTCTCGTATCGGTGCCTAATATTATATTATGTGGTTATGTAGAGCCATCCCAGGTACCAGCACCATCAAGGAGATAAGTCTATTGACTCCTCCTCCTTTTGAAAAGGTACGTAAGAGACGTACGGGCATCGGACGGTAAAACACATCCCTACGCTATGACTATGCATTTATCGCATGAATATGTATACGATGAAATCATGATGTGTATACGATGTTTATATGATGATGTTTATACGATGTTATTGTGGTAAGGTGCCACGGGGTAAGGTGCCCCACATGGTAAGTAGCCATGCGATGTTATTGTGGTAAGGTGCCACGGGGTAAGGTGCCCCACATGGTAAGTAGCCATGCGATGTTATTGTGGTAAGGTGCCACGGGGTAAGGTGCCCCACATGGTAAGTAGCCATGCGATGTTATTGTGGTAAGGTGCCACGGGGTAAGGTGCCCCACATGGTAAGTAGCCATGCGATGTTATTGTAGTAAGGTGCCACGGGGTAAGGTGCCCCATATGCATGATTATGAATCAGGGACAACAATAAGAAGTTAATGAATAACCAGCATATTTACTTAACCAAGATTTCATGCATTTACTATAATGTTTATATGTTGTTAAGTGAAATTGTATATGCTCATGATGTGTTGTCCCTGTAGGTACGCTTTTGGATGAAAGGACTAAGGGTCGGGTTGAGGCAGTGAGCTACGAGGGACACAGGAACGTTTAGGATTTCAAGTTATGATTAGTATCTACTCTAGGAGTAGTGTAAATCTAAATGACATTCTTTTGGAATGTAATGAATTATTTTGAAGTTTTGTAATTTTTGGCCTGTAATCCGGTTAGCTCATGTAACAACCGAATCCTTCAGACGTTATCAATGCATGATTAATCCTTTTTATGTCTAGTAATCACTGTTAAGGTGGGAAGACCCTACACTGCGCCTGGATGGCGGCAGGACGGCAGGATGGCGGCGGATGGCGGCAGGACGGCGGCGGGTGGCGGCAGGACGGCGGCGGGCGCACGGCTGGAAGCGTCGGGGTCGAGGGAAATCGGGAATGGCTGAACGCGGGGAGAGAGAAACGGGCAAGGTGGAGCTGAAAATGATTTCTTTTATTAAAATCTCGGGTTCAACTGGTATTTATAGCAAAAATACCCCGAAATACTAATAGCCCCACAAATACATCATGATTCATTAAAAATCATCTGTTTTCAAAAATTCTCTCTCTAACTCCAAAACCCCTACCGGTGCCCACACAAAGCACCCCAGATCCCGAGTCACACTAAAAACCCAACTCTTAGATTTTACACCGTAATGAGAGTACAATCTCAACCTCGGAGTTTAGTCGCGAGTTGCGTTCGGATTTTGCAGAAAACGCAGACGCCCAAAATTCTAGGGTTCTTCGATTTTAAGCGTTTTTCCTTCCGATCTTCGTATGGGTAACCTTCCTTACCCCTTTTTCATGCTTCTCATGTAATTCCCTGTATTTTGGTGATGTTGGTTCGAAATATTTCCCTAATTTCGTAGGGTTTGAGTTCGAATTTTGGGGGTTTTGGCTAAGGGGCGGTGATTCTTGTTAGTGATCGATTAATTCATTTAAATGATTTATGGTGTTTAATTGGGTTCGAATTGTGGAGTGAGGGTTCGAAAATTTTAGGGGAGTTCTTGAGCATTTTTCGTTGATGTCTCATTTGTTTCCCTCCCTGCATGTACCCTGCCCCGGGTCTTTTAAATGGTGAATTGTCGTGTGTTGACAATATTTTTGTATAAGGGTTATGGTGTGCTTGAGCATGGGTTGCATGTTCGTAAATAATTGTGAATTATTTATCGTGTTAGCACATCGTTCCTCGGGGCTTGGAACTCGAGCAAGGTTTGGCTCGGACTTTGGAGATTTAAGGTACGTGCGACGTACGAGCATTACTATATATTAGAGCATTTGTGAAATGCATAATGTATTTTGATTTCATTGAATAATTGTGCATGAGGTTATATATATGTGTTGAGAAGCTATGAAGCGACCTAATCTTGATATCGCCGCCACGAGCGTGCGTGACACTAGAGTAGTATAACTCTCATAAGGTATATGGGGTACCGTATGTATATGACCATTGTAGGGCATTGAGATGCCTGAGAATGACCGTAGAATCATGTAATCATCATAAGACATTTGAGATGTCTGAGTATAAAGGGGGAATTGGTAAAATAAGTGCGAGGCATTTGAGCTATCTGTTATTGATAGCGAAGTTGAGAAATCAGTATTTGATATTGAGATATCCATATTTGCATGTATAATATATTTGGAATCATCATCTATTGATATTCGAGAATTAGGCATGCGATGAGTTAAATCAATGTGCTGATTTACTGATTTTTGAGATTTGATGAGTTTGATGATTGTGAGAACAGGGACAGTACACGGAATCCCGGATGAGGACGTTGCCATCCAGGGAGTATCATTTAAATTCATTAGTATTTACTTTTGTTGTAAATTATGAATTTCATTATTGTGATTATGGGATTTTGTGTATTGGTATGCTCACCCCGTTGGGGGCTGTCTCTGTTGGGGCAGGTGAACATGTACATCGATGGCTGTGGAGCTGAGCTCGAGCTGTTGATTGGATGTACTCCCAGGATCGTGGTACCAGGGCTTGGTGGAGCACGGTATCGTACAGGGTAATTATATACACCTGAGGGTTATATACATATTCATGATGCTCGCATGTGAGCACGATTACACTTGTATATGGATTGTATATAAAGGCATGAGCCTTTCTCTCTTTCATTTTATGTTGCATGCAATTAGAGGTAGAATTGCTAAATGATATGAGTCATTGGTGTATTATGTGGGTGTTGAAACCCACTTTGTTGTCCTCTTGTGTGGTGCCTTCCCTGACTGGGAATTTACTTAGTATTTCTGTATTCTATTGAGTATTGTGCTTCCCTGGCCGGGAATTATGTTATGTGTTGTGCTTTTATTTCGGGATAGCTCTATTTATGGGGAGACTCTGCCCAAATTTTTATAAAAGTCCACAATGTAAAAAGTGGTGTAATGGGGATGGAAATGAGCGAACTTTATGAGTCTATTTGTTGTTAGGATGATGATCTTATAACATTGAGTATTAAAGAAAATTTTATAATTGTCATTCAATGGTAAAGTATCATCTGAGCTTCCCGTTGGATTTTTATTGAAAGCATGTGCCACACATAGTGGTTAATACACTAATCAAGGGTTAAGGGCTAGGGGTCCTTACACTAGCTCTCCTTGGGAAAGAGACAAAAGAAACAACCTCAAGTAAGGCTTCAATGAGTATTCCCTCTTTGGGATCTGCAATTGCTCACACACAAAGACAACAACAGTCCCGTACGGGGTGAGCCAAAGCCCAATATGAAACTATCAAGTAAATACAACATGCATCTATAAAATATGATATATGATGTCATGCAATGTAATACGATGCATGAAAGGTACAAATCATCTCGGGATAGCAAATGTCTGGAAATCCAAGGAAAAGCTATCAAATATCTCAAGATACCAAAGGATCGGAGTCCAAAGAAATGTATCATCCATCAAATATCATGCTCGAGCAGAGGGTGACAACACACGCACATTGCGCTAGGAGACTCATCCTATGTGCTGTGTTCGTTCATCCCTCGTGTCTAGGTCTGGTGACACGCGCGTGACTACAGTTGCTACCTATACTGCCTGTCATCGTCGTGCTCGTCGTCCCCGACACTCAGAGTGAATCAACTCAGTCCTAATCAACATGGATATCAAAGAAGTAGATAGTTCAATATGATATGTCCATGTATATGTCATGTATCAATGTATATTATCAAAAATGGTGTGTGTTAACAAAACATTTATTTTCATACATTGATATGCCAATTATGAATGCTAAGAATGCTCCATCATTCAATTTAACTCACATAGCCAAGTAATTCCACATAGTCAAGTAATTTCACGTCATTCATGTAAGTTCAGCAAATCAAATATCAAATAATATAGATACCTGACGTATGTTACCGACCACAACATACCTATTTCTTTCTTTGTTCTAGAAGCTGAGAAGTGGTCTTCTTAGTTCGTGGAACTCCAATGCCGTGTGTTAATCTATCAAAATCATTCAACGCCCTTTCGTTACAGTATCCTAATTCAATTCATTTTAACAACATATTTTCCAACTCAAAAACCACACTAAAACCGAAATATTCTAAACTTATGTCTTCAACTTTTAGGATTCAGAACTAGAATTAACAACAAGAGCCATTGAGCTGCATGCACTGACAATTCTATATCAGTTCTTCAACACCATATTTGAACATTCTTCTTGACAGAACATCATGAGAATCGATCCATTTCCTCACCAAGAAATTATCGAACTCAATTACAAAGCACTGAAATTACATGCAATTCTCCCAAGTTTAATTAATCAAGCTAAAAAGTGATTTAAATGGGTTAAATTTGATCAAGAACAGGATTTACGCATTTTTCATCGTAATATACTGAAAACCAGTTTGTCAAACCCAACATGCATCGACCAGAATTCATAGACCATCGGTATTTCCCAAATCCATAAGCATGAATCGAAACAAACTACTCAAAATTGCAGGGAAAATACTAAATCATCTAAACAATTGAAAATGAATCAAATTCGAATTACAACTGGAAAATCGAACTCAAAATTACCCCATTCTGTTTCGTGAACAGTAAACGCAGCTGCATGTGCGATTTCCGGCGAGTCCCAGCAGCGAGGCTGGGCGGTGACTGGTGGGAAACGTTGGGCATGGTTATTATAAGGTTTCGCACAAGACAATTTGAACAAATCAAGGATAAAACGAAGAAATCGAACCAGAAAAACGAAGAACCCTAACTTTTCGAACTCCTTCGTTTCTGGGTAAAATCCGGCGAAATCAGCAACGAATACCTCCAATTCTTGGTATGGAAACGTGTGTCGTTGAGTGAGGAAGGTAGTGGTGGGTCTACCTCGACGAATGGTGGTCCGACGGCGGCGTGCGCACAACTTTAGCGAAGAGGGGTCAGACGCGAACGAAGGGTGCAGAGGAAGGAGAAGTATCGGGTAAGATGTGTGTGCGTTTTCACGTTTTTAGTATGTGAAAATGAGCTGAACAACGTTCTAATACATGTATATTTCCAGTACAGTAATGTACATTGGAGTGTCGCCAGTGTACTGATAAGTTACATTTACAATAAACAATTGAGATTTATACCCACTATTATACTCAAAAAATTTAATTCTTCATTTTAATCAAATATTTTAAAAATATTATCGGTGTTATTTTACCAAGTCAAAAAAATATCATCTTCCGATTAAATTGTCAGTTGACATTTATATTGTCAATTTCACTTCTAATTAATTAGTCACAATTTATTTATTAATAATTCCCAATTTATATTTAATTAATGGTAAACAAATATCGGGGCCTTACACTTCTCTCCCACTTAAACAGATTTCGTCCTCGAAATCACAAACATAGATCCAGATCAACGCTGTGGATCAGAATACACGACAGGATATATTGAATACAATAGAACAAATATATATCCTTACGATCCAAAATGCAAACAAGATGTTTAACATGAAAGATTATGTCCAAACTCATCAAGCTGAAAGACGTGATAGCTTCAATAATGTATTCGTAACGAGCAACAAGAAGAAGAATACATCGCTAGTGACCGATAAAGCCGGTGACAATGCCAATCTATAGGCAAGAATTTCAATTCAATCTCAGATCTTATACGGTCAACATAACAAGGTGATAATTTGCCTCGCATGCCAAAACGATTTAGTGTCTCTAACGGAGAAATTTTTCCGAAGTACACGATCTTCTAAATGAAATTCTATGGGTCGTCTTCATTTAAAAGCATAACTAGCTTGAAGATCCTGGGCGGCCATCATCCGTTATCTGAACAACTGAATCCTATCATTCGTTTCTCGTATTATATTAGGTCCAGTCAACTGGTTTTCATCCATTTCTATCCAGAATAAAGGTGATCTACATTTTTTCTCCTCTAAGGCTTCAAAAGATGCCAAACATTTGCTCGTTTGATAGTTATTATAGGAACTTTGATTAATGACAAAGTTTCATGCCCTCCAAAGTTAACATCATTCGCCACATTACGTAACATATCCTCGCTAAATAACAAAGTCGTACTCGCATAATAATAAGTCAGCTCGTAAGGAAAGAAAAGTGCAGACTTAGGAAGTCAATCAATAATGTCCAAACAACATCACAGTCTCTGGGTGATCGAGGAATGTAAATCACAAAATTCCATAGCAATATGTTCTCAATCCCATTGGGTACTTTTAAAGCCATGAAGTAACCTTCCGAGTTTCATTCATTCATTTGGTTTACATCTGTTAGCAACCCCCACATGTGACCATGTATTAGTAATTGTCTTATCTCATACGTCTTCATCAGAACTATGGTCTCAAAGTCATATGCATCTTTAGTCTTTAGGGTGGATACTATCTTCACATGTATGAACTTCTCGACTAAGTACAGAGGCCAGATCAGAATTTTCATGAACAACTTATGAATCATTAAGTCGCAGAAACTATCAGTTGATATCTGAAAGCAAAATGGGTATTTTGAATATACGAGTTCTTAAGATGTCTGAACTTGAACACCAATTCGTTAGGCTTATCTAATTTTTAGAACCAATTTCGACTCAACTTGAAATGCTGAGGCAAAGATAGAATTCCTGGTTTGAGTGAGTATCTCAGTCAGAAGTACAGATATCAGCATGCACTTGGTGATACGAACAAAAACTAGAATAAACTCGCGAACTTTACGACTGAGGACAACCGTAGCGACATTCATTCGTCTAGAATGATATTGAGCTTCACCATCGTAATCCTTTGTGAGGGCCCGTTCCTAATGTGGTGTTTAATTATCACACAGTGATTAATTTATGTAAACATCGGAAGATTAATTTCAAATGTCTTGTTAAATGGCCCTAAAAAAATTTCACTTTTAAGTGATACATATATATTGATATCACAATATATATAATTCCAGTTAGGCCTTTCATTTGCAAATAGTAGAGCAAACATTAACCAACATTATCACATAGTCTTGAAAATATCATATCCCAAGTACAATATAGACGGGGCATACCCCGGTAAATTATTTTGTTTAAAAACGGCATAATATTATTACTGGGAATAAGAAACCATACATAACCTGAGCTCGCTCATCATGGAGCTCAGTTATCTCTCGATGCGTCGATGTAAGCATCGTCACCATGTCTTCCTGTAAAGCCTGTCATGTCCAAACAACAAAAGACATGACAGCCCCAACAAAGGGGGTCAGTACCTCAGTACGAGAAATAAATAAATAATGTTAAATGACAAAGTATCATGCAATGCATACCATGTATGAATGCGATGTATGAATGGGTACAAGGAATCGAATATCAAGATATCAAAATCGGAGTCCATAGGAAGGTATCATCAAATAATGTCAGCTCGAGCAGAGGGTGACAACACACGCACATTGCGCTAGGAGACTCATCCTATGTGCTGTGTTCGTCCATCCCTCGTGTCTAGGTCCGGTGACACGCGCGTGACTACAATCGCTACTTATACTGTCTGTCATCGCCGTGCTCGTCGTCCCCGACACTCAGAGTGAATCAACTCAGTCATAATCATGGATATCAAAGGAATGATAGATCAATATGATATGCCGATGAATCATTTATGCATCAAATGACATATGCAACTCAATAAATCATGCAATCTCATGTGAAAGTATATAAAAATCATGTAATTTCACGTAGCATGTACTCCAAGACATTCATAATGTCATATAGTCACATAAGAATCATATAGGAATCAATAAAATCATATCAATCAAGTAATGGCATAAAAGGTCATACAGTAGTATCATTACACGCCTTTGCCAGACGTCATGATACAACTCATTTCAACGTACCTCGGACCAACACTAACTTTACCGAGTGCTCCTCAATAGCCCCGGATTTATTAACCTGGTCATGTAAATTCCAAATAACACTAAGTGTTCAAATAGTGCATTGAAACAATTGCAAATTCTAAATATTGACCCTTAGCGATTTTCTTAATTTTCAGCTTGACCCATTTTTCGTAGAAAAATCACTATAAATTCATAAGACCTCCAAATGGCTTTCAACCAGTGGGAAACATTCGACAACAACAAGGTTCATTTCATATTTAATGAGCTTTAGCTAATTCATAGGTCTAGAGGTCGATTCATAGCATAATTCATCGAATTCTAATCTGCTCTGTTTGTGCAGATTGAGCAGTGATAAGGAAAACGTCATACCTCACTCATATGAACTCCAAATCATGGGAGACCAGTTTATAATGCAAGATAACTCAAGATTCTACAATACATCTCTTATGAGATTTAAGCAAAAGATTTCATCTTGAGGTACACTATTTGAAAAACGTATAAGCCTAAAAACTCGTAAATCCTTTTCCAGATTGAACACCTTGTGGTAAAATTAGCATAACATTTGCATATGAACTACAAATTGAGTGAGGCCAATTCCTAATGCAAGCTAACAACGAATACGACGACTCTTATTAGAGCCTAAAACTTTAAATTCGTAGCCATTTATTCCCATAAAATTGAAGAACACGATGCATAAAACTCGCATGCACTGTGTAATGCCTCGATTTGCTTTATACACGTGTGCGATGATTATATCGTTATTAGGACTAATTTCGATATAATATGAATTGGGTTTGGGTTGAATTGAGGAGGAATTAATACATGTATAAAATGATATATGGCAATGAATGAAACATATGGCAATGTATGACTTGAATTAAATCAAGTGTAGTGACATCTCAAGTAACTATGAGTTTGCATTTGAATTTGGAGTTCATCTTCATGTACATGTCAATTAGCATGTTATTGCAATTAATATGATTAATTTCAATATGACTTATATCAAGTGACTTAGGGAGGGGATTCACATAGTTTCTCACTTTTCGCCTACAAAATCCTACACAAGCTCCTCTCCAACTCTTTGAAGTTCCTTTTGGTTTGAGCTTGGAATTCACTTGAGAATTGAGCTAGGAAGTTAAGTGAAGTGAATTTGTACAATTTTGGTAAGGAATTTATGGTTTTTCACTTGAATTGTGTAGTTGGTGTTGAAGTATGTGAATTTGACTATCAAATGTTTATGCTTAGAATCATAACTTGTTTCTTTGCCAAGAATTGGATTCTAGGATGATAGAAACATGTTTATATGATACTAGGGATTGCATGAATCATGGTTCCATGTGAAATTGTGGGTAGGAGAAGAAGTACCATGAAGATAAGCTCAAAATCGCCATTGTCTCGATTTTTCTGATCGTGCCGATCGATCGAAAAAATGGTCTCGATCGATCGCCGCGAACAGTGAATTTTTAAGGCGGTTTGAACATTGAGCGATCGATCGGTGATTTTGAGGCGATCGATTGGTACATGTGGCGATCGATCGGTGCTTTTGTTCGATCGATCGGTGAAGAGTGAATAGTTCGGCGATCGATCGAGAAAATTAGGCGATCGATCGGTGATGGCAGATTGTTGAAAAATGTTAAATTTTTGTAGCATTTATTTTTGAAGCCTCTTATAACATGGTATTGTAAGTAATCCAACAAGCATGGTGCGCAGCGGAATAAAATTTTTATGGATTACAAGACACCGGATCTATTCATAGGGGTTCATATCGGAAAAAGGATTACAAAAGTCTCACCCTTGTAGCGTGTTTGAGCAGAATCCACGAAGCACCACGTCCAACGAACTTCGAGTCACGAGCAACACCTCCAAAAGTCTTGCCTCTACGGTATCCACACGATCAAATCGAAAGGGGATTTAAGAACAAGTTGCTAGACTAGTTCTTAAATCAAAACTCAACTCACGGTTCGAAACCGATTAAACGGCGGCCTTTCCGGTCACCACTATTCACGTCGGCCGTGAATATGGAGGAGGAAGGAGGCGGCGGCCGAGAGAATGAGAGAGAGTAGGTTTAGCTTGATATCAAGGAATGAATTAAAAATTAATCACCTTGTTATTATATGATTTAATTAAAGGCTTTCACAAAGCCTCATGGGCCCAAACCCATGATTTAATTAAATCCTCATAATTATTTAATTAAGACTCTTCTTAATTAATTAATTCATCCAATGAATCTAATTCCCTTTATCGATTTAATCTTTTGTGCGACCCGATAGGATCTTGTAATGTTGGCAGTGACATAAAATCTCATTTTACGTTACAAGCAAGGAGCGGTGTCTAGCAACACATCAAGGCTACCCAAATTACAAGAATGTCTTTGACTCGACATAACCTTAGAACTTGTGATAATATTAACCATGTAACTTAATCCCTTTGTCCTTTGTGTTTAGATTGAACACGAGTCATGGAATAGTCATACTCGTATATTCAATCTCTATTTCTTGCTCCCCAAGTAGAACTAGAATAAACGAATAAGCTTGATATCACATATCGACTCATTCGAGCATGGCCATGCATTTTAGTTCTCACTTGATCAAGGGCCAAACACATCTCCTGTTATATAGGAGGGACAAATCCTATCTCGATCAGTCAACATCCCTCTACATAATTCGTAATGTATCCAATAGTCGCCTTTATAGTTTACCCTGTTACGGGTAACGTTTGACGATATCAAGATACATAACTCCTTATGTTGGGATCTCTGATGATCACAAGTCGTAAGGATTACATACATTATTATCACTATGAGAATTGATTATGACGTTCATATAACTATCCATGTAGCATTCTCATGGTGGGTCTGTCCAGTACATCGTTCTCTAACATGTACCCATGTGTTGATTTGATATCTCATATTAATGATCAATTCATCAATCAACACATACTAGTCTCAATGCATTATCATTATCCCGATTCATGATAATACTTGACTAGGGACAATCTTTAAGAATAATACAATATTATTCTAAGGACATTAACATATATATTAATTCACATTGCACAGTTAAACGAATAATATATAATAATGAATTGCCATTCATAAAATCATAAACATTGTATGTCTAAACAATCATCCAATGACATGTCTTAGGGCATATCCCAACAAATCTCCCACTTGCACTAAGACCACTCAGACATATACCTAATGCCTAGAGATCTAGTATGATTATCATGCTTCTGCTGTGACAGTGGCTTCGTCAATGGGTCAGATACGTTATCATCTGTTGGTACTTTGCATATTTTAACATCTCCCCTTCAACGATTTCTCGAATGAAATGAAAGCGCCGAAGTATGTGCTTGGATCTTTGGTGAGATCTAGGTTCCTTAGCCAATGCGATCGCTCCATTGTTGTCACAATAGAGTTCTATCGGATCTTTAATGCTAGGCACCACTCCAAGTTCAGAAATGAACTTCCTGATCCAAACAGCTTCCTTTGCTGCATCCGAGGCAGCAATATACTCAGCTTCCGTTGTAGAATCGGCTACTGTCTCTTGCTTTGAACTCTTCCAGCTCACAGCACCTCCATTTAGGCAATACACATATCCAGATTGAGATCGAAAATCATCTTTCTCGGTTTGGAAGCTTGCATCAGTGTAACCCATTACATTGAGCTCTTCCTCACCTCCATAAATCAAGAATGTATCCTTAGTTCTTCTCAAGTACTTCAGGATATTCTTGACAGCAATCCAGTGACCCTCACCTGGATCAACTTGATATCTGCTCGTCATGCTCAAAGCATACGATACATCGGGACGAGTACATATCATGGCATACATGATAGATCCAATAGCTGACGCATATGGAATCTTACTCATGCGTTGTCTCTCATCTGGTGTTGAAGGACACTGTTCCTTCGAGAGATATATACCATGTGTCATAGGCACGAATCCTTTCTTTGATTCTTGCATGCTAAACCTTTTAAGCACTTTGTCTATGTATGTACTTTAACTTAGGCCAAGAAGCCTTCTTGATCTATCTCTATAGATCTTGATTCCTAATACATAGGTGGCTTCACCTAAGTCTTTCATAGAAAAGCAGTTCCCTAGCCAAATCTTTACAGATTGTAAGGCAGGGATATCATTCCCAATGAGAAGTATGTCATCTACATACAACACTAGGAAAATGATTATGCTCCCACTGACCTTCTTATAGACACAAGGTTCATCTACGTTTTTGATAAAACCAAACTCTTTGATTGCATCATCAAAACGAAGATTCCAACTCCGAGAAGCTTGCTTCAATCCATAAATGGATCGTTGTAGCTTGCATATTTTTCCAGCATCCTTTGGATCGACAAAACCCTCGGGCTGTGTCATGTACACATCATCGAGCAGATTTCCATTAAGGAAAGCTATTTTGACATCCATCTGCTAGATTTAAAAATCATGAAATGCAGCTATTGCAAGTAAGATCCTTATGGATTTAACCATGGCCACTGGTGAAAATTTTTCATCATAGTCAATACCATGAATTTGTTTGAATCGTTTTGCAACCAGCCGACCTTTATAGGTTTGTACATTACCATCCATATCGGTCTTTTTCTTGAAAATCCATTTGCACCCTATGGGTCGTACCCCTTCAGGTGGATCAACCAAAGTCCATACTTGGTTTGCATACATGGATTCCATCTCAGATTTCATGACCTCTTGCCATTTTTCAGAATCAATGCCCATTATAGCTCGTTGATAAGATGACGGCTCATCCTCATCAATAAGTAGTAAGTCACCTTGTTGAGTCACAAGAAATCCATATCTCTGTGGCTCCCGGTGTTCTCTTACAGACCTACGCTGGGCTTGTGTCTCTTGAGCAGGTACTTCTTCCACAACATCTTGCGGTGTCTGCTCTGTTTCCATCTCAAGCTCAGGTTCAATGTTTTCTTGTGGTTGAACTTCACTAAGTTCTATTTGTCTCCCACTGGTTTTTCTAGAAATAAATTCTCTTTCAAGAAATACACCAGTCCGAGCAACAACTACTTTGTTCTCGGTGGGATAATAGAAATAGTATCCTTTCGTTTCCTTAGGATACCCCACAAATAAACACTTATCAGATTTGGGTCCAAGTTTGTTAGTGGCGTGACGTCTAACGAAAGCCTCACAACCCCAAATCTTCATAAAAGACATACTAGGACGCTTCCCAATCCATATCTCATATAGTGTCTTTTCCACTGATTTAGATGGAACACGGTTCAGTATGAAAATCGCTGTTTCTAGGGCATGTCCCCAAAATGATATCGCAAGATCTGCATGACTCATCATTGATCTAACCATGTCCAACAAGGTTCGATTTCTCCTCTCGGATACACCATTCCATTGTGGACTATACGGAGGAGTGAGTTGTGGGACTATCCCACACTCCTTTAGATAGTCATCAAACTCTTGGCTTAAGTATTCACCTCCTTGATCTGATCGAAGGATTTTGATACTTTTTCCAAGTTGGTTTTGTACTTCATTCTTGAAATCTTTGAACTTTTCAAAGGTTTCATGCTTACTCTTCATTAGGTACACATACCCATATCTACTGAGGTCATCAGTAAATGTAACGAAGTATTGAAAACCACCTCTAGCTTGTGTACTTATTGGCCCACATACATCACTATGTATTAGTCCCAATAAAACATTTGCCCTTTCAACATGTCCCTTGAAAGGGGCTTTAGTCATCTTGCCCATTAAACAAGACTCGCATGTTTCATATGATTCAAAATCAAATGAATCCAATACTCCATCCTTATGAAGTTTAGATATGCGGTTCTCGTTTATATGGCCCAAGCGACAATGCCAGAGATAAGTCGGATTACAATCATTATTTTTAATTCTTTTAGTATTTATGTTATAGACAGGTATATCAAGATTTAATAAATAAAGACCATTCACCATTTGTGCACTAGCATAAAACATATCATTTAAATAAATGGAACAACAGTTGTCCTTTATAATAAATGAGAATCCATACTTGTCCAAACAAGAAATAGAAATTATGTTTTTGGTAATTGAAGGCACAAAATAACAATCTTTTAAAATCAACGATAAACCAGAAGGCAAAGATAAATGATAATCTCCTATAGCTAATGCAGCAACTCTTGCTCCATTTCCAACTCGGAGATCTACTTCGCCTTTCGCCAACAATCTACTCGTTTTGAGGTCCTGCACATTTACACAAATGTGAGATCCACATCCAGTATCTAATACCCATGATGAAGAAGTAGATAAATTGACTTCTATAACAAAAATACCTGAAGTGGAAGTCACACTTCTTTTCTTGAGATCCTCCAGATATACTTTGCAGTTCCTTTTCCAATGACCGGTCTCACCGCAATGGAAACAGTTCCCTTCCTTTTGCTATCCCTCCCTTTGGCTTCAGTGCAAAAGACTTTGGCTTAGATTTAACAAAGACCTTCTTTGCTTTCTTATTGCCCTTAGCTTTGGCATTTCCTTTGCTCTTATTCACAATAAGAACATTTGTGGCCTTAGTCTTCTTTGTATTTGCTTCATATGTTCTCAACATACCAAGCAATTGTGGTAGAGTCTTTTCCATGTCAGTCATATTGTAATTTACTACAAATTGACTGAAGCTCTCAGGCAACGATTGCAAGATCACATCGGTGGCCAACTCTTGGTCCAATGGAAAACCCAGCTTATCCAGCTCAATGTACCCAATCATCTTGAGTACATGAGTTCCAACTAGGCTTCCCTCTACCATCCTGCACTGGAACAACGCTTTAGAGACGTCATACCTCTCTTGTCTAGCTTGCTGTTGGTACAATTGCTTTAAGTGTTCGATCATATCGAATGCCTCCATTTCCTCATGTTGCTTCTGAAGCTCAGAGTTCATGGTGGCAAGCATAAGGCAGCCAACATCAAGTGCGTCATTCTGATGCTTCTTGTAAGCATCTTTATCGGTTCTAGTAGCCGTCAGGGGAGGTTCCTCAACAGGTAAGGGTTCCTCTAGGACATATTGCTTCTTTTCTTGTTTGAGGACTATCCTCAGATTCCTATACCAGTCTAGGAAGTTTGTCCCATTTAATTTGTCCTTCTCAAGGACCGATCGCAGTGATAATGTGCTAGTTGTATTGTTAGTTGCCATGGATATCTACAATATAATATGCAAAATAAGTTTATGATTTAATCATTTAACATGGTCTTATATTAAATGATACTCCCACTATTTTGTTTAAAAAAAATATCAACCCTCGAAACCTTTAGTGGGCCAAGATCCATATTTCGCCTAATCTTGAGTTAGCTTTGGCTAATCGCCCAAGACTCGGTTATTTAGGTAGACAACACTTTGTCAATTACATCACATGTAATTCTTGGATAGTTGGACGAACAACACTCTGTTCAATTCATCAAATGAATTATTATCCAACCCATGCCTCTAGGTTCCCAATCCTATTGAGATAACCTAGTTAAGTCGTACCCAATTTAAAGTATAACGGATATCACAATTATCCTTTCGCGCCTTACCAAGATTGCCACGGTTATTTGCTTTGGAAAACCCACACATGTACAATCGAAGTTTTTGACGAGTACTTTTAATTTTGGAAGGCATCTAAAACTTAATATTTTAGAGGGATTTATTGATCTCATGATTAGTTTGATAATTTAAAATATGTCCACTACATATAGGTGTATACATATCTACATATATGTGTAATACAATTATCAATCTAAAACATAAGATAAATCATGCATCAACATACATAATTAAACGTGACATGGTTATAGCCCCTACTAGCGATTTTCTCAAGCCAATGAGAAAATCCTAAGAGTCAACCTAAGGTAACTTCATAAGCACCTTCCAATGGCTCCAAGTTGTGAATGGCCTCCTCTTCCGGCACCAAGCTCCATCTTCATTGATCACCATCAATAAAATAATCTATACTATATAACATTTACAAATATAGAATTCCTCGATTCACATTCGAGGGGAACATAGGGGAGGGATAACATTTAGAGAAAAATAGAGAAGGCACGACTCACAGGCCGTATTATAAATTACAAACATTCACAAATCCTATCTAATAGGTTAAAGGGCTATAACCATGCACCATGCTCAAACAACACATAAAACATGCTAACAACATTTAATTAATTAAATTCTAAACAATTTAAAATTTAATTCTAATTAAAACTGTAAAATAGAATTTTGAAAAATTATCGTACGCTCGGGACATCACATGCCACGAACTTAATGCGACTCAAACCATGAACCAAATGGGTCTGACCCATCTAACCACACGGCTGGACCATGCATGGGCCTACGGTTCGAAACCCTAGCCCAAGCCATGGTTCGAGCACGTGCGGCACCGCTAGGGTTCCAAACCCTAGCCGCTGCCGTGTGGTTTTTCATGTTCTTCGAGCCTAATGGTTCGAAGTTCTTAGCCACGAGCCACTGTCCAATCCATGCACGGTTCATGACGGTGATGGCTTAACCATCTCAAGCCAAAGGTTCGAAAACCCTAGCCCTCATGTGGTGTAGCCGTCGACCCTCATAATTCCGTGGACCATGATCGAACCAACTTGCACCTCCTCAATACTTTATCGAGCCAATAGAGTTCAAAACCCTAGATAGTGCGACGGCTCGGCCCATGCTCGAGCCAAGGGTCCGAACCCTAGCTCTTAAGAGGCGGCCGAGAGTTGTGGTTTGTAGTGGCCGAACCTTTGAGCAACTTTTCGATTTTTGCGCATTCGTGTATCGTATACAATTATTCGCCAATTATATCAAATACAATTTTACGATGATTTTCACAAACTCGATTTATTTTCATATCATATATAAATTATACAGTTTTAATAGCATGCAATATTAATCCTAATATGATTAAAATAATTTAACAACATAAATCCGATATGAGCTTTGTACACGGCTCTGATACCACTGAAGTAATCCAACAAGCATGGTGCGCAGCGGAATAAACTTTTTATGGATTACAAGACACCGGATCTATACATAGGGGTTCATATCGGAAAAAGGATTACAAAAGTCTCACCCTTGTAGCGTGTTTGAGCAGAATCCACGAAGCACCACGTCCAACGAACTTCGAGTCACGAGCAACACCTCCAAAGGTCTTGCCTCTACGGTATCCACACGATCAAATCGAAAGGGGATTTAAGAACAAGTTGCTAGACTAGTTCTTAAATCAAAACTCAACTCACGGTTCGAAACCGATTAAACGGCGGCCTTTCCGGTCACCACTATTCACGTCGGCCGTGAATATGGAGGAGGAAGGAGGCGGCGGCCGAGAGAATGAGAGAGAGTAGGTTTAGCTTGATATCAAGGAATGAATTAAAAATTAATCACCTTGTTATTATATGATTTAATTAAAGGCTTTCACAAAGCCTCATGGGCCCAAACCCATGATTTAATTAAATTCTCATAATTATTTAATTAAGACTCTTCTTAATTAATTAATTCATCCAATGAATTTAATTCCCTTTATCGATTTAATCTTTTGTGAGACCCGATAGGATCTTGTAATGTTGGCAGTGACATAAAATCTCATTTTACGTTACAAGCAAGGAGCGGTGTCTAGCAATACATCAAGGCTACCCAAATTACAAGAATGTCTTTGACTCGAAATAACCTTAGAACTTGTGATAATATTAACCATGTAACTTAATCCCTTTGTCCTTTGTGTTTAGATTGAACACGAGTCATGGAATAGTCATACTCGTATATTCAATCTCTATTTCTTGATCCCCAAGTAGAACTAGAATAAACGAATAAGCTTGATATCACATATCGACTCATTCGAGCATGGCCATGCATTTTAGTTCTCACTTGATCAAGGGCCAAACACTTCTCCTGTTATATAGGAGGGACAAATCCTATCTCGATCAGTCAACATCCCTCTACATAATTCGTAGTGCATCCAATAGTCGCCTTTATAGTTTACCCTGTTACGGGTAACGTTTGACAATATCAAGATACATAACTCCTTATGTTGGGATCTCTGATGATCACAAGTCGTAAGGATTACATACATTATTATCACTATGAGAATTGCTTATGACACTCATATAACTATCCATGTAGCATTCTCATGGTGGGTCTGTCCAGTACATCGTTCTCTAACATGTACCCATGTGTTGATTTGATATCTCATATCAATGAACAATTCATCAATCAACACATACTAGTCTCAATGCATTATCATTATCCCGATTCATGATAATACTTGACTAGGGACAATCTTTAAGAATAATACAATATTATTCTAAGGACATTAACATATATATTAATTCACATTGCACAGTTAAACGAATAATATATAATAATGAATTGCCATTCATAAAATCATAACATTGTATGTCAAAACAATCATCCAATGACATGTCTTAGGGCATATCCCAACAGGTATATTGTTCATGTGTTTGTAGCATCATCACAGGGGACAGGGCAAAGAGGCAATTAGCCATCAACGCCTGATTTATCGCTTTTGTTGTCGTATACCAGGTACGTGTTGACGTACGGAGTATAGATATTATGTGATGATGATGTTATGGTTTTGATATCATATGATTTATGTTATCTGTGTGTCATATGATTGGTAGTATCATATGCATGTGCATACATGGATTTCATATGATTGAGATGGATGCCTTGATAGATATGTGTATATGCTTTGGTGAGATCATTGCCTTGATAGATATGCCAGGATTGGATATATGCTTTGGCTGGGATCATTGCCACGATAGATATACTACATATGCTTTGGCTTGAGAGATATACGCCTAGTTTGGGTATATGCTCTGGCTATTATCACATATGAGTATGGCACTATGATATGTGCTGCTAATATGAAGATGTGATGTGGTTCCACTGACATATTGTGCTAAATAGACATATCATATTGGGCTCGTGATAATAGGGTGATTGTTGAGACATGTCATGACATGGTGCATTTGTTGATGCATGATACAGAGCATTCACTATTGATGATTTTATTGTGCTTTATCATTAATGTTATTGTTTTGATATTGCACTGAGATTGTTGTTATCTATACTCACGTTGTGTGAATGTTTCTGTAGGGACTCATAGACGTGGGGAGACGGGATGTTAGTCATTTTCCGCTGCGAGCTGAACCACTGCCTAGGAGTTATCTTGGATTAGGTTGTTACTTGTACATGTGATGTATAGTTTTGTTAGGTTTTTATAACCTTGTAACAACTTAACTAGTTAGAAACTCATAATCAGTTTATTTTGTTTTTTTTTTTACTTAATTCAGACTCACGTATGTATGGTTAATTAAATACATAATGGATTAAGTAACAAGGACCCCACATTAGTGGTATCAGAGCAGTGGTTCGAGAACGGGATGAACATGGGTAGAGGAAGTGTATTTGGGAGTTACCTAAACACTTGAAAACATGTTGAGGATGGTAACATCATGTTAGGATTTGTAATATGATGTTATTATAACATGTTTTATAATTGTGAATGTTATTGTTAACCCTTGATATACAGTTATGACAGACAGAGGGTATCATGAGGATGTTGGGGATGCGATGAGTGGCAATGCTAGTGTGAGGATTGCGACTGTGCCACCACCACCGAATGAGCAAGGGCCAGTGGAACATGTATTGTTACCTGGGGAATTGACTTTGATGCAATTTCTGAGTTATCAGCCACCCAGGTTTGAGGGTACTGAATCAGGGGAACTGACAGAGGAGAGGCTAGAACGCGTGGGAACAGATATTTGTGTCAGCACCGTGTGCCAAGACTGCTTGGTTACGTTTAGCTGAATTTCAGTTAGCTAAGAAAGCCATGATGTGGTGGAAATCCACAGTACTTGAGTTAAGGGCTCAAGGACAGACAGTTAACTGGGATGTGTTTAGAACGAAGTTCCTTGATCATTATTTCTCTGTTGTTGCAAGGCAGAGGAAAGAGGATGAATTTACAAACTTGAGACATGGATCCATGACAGTATCTGACTATGCTGTGCAATATTCTTCATTGCTTCGGTATGTGCCACATATTGCTGTAAACACAAAGGCAAAGATCAGACAATTTGTGAAAGGTTTGAGGCCTGAATTGTTTGATAGGGTAATGTCCAATAACCCTACATCATATGAAGAAGCATTGGCTAGGGCTGAGATGGCTGAGATTGCAGTAGGGGTATACAAAGATGTTGGACAATCCCAACCACTTACATCTGAAAGCATGAGACCTAGAGGAGAACCATTTAAATCACCACGAGGTGGTGCATCTTCCTCTAGATTTAGTGGAAAGCGATTTACAATGCGAAAAGGTGGTGAACGAGTGTGATATCCCCGAAATAATTAATTGCAATTGGGCGTTAATTATGTTTATGTGATTTTTATGGTGATAATTAATAATTGTGTTGGCATTAATTATCTTGGTGAAATGCTTAGTCACATGGTAGGAGTGACCCGGTAGAGCATTTCGGGGTGCATGTTATGCATGTTGGGTAATTGGGGATTTTAATGGTTAAATGAAATGGTTTGTGATTATTTGGGTGAATCATAGTTTCATTGCGATTTTGGTGCATTATGGTAAAATGCCTTTCAAAATATCATGTTGGGGTGTTTTATACACCATGGAATTGTGGGGTGTAGTTTATTTTAAAACAACCCACTTTTACCCCCCAATCCCCAAAATACCATTCACTTTCTACTTTCCCAAATAACTCATCCTAAACCCTTCTCCCCCTTTCATTTTCGAAATTGGGCAAAGAGGTGAAGAGAAATCCTCCCAAAAGTTTGATTTGTGGAGTTTATTGGGAGATTTGGAGTCCCCAAGAGGTATGGATACCTCCTTGTTGTTTTTGTTGTGTTTGGATTGGATTTGTAGTAGTTTTGTGTGGTTTTGAAATGAGTTTTTATGGGTTGGTATTATTTGGGTTGAATGTTGGATTTGTGGGATGTTTAAAGTGTATTTTGAGGGTTATTATGTGTTTGATGTTGTTGGTTTGAAGGTAGAAGAGTGGGTATGGATTGGAGATGAATTTTGGAGCAAAAATGGTGGTTTTTTGGGATACAGAGGTTGGCGATCGATCGCCCATTTCAGGCGATCGATCGCGCGCTGGCAGTGCGCTTTTGGAGCGCCTGGCGATCGATCGCCACTCTTGGGCGATCGATCGGAGAGGCTGGCGATCGATCGCGCCATTTGTGGCGATCGATCGCCAAAGCAGAGAAAATTCAGGATCGGGCAGTAGGGTCTCGCGATCGATCGCCCGCCCCAGACGATCGATCGCGAAAGGCAAAATTTGGTGTTTTTGGATTTTTTTGTGGAATTTTTGATATTGGACTATTATTGGCTCCTAATATCGATTTGTGTGAATGTGTAGAACCATTCCAGGTGGCCACACAGCTTAGGAGATAAAGTCCACGATATGTCCACTTTTGGAACTAAGGTACGTAGTGAGACGTACGGGGATCGGACGGTAAAATGTATTTATTACGCTATAAATTGGTTATGCATTATGGTTGCGTATATGGTCTCATTATGCATTATGGTTGCATACATGATTGGAATATGCATTATGGTTGCATGTGATTGTGGGTCGAGATTATATTACAGTGATGAAGAATACTTGCCGCCTTCATGTCGAAGCGATGATAGAATACTTGCCGCTGTCATATTATAGCGATGAAGAATATTTGCCGCAAACATGTCGAAGCGGAGGATAATGCCGCTATCATGTTGATGCAAGGGATATTATACCGCTAATATGTCGAAGCGAGGGGTATTAATGCCGCTGTCATGCAACTCGAGGGGTATTATGCCACTGATATAATGAGATTGGGATTGGCCATTGGTATACATGGAATGGATGCATGTCATGACATACATTATTGGTGCTATAATCAATTGATTGTAATTATTGTACATGGACAACCAAGGGAGGTCTTATATGTGAAGTGATTTGCATTTATGATTTATGCATTGAATTATGATCATATTATTGTGAATATGGTTTATATACATGCTCATGGTTTTGGGTTGTTCCTTTAGGTACTTTTGGGCGGACGGACTGAGGCGGGTTGATGTGGTGAGCCAGTGAGGAGTGCTTTTGGCATAGCAGGCCTAATTCTTTTGTATAGTTTCTACTCTAGGAGTAGTGTAAAACTATAGGATTAACATTCAATTGGTTGGGAATGTAATTAATCCCTTTTGGAAATTTTATTCTGGCCTGTAATCTTAACGGCTCAATACATCAACACGAACTTTATAATCTTATATGCATGTTTAGCTCTATTACGCCTTTTAGCCGCACTTAAGGAACTAGGGTCCTTACATTAGTGGTATCAGAGCAGTGGTTAGAGAACCCAGGAACGAGTGAAGGGTAGCCTTAGCATGATTGGCTAAGTGTTTACATTTGGGGCATGTTTATGCATGTGGTGCATATTTATGTATACAATTGTTATACTAACATGATTGTCATTTATATTGTCTAACGGATTAGCATATATATTGTTTGGAATTGTGTTAACGTTTGTGTTACAGCATGGCGGCTATGAATGCGGGGAACCTCAACGAAGAGGTGGGTGTTATTGGGAGCGTGAATGCTAGCATCGGTCAGGCAAATCCTTTACCCACACCTGCTGTGGGCATGGAACCGGTTGCTCAATTACTGTTACCAGGGGAGCTTAGCCTGACTCAATTTCTGACCTTCCACCCACCCATGTTTGAAGGAACAGAGACAGGAGAAGAGGCCGAAGAGTGGCTGGAGAGACTAGAACAGATTTTTGAAACTGCGCCGTGTGCTAGGACGGCTTGGTTAAGACTGGCAGAATTCCAGCTGGCGAAGAAGTCTTCCATGTGGTGGAAGACGATTGTAATGGAATTGAGGGCCCAAGGTATGATAATTGACTGGACCTTATTCAGAACCCGGTTTCTAAACCGGTACTTCTCTGCCGCGGCTAGGCAAACTAAGGAGGATGAATTTACGAATCTGAAGCAAGGGAACCTGACAGTTTCGGACTATGCCATGCACTACTCGTCCTTATTGAGGTATGTTCCACATATTGCTACAAATGGACATGCCAAGATGAGGCACTTTCTGAAGGGGCTGCGACCGGAATTATTTGATCGGGTCATTTCTAACAACCCAACATCTTTTGATGATGCACTGGTTAGAGCGGAGTTAGCAGAGATAGGGGTGAGTGCTTATCTTGAGGCCATACCCTCACCAGCTCCATCACAAAGATCAACATCTGAAAATCTGAGACCCCGAGGAGGATCTTTTAAGTCGCGGGGGACTTCTTCTTCTTCTCGGTTTAGCGGAAGGCGGCCGGACGGGCCGGAAGCAAGGGGATCGGAGGAGTGGTGCATCTACTTATGGGGGATCGACTCAAGCTAGTAGAGCTGGAGATGTCAAGTGCCACTTTTGTGGAGGGCCGCATTTGATGCGAGATTGTTATGCGTGCTACATTTGTGGCAGGTCGGGCCACATTGCTCGGCGTTGCCCCAATCGAGAAGGACAGACGGATCTCAGGGAAGGTCGAGGGAGGTTTTTTAGTGGTACAGTGCAGCAGAGGCCACCGATGGTGCCTCGTCAGATGGGAGGACAGGCGATGGGGCCACCTCAGGGACAGGTCTATGCATTGACCAGGGAGCAGGCCGATGCAGTTCCAGAGGAGGTTATAGCTGGTACGTGCCTACTATTTACATATTCCGCCTTTATTTTGATAGACACAGGTGCTTCGCACTCCTTCGTGTCTGCGGACTTTGTGGCGAGACATCATATGTGCACGTCTCCGTTACCCACGTCTCTATTGGTCTCGACACCCACTGGGAAGAGAGTTGTTGCTGATCGGTTTCTGATGGACTGCCTCATTTATTTTGAGGGCAATGAGATAAAGGCAGATTTGATTGTTTTGGGTATGTCAGATTTCGACTGCATTGTGGGCATCGACATTCTGAACAGATATCAGGCAGTGGTAGATTGTCGGCAGAGGACAGTTCGGTTCAGATCTGGTTTGGGAGTTCAGTGGACTTTTTATGGCAACGGGTCTCGTGCGAAGATTCCGTTGATTTCGGCAATCAAAATGTCTCAGTTGTTGGAACGTGGTCACACAGGCTACCTCATCTACGCCGTGGACACGTCGGGAAAGGGTAAGGAGTTAAAGGTTGAGGATGTGCCAGTGGTAGCAGAATTTGCTGATGTATTTCTATAGGAGATTCCAGGATTCCCACCGACTAAGGAAGTCGAGTTTGGGATTGAGTTATTACCGGGGACGTCCGTTATTTCTCGTGCTCCTTATCGAATGGCACCGGCAGAGCTAAGAGAATTGAAGGAACAGTTACAGGAGCTCCTTGATAAAGGATATATACGCCCTAGCGTATCGCCTTGGGGCGCACCAGTTCTTTTTGTGAAAAAGAAAGATGGCTCGATGAGTTTGTGCATCGATTACCGGCAACTGAATAAGGCCACGGTGAAGAACAAGTATCCTCTCCCGAGGATTGATGATTTATTTGATCAGTTGCAGGGCACGAAGCTGTATAGCAAAATTGATTTGAGATCTGGGTACCACCAGATACGGGTCAGGGAGGAGGATGTGCAGAAAACAGCATTTCGGACTCGGTATGGGCACTACGAGTTCTTGGTGATGCCGTTCGGTGTGACGAATGCCCCGGCTGTCTTTATGAGCTTGATGAACCGGGTATTTCAACCCTATCTAGATCAGTTCGTCATTGTGTTTATTGACGATATACTCATCTACTCCCGGAGCGAGGAAGAGCACGTGAGACATTTGAGGACAGTGCTCCAGATCCTCAGAGACCATCAATTATATGCCAAGCTCAGCAAGTGTGAGTTTTGGTTGAGCAGTGTAGTATTTCTGGGGCACGTCATATCTAGCAGTGGGATTTCAGTGGACCCCAGGAAGATTGAGGCGGTGATGGAGTGGGCTGCACCCACTTCTGTGCCCGAGATTCGGAGTTTTCTTGGTTTGGCTGGCTATTACCGACGCTTCGTCGAGGGATTTTCCAAGATTGCTAAACCCTTGACTCAGTTGACTCAGAAGGGAATACCGTTTTATTGGTCAGAGGCTTGCGAGGAGAGCTTCCAAGAATTGAAGCATCGAATGACCACGGCGCCGATATTGGTGATTCCTTCAGAGAACAAGAGGTTTGTCCTTTATACTGACGCATCATTGCAGGGCTTGGGTTGTGTCCTGATGCAAGATAAGCATGTGGTAGCTTATGCATCGAGACAGTTGAAACCGCATGAGGCTAGATACCCAGTCCATGATTTGGAGTTGGCGGCTATTATTTTTGCCCTGAAAATTTGGAGGCATTAACTGTATGGTACATCCTTTACCATATATACGGATCATAAGAGCCTGAAATTCTTGTTCACTCAGGCGGAATTGAATATGCGTCAGAGGAGATGGATGGATCTGCTTAAAGACTATGATTGCGAGATAGAGTACCATCCCGGGAAAGCCAATTTGACAGCAGACGCCTTGAGTCGGAAGGTGAAGAACACTGCTGAAGATGTCATGCATTTGTCGGCTATGATGACTTCTTATTGCCATCTGGGCTATGACTTCGATGTGGACGCATCGCCGGTTTGGGTATCGACTTTATTGGCTGAGCCAGATATCTATGAGAACATCAGGAGAGCTCAGAGGACAGATGATGAGGTTCAGAGATGGACATCATTAGCACTTCAGGGTCAGCCATCAAAGTTCAGAGTAGCTGAGGATGGTTCTTTGAGACTCGGTAACCGATGGGTAGTTCCAGGTACGGCGGAGTTGCGTAGAGGAATCTTGGAGCGAGCTCATAGTAGCCGATTCAGTATCCACCCAGGAGGGAGGAAGATGTATAAGGACTTATGTGATCAGTTCTGGTGGAAGCGGATGAAGCGTGATGTGATCGCTTTTGTCAAGAGGTGTTTGATATGTCAGCAGGTTAAGGCAGAGAGGCAGAGACCCGGTGGCGAAATGAGGAGCTTAGAGATACCGGAGTGGAAGTGGGAACACATATCTATGGACTTTGTGACCCACTTGCCGAGGACTACTTCAGGTTGTGATGCCATTTGGGTGATCATTGACAGGCTGACGAAGGTAGCTCACTTCATCCCCTACAGTATGACGTACACATACTTGAGGATGGCTCAGTTGTATGTCCGGGACATACTGAGACTGCATGGGATTCCAGTGTCTATTGTGTCTGACAGAGATCCGCGGTTCACATCTCATTTCTGGGGAGGTTTACAGTCAACTTTCGGCTCTGAGGTAAGATTGAGTACGGCTTATCATCCCCAGACGGATGGTCAGACTGAGCGCACTATACAGACGCTCGAGGACATGCTGCGGGCGTGTGTGCTAGAATTTGATGCCTCATGGCAATATTCTTTGGCCTTGGTAGAGTTTTCATACAACAACAGCTATCAGACGAGTATTCAGATGGCACCGTTTGAGGCTTTGTATGGTAGGCGTTGTAGGTCGCCGTTATACTGGGATGACTTAACCAGTAAAGCAGTGGGAGGACCCGAACTGATTCGGGAGATGGAGGATAAGGTAAAGGTTATCCGTCTGAAAATGAAGGCAGCCCAAGATAGGCAAGCAACTTATGCGAATAAACGGCGGAGACCGTTGGATTTCAGTTGGGAGACAGAGTCTTTTTGAAGATCTCACCTTTCAGGGGTGTGGTTCGGTTTGGTATGCGTGGTAAATTGTCTCCGAGGTATGTGGGACCGTATGAGATTTTACAGCGCATCGGTACCTTGGCTTACCGTTTGGCACTACCACCGTCGTTGTCTGGTATTCACGACGTGTTCCATGTATCTATGCTGCGGAAATATGAGTCGGATCCGTCGCATGTATTGCAGCCTTCTGAGGTTCAGTTGAATTCTGATGTATCATATGAGGAACGGCCAGTCAGGATTTTGGATAGGGCTGATCGCAGACTCCGGAATAAAGTGATACCGATGATCAAGGTTCAGTGGGATCGCAGGGGTGTCGAGGAGGCCACGTGGGAGACGGAGCGGCACATGATGCAGCACTACCCGGAGTTATTTTCTGGTATGTAGTTTATGTTTGGTTTCGATTTGGGTAATTGCATGCGATTTTGGGGTCGAAATCTTATAAGTAGGGGAGTATTGTGATATCCCCGAAATAATTAATTGCAATTGGGCGTTAATTATGTTTATGTGATTTTTATGGTGATAATTAATAATTGTGTTGGCATTAATTATCTTGGTGAAATGCATAGTCACATGGTAGGAGTGACCCGGTAGAGCATTTCGGGGTGCATGTTATGCATGTTGGGTAATTGGGGATTTTAATGGTTAAATGAAATGGTTTGTGATTATTTGGGTGAATCATAGTTTCATTGCGATTTTGGTGCATTATGGTAAAATGCCTTTCAAAATATCATGTTGGGGTGTTTTATACACCATGGAATTGTGGGGTGTAGTTTATTTTAAAACAACCCACTTTTACCCCCCAATCCCCAAAATACCATTCACTTTCTACTTTCCCAGATAACTCATCCTAAACCCTTCTCCCCCTTTCATTTTCGAAATTGGGCAAAGAGGTGAAGAGAAATCCTCCCAAAAGTTTGATTTGTGGAGTTTATTGGGAGATTTGGAGTCCCCAAGAGGTATGGATACCTCCTTGTTGTTTATGTTGTGTTTGGATTGGATTTGTTGTAGTTTTTTGTGGTTTTGAAATGGGTTTTTATGGGTTGGTATTATTTGGGTTGAATGTTGGATTTTTGGGATGTTTAAAGTGTATTTTGAGGGTTATTATGTGTTTGATGTTGTTGGTTTGAAGGTAGAAGAGTGGGTATGGATTGGAGATGAATTTTGGACCAAAAATGGTGGTTTTTCGGGATACAGAGGTTGGCGATCGATCGCCCATTTCAGGCGATCGATCGCGCACTGGCAGTGCGCTTTGGAGCGCCTGGCGATCGATCGGAGAGGCTGGCGATCGATCGCCAAAGCAGAGAAAATTCAGGATCGGGCAGTAGGGTCTCGCGATCGATCGCCCGCCCAGGCGATCGATCGCGAAAAGCAAAATTTGGTGTTTTTGGATTTTTTTGTGGAATTTTTGATATTGGACTATTATTGGCTCCTAATATCGATTTGTGTGAATGTGTAGAACCATCCCAGGTGGCCACACAGCTTAGGAGATAAAGTCCACGATATCTCCACTTTTGGAACTAAGGTACGTAGTGAGACGTACGGGCATCGGACGGTAAAATGTATTTATTACTCTATAAATTGGTTATGCATTATGGTTGCGTATATGGTCTCATTATGCATTATGGTTGCATACATGATTGGAATATGCATTATGGTTGCATGTGATTGTGGGTCGAGATTATATTACAGTGATGAAGAATACTTGCCGCCTTCATGTCGAAGCGATGATAGAATACTTGCCGCTGTCATATTATAGCGATGAAGAATATTTGCCGCAAACATGTCGAAGCGAAGGATAATGCCGCTGTCATGTTGATGCGAGGGATATTATACCGCTAATATGTCGAAGCGAGGGGTATTAATGCCGCTGTCATGCAACGCGAGGGGTATTATGCCACTGATATAATGAGACTGGGATTGCCCATTGGTATACATGGAATGGATGCATGTCATGACATACATTATTGGTGCTATAATCAATTGATTGTAATTATGGTACAGGGACAACCAAGGGAGCTCTTATATGTGTTAAATACATGAAGTGATTTGCATTTATGATTTATGCATTGAATTATGATCATATTATTGTGAATATGGTCTATATACATGCTCATGGTTTTGGGGTTGTTCCTGTAGGTACTTTTGGGCGGACGGGCTGAGGCGGGTTGATGCCGTGAGCCAGTGAGGAGTGCTTTTGGCATAGCATGCCTAATTCTTTTGTATAGTTTCTACTCTAGGAGTAGTGTAAAACTATAGGATTAACATTCAATTGGTTGGGAATGTAATTAATCCCTTTTGGAAATTTTATTCTGGCATATAATCTTAACGGCTCAATACATCAACACGAACTTTATAATCTTATATGCATGTTTAGCTCTATTACGCCTTTTATCCGCACTTAAGGAACTAGGGTCCTTGCAGAGGTTCAAAGGGACAGTCCCAAGGAAGTAGTAGTAGTAGTGGGCGAGGATTACAATGTTTTAAATGTGGAGGGCCACATTTTCAGAGAAATTGTCCACAATTTGATACACTCGTTTGTTTCCGTTGTGGGAGGCCAGGACATGTGATCCGTGATTGTCCTCAAGTGGGTGGACAACAGAGAAGAGGACCCATGTCAGAGAATACAGTGCAGCAGAGACCACAGGGTGTATCACAGTCTGGTGGAGGACAGAGGACAGGACCACCTTAGGCTCAGGTATATGCACTGAATAGGGAGGAAGCAGAGGCAGCTCCTGATGATGTGATAGCGAGTAAGTGTACTTTGTTTACTTATCCTGCTTTACTTTTGATTGATACTGGTGCATCACATTCATTTGTTGCACAAAATTTTATTGACCGGTATCATATATGCTCGTCTCCACTGTTGATGCCTCTTTATGTTTCGACACCCATGGGAACTATAGTAATGACTTGTCAGAGTGTGTCTGATTGTGATATTCAGTTTGATACTGAGTATGGACTACAAGCTGATTTGATTGTGTTAGACATAACAGATTTTGAATGCATCCTTGGAATCGATGTGTTGAGTAAATATCAGTCTGTTGTGGATTGTTGTCAGAAGATAGTGAGATTTCAGTCTGATACTGGAAATCAATGGTTCTTCTATGGCCAAGGATCGAGGGCGAGGATTCCTTTGATATCAGCAATCCGAATGTCGCGTTTGTTAGAATGTGGATATGCGGGTTATTTGATTTATGCCCTTGATGTAAAGGAACAGAAAATAGAAAGGAAAGTAGAGGAGATACCAGTGGTTGCAGAATATGCGGATGTGTTTCCGGATGAAATACCTGGATTTCCACCGAGTCGAGAGGTGGAATTTGGTATTGATTTGATACCTGGTACTTCTGCAATTTTACGAACTCCTTATCGGATGGCACCAACTGAACTGAAAGAGTTGAAAACTCAATTACAAGACTTATTGGACAAGGGGTACATACATCCTAGTGTATCGCCTTGGGGTGCTCCGGTATTATTTGTTAAGAAGGAGGATGGGACAATGCGAGTGTGTATTGACTATAGACAATTGAACAAGGTAACGATAAAGAATAAATATCCTCTTCCTCGTATTGATGATTTATTTGATCAATTACAGGGATCAAAAATCTATTCTAAGATTGATTTGAGATCTGGTTATCATCAAATACGTGTGAGGGAGGGTGATGTACAGAAGACAGCATTCAGAACTCGCTATGGGCATTATGAGTTTTTAGTAATGCCATTTGGAGTAACAAATGCTCCAGCTGTCTTTATGAGTTTAATGAATCGGGTTTTCCAGGAATACCTTGATCGATTTGTCATTGTCTTTATCGATGATATACTGATCTATTCGCAGAATGATGCAGAACATGCCCAATATTTGCATATGGTGTTGCAATTGTTGAGGACACATCAGTTGTATGCCAAACTCAGTAAGTGTGAGTTTTGGTTGACTAGTGTCGGCTTTTTGGGGCATGTAATTTCAGAAGAAGGTATATCAGTTGATCCGAAGAAAGTAGAAGCAGTGTTGAATTGGTCAGCACCTATTTCTGTACCAGAAATTCGTAGTTTCTTGGGCTTGGCTGGATATTATAGACGATTTGTTGAAGGATTTTCAAAAATTGCCAAACCATTGACACAATTGACACAGAAGGGAGTACCGTTTCGATGGTCAGAGGCTTGTGAACGTAGTTTTCAGGAATTGAAACCTCGATTGACTACAGCTCCAGTCTTGATTATTCCATCGGAACATGACAAGTTTGCATTATATACTGATGCATCATTACTTGGTTTGGGTTGTGTATTGATGCAGGACAAACATGTAGTGGCTTATGCATCACGACAGTTGAAGCCACATGAAATGAGATATCCAGTGCATGATCTGGAATTAGCTGCCATTGTCTTTGCATTGAAGATATGGCGACATTATTTATATTGTACGTCGTTTACCATATACACAGATCATAAAAGTTTAAAGTTTTTATTCACTCAAGCAGAGTTGAATATGAGACAAAGGAGATGGATGGATCTGTTGAAAGATTATGATTGTGAGATTGAATATCATCCAGGAAAAGCTAATCTTACAGCAGATGCTTTGAGTCGAAAAGTACATCATACGGCTGATGAAATGATTCATTTATCTGCCTTGATGACTTCTTGTTGTACTTTGGGTTATGACTTTGATGTGGAAACAGTGCCAGTACAGGTATCAACATTATTAGTTGAACCTAACATTTTTGAGAAAATCAGAACGGCACAAATGACTGATGATGAGGTACAACATTGGAAGGAAATGATAAGTCAAGGACAAACATCACAGTTTGTACTTGCAAGTGATGGAATTCTGAAATACAGAAACTGTTGGGTAGTACCTACGATATTAGGACTACGCCAAGAACTACTACAACGTGCTCATTGTAGTAGATACAGTATACATCCTGGAGGAAAGAAAATGTATCATGATTTACGTATCCAATTTTGGTGGAAACGTATGAAACAGGATGTGTTGAAATTTGTGAAACGTTGTTTAGTCTGTCAACAAGTGAAAGCGGAAAGACAGAAACCAGGAGGTGAATTACACAGTTTGGAAATTCCTCAGTGGAAATGGGAACATATCACGATGGATTTTGTGACTCATTTACCACGGACGTCTTCTGGTTGCGATGCCATTTGGGTGATCGTTGACCGACTCACCAAAGTATCTCATTTCGTGACATATTGTATGACATTTACCTATTTGTGAATGGCACAGTTGTACATTCAACATGTAGTGAGACTACATGGTATACCAGTTTCCATTGTGTCGGATAGGGATCCGAGATCTACTTCTCATTTTTGGGAAGGGTTACAGACAGCATTGCGAACTGAAGTACGGTTGAGTACAGCATATCATCCTCAGACAGATGGACAAACAGAGCGTACGATACAGACGCTTGAGGATATGTTGCGTGCCTGTGTATTTGTGGGGCCTTGCTACCCTAACAGTGTTATAGTGACATAAGAAGGACTAATCATGCATCAAATAACATCATAAGGTTCCGGTTGTTACATGAGCTAACAGGATTACAGGCCAAAATACAAAACTTCAAAAATAATTCATTACATTCCCAAAAGAATGTCAACATTTAGATTTACACTACTCCTAGAGTAGATACTAGTCATGACTTGAATCCTATACATTCCTGTGTTCCTCGTAGCTCACTGCCTCAACCCGACCTTTAGTCCTTTAGTCCAAAAGTGTACCTACAGGGACAACACATCTGAGCATATACAATCTTACTTAACATCATAAAAACATCACAGTGAATGCATGAAATCTTCGTTAAGTAACTATGCTGGTTATTCATTAACTTCTTTTTGTTGTCCCTGATTCATATTCATGCATATGGGCATCTTACCCTGTGGCATCTTACCACATCATAAACATCGTATGACCTCTTACCAGATGGGCATCTTACCCCGTGGTATCTTACCACATAATAACATGTATGGCCTCTTACCATATGGGCATCTTACCCCGTGGCATCTTACCACATAATAACATCGTATGGCCTCTTACCATATGGGCATCTTACCCCGTGGCATCTTACCACATAATAACATCGTATGAATATATAAACATCTTATAAACATCATCATTTCATCATGAATACTCATGCGATAAGAACATAGTCGTAGTGTAAAGATGTGTTTTACCGTCCGATGTCCGTACGCCTCTTACGTACCTTTTCAAAAGGAGGAGGAGTCAACATACTTTATCTCCTTGACTGTACTGGTACCTGGGATGGTTCTACAAGGCCACATAATACCATATTAGATGCCTCAATATCATTTCATACCATAAACTTAACAAAATAAATCATCATTTTAATTTTCAACATTCTGCCTCTCTCGATCGATCGGCCCCGAGGTCTCGATCGATCGAGGAAACATGCATAAACAGTGCCCAAACACTCTGCCTCGATCGATCGATCGGAAGGAATTATCGATCGATCGAAACGTTTCACCGATTGATCGGAAAATCCTTCGATCGATCGACGCCTGAATTTCAAACCATGCTTAAAAGCTTCTGCCTCGCTCGATCGATCGGGACCAAAATCTCGATCGATCGAGCGCTCTGAAAAATCGGGACTTCCCCAGATTTTTGAGCACCTCATTTCATGGCATCTAAACTACTTCATAACACATCATACTTGCTCAAACAAACATGCTAGGAACTTCATAAAACTTCCATGTAGGTACTTAAATCAAAGGTTTAACAAAACCTAAGCTAACATGCATCATAACATCATCAAAATCTTCAACATCATCCAACTTTTACAGAAAACAGAGCATGCATCTCTTTGCCCAGATTTTCGAGCACATACTTTCATAACTAGAAATCTACCACATAAAACATGTAATATGCTCGAACAAACATGCTAGTAGTTACATAATACCTCCATGTACGCACCCATACTAAGGTTTCACCCGAACCTTTACTTAGCATGCGATAAAATCATCCCACCAAACCCAAACTTAACCAAAACTCCGAAACAGAGTATGACTTACCCCTCTACTTTTGCTCCTCTTTTTGCAAGGTTTTTAACACTCTTCAAACCAAGTTTTTCTTCCCTTCCTCTGCAGCTTACATGTGAGACCCCGTTATCTCAAACATACTATTAGGTACAATTAGGAGAATTAAACATACTTAATTAGAGTATTTAGATCGTGTTGACAAATTGAGCTCAAGTCTACATGTAAAAAAAAGACATGCCAAAAGAACTTGTTACACTCTTTAATAATTTGGGTAAAGCTACTTCTACTGTACTCCTAGTAGAACTATACAAAATAGGTCTTTATCTTGTTATCTTGTGGCACTCCTTACAGCTCAGCTTATCAACCTGACCCTGATTCTCCTTAGTAAAAGCACCTACAAGAACAACCCCAACACATGAGCACATCTAATTCATATTCAACATAATATGAATGCAAACGTAAATGCATAAATCATAAATACAAACACTTCCTGTATTTCCATCGCATTTACTACGCCCATTGGTTGTCCCTGTACCATAACTCATAAATAATCAACATATGAAATCACGGTTCTTAATAATGTCATGACATATCTTTACTTCTTAAATCCTTACTTCAATCCTGAGTCATTTATCATTAGTGTATTTCAATGCTTCTTACTTCTCCACGTAAGCGGAATTCTTCCTCGCTTCTTATGGAAATCCACGTAAGCGGAATTCTTCCTCGCTTCTTATGGAAGTTCGCGTAAGCATTAAAATCTCACTAGGATAACCTTGACTCGTGAAATACACCTCTTATATTTCACAACATACATACGCAAAAACGATGCATATCAACATGTATCATATCATGATGCACTATGTTATGCATATCTTGCTTTACCTTGTGTTAAATAAATAAACACATAATACATGTTACCGTTGGGATGTCCGTACGTCGCTTACGTACCTTTCCAAAAGATAGAGGAGTCAATTGACTTTATCTCCTCGAATGTGCTGGCACCTGTGATGGTTCTACATAACCACATAACACAATATTAGGCACCCAATAAAAATTCAATACCAAAAACTAAATAAAATTCAACATTTGCCCTAAAATGTCATCTCGCGATTTCCAGAATTACCGAGCACCTCTTTTCATACACTTAAAACCACATCATAACACATATAAAATGCTCGAATAAAAATGCTAGGGACTTCACCATACTTCCATGAAAGGTCTTAAACCAAAGTTTCAATAAAATCTTAGCTTAGCATGCATCATAATAACCCCAAAAGTTCAACACTCAACCCAAAATTCCCCAGAAACAGGGCATAAAACTCAATCCAGAATTCTCGAGCATGCATCTTCACAACACCAAAACTACCACATAACCCGTAAACCATGCTCAAGGAAACATGCTAGTAACATCACAAAACTACCATGTATGTGTTCACGTCAAAGGTTTATTCAAAACCTAAGCTAACATGCTTCAAATCTTCATGATAAAACTCTTACTCAACATAAAAACAGGGCACTTGCCCTGCCCAGATTTTCGAGGAACACTTTTCACAACTCGAAATCTAACACATAAAGCATGTAAGTTGCTTAACCAAACATGCTAGGGGCTTCATAAATATCACATGAAAGTACTAAAAACAATATTTCATCGAATCTTAAGGTAGCATGCCAAATTTGCTATAAGGAAAACACATGCTTAAAAATCTGAAAACTGGGAAAATATATGACTCCTCACCACTTTTTGGCTCGACTTTCCTTCAAGAAAAAGAGCAATAAAACGTGATCTTCTTCTTCCTACCTGTTGCCTAAGTGTGGTTCGAGTTTTAGGAGAGAAGGAGGAGACTTTGGAGGAGGGGAAAGTGATTAATTCAGATAGACAAAAGTCATCCTTGGCCAACTGCTTTTCCGGGAAACAAGGGGTAGGGGCATGGGTTTCGGCCAAGTGGGGGGGGGGGGTGGTGTTTTTGGGTGGCCTCCTGGTGTTTAATTGTGTCCCGGTATTTCATACGATGTATTAAAATATCCCTCTTTGATGTTTTATAATTTTACCACATCAATACATCATCAAAAACACCTAACATGCCTCCTAAACCATATCATCAAAATAAATATAACACCAACCACATTCCTTAATTCCCCAACATAATTACATGCTTTTATCACATAAAGCATAACCCATAACCCCAAATTAAATCATGCCTTTAACACATAATAAAATTAGTACATCAAAGCATGTTTACACATAATCCTTTCGGGGATATCACATTACAGGCACGATTTGGGAGAGATAGAGAGAGAGGAGGTGGGGGAGAGTTGATTGGAGGTGGAGTGAGGGAAGGAGAAGGAAGTATGGGCTGCCAAGTGGGGGGGTGTAGGGTGCATTTGGGGAGGGTGGTGACCGAGTGGGTGGGGGGTGGTGTGGGTAGGGTGGTCAGTGGTGTTTAATTGTGTCCCGGTATTTAGTACGATGTATTAAAATATCCTCACTCGATATTTTATAACTTCATTTAAATTAATACATCCTTTAAAACACCCAACATGCCCTCTAAATCATATCATCATCTCATAATTATAATCCCCCAATTTAAATACACCACAACCCTTAAACATATCATAAATCATATAACATTTCGGGGGTATTACATTACTACCCTACTTATAAGATTTCGTCCTCGAAATCTACATGCATCACCATATCGAAACTAAACATAAAAACATACCAGAGAGTAGTTCCGGATAGTGCTGCACCATATGCTGTTCCGTCTCCCACGTAGCCTCCTCGACACCCCGACGATCCCACTGAACTTTGGCCATCGGTATAACTTTGCTTCGTAGTCTGCGATCCTCTCGATCCAGAATTCTGATTGGTCGTTCTGCGTAGGACACATCTGAGTCTAATTGTACTTCAGTAGGCTGTGTAAGGACCCCAAGCCCTTAACCCTTCATTAGTGTATTAATCATTATGTGTGGCACATGCTTTCAATAAAATCAATCGGGAAACTCAGATGATACTATACCATTGAATGGCAATTACAAAATTTCTTTAATATTCAACATTAAGATCATCTCTACCAACAAATAGACTCATAGATTTCGCCCATTTCCATCCCCATTACACCACTTTTTACATTGTGGACTTTTATAAAAAATTTGGGCAGAGTCTCCCCATAAATAGAGCCATCCCGAAATAAAAGCACATCACATAATATAGTTCCCGGCCAGGGAAAACACATACTCAACAGAATACAGCAACACTAAGTAAATTCCCAGCCAGGGAAGACACCACACATAAGACAACATAAGTGGGTTTCAACACCCACATAATACACCAATGACTCTTATATCATTAGCAATTCTACCCTTAATTGCATGCAACATAGAATGAAAGAGAGAAAGGCTCATGCCTTTATATACAACCCATATACAAGTATAACCGTGCTCACATGCGAGCATCATAAATGTGTATATAACCCTCGGGTGTATATAAGTACTCTATACGATACCGTGCTCCATCAAGCCCTGGTACCACGATCCTGGGAGTACATCCAATCAACAGCTCGAGCTCAGCTCCACAGCCATCGATGTACCTGTTCACCTGCCCCAACAGAGACAGCCCCCAACGGGGTGAGCATAACAATACACAAAATCCCATAATCACAATAATGAAATTCATAATTTACAATAAAAGTAAATACTAATGAATTTTAAATGATACTCCCTGGATGTCAACGTCCTCATCCGGGATTCCGACTGTCCCTGTCCTCACAATCACCAAACTCATCAAATCTCAAAAATCAGTAAATCAACACATTGATTAACTCATCGCATGCCTAATTCTCGAATATCAATAAATAGTGATTCCAAATTCATTATACATGCAAATATAGATATCTCAATATCAAATACTGATTTCTCAACTTCGCTATCAATCACAGATAGCTCAAATGCCTAGCATTTGTTTTACCAATTCTCCATTATACTTAGACATCTCAAATGTCTTATAATGAATACATGATTCCACGATCATTCTCAGGCATCTCAATGCCCTACAATGGTCATATACATCCAGTACCCCATATATCTCATAAGGTTACACTACTCTAGTATCACGCACGCTTGTGGCGGCGATATCAAGATTTGGTCGTTCCATAGCTATATCAACACATATATATGTAACTATACGCACAACCATCTAATGCAATCAAAATGCATTATGCATTTCACAAATGCTCTAATATAAAGTAATGCTCGTACGTCGCACGTACCTTAAATCTCCGAAGTCCGAGCCAAACCTTGCTCGAGTTCCATGCCCCGAGGAATGATGTGCTAACACGATAAATAATTCACAATTATTTACGAACATGCAACCCATGCTCAAGCACACCCATAACCTTTATACAAAATATTGCCAACACACGACGATTAACCATTTAAAAGACCCGGGGCAGGGCATATGCAGGGAGGGAAATCGAATGAGACATTATCGAAAATTGTTCAAGAACACCCTTCAATTTTTTGAACCCTATCATCTCAATTTCGAACCCAACCAAGCACCATAATACATCTAAAACATGTAATAATCGATCAATAACAAGAATCACCACCACCCTGCCAAAACCCCCAAATTCGAACCTAAACCCTCACGAAATTAGGGAATTAATTTGAACCAACATCACCAAAAATGGCAGGGAATTACATGAGAATAACGAAAAAGGGGTAAGGGAGGTTACCCATACGAAGATCGGAAGGAAATCGCTCAAAATCGGAAGAACCCTAGAATTTGGGTCTGTGCGCTTTTCTGCAAAATCCGAACGTAAATCGCGACGAAACTTCGAATTGTTGGTGTGGAAAGCTGCGCCTGGAAGAGACGGAGCCGTTGGTGGGTCGGACGCGCCGGATGGCGGCCGGACGGCGGCGGGCGCGGCGCTTTTACTCGCGGGGGTTGGGGGCGACGGGAAACAGCGGGGAGAGAGAGAGAAACGGCTGGAGGAGAAATGACTTTTAAAAATTAAAATCTCGGGTTCAACTGGTATTTATAGCAAAAATACCCCGAAATACTAATAGCCCCACAAATACATCATGATTCATTAAAAATCATCTGTTTTCAAAAATTCTCTCTCTAACTCCAAAACCCCCTACCGGTGCCCACACAAAGCACCCCAGATCCCGAGTCACACTAAAAACTCAACTCGTAGGTTTTTCACCCAGAATACAATCTCAACCTCGGGATCCAACGATCCCAACTGCCCAAATAGACGAGCTCGGGAGGCCCAACACCGCGATTAAACTCCAAATTGCCACGCATAAAACTTTAGGGTTCATTAATACTCCGGGATTAACATCTATAGTCCCAGGTCATTACAGGCTGTAAGACATGAGACGGATCGGCTCATACTTCCGTAACATAGAGACATGGAAAACATCGTGTATGCCAGACAGGGATGGCGGTAGTAGCCAAACGGTAGGCCAAAGTACCGATACGCTGCAAAACTTCATATGGCCCAACATACCTCGGAGATAACTTTCCCCGCATACCAAACCGAACCACACCCCTGAAGGGCGAGATCTTTAAGAAGACCTTGTCTCCTAATTGGAATTCCAGCGGTCGTCGTCGCTTATTGGCATAGGCTGCTTGCCTATCCTGGGCCGCTTTCATCTTTTGGCGTATTAACTTTATCTTGTCCTCCATATTCCTGATCATATCCGGTCCTCCGACAGCTTTGCTAGTCAATTCCTCCCAATACAGCGGTGAGCTACATCATCGTCCATACAGAGCTTCGAAAGGAGCCATTTGAATGCTCGCCTGATAACTGTTATTATAGGAGAACTCCACCAGTGCCAGTGAATCCTACCACGGAGTATCAAACTCCAAAATACATGCCCTCAACATGTCCTCGAGCATCTGAATGGTACGCTCCGTCTGACCGTCTGTCTGAGGGTGATAGGCCGTACTCAGTCTCACCTCTGTGCCCAAAGCTGTCTGGAGACCCTCCCAGAAATGTGAAGTGAACCTCGGGTCTCTGTCAGACACTATCAAGATTGGAATATCATGCAATCTTACCACATCCCGTATATACATCTGGGCCATATTCAAGTATGTGAATGACATATTGTAAGGGATGAAATGAGCCGTCTTCGTCAGCCTATCTACGATCACCAAGATCGCATCAAATCCTGAGGCCGTCCTTGGCAAGTGGGTCACAAAGTCCATAGAGATATGCTCCCACTTCCATTCGGGTACCTCTAAACTCTTCAGCTCGCCACCAGGCCTCTGTCTCTCCGCCTTTACCTGCTGGCAGATCAAACATCTTTTAACGAAGGCAGTCACATCACGCTTCATGCGCCTCCACCAGAATTGACCGCATAGGTCTTTGTACATCTTTCTTCCTCCCGGGTGGAAACTGAACCGACTACTGTGAGCTCGCTCCAATATTCCTCTACGTAACTCTGGTGTATCTGGGACTACCCATCGGTTGCCCAGTCTTAAAGAATCATCCTCAAACACTCTGAACTTGGATGGCTGATGTAAGGACCCCATATACTTAACCCTTTATTAGTGTATTAATCATTATGTGTGGCACATGCTTTCAATAAAATTATTCGGGAAACTCAGATGATACTTTACCATTGAATGGCAATTACAAAATTTTCTTTAACATACAGTGTTATAAGCTCATCATCCTGACAACAATAGACTCATAGAGTTCGCCCATTACACCACTTTTTTTACATTGTGGACTTTTATAAAAATTTGGGCAGAGTCTCCCCATAAATAGAGCTATCCCGAAATAAAAGCACAACGCATAACATAATTCCCGGCCAGGGAAAACATAACACTCATCAGAATACAGCAATATCAAGTAAATTCCCAGCCAGGGAAGACACCACACATATGACAACAAAAATGGGTTTCAACACCCACAATACACCAATGACTCTCATATCATTTAGCAATTCTACCCCTAATTGCATGCAACATAGAATGAAAGAGAGAAAGGCTCATGCCTTTATATACAACCCATATACAAGTATAATCTTGCTCACATGCGAGCATCATGAATATGTATATAACCCTCATGGGTATATAAGTACTCTATACGATACCGTGCTCCATCAAGCCCTGGTACCACGATCCCGGGAGTACATCCAATCAACAGCTCGAGCTCATCTCCAAAGCCATCGATGTACCTGTTCACCTGCCCCAACAGAGACAGGCCCCAACGGGGTGAGCATACCAATTCCACAATTTCATAATCATAATGACATAATACATAATTTATGAAAATGTAAATATTGTGGAACATATGTGATACTTCCTGGATGGTATCACCTCATCATAGCGTACCCCTGTAATAACCCTGTTCTCAAAACAGATAAATCATCAAATCCTGAATATGCAGTTAATCATCATATTGGTTAACCCTAGCCAGTTTCAATTTAACAACATCTCATAACATCTTTCTTTATCTAGCAATTATCATAATTCGAGATATCATATTGAGATTTCCTTAACTTCCGATACTAGTTAATCACTTCTCTGATTAACTACGTCTCTGTTCCTATTCATTACCAATAGAGAATAAAATACAGATATCCTAGATATCTAATCAAATACCACATTTTCATTTCTTACTTCAAGGTAGCATCATACTATCGGTGTTTGCTCCGTAGCAACCACACCCCATCATTTGCTCGCTTCATAGCGGCACCAAGCATTTCACCATGTGAATCAACATAACGTAACCAAGTCTCGGTACCATCATAATAAAACATTTCATGTATTTAAATCATGCATCATACTTGTAAAACATCATTTAAACTATGCTCGTACGCTAAACGTACCTTAAATTCTCGAAGTCCGAGCCAAACCTTGCTCGAGTTCCATGCCCCGAGGAACGATGTGCTAAAACGATAAATAATTCACAATTATTTACGAACATGTAACCCATGCTCAAGAACATCCATAACCCTCAAAATATTGTCAACACACGACAATAAATCATTTAAAAGACCCGGGGCAGGGTACATGCAGGGAGGGAAAACGAATGCGACATATCGAAAAATTGCCCAAGAACACCTTCGATAATTCGAACCCTAGCATCACAATTCGAACCCAACCAAGCATCATAAATCATCTAAAACATGTAATAAATCGAATAACAACAAGAATCATCATCCTTATGCCAAAAACCCCCAAAATCGAACATAAACCCCTCAAACATCATGAAATTCGAACCAAAATCCACAAATTCGAACACAATCCTTAAATTCGAACACAATACCTCCAAATTTAGCAGGGAATAACATGAGATGGACGAAAAAGGGGTAAGGAAGGTTACCCATACGAAGATCGGAAGGAAATCGGACGAAAATCGAAGAACCCTAGAAATTGGGGATCGACGCATTCCTTCAAAATCCGAACGAGAGACGCGACCAAAATTCGAATTGCCGGAGGGGAAAGGAGCGCCTGGACGAGACGAAGCCGTGGGTAGGTCGGACGCGCCGAACGGCGGCGGGACGGCGGCGGGCGAAGCGTTTTTGCGCGCGGAGGGGGCTGGGCAGGCGGAAATCGACGGGGAGAGAGAAGGGGAAAGTGGGGCTGAAATGCAATTTTAATAAAAATCTCGGGTTCAATTGGTATTTATAGCAAAATACCCCGAAAAACTAATAGCCCCACAAATACATCGTGATTCATTAAAAATCATCTGTTTTCAAAAATTCTCTCTCTAACTCCAAAACCCCCTACCGGTGCTCACACAAGCACCCGAGATCCCGAGACACATCAAAAACCCAACTCTTAGGTTTTTCACCCAAATGAGAATACATTCTCAACCTCTGGATCCAACGATCCCAACTACCCAAATAGACGAGCCCAGAAGGCCCAACACCTCGATTAAACTCCAAATCGCCACGTAAAACCACTTTAGGGATTATTAACACTACGGGATTAACATCTATAATCCCTGGTCATCACAATATCCCCCACTAAAAGAATTTCGTCCTCGAAATTAGCACCGGTGTATCACATAACACCCAGGCTACACAACAACATGAAGCCAGAACCTCGATTCTTGACCATAACAGAATCGTATTAATAAACGCGAGGATACTTACCTCTCATCAAACTCTGAAACAGAGCGACATACCAAAACCAACATATCACCCAAGAGGCAAAACGTACCTCGATGCGGGTCATCCCAAAAGTCAGTCTCTCATGACTGCAAAACAACCTATACTTACGACTGTAGATCGGACAGTCATCCTTAGTTCTAATACAACTAGTAAGAACGCATCCTGAAAGACACCTCAACCGTGAGAACGTTGACCTCGTGTCAAACTCTGGAGTGGAATAGACTTCCAAATCCATCATAACGTCAAAGAGCGTCAGCACAACTCAACGCTAAAAAAATCCAAAAGCAGTTAGTCAACTGAAACTGCGAGGATTCGAATCGCTCCCGATTCCATCGTAGATATCATTCGAAGACATCTCTATCATGACTCACGATGTCTAACATACATCGTTACGAGGGAAACACTAGTATTCCACGGTGTACACATACCAAACCTGGTTTCCACTTTCAAACCTCCTCTATCGAAGGGGCAGTCGCATCATTGCAACTCAAATTGGGCAACTCACGGCCACAAATTCACACAAAAGATATCTCATAAGATGTCCACCTCCGGATATCCCAAGAACCACATCCTGGTCATAAATAAACAATCGAGACTCCTCAGAGTTTCAAATTTGAAAGGACATGCAATAAACCCAATGCATCCCAAATACATGGATTCCCAGACCGAATCAACGACGACTTGATGACTCTCTTGTTGGTACACCAAGATTAAACATAAACATATATATGTTTCAGTGAGGCATGCACAACCTCATCCTCAAATGACGTGGTGACTACTAGAGTCCATCACAATCCACATCGTATCACCTTACGATTTGCAAAACTTGGTTCCAACGAGCAGTATAACGGCTCTAGAAAGCCCATCATGGTGCTGCACACACGCGGCAGACAAACTAGTCGATGCCTCACTAGGTTCACCTCAAACCTACCAATCAGATGGACGTTTCCGCACGGCATACCACACCGTGGGAAGAAAATCAATAGAGTAGTGGGTCTTTACCCAACATTCCTCCAATGCTGATATACCCTGGACACTCCAATGTCCCCATGTACTTAACATAACCTGATCCTACTCCCTTAGTACCCATCCTACACCCACATGGGTGGTGTGACCATGTCTACCACATGTCACATCGACAGAGAGCGAGTAATTTCCTCCATGATTACTCCTGTCGTCAAATCACATGGCCAAAAGCCATTCCAACGAGCATACCTCAAGGGTATCACCACTCGTAATATGATCACCCTAAACATAAGCAGCGGTACAATCACATGTACAGCGCATCCACCTATTCCTCGAGCAACCCGCTCGGTATAAGGGTCATGTCAAACGGTGACGCACACACCACCTTGTGCTCGGTACTGGCACCCAAGGCATACCACTGAATACGTATACTCAACGCATTGTTCATCGTAACGATGATGCATGTCTAATAAGACATCCCCTACACCATCGTCATCGTCATCGTCATCACGTGACGACACATGCCCACTAATGGCATCTAAGGCATTGTCAACTAGTGACGATACATGTCAATAATGACATCTAAACAACCCAGTCAACTCGTGACGGCCCAAGTACCTCAGCGTATGTCATCCCCATCATGCTAGTAAAATAGGCGTAATAAAACATGTATATCAACGCATACCAGCAATAATAAGGCTAATAGAATAGCAATATCACATACCTCATCGCTAACAAGATAGCGGCATACCTGTCTCCGTCGCTCGATAAGAATACGTAATCAGCACCCATCGCTCGAAGGCGGCAAAATCCTGTGCTGAATACATAGTAGCACAGTCCATCGCTATAGGATCGACGGCATGATACCTCGTCATATAATAAGTGGTATGAAACCTCTCTATACACCTGAGCATGAATCATCGTCCACATAATAGCGGAAAGAGGCATCGCTATCAATACCCGGCGGTATAAACCATCGCCAATCAATATAGCGGAATGAACCATCGCTATCAATACATCTGGCGGAAAGAACCATCGCCAATCAATATAGCGGAATGAACCATCGCTATCAATACATCTGGCGGAAAGAACCATCGCCAATCAATATAGCGGAATGAACCATCGCTATCAATACATCTGGCGGAAAGAACCATCGCCAATCAATATAGCGGAATGAGCCATCGCTATCAATACATCTGGCGGAAAGAACCATCGCCAATCAATATAGCGGAATGAACCATCGCTATCAATACATCTGGTGGAAAGAACCATCGCCAATCAATATAGCGGAATGAACCATCGCTATCAATACATCTGGCGGAAAGAACCATCGCCAATCAATATAGCGGAATGAGGCATCGCTATCAACATATTTGGCGGCATAAACCATCGTCAATCCTCATAAAAGAATGAGTCATCGTAAATCCACATAATAATATTGTATGGCCTCTTACCATATGGGCATCTTACCCTGTGGCATCTTACCACAAATAACATCGCATGGCCTCTTACCATGTGGGGCATCTTACCCCGTGGCATCTTACCACAAATAACATCGCATGGCCTCTTACCATGTGGGGCATCTTACCCCGTGGCATCTTACCACAAATAACATCGCATGGCCTCTTACCATGTGGGGCATCTTACCCCGTGGCATCTTACCACAAATAACATCACATGGCCTCTTACCATGTGGGGCATCTTACCCCGTGGCATCTTACCACAAATAACATCGCATCATTATATAAACATCATATAAACATCATCATTATAAACTTATTCCTCATAATCATCATCATAATCATCATCATAAACATCATATCATCTTTACTCATCATAAACATCATCATAAACTTACTTATCATTATCATCATCATAAACATCATATCATCTTTACTCATCGTAAACATCATAAACTTACTTATCATAATCATCATCATAAACATCATCATAAACTTACTTATCATTATCATCATCATAAACATCATCATAAACTTACTTATCATTATCATCATCATAAACACAATATCATCTTTACTCATCGTAAACATCATCATAAATACTTATGCAATCAATGCAAAGTCATAGTTTAAGAATATGTTACCGTTTGATGCCCGTACGTTTCTTACGTACCTTCCTTGCTTGAACATTACATGAACAAACGCATTAGTATATTCAATAATAATTGAGACCATACTGAAGTATTCCACTGTCGGTTGTCTACCCAGTCTGTCCTCAGACAATACATCATATCTTTCTTTTCCCTGATTTTCTTCCAAAATCAGATTCCTTGGCACGTAGCATATAGAGTGTTAGACATCGCTATTAATGCCATCCTATCGTGTTCCACACGATTCCTGCAACCACAATGGTTAGCAATACTACTTTTCATATCATATAAGCACATAAACAATTAGTCATGTCGTATAACATTAATGCCATCATGCATAAATATGTGCTATCAATAACTTCCTAGGCCCTCAACAGCCCCAATGAGCAACCACTGCTCTGATACCACTAATGTAAGGACCCCATATACTTAACCCTTTATTAGTGTATTAATCATTATGTGTGGCACATGCTTTCAATAAAATTATTCGGGAAACTCAGATGATACTTTACCATTGAATGGCAATTACAAAATTTTCTTTAACATACAGTGTTATAAGCTCATCATCCTAACAACAATAGACTCATAGAGTTCGCCCATTACACCACTTTTTTTACATTGTGGACTTTTATAAAAATTTGGGCAGAGTCTCCCCATAAATAGAGCTATCCCGAAATAAAAGCACAACGCATAACATAATTCCCGGCCAGGGAAAACATAACACTCATCAGAATACAGCAATATCAAGTAAATTCCCAGTCAGGGAAGACACCACACATATGACAACAAAAGTGGGTTTCAACACCCACAATACACCAATCACTCTCATATCATTTAGCAATTCTACCCCTAATTGCATGCAACATAGAATGAAAGAGAGAAAGGCTCATGCCTTTATATACAACCCATATACAAGTATAATCTTGCTCCCATGCGAGCATCATGAATATGTATATAACCCTCATGGGTATATAAGTACTCTATACGATACCGTGCTCCATCAAGCCCTGGTACCATGATCCCGGGAGTACATCCAATCAACAGCTCGAGCTCATCTCCAAAGCCATCGATGTACCTGTTCACCTGCCCCAACAGAGACAGCCCCCAACGGGATGAGCATACCAATTCCACAATTTCATAATCATAATGACATAATACATAATTTACGAAAATGTAAATATTGTGGAACATATGTGATACTTCCTGGATGGTATCATCCTCATCATAGCGTACCCCTGTAATAACCCTGTTCTCAAAACAGATAAATCATCAAATCCTGAATATGCAGTTAATCATCATATTGGTTAACCCTAGCCAGTTTCAATTTAACAACATCTCATAACATCTTTCTTTATCTAGCAATTATCATAATTCTAGATATCATATTGAGATTTCCTTAACTTCCGATACTAGTTAATCACTTCTCTGATTAACTACGTCTCTATTCCTATTCATTACCAATAGAGAATAAAATACAGATATCCTAGATATCTAATCAAATACCACATTTTCATTTCTTACTTCAAGGTAGCATCATACTATCGGTGTTTGCTCCGTAGCAACCACACCCCATCATTTGCTCGCTTCATAGCGGCACCAAGCATTTCACCATGTGAATCAACATAACGTAACCAAGTCTCGGTACCATCATAGTAAAACATTTCATGTATTTAAATCATACATCATACTTGTAAAACATCATTTAAACTATGCTCGTACGCTAAACGTACCTTAAATCCTCGAAGTCCGAGCCAAACCTTGCTCGAGTTCCATGCCCCGAGGAACGATGTGCTAAAACGATAAATAATTCACAATTATTTACGAACATGTAACCCATGCTCAAGCACATCCATAACCCTCAAAATATTGTCAACACACGACAATAAATCATTTAAAAGACCCGGGGCAGGGTACATGCAGGGAGGGAAAACGAATGCGACATATCGAAAAGTTGCCCAAGAACACCTTCGATAATTCGAACCCTAGCATCACAATTCGAACCCAACCAAGCATCATAAATCATCTAAAACATGTAATAAATCGAATAACAACAAGAATCATCATCCTCATGCCAAAAACCCCCAAAATCGAACATAAACCCCTCAAACATCATGAAATTCGAACCAAAATCCACAAATTCGAACACAATCCTTAAATTCGAACACAATACCTCCAAATTTAGCAGGGAATAACATGAGAGGGACGAAAAAGGGGTAAGGAAGGTTACCCATACGAAGATCGGAAGGAAATCGGACGAAAATCGAAGAACCCTAGAAATTGGGGATCGACGCAATCCTTCAAAATCCGAACGAGAGACGCGACCAAACTTCGAATTGCCGGAGGGGAAAGGAGCGCCTGGACGAGACGAAGCCGTGGGTAGGTCGGACGCGCCGAACGGCGGCGGGACGGCGGCGGGCGAAGCGTTTTTGCGCGCGGAGGGGGCTGGGCAGGCGGAAATCGACGGGGAGAGAGAGAAGGGGAAAGTGGGGCTGAAATGCAATTTTAATAAAAATCTCGGGTTCAATTGGTATTTATAGCAAAATACCCCGAAAAACTAATAGCCCCACAAATACATCGTGATTCATTAAAAATCATCTGTTTTCAAAAATTCTCTCTCTAACTCCAAAACCCCCTACCGGTGCCCACACAAGCACCCGAGATCCCGAGACACATCAAAAACCCAACTCTTAGGTTTTTCACCCAAATGAGAATACAATCTCAACCTCTGGATCCAACGATCACAACTACCCAAATAGACGAGCCCAGAAGGCCCAACACCTCGATTAAACTCCAAATCGCCACGTAAAACCACTTTAGGGATTATTAACACTACGGGATTAACATCTATAATCCCTGGTCATCACAGCTGACCTTTAAGTCCCAATGATATCCATCTCTGAACCTCATCATCCGACCTCTGGGCCTTCCTGATTGCCTCAAATATATCTGGCTCCGCCAATAAGGTCGACACTCGCACATGCGACGTGTCTACATCAAAATCATAGCCCAGATGACAAAAAAAAGTCATCATAGCTGTTAGACTCATGGCATCCTCAGCAGTACTCTTCACCTTACGACTTAAGGCGTCTGCTATCAAGTTTGCTTTACCCGGATGGTACTCAATCTCACAATCATAATCCTTAAGCAAATCCATCCACCTTCTTGCCGCATATTCAACTCTGCCTGAGTGAATAAGAACTTCAGGCTCTTATGGTCCGTAAAGATGGTAAATGAAGTACCATAAAGATAATGCCGCCAAATCTTTAAGGCGAAGATGATAGCCGCCAGCTCCAAGTCATGAACTGGGTATCTGGTCTCATGAGGCTTCAACTGCCTCGAAGCATAAGCCACCACGTGCTTATCTTGCATCAACACACAGCCAAACCCTGTAGTGACGCATCTGTATACAAGGCGAATCTTTTATTCTCAGACGGAATTACCAACACAGGCGCTGTAGTCAAACGACGCTTCAGCTCTTGGAAGCTTTCCTCACAAGCCTCGGACCAATAGAAGGGAACTCCTTTCTGAGTCAGCTGTGTCAAGGGTCTGGCAATCTTTGAAAAACCCTCGATGAAACGTCGGTAATATCCTGCCAACCCGAGAAAGCTCCGTATCTCAGGTACAGAAGTGGGTTCAGCCCACTCCATCACAGCTTCAATCTTCCTGGGATCCACAGATATCCCAAGGCTAGATATGACATGTCCTAAGAATACCACACTGTCCAACCAGAACTCGCACTTGCTAAGCTTTGCATATAATTGATGATCCCTAAGGATCTGGAGTACTGTCCTCAAGTGCCTTACATGTTCTTCTTCAGTCCGAGAGTAAATAAGTATATCGTCAATGAAAACAATGACGAGTTGATCAAAATATGGCTGGAACACTGTTCACCAGACTCATAAAAACGGCTGGGGCATTCGTCACCCCAAAAGGCATGACTAGGAATTCATAGTGCCCATATCTAGTCCTAAAAGCCGTCTTCTGAACATCATCTTCCCTTACTCGAATCTGATGGTACCCCGACCTCAGATCGATCTTACTGTAGAGCCTCGTACCCTACAGTTGGTCAAACAAATCATCAATACTTGGGAGCGGATACTTGTTCTTTACTGTGGCTTTGTTCAGTTGCCTGTAGTCAATGCATAGACGCATCGATCCATCTTTCTTCTTAACAAATAAGACAGGCGCACCCCAGGGCGATACGCTAGGGCGTACGTAGCCCTTGTCAAGGAGTTCTTGTAACTGAATCTTTAATTCTCTTAGCTCCGCTGGTGCCATCCTATACGGGGCACGAGAAATGGCAGACGTCCCCGGTAGTAACTCAATCCCAAACTCGACCTCTCTCGTCGGTGGGAATCCTGGAATCTCCTCTGGAAAAACATCAGAAAACTCCGCCACTACGGGCACATCCTCAACCTTTAACTCTTTCCTCTTTTTCGTAATATCAACAGCGTAGATAAGATATCCTGTATGGCCTCGTTCCAATAACTGTGCCATCTTGACCGCAGATATCAACGGAATCTTTGGACGAGAACCATCCCCATAGAATGTCCACTGGACTCCCAAATTAGATCTGAACCGGACAGTCCTCTGTCTGCAGTCCACAACTGCCTGATACTTGTTCAGCACATCGATGCCCACAATGCAATCGAAGTCTGACGTCCCAGCACAATCAAATCCGACCTTAACTCGTTATCCTCAAAATAAATGAGGCCATCAAAAATAATCTGATCTGTAGTCAAACTTCTTCCAGCGGGTGTCGAGACTATAAGAGGCATGGGCGACGGAGAAGTGCATATGTGGTGCCTTTCAACAAAACTCGTCGACACAAAAGAGTGTGACGCACCTGTGTCTATCAATATAAGAGCAGGGTGCGTAAATAAAAGACACGTACCTGCTATCACCTCCTCCGGAGCCGCTGTAGCCTGCTCCCTTGTCAAAGCATAAACATGCCCCTGAGGTGGCCCCGTAAGCTGACCTCCATACTGTCTCGGCACAAATGGTGGCCTGTGCTGTACTGCTCTGTCCACAGGCCTCCCCTTAGAATCCCGTTGTCCCTCCCGATTGGGACACTGGCGAGCAAAGTGACCCTTAACGCCACATACATAACATCCTGAACAATCCTTTGACGAATGTGGTTGCCCACAGATAGAGCACTGGATCCTTCCAAATCTGCCTCCCTGAGGCTGTCCTCTTCCTGTAGGGGCATCATTCCTACGATTCCCTTTCCAACGGTTCTCGGGCATCTTACCACTGAACCTTGAAGCCGAAGTGTTCCCCCTGGGCTTGAACTGATCACCCCTTGGTTTCAAATTATCAGAAGTGGATTTCTGAGGGGGTGCTGGAGGTGGCACAACATCATAGTATGCTCCAACTCCTAGTTCGGCTAGCTCAGCCCTTGCAAGTGCATCATCAAAACAGGCAGGGCCATAAGTGACGACCCTGTCATACAGTTCCGGCCTCAATCCTTTCATAAAATTTCTCATCTTGGCCTGGGTGTTCGCAGCAATATGGGGCACATAACGGAGTAAAGAACAGTAATGTAGAGAATAGTCCGATACAGGCATGGTACCTTGCCTTAAGTTGGTAAACTCATCCTCTTTAGCCTGTCTTGCAGCAGCTGAGAAATAGCGGGTCAGAAACCGAGTCCTGAACAGTTTCCAATTGATCTCCTGACCCTGAGCCTCCTGCTCTATCACTGTGGTCTTCCACCACATCAGTGCCTTCTTAGCCAGCTGAAATGCTGCTAATCTGATCCATGTTGTCTTTGCACAAGGCGCTGCCACAAATATCTGCTCTATCCTCTCTAGCCAGTCCTCGGCCACTTCCCCGGTTTCCGTTCCTTCGAACATCGGAGGTCGGTATGTCAAAAACTGAGACAAGCTCGACTCCCCTGGTAATAATTGCTGTTCAGAGGGCTCTTCCCCTAAGGCTGTTGGGGATAGTGGATTCGTACGCCCAGCACTTGCATTTACACTAATAGCGTCACCCACTTCTACATTTGTTGCCATGCTTCAACACAAGGGTTAACAACAATACCAAAAGCAGTTCATAAAGTACATCGTTAGATAATTAAACATGTTAGTATAACATCTTCTACTTCATATGCAACATACATATAAAACATGTTTAAAAGTAAGCACCTAGCTAACTTATTGCTAAGGCTATCCTTCACTCATTCCCGGGTTATCTAACCACTGCTCTGATACCACTAATGTGGGGCCTTGCTACCCTAACAGTGTTATAGTGACATAAGAAGGACTAATCATGCATCAAATAACATCATAAGGTTCCGGTTGTTACATGAGCTAACAGGATTACAGGCCAAAATACAAAACTTCAAAAATAATTCATTACATTCCCAAAATAATGTCAACATTTAGATTTACACTACTCCTAGAGTAGATACTAGTCATGACTTGAATCCTATACATTCCTGTGTTCCTCGTAGCTCACTGCCTCAACCCGACCCTTAGTCCTTTAGTCCAAAAGTGTACCTACAGGGACAACCCATCATGAGCATATACAATCTTACTTAACATCATAAAAACATCACAGTGAATGCATGAAATCTTGGTTAAGTAAATATGCTGGTTATTCATTAACTTCTTTTTGTTGTCACTGATTCATATTCATGCATATGGGCATCTTACCCTGTGGCATCTTACCACATCATAAACATCGTATGGCCTCTTACCATATGGGCATCTTACCCCGTGGTATCTTACCACATAATAACATCGTATGGCCTCTTACCATATGGGCATCTTACCCCGTGGCATCTTACCACATAATAACATCGTATGACCTCTTACCATATGGGCATCTTACCCCGTGGCATCTTACCACATAATAACATCGTATGAATATATAAACATCTTATAAACATCATCATTTCATCATGAATACTCATGCGATAAGAACATAGTCGTAGTGTAAAGATGTGTTTTATCGTCCGATGCCCGTACGCCTCTTACGTACCTTTTCAAAAGGAGGAGGAGTCAACAGACTTTATCTCCTTGACTGTGCTGGTACCTGGGATGGTTCTACAAGACCACATAATACCATATTAGATGCCTCAATATCATTTCATACCATAAACTTAACAAAATAAATCATCATATTTTCAACATTCTGCCTCTCTCGATCGATCGGCCCCGAGGTCTCGATCGATTGAGGAAACATGCATAAACAGTGCCCAAACACTCTGAACAACTGAATCCTATCATTCGTTTCTCGTATTATATTAGGTCCAGTCAACCGTTTTCATCCATTTCTATCCAGAATAAAGGTGATCTACATTTTTTCTCCTCTAAGGCTTCAGATGCCAAACATTTGCTCGTTTGATAGTTATTATAGGAACTTTGATTAATGACAAAGTTTCATGCCCTCCAAAGTTAACATCATTCGCCACATTACGTAACATATCCTCGCTAAATAACAAAGTCGTACTCGCATAATAATAAGTCAGCTCGTAAGGAAAGAAAAGTGCAGACTTAGGAAGTCAATCAACATCACAGTCTCTGGGTGATCGAGGAATGTAAATCACAAAATTCCATAGCAATATGTTCTCAATCCCATTGGGTACTTTTAAAGCCATGAAGTAACCTTCCGAGTTTCATTCATTCATTTGGTTTACATCTGTTAGCAACCCCCACATGTGACCATGTATTAGTAATTGTCTTATCTCATACGTCTTCATCAGAACTATGGTCTCAAAGTCATATGCATCTTTAGTCTTTAGGGTGGATACTATCTTCACATGTATGAACTTCTCGACTAAGTATAGAGGCCAGATCAGAATTTTCATGAACAACTTATGAATCATTAAGTCGCAGAAACTATCAGTAGATATCTGAAAGCAAAATGGGTATTTTGAATATACGAGTTCTTAAGATGTCTGAACTTGAACACCAATTCGTTAGGCTTATCTAATTTTTAGAAACAATTTCGACTCAACTTGAAATGCTGAGGCAAAGATAGAATTCCTGGTTTGAGTGAGTATCTCAGTCAGAAGTACAGATATCAGCATGCACTTGGTGATACGAACAAAAACTAGAATAAACTCGCGAACTTTACGACTGAGGACAGCCGTAGCGACATTCATTCGTCTAGAATGATATTGAGCTTCACCATCGTAATCCTTTGTGAGGGCCCGTTCCTAATGTGGTATTTAATTATCACACAGTGATTAATTTATGTAAACATCGAAAGATTAATTTCAAATGTCTTGTTAAATGGCCCTAAAAAAATTTCACTTTTAAGTGATACATATATATTGATATCACAATATATATAATTCCAGTTAGGCCTTTCATGTGCAAATAGTAGAGCAAACATTAACCACATTATCACATAGTCTTGAAAATATCATATCCCAAGTACAATATACACGGGGCATACCCCGGTAAATTATTTTGTTTAAAAACGGCATAATATTATTACTGGGAATAAGAAACCATACATAACCTGAGCTCGCTCATCATGGAGCTCAGTTATCTCTCGATGCGTCGATGTAAGCATCGTCACCATGTCTTCCTGTAAAGCCTGTCATGTCCAAACAACAAAAGACATGACAGCCCCAACAAAGGGGGTCAGTACCCCAGTACGAGAAATAAATAAATCATGTCAAATGACAAAGTATCATGCAATGCATACCATGTATGAATGCGATGTATGAATGGGTACAAGGAATCGGATATCAAGATACCAAAATCGGAGTCCATAGGAAGGTATCATCAAATAATGTCAGCTCGAGCAGAGGGTGACAACACACGCACATTGCGCTAGGAGACTCATCCTATGTGCTGTGTTCGTCCATCCCTCGTGTCTAGGTCCGGTGACACGCGCGTGACTACAATCGCTACTTATACTGTCTGTCATCGCCGTGCTCGTCGTCCCCGACACTCAGAGTGAATCAACTCAGTCATAATCATGGATATCAAAGGAATGATAGATCAATATGATATGCCCATGAATCATTTATGCATCAAATGACATATGCAACTCAATATATCATGCAATCTCATGTGAAAGTATATAAAAATCATGTAATTTCACGTAGCATGTACTCCAAGACATTCATAATGTCATATAGTCACATAAGAATCATATAGTGACAATAAAATCATATCGATCAAGTAATGGCATAAAATGTCATATAGTAGTATCATTACACGCCTTTGCCAGACGTCATGATACAACTCATTTCAACGTACCTCGGACCAACACTAACTTTACCGAGTGCTCCTCAATAGCCCCGGATTTATTAACCTGGTCATGTAAATTCCAAATAACACTAAGTGTTCAAATAGTGCATTGAAACAATTGCAACTTCTAAATATTGACCCTTAGCGATTTTCTTAATTTTCAGCTTGACCCATTTTTCGTAGAAAAATCACTATAAATTCATAAGACCTCCAAATGGCTTTAAACCAGTGGGAAACATTCGACAACAACAAGGTTCATTTCATATTTAATGAGCTTTAGCTAATTCATAGGTCTAGAGGTCGATTCATAGCATAATTCATCAAATTCTAATCTGCTCTGTTTGTGCAGATTGAGCAGTGATAGGGAAAACGTCATACCTCACTCATATGAACTCTAAATCATGGGAGACCAGTTTATAATGCAAGAGAACTCAAGATTCTACAATACATCTCTTATGAGATTTAAGCAAAAGATTTCATCTTGAGGTACACTATTTGAAAAACGTATAAGCCTAAAAACTCGTATGAAATCCTTTTCCAGATTGAACACCTTGTGGTAAAATTAGCATAACATTTGCATATGAACTCCAAATTGAGTGAGACCAATTCCTAATGCAAGCTAACACCGAATACGACAACTCTTATTAGAGCCTAAAACTTTAAATTCGTAGCCATTTATTCCCATAAAATTGGAGAACACGATGCATAAAACTCGCATGCACTGTGTAATGCCTCGATTTGCTTTATACACGTGTGCGATGATTATATCGTTATTAGGACTAATTTTGATATAATATGAATTGGGTTTGGGTTGAATTGAGGAGGAATTAATACATGTATAAAATGATATATGGCAATGAATGAAACATATGGCAATGTATGACTTGAATTAATCAAGTGTAGTGACATCTCAAGTAACTATGAGTTTGCATTTGAATTTGGAGTTCATCTTCATGTACATGTCAATTAGCATGTTATTTCAATTAACATATGATTAATTTCAATATGACTTATATCAAGTGACTTAGGGAGGGGATTCACATAGTTTCTCACTTTCACCTACAAAATCCTACACAAGCTCCTCTCCAACTCTTTGAAGTTCCTTTTGGTTTGAGCTTGGAATTCACTTGAGAATTGAGCTAGGAAGTTAAGTGAAGTGAATTTGTACAATTTTGGTAAGGAATTTATGGTTTTTCACTTGAATTGTGTAGTTGGTGTTGAAGTATGTGAATTTGACTATCAAATGTTTATGCTTAGAATCATAACTTGTTTCTTTGCCAAGAATTGGATTCTAGGATGATAGAAACATGTTTATATGATACTAGGGATTGCATGAATCATGGTTGCATGTGAAATTGTGGGTAGGAGAAGAAGTACCATGAAGATAAGCTCAAATCGCCATTGTCTCGATTTTTCTGATCGTGCCGATCGATCGAAAAAATGGTCTCGATCGATCACCGCGAACAGTGAATTTTTAAGGCGGTTTGAACATTGAGCGATCGATCGGTGATTTTGAGGCAATCGATAGGTACATGTGGCAATTGATCGGTGCTTTTGTTCGATCGATCGGTGAAGAGTGAATAGTTCGGCGATCGATCGAGAAAATTAGGCGATCGATCGGTGATGGCAGATTGTTGAAAAATGTTAAATTTTTGTAGCATTTATTTTTGAAGCCTCTTATAACATGGTATTGTAAGTAATCCAACAAGCATGGTGCGCAGCGGAATAAATTTTTTATGGATTACAAGACACCGGATCTATACATAGGGGTTCATATCGGATAAAGGATTACAAAAGTCTCACCCTTGTAGCGTGTTTGAGCAGAATCCACGAAGCACCACGTCCAACGAACTTCGAGTCACGAGCAACACCTCCAAAAGTCTTGCCTCTACGGTGTCCACACGATCAAATCGAAAGGGGATTTAAGAACAAGTTGCTAGACTAGTTCTTAAATCAAAACTCAACTCACGGTTCGAAACCGATTAAACGGCGGCCTTTCCGGTCACCACTATTCTTGTCGACCGTGAATATGGAGGAGGAAGGAGGCGGCGGCCGAGAGAATGAGAGAGAGTAGGTTTAGCTTGATATCAAGGAATGAATTAACAATTAATCACCTTGTTATTATATGATTTAATTAAAGGCTTTCACAAAGCCTCATGGGCCCAAACCCATGATTTAATTAAATCCTCATAATTATTTAATTAAGACTCTTCTTAATTAATTAATTCATCCAATGAATTTAATTCCCTTTATCGATTTAATCTTTTGTGCGACCCGATAGGATCTTGTAATGTTGGCAGTGACATAAAATCTCATTTTACGTTACAAGCAAGGAGCGGTGTCTAGCAATACATCAAGGCTACCCAAATTACAAGAATGTCTTTGACTCGATATAACCTTAGAACTTGTGATAATATTAACCATGTAACTTAATCCCTTTGTCCTTTGTGTTTAGATTGAACACGAGTCATGGAATAGTCATACTCGTATATTCAATCTCTATTTCTTGATCCCCAAGTAGAACTAGAATAAACGAATAAGCTTGATATCACATATCAACTTATTCGAGCATGGCCATGCATTTTAGTTCTCACTTGATCAAGGGCCAAACACTTCTCCTGTAAGGACCCCTTAGCCCTTAACCCTTGATTATTGTATTAACCACTATGTGTGGCACATGCTTTCAATAAAGAGTCAATCGGGAAGCTCAGATGATACTTTACCATTGAATGGCAATTACAAAATTTTCTTTAATACTCAATGTTATAAGATCATCAGCCTAACAACAAATAGACTCATAAAGTTCGCCCATTACCATCCCCTTTGTGCCACTTTTTACATTGTGGACTTTTATAAAAATTTGGGCAGAGTCTCCCCATAAATAGAGCTATCCCGAAATAAAAGCACAACACATAACATAATTCCCGGCCAGGGAAAACATAATACTCATCAGAATACAGCAATACCAAGTAAATTCCCAGCCAGGGAAGACACCACACATATGTCAACAAAAGTGGGTTTCAACACCCACATAATACACCAATGACTCTCATATCATTAGCAATTCTACCCTTAATTGCATGCAACATAGAATGAAAGAGAGAAAGGCTCATGCCTTTATATACAACCCATATACAAGTATAACCGTGCTCACATGCGAGCATCATGAATGTGTATATAACCCTCAGGTGTATATAAGTACTCTATACGATACCGTGTTCCATCAAGCCCTGGTACCAAGTTCCTGGGAGTACATCCAATCAACAGCTCGAGCTCATCTACAAAGCCACCGATGTACCTGTTCACCTGCCCCAACAGAGACAGCCCCCAACGGGGTGAGCATACCAATACACAAAATCCTATAATCACAGTAATGAAATTCATAATTTACAACAGAAGTAAATACTAATGAATTTAAATGATACTCCCTGGATGGCAACGTCCTCATCCGGGATTCCGTGTACTGTCCCTGTTATCACAATCATCAAACTCATCAAATCTCAAAAATCAGTAAATCAACACATTGATTTAACTCATCACATGCCTAATTCTCGAATATCAATAGATAGTGATTCCAATTTCATTATATATGCAAATATAGATATCTCAATATCTAATACTGATTTCACAACCTCGCTATCAATCACAGATAGCTCAAATACCTAGCATTTATTTTACCAATTCTCCATTATACTTAGACATCTCAAATGTCTTATAATGAATACATGATTCCACGATTATTCTCAGGCATCTCAATGCCCTATATTGGTCATATACATCCAGTACCCCATATACCTTGTAAGAGTTATCCTACTCTAGTGTCACGCACGCTTGTGGCGACGATATTAAGATTTGGTCGTTCTTTGGCTATATCAACATATATATATATAACCATACGCACAATTATTCAATGAAATCAAAATACATTATGCATTTCACAAATGCTCTCATATAAAGAAATGCTCGTACGTCGCACGTACCTTAAATTTCCGAAGTCCGAGCCAAACCTTGCTCGAGTTCCATGCCCCGAGGAACGATGTGCTAACACGATAAATAATTCACAATTATTTACGAACATGCAACCCATGCTCAAGCACACTCATAACCCTCAAAATATTGTCAACACACGACAATTAACCATTTAAAAGACCCGGGGCAAGGTACATGCAGGGAGGGAAAACGAATGAGACAATATCGAAAATTGTTCAAGAACACCCTTCAATTTTCGAACCCTATTCTCACAAATTGAACCCAATCAAACACCATAATTCATCTAAACATGAATTAATCGATCAACAACAAGAATCATCATCCCCTGCCAAAAACCCCCAAATTTCGAACTCAAACCCTCACGAATTTAGGGATTTATTTCGAACCAATCAACACAAAAAGGCAGGGAATTATATGAAAAGCATGGAAAAGGGGTAAGGAAGGTTACCCATACGAAGATCGGAAGGAAAATCGCTTAAAATCGAAGAACCCTAGAATTTTGGGCGTCCGCGTTTTCTGCAAAATCCGACTCCAAAACGCGACGAAACTTCGAATTGCCGGTGTGGAAGCTGCGCCTGGACGAGACGAAGCCAACGGTGGGTCGGACGCGCCGAACGGCGGCCGGACGGCGGCGGGCGCAGTGCTTTTGTGCGCGGGGGTTGGGGGCGACGGGAGGCAGAACGTGGGAGAGAGAGTGACGGGAAGGTGGGGCTGAAAATGAATTTTAAAATTAAAATCTCGGGTTCAAATGGTATTTATAGCAAAAATACCCCGAAATACTAATAGCGCCACAAATACATCATGATTCATTAAAAATCATCTGTTTTCAAAAACTTTCTCTCTAACTCCAAAACCCCCTACCGGTGCCCACACAAGCACCCCAGATCCCGAGACACATCAAAAACCCAACTCTTAGGTTTTACACCGTAATAAGAATACAATCTCAACCTCGGGATCCAACGATCCCAACTACCCAAATAAACGAGCCCAGAAGGCCCAACACCTCGATTAAACTCCAAATCGCCACGTAAAACAACTTTAGGGGTTATTAACACTCCGGGATTAACATCTATAATCCCTGGTCATCACAATATCCCCCACTAAAGAATTTCGTCCTCGAAATTAGCACCGGTGTATCACGTACACCCAGGCTACACAACAACATAAAGCCATAACCTCGATTCCTGACCATATCAGAATCGTCTTAATAAACGCGAGGATACTTACCTCACATCAAACTCTGAAACAAAGCGACTTACCAAAACCAACATATCACCTAAGAGGCAAAACGTACCTCGATGCGGGTCATCCCAAAAGTCAGTCCCTCATTGACTGCAAAACAACCAATACTTACGACTGTAGATCGGACAGTCATCCTTAGTTCTAATACAACTAGCAAGAACGCATCATGAATGACACCTCAACCGTGAGAACGTTGACCTAGTGTCAAACTCTGGAGTGGAATAGACTTCCAAATCCATCATAACGTCAAGGAGCGTCAGCACAACTCAACTCTAAAAATCCAAAAGCAGTTAGTCAACTGAACTGCAAGGATTCGAATCGCTCCCTATTCCATCGTAGATACCATTCAAAGACATCTCTATCATGACTCACGATGTCTAACATACATCGTTACGGGGGAAACACTAGTATACCACGGTGTATACATACCAAACCTGGTTTCCACTTCAAAACCTTTTCCATCGAAGGAGCAGTCGCATCATTGCAACTCAATTTGGGCAACTCACGGCCACAGATTCACACAAAAGACATCTCACAAGATGTCCACCTCCGGATGTTCCAAGAATCACATCCTGATCATAAATAAACAACCGAGACTCCACAGAGTTTAAAATTTCTGAAAGGACATGCAATAAACTCAATGCATCCTCAATGCTTGTGTCGACAGCGACACCCAACCAATCCGAATTCCTGCCATCCCTTGATAATCCTAGGATTTAACAATCCAAATTTAGGAAGGCTATCGCATAACTCGGAGGAAAACACCAATAAGGAAATACCTTAACCCACACAAGATAATCCCTCTTCAAGGGAGTCAACTAACTTCACGATTGTTCCTCATAATTATCGTGCCATGGAGATTCCCAATCTCAAGGTGTTCCATATCTCTCATCAGAGATTTAACCATCCAAAAAAAATAGCATAACTCTATGCTTGACAGAAAGGAAATCAATAACTGGCATCCGTATACTCACCGGTATACCTGCCTAAGCACTGACATCGCATGCATACTCAATGCACTCGGCTCGGGTATCTACAACCTACCCCTAAGCCCCAAACACAACCGTCAATTCTGAGTCATTCCCTACCCAGTGGAGAATGATAATCGATGATCAACAACACGTGTGATTCCCAAAATCAACACCACACGTACCAACTCACCGAATCTTTCAAAGATTCCCAAATAGGTATAATACTACCTCCTTCCTCACAAGGGAAGTGCCATCGAACTCGAGATCCATTAGTCTCGAACCACCGTTCGGAAAAACTGGATACAATAACACCCATTGTATCCCAAATACACGGGTTCCCTCAGATCGAGTCAACGACGACTTGATGACTCTCTTGTTGGTACTCCAACATTATGAGCTGTCCCAGACAAGTCTCACCAAGATTAAACATAAACGTATACACGTTTCAGTGAGGTATACACAACCTCAATTTCAAATGACGTGGTGACTACTAGAGTCCACCACAATCCACATCGCATCACCTTACGATTTGCCAAACTTGGTTCCAACGAGCAGTATGACGGCTCTAGCAAGCCCATCATGGTGCTGCACACACGCGGCAGACAAACTAGTCTCTTCCTCTTTAGGTTTACCTCAACCTACCAACAAGACGGACGTTTCTGCACGGCACACCATACCGTGGGAAGAAAAAAAATCAATAGAGTAGTGGGTCTGTACCCAACGTTCATCTAATGCCGATACACCCTGGACACTCCAGTGTCCCTTTGTACTTAACATAACCTGATCCTAATCCTTTAGGACCCATTCTACACCCTCAAGGGTGGTGTGACCATGTCTACCACATGTCATATCGACAGAAAGCGAGTAATTTCCTCCACGATTACTCCTGTCGTCAAATTATATGGCCAAAAAGCCATTCCAACGAGCATACCTCAAGGGTATCACCACTCGTAATATGATCACCTCAAACATATGCTGCGGTACAATCACATGTACAGCGCGTCCATCCATTTCTCGAGCAACCCGCTCGGTATAAGGGTCACGTCAACCGGTGACGTAGACACCACCTTGTGCTCGTCACTGGCACCCAAGGCATACAACTGAATACGTATACTCAACTCATTGTTCATCATAACGATGATGTCTAATAAGACATATCCTACACCATCGTCATCGTCATCCCGTGACGACACATGCCCACTCATGGCATTTAAGGCATCGTCAACTAGTGACGATACATGTCAACAATGACATCTAAACAACCCAGTCAACTCGTGACGGTCCATGTACATCAGCGTATGTCATCCACTATCATGCTAGTAAAATAGTCATAATAAAACATGCATATCAACGCATGCCAGCTATCATAATGCTAAATAGAATAGCAATATCAAATAGAATAGCAATATCCCATACCTCATCGCTAACAAGATAGCGGCATACCTGTCTCCGTCGCTCAATAATAGTGCGTAATCAGCGCCCATCGCTCGAAGGCGGCAAAATCCTGTGCTGAGTACATAGCGGCACAATCCATCGCTATAGAATCGACGGCATGATACCTCGTCATATAATAAGTGGCATGAAACCTCGCTATACACCTGAGCATGAATCATCGTCCACATAATAGCGGAAAGAGGCATCGCTATCAATACCCGGCGGTATAAACCATCGCCAATCAATATAGCGGAATGAACCATCGCTATCAATACATCTGGCGGAATGAACCATCGCCAATCAATATAGCGGAATGAACCATCGCTATCAATACATCTGGCGGAATGAACCATCGCCAATCAATATAGCGGAATGAACCATCGCTATCAATACATCTGGCGGCAAGAACCATCGCCAATCAATATAGCGGAATGAACCATCGCTATCAATACATCTGGTGGCAAGAACCATCGCCAATCAATATAGCGAAATGAACCATCGCTATCAATACATCTGGCGGCAAGAACTATCGCCAATCAATATAGCGGAATGAACCATCGCTATCAATACATCTGGCGGCAAGAACCATCGCCAATCAATATAGCGGAATGAACCATCGCTATCAATACATTTGGCGGAATGAACCAGCGCCAATCAATATAGCGGAATGAACCATCGCTATCATCCGTGTCCTCATAAGAATGAATTTAAATCACACATGAAATTATGGTTCCTCCTTCCTTTTCCACGTAAGCGGAATTCTTCCTCGCTTCTTATGGAATCCACGTAAGCAGAATTCTTGCTTCTTATGGAAATCCACGTAAGCGGAATTCTTCCTCGCTTCTTATGGAATCCACGTAAGCAGAATTCTTGCTTCTTATGGAATTGAGTCACTTATCAGTAGTGCATTTCAATGCTTCTTACTTCTCCACGTAAGCGGAATTCTTCCTCGCTTCTTATGGAGTTTAGTGTAAGCATTAAAATCCTCACAAGGATAACCTTGACTCGTGAAATACACCTCTTATATTTCACAACATACATATGCAAAACGATGTGTATCAACATGTATCATATCATAATGCACTATCTTATGCATATCTTGATTTACCTTGTGTTAAATAATTAAACACATAATACATGTTACCCTTGGGATGCCCGTACATATGTATAATCATCATTCCTTTTCGTACTCCATATTTCCTGTAACCTGCAACCATCAGGGTTAGCAACAATAGCCATATACGCTATGCATCAAACATTCAATACATATATGCAACCACTTGCATGTCAATACGTATACCAAGACATGTTACCTCGGAAATATCCCTTTACCTGATTTTCTTAAAAAAAACCAGATTCCTTAGCACATAACATACAGAGTGCCAGACATTACTATTAATGCCCTCCTATCGCGTCGCACACGATTCCTGCAACCACAATGGTTAGCAATACCACTTTTCATATCATAAAAGCACATAAACAATTAGTTATGTCGTACGACATTAATGCCATCATGCATAAATATGTGCTATCAATAACTTCCTAGGTCCTTAACAGCCCCAATGAGCAACCACTGCTCTGATACCACTAATGTAAGGACCCCTTAGTCCTTAACCCTTGATTAGTGTATTAACCACTATGTGTGGCACATGCTTTCAATAAGAGTCAATTGGGAAGCTCAGATGATACTTTACCATTGAATGGCAATTACAAAATTTTCTTTAAAACTCAATGTTATAAGATCATCAGCCTAACAACAAATAGACTCATAAAGTTCGCCCATTACCATCCCCTTTGTGCCACTTTTACATTGTGGACTTTTATAAAAATTTGGGCAGAGTCTCCCCATAAATAGAGCTATCCCGAAATAAAAGCACAACACATAACATAATTCCCGGCCAGGGAAAACATAATACTCATCAGAATACAGCAATACCAAGTAAATTCCCAGCCAGGGAAGACACCACACATATGTCAACAAAAGTGGGTTTCAACACCCACATAATACACCAATGACTCTCATATCATTAGCAATCCTACCCTTAATTGCATGCAACATAGAATGAAAGAGAGAAAGGCTCATGCCTTTATATACAACCCATATACAAGTATAATCGTGCTCACATGCGAGCATCATGAATGTGTATATAACCCTCAGGTGTATATAAGTACTCTATACGATACCGTGCTCCATCAAGCCCTGGTACCACGATCCTGGGAGTACATCCAATCAACAGCTCGAGCTCATCTACAAAGCCACCGATGTACCTGTTCACCTGCCCCAACAGAGACAACCCCCAACGGGGTGAGCATACCAATACACAAAATCCCATAATCACAGTAATGAAATTCATAATTTACAACAGAAGTAAATACTAATGAATTTAAATGATACTCCCTGGATGGCAACGTCCTCATCCGGGATTCCGTGTACTGTCCCTGTTATCACAATCATCAAACTCATCAAATCTCAAAAATCAGTAAATCAACACATTGATTTAACTCATCACATGCCTAATTCTCGAATATCAATAGATAGTGATTCCAATTTCATTATATATGCAAATATAGATATCTCAATATCTAATACTGATTTCACAACCTCGCTATCAATCACAGATAGCTCAAATGCCTAGCATTTATTTTACCAATTCTCCATTATACTTAGACATCTCAAATGTCTTATAATGAATACATGATTCCACGATTATTCTCAGGCATCTCAATGCCCTATATTGGTCATATACATCCAGTACCCCATATACCTTGTAAGAGTTATCCTACTCTAGTGTCACGCACGCTTGTGGAGTGCCAGACATTACTATTAATGCCCTCCTATCGCGTCGCACACGATTCCTGCAACCACAATGGTTAGCAATACCACTTTTCAAAACATAAAAGCACATAAACAATTAGTTATGTCGTACGACATTAATGCCATCATGCATAAATATGTGCTATCAATAACTTCCTAGGCACTTAACAGTCCCAATGAGCAACCACTGCTCTGATACCACTAATGTAAGGACCCCTTAGCCCTTAACCCTTGATTAGTGTATTAACCACTATGTGTGGCACATGTTTTCAATAAAGAGTCAATCGGGAAGCTCAGATGATACTTTACCATTGAATGGCAATTACAAAATTTTCTTTAAAACTCATGTTATAAGATCATCAGTCTAACAACAAATAGACTCATAAAGTTCGCCCATTACCATCCCATTTTTGCCACTTTTTACATTGTGGACTTTTATAAAAATTTGGGCAGAGTCTCCCCATAAATAGAGCTATCCCGAAATAAAAGCACAACACATAACATAATTCCCGGCCAGGGAAAACATTATACTCATCAGAATACAGCAATACCAAGTAAATTCCCAGCCAGGGAAGACACCACACATATGTCAACAAAAGTGGGTTTCAACACCCACATAATACACCAATGACTCTCATATCATTAGCAATTCTACCCTTAATTGCATGCAACATAGAATGAAAGAGAGAAAGGCTCATGCCTTTATATACAACCCATATACAAGTATAATCGTGCTCACATGCGAGCATCATGAATGTGTATATAACCCTCAGGTGTATATAAGTACTCTATACGATACCGTGCTCCATCAAGCCCTGTACCACGATCCTGGGAGTACATCCAATCAACAGCTCGAGCTCATCTACAAAGCCACCGATGTACCTGTTCACCTGCCCCAACAGAGACAGCCCCCAACGGGGTGAGCATACCAATACACAAAATCCCATAATCACAGTAATGAAATTCATAATTTACAACAGAAGTAAATACTAATGAATTTAAATGATACTCCCTGGATGGCAACGTCCTCATCCGGGATTCCGTGTACTGTCCATGTTCTCACAATCATCAAACTCATCAAATCTCAAATATCAGTAAATCAACACATTGATTTAACTCATCACATGCCTAATTCTCGAATATCAATAGATAGTGATTCCAATTTCATTATATATGCAAATATAGATATCTCAATATCTAATACTGATTTCACAACCTCGTTATCAATCACAGATAGCTCAAATGCCTAGCATTTATTTTACCAATTCTCCATTATACTTAGACATCTCAAATGTCTTATAATGAATACATGATTCCACGATTATTCTCAGGCATCTCAATGCCCTATATTGGTCATATACATCCAGTACCCCATATACCTTGTAAGAGTTATCCTACTCTAGTGTCACGCACGCTTGTGGCGACGATATTAAGATTTGGTCGTTCTTTGGCTATATCAACATATATATATATAACCATACGCACAATTATTCAATGAAATCAAAATACATTATGCATTTCACAAATGCTCTCATATAAAGAAATGCTCGTACGTCGCACGTACCTTAAATTTCCGAAGTCCGAGCCAAACCTTGATCGAGTTCCATGCCCCGAGGAACGACGTGCTAACACGATAAATAATTCACAATTATTTACGAACATGAAACCCATGCTCAAGCACACTCATAACCCTCAAAATATTGTCAACACACGACAATTAACCATTTAAAAGACCCGGGGCAGGGTACATGCAGGGAGGGAAAACGAATGAGACAATATCGAAAATTGTTCAAGAACACCCTTCAATTTTCGAACCCTATTCTCACAAATCGAACCCAATCAAACACCATAATTCATCTAAACATGAATTAATCGATCAACAACAAGAATCATCATCCCCTGCCAAAAACCCCCAAATTTCGAACTCAAACCCTCACGAATTTAGGGATTTATTTCGAACCAATCAACACAAAAAGGCAGGGAATTACATGAAAAGCATGGAAAAGGGGTAAGGAAGGTTACCCATACGAAGATCGGAAGGAAAATCGCTTAAAATCGAAGAACCCTAGAATTTTGGGCGTCCGCGTTTTCTGCAAAATCCGACTCCAAAACGCGACGAAACTTCGAATTGCCGGTGTGGGAAGCTGCGCCTGGACGAGACGAAGCCAACGGTGGGTCGGACGCGCCGAACGGCGGCCGGACGGCGGCGGGCGCAGTGCTTTTGTGCGCGGGGGTTGGGGGCGACGGGAGGCAGAACGCGGGAGAGAGTGACGGGAAGGTGGGGCTGAAAATGAATTTTAAAATTAAAATCTCGGGTTCAACTAGTATTTATAGCAAAAATACCCCGAAATACTAATAGCCCCACAAATACATCATGATTCATTAAAAATCATCTGTTTTCAAAAACTCTCTCTCTAACTCCAAAACCCCCTACCGGTGCCCACACAAGCACCCCAGATCCCGAGACACATCAAAAACCCAACTCTTAGGTTTTACACCGTAATGAGAATACAATCTCAACCTCGGGATCCAACGATCCCAACTACCCAAATAAACGAGCCCAGAAGGCCCAACACCTCGATTAAACTCCAAATCGCCACGTAAAACAACTTTAGGGTTATTAACACTCCGGGATTAACATCTATAATCCCTGGTCATCACATCTCCTGTTATATAGGAGGGACAAATCCTATCTCGATCAGTCAACATCCCTCTACATAATTCGTAGTGTATCCAATAGTCGCCTTTATAGTTTACCCTGTTACGGGTAACGTTTGACAATATCAAGAGACATAACTCCTTATGTTGGGATCTCTGATGATCACAAGTCGTAAGGATTACATACATTATTATCACTATGAGAATTGCTTATGACACTCATATAACTATCCATGTAGTATTCTCATGGTGGGTCTGTCCAGTACATCGTTCTCTAACATGTACCCATGTGTTGATTTGATATCTCATATCAATGAACAATTCATCAATCAACACATACTAGTCTCAATGCATTATCATTATCCCGATTCATGATAATACTTGACTAGGGACAATCTTTAAGAATAATACAATATTATTCTAAGGACATTAACATATATATTAATTCACATTGCACAGTTAAACGAATAATATATAATAATGAATTGCCATTCATAAAATCATAAACATTGTATGTCAAAACAATCATCCAATGACATGTCTTAGGGCATATCCTAACAAATCTCCCACTTGCACTAAGACCACTCAGACATATACCTAATGCCTAGAGATCTAGTATGACGATCATGCTTCTGCTGTGACAGTGGCTTCGTCAATGGGTCAGATACATTATCATCTGTTGGTACTTTGCATATTTTAACATCTCCCCTTTCAACGATTTCTCGAATGAAATGAAAGCGCCAAAGTATGTGCTTGGATCTTTGGTGAGATCCAGGTTCCTTAGCCAATGCGATCGCTCCATTGTTGTCACAATAGAGTTCTATCGGATCTTTAATGCTAGGCACCACTCCAAGTTCAGAAATGAACTTCCTGATCCAAACAGCTTCCTTTGCTGCATCCGAGGCAGCAATATACTCAGCTTCCATTATAGAATCGGCTACTGTCTCTTGCTTTGAACTCTCCCAGCTCACAGCACCTCCATTTAGGCAATACACATATCCAGATTGCGATCGAAAATCATCTTTGTCGGTTTGGAAGCTTGCATCAGTGTAACCCATTACATTGAGCTCTTCATCACCTCCATAAATCAAGAATGTATCCTTAGTTCTTCTCAAGTACTTTAGGATATTCTTGACAGCAATCCAGTGACCCTCACCTGGATCAACTTGATATCTGCTCGTCATGCTCAAACCATACGATACATCGGGACGAGTACATATCATGGCATACATGATAGATTCAATAGCTGACGTACGGAGTATAGATATTATGTGATGATGATGTTATGGTTTTGATATCATATGATTTATGTTATCTGTGTGTCATATGATTGGTAGTATCATATGCATGTGCATACATGGATTTCATATGATTGAGATGGATGCCTTGATAGATATGTGTATATGCTTTGGTGAGATCATTGCCTTGATAGATATGCCAGGATTGGTATATGCTTTGGCTGGGATCATTGCAACGATAGATATACTACATATGCTTTGGCTTGAGAGATATACGCCTGGTTTGGGTATATGCTATGGCTATTATCACATATGAGTATGGTACTATGATATGTGCTGCTAATATGAAGATGTGATGTGGTTCCACTGACATATTGAGCTAAATAGACATATCATATTGGGCTCGTGATAATAGGGTGATTGTTGAGACATGTCATGACATGGTGCATTTGTTGATGCATGATACATAGCATTCACTATTGATGATTTTATTGTGCTTTATCATTAATGTTATTGTTTTGATATTGCACTGAGATTGTTGTTATCTATACTCACGTTGTGTGAATGTTTCTGTAGGGACTCATAGACGTGGGGAGACGGGATGTGAGTCATTTTCCGCTGCGAGCTGAACCGCTGCCTAGGAGTTATCTTGGATTATGTTGTTACTTGTACATGTGATGTATAGTTTGTTAGGTTTTTATAACCTTGTAACAACTTAATTAGTTAGAAACTCTTAATCAGTTTATTTTTTTTTTTTACTTAATTCAGACTCACGTACGTATGGTTAATTAAATACATAATGGATTAAGTAACAAGAACCCCACACACTGAAATTCCAGATTGTACACCTTGTCGTAAAACAACCATAACCGTTTCATTTTATATCCAAATTATCTGATTTTGGTGGCCAATTAAAGCTAACACAAATACTACAACTTTGATCAGGAGAGTCATCTTCAAATTCGAAGTTTAACCATGCGTAAAACCCGAAATACCAGACCACATAAAACTGAAATCTGCAGATTACATTTTGACAGCAAGAATTCACCACAATTCTCATGTATTTGCACCATAATTCGACCATTCACAAATCCAAGTTACTAGCTCAAGAAACATGTTATACCTTCATTTATCTTGAATAATGGAGCACAAATCGCCAACCAAAATCGACCAAGGCTCCGAATTCCGCTGAATACCACAGTTGCGCTGTACCTCTTCGATTTTCTGGTTTCTTTCTTGCTGAATTCGAATTTCTATGGCTGTCTTCTCCTAATTCCTTACTTGCATGTGAGGTTTGAGATTATTTGCAGATTACATTCTGACAGCAAGAATTCACCACAATTCTCATGTATTTGCACCATAATTGACCATTAACACAAATCCAAGTTACTAGCTCAAGAAACATGTTATACCTTCATTTATCTTGAATAATGGAGCACAAATCGCCAACCAAAATCGACCAAGGCTCCGAATTCGCTGAATACCACAGTTGCGCTGCACCTCTTCGATTTTCTGGTTTCTTTCTTGCTGAATTCGAATTTCTATGGATGTCTTCTCCTAATTCCTTACTTGCATGTGAGGTTTGAGATTATTTGGAGGATGGTGCAGAATGAACCAGGAAGTTTCAGGAAGAAAATAAGGAGTGAAAATGGAGGAACAAAAAAAAGAGGCGATTGTATGTGTGTTGTCTATTGCACCACAAATATATAATTTTTTTTAAATTTGTTATGATCTGGAACACCATAAATCGAAATCTAACTTTTAATCATTCGGGTTTGCTTAATTATTAATAAAAAAGATTAATTAGTAACGGGGCCTTACACTTCTTTCCCTCTTAAAATGATTTCGTCCTCGAAATCGCAAAACTAAGTGTAACTCAAAATTTAAATCATATGAGATGTCTCAATCTCATTCATAGATACATAAGAATCATCATGTATCAATGACAACTGATGTGGTAGTGTCAACGATATACCACTGAATCAACTTCTCTATGATTCCACAAGGTTCAAAATATCGAGGCAACATTATACCTCACTTAACGACTCATATCGATCATCGTAAGGGTGAAAACTTCATATTTACCTGACTCTCCACTCGAAAGTCTAACGATATATTTCTCTTTGGCATAGCAAATCTACTCACTTTAAGCCAATTTCAATCGTTTTCGCAGAAATTTTATCGTTCCTGGTATTTTTCTCAAAAAAAATCTCAAGTTATGCCAAAAATTCCTTATCAATTTCTATCATCATCTCAGCGATCGGTAATTATGGCTCTACAAAACCTGAACCGATGTCATCCCAAAAGTTATCTGAAACTTAAATTATAGGAAAATTCTACTGGTGAATAGTGATTTTTTATCAATTCTCACTAAATTCATCACTATTAATCGAGACATAACTTCCAAAGTCTTGATAATTCTCTCAGTTTATCCATCAGTCTGGGTATGATAAGCAATACTCATTGTTAACTTAGTACCCATGACATTTTGAAAACAATTTTATTGGATAGTATCCTGGATCTCTATCAAATACAATTCTTACAGAAACTCACTATAATTAAATCACATTTTAAACATGTCATTTTCCCATAGGTATACAGACTATCATATGAAATCAATATCTCGTATTGACTAGTCCATCAACCCTGATTCAACTTGTTTCATAATATCTGTTAGATCTAAACAATTGAGTTATAAAACTCAAAGTTTGAAATTTCTCAAATTCATTGGTGGCACTTACAAATTCTTTAGTATTCCATTAGGTCTCGTATTTTTATCTTGACGTGCTGGTATGTCAAACAATTTTCCACAAAATTCCAAAATTTCTTTCTTCATACCATCACATCAGAAATAAGATCTCAAGAATGATACATCTCATCATTCCCAGAATAATACTATGTCATCTATAGTGTGCTTTCTGCAATAATACTTCTTTCGAATCGGTAGGATTCGATGCTATTTACAGATTGTTCAATCGCAATCCGCCACTAAATTGCATACTAAAATATAGTTGGTTGATGAGACATAACCAATTTCTTCACTCAATATCTGTATGGTCTGTTTTTCGAGTCTTTCCGATCTTCGAAATCTGAGGTGACTCAACTGCAAAGCATACATTGATGCTAACATTGCACCTTGCACTTTTCGGTTCAGTGCATCTGCTACTATTTTCATTTTCCTTGATTGATATTGACTATCAAAGTCAAATTATTTAATAAATCTAGTCATCTCTTCTATCTCATGTTCAACTCTGACTGAATAATAGATATTTTAAACTCCAAAACAAAAACAGAGTGTATTATGAATTGTTCGCCATACAGATAACGTTGCCACATCTTCAAGGCAAAAATAATGGCTACAACTCAATTTCATGAACATGATATCATGATTCTTTCAGCTTCAACTATCTCAAGCATATGCAATCATCTCGTCATGATGCATCAGAACATATCTCAAATCTTTGACCAATTTGCACGAACTGCATATCCCCCTGAACCAGTTAAACAAAATAAACATTGGGGCTGTAATCCACTTCAGTTTCAGTTATGAAAACGGCTTGCACATTCATTTGACCAACTGAAACTCAAATTTCTTCTTGGTCAATTGGTTAATAGATCAGGTCATCATTGAATACCCTTCCATAAAAAGCATGTAAAATCTGGCCAAAATCATAAAAAATCGTATCTTGAGTACACTGGTTGGTCTTAGCCAAATTAGTACTACCTCTACTTTACTGGGATCAACAGGTATCCTGTGAGCTGGTATCACCTATCCCAAAATAACATTCAATTCAACCAAGATTTACACTTCAATAACTTGGTATACAATTTGAGCTTCACGAAGCGTCTGAATCATTAATCACAAATGTTCTGTGTGGTTCCTTCCGGATCTCATATACACTAGTATACCACTGATGAATATGATTATAATTCCGCCCAAAAGTTACGGAATATTTTATTCATCAAATTCATAACTCTACTGGTATAGTTGTCAGACTATACTACATTACCAAAAATTCAGCCTTATCTGGTTTGATCAAATGCCTAGAGAATATTTTCCCTTCTGACTCAAATTGATGACAACCAAATTGAAAATCGTTCTTTTCATACTTCAAGTTTCTTACAATTGATCATTTACTTCTCGATCTTAGGCAGTGGGTATTTATTCTTGACAATAGCCCGATTCAACTACCTTTAATCGATACACGTCTTCATAATATCATCTTTCTTCTTCACGAACAACACTGATTTCCTCAAGTGACATACTCAGACATATGCACTCGTATCAAGGAGATTCTGCAACTATTCTCCTGTATCTGTCGACTTTGCTGATGACATTCCGTACAGTACTTTCGATATCGAATCTATTCCTTGGCATCAACGAACAGTTAAAATCAATTTCCTTCTCTAGTGAGAATTCTTTTATGCCTTCAGGAAAATCTTGGTAAGTTTTCTTACCACTAAGATATCAGTCAACTTCGACTCTTCCTGATAAGCATCATCTGCTTATTATCAAATATCCCTCATTTTCCAAGTATCGCAACCGTAATATTTTCGTAAGTGATACTATTAGTATCTTATCTTGCTATTCGTGGCTATAAATATTTCATTTTGCGGCCACAAAACCGTCGAAAATTCATTATACTCTGAAATCAACTTACAATATCTCAAAAATTATCAGAGTATCAATACCCTTGATACAATCAAAACCATATATGGGCATCACCATTGAATTCGAATCCACATCAATATCATTAAATTGTAAGTTACAGTTCACTATTATAAGTGTGGATAGTATAATTATCACTGCTGGTGTCTTTTCCAAATCATCATTATCAATGTACATTAGATGCAATGTATGAAAATAATGCTTTTGTCTCAAAACAAACTCGTGCAGTGTGATCAAATACACAACATGTTTCTGCGATCACTACTCCTGAAGAATCTCTAATCTTATTATCTGTCAAGGTATACTCTCTGGTCTGTTGGGAAACCAAAAAAATAACTATCAGGTATTACCTCTGATCTGCAGGTAATTAACTGTTGCTGGAATTGAGTGATCGAAAAGAATAACCACTCTGATATCTACCCCTAGCTCAGGGTATTTGTTGTTATGGTTGCATCTGTTCCTAAGCACTTAACGTACATGCTCTAACTGACCACCATCAATATCAGTTCCTGTTATTCTTTCATGTGGATCAGTAGATATTTACATCCATAGTGACTTCAAAAAGATTTAGTATTCTACAATCTCATAGTACCTCTAGAACTACTAGAGCTGGATAAATTGGAGTGATACTTCTGAAACTTTTCTAGGACTACTTGGATTGTCCCAATGATATCACTTCATTAATCTTTAATCCAGTTTTAACTACTTCGCACCACATCGGTGTCTTATTCTTCAGTCGATATCTAATCTCTTCACTAGTGAATAGTTATTGAGATTAAGCAGATATTTCCATTTCTCAAGTCCACGATAATCAATTATCATTTTTCATGTCATCAATATAGCATTCTTGTAAACATCTTTTCCCGTAACAAAAAAAGAAAAATCGTCATCCATCACTACCATTAGTCTAGATACTATCATCTAGAAGAGTTAATATTGTAGTATTTATTCATAGTTCGGACACAAAAACTGGAACTGAATTGCGACAGTCTCCATATCCAAGTCCTCATTCAAACCAATTCTCGTTGTTTCTCACAACAACTAACTTTATTCTTCAATTGAAATATCACTAATTTCAATATTCTCAAGTTCTAAATTATCAACTTGGTTTACACATGTTTTGACATAAACTCATACGTATAACCTTGGTCTTTCAGACTTAAATTCCTGATGTCAACCGACACAAAGCGTTTTAACTAGTTCTAGTGTCATCCCACTAATCACAAGGATAAGTCCCAAAGTGATAAAAATTTTCAATAACACTAAGTTAATTCAATTCACAGTTTACAGTGCCTACATGTACAATAGATGGCTCTTAAAGTCTGTATCGCTGCTACCTGTCCAAACACTACCTGTTCATCATAAAATCAAAACATCATATACAATCTCAAGTCAGAGATGTTCTCATCACTTATTCTACATCATCATCCGGTCAGCAACTATCAGTGCTAACAAATAAAATTCTCAAATTCTCTAGAATATATGCAACTCAGCATTCAAATTCTCTAGAGTATATGCAACTCAGCATATTAAAATACTCAGATATATGACATCTAACTGTCCCTGCTTCGAATTTTGTTACATGTATAAAATCTCATTATCGAACATGTAAACATAGCAGGCAAGAGCATATAAAACCACATAGTCAGACACATGCACAAACAATTCATTTGTGTCTATTCTCAGTGTCCTAACTCTAGTTCGAGCATATCCCAGATATATGCTCTGATACCATAATGTGAGGGCCCGTTCCTAATGTGGTGTTTAATTATCACAAAGTGATTAATTTATGTAAACAACGGAAGATTAATTTCAAATGTCTTCTTAAATGGCCCTAAAAGTTTTTCGCTTTTAAGTGATACATATATATTGATATCAAAATATATATATAATTTCAGTTAGGCCTTTCATTTGCAAATAGTAAAACAAACATTAACCAGCATTATCACATAGTCTCGAAAATATCATATTCCAAGTACAACATACACGGGGCATAACCCAGTAAATTTATTTTTTTTCAAAAGCATATACTAGTACTGGGAATAAGAAACCATACATAACCTGAGCTCGCTCATCATGGAGCTCGGTTATCTCTCGATGCGTCGCTGTAAGCATCGTCACCATGTCTTCCTGTAAAGCATGTCATGTCCGAACAACAAAAGACCTGAGCCTCCACAAAGGGGGTCAGTAGCCCAGTACGAGAAATAAATAAATCATGTCAAATGACAAAGTATCATGCAATGCATACCATGTATGAATGCGATGTATGAATGGGTACAAGGAATCGAATATCAAGATACCAAAATCGGAGTCCAAAGGAAGGTATCATCAAATAATGTCAGCTCGAGCAGAGGGGGACAACACACGCACATTGCGCTAGGAGACTCATCCTATGTGCTGTTTTCGTCCATCCCTCTTGTCTAGGTCCGGTAACACGCGCGTGAAATTATATGGGTCGTCTTCGTTTAAAAGCATAACTAGCTTGAAGATCCTGGGCGGCCATCATCCGCTATCTGAACAACTGAATCTTATCATTCATTTCTCGTTTTATATCAGGTCCAGTCAACTGGTTTTCATCCATTTCTATCCAGAATAAAGGTGATCTACATGTTTTTCTCCTCTAAGGCTTCAAAAGATGCCAAACCTTTGCTCGTTTGGTAGTTATTATAGGAACTTTGATTAATGGCAAAGTTTCATGCCCTCCAAAGTTAAAATCATTCGCCACATTACGTAACATATCCTCGATAAATAACAAAGTCGTACTCGCATAAAAATAAGTCAGCTCGTAAGGAAAGAAAAGTGCAGACTTAGGAAGTCAATCAATAATGTCCAAACAACATCATTGTCTCTGGGTGATCGAGGAATGTAAATCACAAAATTCCATAGCAATATGTTCTCAATCCCATTGGGTACTTTTAAAGCCATGAAGTAACCTTCCGAGTTTCATTCATTCATTTGGTTTACATCTGTTAGCAACCCCCACATGTGACCATGTATTAGTAATTGTCTTATCTCATACGTCTTCATCAGAACTATGGTCTCAAAGTCATATGCATCTTTAGTATTTAGGGTGGATACTATCTTCACATGTATGAACTTCTCGACTAAGTACAGAGGCCGGATCAGAATTTTCAGGAACAACTTATGAATCATTAAGTCGTAGATATCTGAAATCAAAATGGGTATTTTGAATATACGGTTCTTAAGATGTCTGAACTTGAACACCAATTCGTTAGGCTTATCTGATTTTTAGAATCAATTTCGACTCAACTTGAAATGCTGAGGCAAAGATAGAATTCCTGGTTTGAGTGAGTATCTCAGTCAGAAGTACAGATATCAACATGCACTTGGTGATACGAACAAAAACTAGAATACACTCACGGACTTTACTACTGAGGACAGCCGTAGCGACATTCATTCGCCTAGAATGATATTGAGCTTCACCATCGTAATCCTTCAAGAGCTTCACATCGTAATTCATCAACCTGCATTGCCTCATATTCAGATCAGAATAGATATTTTAAGTTCTTGTGGTCCGAATAATAAAACAATTTTCCCCGTATAAATAATGACGTCAAAATCTGAAAACAAAACATTTGTTAACATTTTAAAACTATATACAGGGTCTCAAGAAACAAATTTCATACTCATCTGACCGAATACATTTTCAACTTTTCTCTGTCAGTTGAATAATAGGTTTAGCCATTTTTCAAAAACAATCCTTTCGATAAATCGACATTTGAAATCCTGCTAAACCAAAAAAAAAATATCGGACCTCATGAACATTTGTAGGTCTTAGCCTGTTTAACGCTACTTCGACCTTAGTTGAATCAATAGAAATGCTACGTCAAGAAATGACGTGGCTCAAGAGTATCACTTCGATCATCCAAAATTTCCATTTGGATAGCTTATCAAATAGAATCATTTCCTAATAGGAAACTGAAAGATCGATTCAGATCTGTCCTACTTTTCTTCGATGTCAGAAGGAATTGATAAAAACAAATTCGGAGATTCATCAACAACAACAGTTACGCTCGTCTGATCAGAGAAATATCTGACTCGCTTGAGTTAATCGCATCAGAGGTGTGAGATTTTCATATTCTTCACTATCGATGGGAAAAGTCAATCCCGCTAAATAACATGATAGAAAGATTTCTATCTCGTGCAATCCACATTCAGGCTGGATGGACTGATCAGAACTATTTCACATGCGGAATCTCAGATATCTGTTTCAGATATGCAACACAGTCTATTTTCATTGCGAATGACTACGAGAATACGAATAGGAGTAAGTACCGCTCGATTAGAACTTGTCAAAAGATTCGACTCATGGAGTTCGAGAAAATATCAAGAATTTGAAAACTTGTATGACATAATCGTATGTCGAGCAAACAAGATAGATTATAAGCAGCTCGTGTCTTTGGATTGACACCTGATACGATTCAGAGTGCGGATCTTTTAGTAGACGTACAAAATCGTCCTAAGATAATGTATCAGGTAAATCCTCCTTAACATAAGACAATCATTTCAGTTGTCAAAAATTCAATACTGAGTCAAAGTCTCTATATTGGTATGCTTATGAGTCAAAGTCTCTATATTGGTATGCTTACAAATCTCATTGGAGGTATCTTCTAAAGTTTACCAGCTTTAAACTTTTCTCAAAACTTTACCACAAGTGCACGGAGTCTAACCCAAGTTAATATTCAGGTACATGCCAAATTCTATTCTGTGGTATATGATCGCTTTTATTTTAAACAATTAATTCCAATCTAGCGATTTTAGACCGCAAGTGCACGATGTCAAGTTTTAGTATAGATAGGAAGATACGGATTGTCGAACCCACAGGGACTAACAAGCAAGTACCAAATAAGATGTCTTTTAACTATATTTGACCTACGATAATCAATTAATAATTAACAACTAATTAATTAATATAAACTACTAATCCAACCAAGTCAATAAAAGTAAACGAGAAAAATCCACTAGAGAAAATTATCGAGACTTTGGCTCACCAATGCAATTCCCTACAATTCTCGATTGAATATTCAATTCTTTCTAAGGTGACGAGTTCTCCCAATTTATCTAATACACTCTCTCGAGCTATATTAAACCTAACACCGAATTGTAGTAAGTAACTCTCGTTCACTTATTTAACAATTCAATGTTGCATAAGATCCATGAAAACTCCTAGCTTTCAATTACTAGAATCTATGGCTATCACGCATGTATTTGACGTCATCTCTCGATCTCGGTCTTAAATCCATGGTATGAGTTATTAATTCAGTATCATAAAATCATCTCTCAATCTCAATTATGATACTAACATCATTCAAAGGTGATCAATCCTCTAAAAGCATGAAGAACATAAAACATACGCAAAGAATTATAAGAATTCAATCATTAAATCATCAAATCGAAGGTTCATAACAAAGGTTTTGCCTAGCCTCGATAAATGAAATTAGTTCCTCATAATAAATCAAAACACAACAAAACTAAGAATTAAAGACAAAGAAAAACTCCCAGCGTCGACTCCGGTTGTAGATCTTCGCTCCTTCTCTTGCTTCCTTCTCGATCGTCTCTTTTTATCGCCTTGTTGGGTTGTTCCAAATCCTAGGATGAATAGGTGAAGGATGGATTGATGGTAGAAGGATGGAGGCTGGACGTGTGGTTCTGGAGGAGGATGGGTGAGATTGGTGGTGTGGTGATTGGGTTAATGGAAGGAATAGAAGATGGCATGAGATGTGGAAGAAAGGGACGTGTGGTTTTGTGGAATTGAAGGAAAGGGGATGTGAGATGAGATGGTGAAGTAAAAGGGGCTGAGATGGAGGCTATTTCCTAGGTTAAAGTATGATATTTGGGTTGTAATTTTCGTTTGTAATATATAGGGGAAGGGAATCAAGGACTTCCTTGTTGGAAACAAACTCTATAAGGAAGTTATTTTAATGAAAATTCCTTCCACCGATCGATCCGGACGAAGTGGCCGATCGATCGAGCCTTCCAGTAAGAATTTCGTGGCTTTTTCTGCCCTTCTTGATCCATCGGAAATCCTCGCGCGATCGATCGAGCTTCACAGTAAGTTTCTTCGCCTTTTCAGCATCTGGCGAGTTTCGTATTTTGGCTGTAACGTTCTCATACAAACTCCGAATTTGATGAATCAGCTGTCCACGCGAAGATAAGAGAAAGTTATACAAATTGTATATGGACCAAATTTCCAAAACATGGCTCGAACATATAGTAATTTGAGGAGAAAGGAGCAACATGTGTCTTGGATTCTGGTTTTTTCCTCTTTTCTTCAACTTTATTCATTTTTTCATCATTTTCGCTTGATTTCTTCCCCTTTTATGAATTTCAACATTGATTCCTGAAATATAGAAATATATACCATAAACCATAAAATAATCCAAGAATCAACACGAAAACATATACATATCATCGCCTAAAAACGCGTAATATTCAACCCTATCAACTCCCCCAAACTTATCACTTAATCCTCCTCGATTAAGCATTAAAATCATAAGGTAGAGTTCATTCTTGATATTTGAAACAATTATTTCATGACTTGCTTATTCTCAGAAATCTCGTGCACGTATACAAAAGTTGACAAGACATGTTTTCTCCTAATTCAAGCAACATATCTCAAAATCGGAATGTGTGTGTGCTAATTTCAATCTCAAGTTTCATGCACATATTCAAGATCAAATAATGTTAATCAACTCAAAGTCGAGATTATCATCAAGCACCCCATAAGCCTATTTTCAAACAACTTCTCCACTAATGATAGTTACTCCCTAGACTTGGATCAAAAGGACTTTTTAAGCTTGTAATGTAAGGCCTTTGGTGTTGGCTTCAAAGAAAAGATAGGATAAGCACAAAGAAGAGAGTATAATCATTTACACTTCAAATTTTTCGCACACATCGAGCTTCTCTTCTTTTTCTTTTATAGCCTTGGCCACTTTGGGTCTTATTTAGTCAATCTTTTTCTCAAGACTTTTTGTCTATCTTTTTCTTTTCTCATTCATCAATATTTTTCAATAAGCTCTTCAGGATATAACAATTTACGTGCATCGAATGGAATTCATTATACTCTCTTAGGGTAAGGATAACTTTTTTTTCATTTAGGCTCAAATAAGGGTAAGTATAATGAGTTTGCCAAGAATGTCGAATGGGGTCTAATTATATGCAATGCATATACCATTCTTTTTTCAATAAAGCTCAAATGGGACACTATGGATTGATATGAATCATGGTAAGCTTGAAAGGCTCAAACGTTTCAAAGATTGCCTAGATCATTTCCAAGTCAAGTTTGTAACTATAAAATTTCGCCTCAAAGTGTCATCATCAAATAAGTTCTAGGATAACTCTAAGATGGTCAAGACAAATCATCAAGTTCACAACAATTATCACTGTTCAACATGCAATCCACAAGATCATGACTCATTGTGCTCAATATATTCCTCAATCTTGACATGCTAACTCAAATTAGGATATTCATGTACAAGTCCAATTACAAATCAAGTTCATATGCATAGTGAGATCAAAATCCTCATTGAATAGTCACTACTATAATTCATTCTTTTCTCAAGTTTGAACTCATAAAAAAAAATTTAGCTCATAATAATCGGACGATTCAAGTGTCATTTAAGCACACAACATGTGGTTAAAACAAGTAAAACATGCAAGCTACTACTCCCCCAAACTTAAATCAAACATTGCCCTCAATGTTTAAAAGAATCAAAAGGGAAAAAGTGAACTCCCCTGATCAAGATGCTTGCATGACGGTTGAGGAAGATTTGCTTTTGAAGGCTCCACTGTTGTAGGTTTCATCGCTCCAACTGAGTACCTAGCAAGAGAAGAATGCAAATAAAATAGTCGACACGAGAGATAAACAAACTAAATGCAAAAACTAAAAATAAACAAAACTAAATGGCAAAAGGATACGCTTGGGTTGCCTCCCAAGAAGCGCTGATTTTTAGTCGTCGGCTTGATCATCAGAAGCAACCATCAAAGAGCGGCTGCCGCCCATAGTAAGTATTGTATGATACCACTAATGGGTCTTCATTCAGTATGCCCTCAAGATTGTAGCAGTGTACGCTCATCGTTCCAACAACATTCATCTTGAAGTGGTAGGAATGGGAGAATGATTCTTGACTCGGCTTTATCTCTTTCAGGATGTAGTGCGGTGAAGTTGGCATCGATGGAAAATACGGATCCACATATGGCATAGAACATGTCTCCATCGATGGACTTAAATCAGAATCTTCGAAAGTCTCTTCCTTCTCCAACATCACACTCGACTCATCTTCACATGGGAACTCCTCGGATGACACCTCTGAAGTAGTCTCAATCTCTTGAAGAGGCTCAAGTTCCCTTGACTCTTCCACACTAGTAGGATCACTCCCCCAAACTTGGTTGGTTGAGTGATCCTCATCATATAACCAAACTCGATTTGTCGCCTCTTGATTTGTAGCTCTCGTCTCTTCCTCCTGGCAGCTAGTTGAAATTGTTTCAATAAGGACCGCCATTTGCTGCTCCAGGTGGCGCATAGAGTTGGTTTGGCCCTCCAAACTATTCTCAGTTGATGCCATAAATCTCACTAAGGTATCCTCTAACTGAGTTGTGACATCTGCAGAACTATCTCTCCTCTCTTCGCGATGTTCAAATGGTTGTGGTGTATCAATTGGGTAGCGAGGCTCAAGTGGGTAATTGTGACTCCAACCTTGTAGTGAAGGATCACCATGCCAGTGATGATCGAAGTCCGCCATATCATTGAATAGGTTGTTGGGATATGCCCTAAGACAAGTCATTAGATGATTGTTTGTGACATATTCTGTAATATGGTTTTATGAATGGCAATTCATTATTATATATTATTCTTTTAACTGTGCATTGTGAATTAATATATATGTTAATGTCCTTAGAATAATATTGTATTATTCTTAAAGATGTTCCTAGTCAAGTATTATCATGAAAGGGATAATGATAATACGTAGAGACTAGTATGTGTTGATCGATGAATTGTTCATTGATATGAGATATCAAATCAACATATGGGTACATGTTAGAGAACGATGTACTGAACAGACCCACCATGAGAATGCAACATGGATAGTTATATGATCGTCATATGCAATTCTTATAGTGATAATAATGTATGAAATCCTTACGACTTGTGATCATCAGAGATCCCAACATAAGGAGTTATGTATCTTGATATCGTCAAACGTTACCCGTAATAGGGTAATCTATAAAGGCGACTATTGGATACACTACGAATTATGTAGAGGGATGTTGACTGATCGAGATAGGATTTGTCCCTCCTATATAACAGGAGATGTGTTTGGCCCTTGATCAAATGAGAACTAAAATGCATGGCCATGCTCGAATGAGTCGATATGAGATATCGAGCTTATTCGTTTATTCTAGTTCTACTTGGGGATCAAGAAATAAAGATTGGATATACGAGTATGACTATTCCATGACTCGTGTTCAATCTAAACACAAAGGACAAAGGGATTAAGTTACATGATTAATATTATCACAAGTTCTAAAGGTTATGTCGAGTCATTGACATTCTTGTAATTTGGGAAGCATTGATGTGTTGCTAGATACCGCTCAATGCTTGCGACATAAAATGAGATTTTATGTCACTGCCAACATTACAAGATCCTATCGGGTCGCACAAAAGATTAAATCGAGAAGGGAAATTAAATTCATTGGATGAATTAATTAATTAAGAAGAGTCTTAATTAAGTGATTAAAAGGTTTTAATTAAATCATGGGTTTGGACCCATAGGACTTTAAGAAAGTCTTGAACCTTAATTAAAAGCCTTTTAATATAAATACAAGGTTATGATTTAATTGTAAGTGACTACTTCATATCATACTAACCTAAAACAAGGAAAAGCACACGGCCTCCAAAAACCACCAAAGTGCTCTCGGCTTCTCATCATAGCCGAAGAGAAAAGTGAGGTTTTGGGCGTGCCTTTCGATTTAGAATCGAGTGTCTTTCTTGTTCCGGTTTAATAACTTGTCTAGCAACTTGTTATTAAACCATCCCTTCACCCGATTTGATCGTGTGGATACCGTTGAGGCAAAACTCATTGAGTTTTGCTATTGACTCGGAGAAGGCGTAGGACGTGGTGCTGCTCCGTGGATTCTGCTTCAAACACGCTACAAGGGTGAGACTCTTATGTATTCCTTAATCCGATATGATTACCTATGTATAGATCCGGTGTTAGTAATCCTAAAAATTTTATTCCGCTGCGTTGTATGACATAAGGATTACTTACAGTGGTATCAGAGCCAGGTTCAAGGCTCATATCGGATTTATGTGATTAAATTGTGTTAATCATATTAGAATTAATATTGCATGCTAATTGAAACTGTTTAAATTCATATATGATATGAAATTAATTTTAGTTTATGAAAATCATCGTAGTAATTGTATTTGATATAATTGGCGAATAAAATTATTTATTGAGCATCAAATTTTCGGCCACCACCATCACAAATGTCACCATGGCTAGCCACATGAGGGCTAGGGTTTTCGAACCCTTGGCTCGAGATGGCTTAGTCGTTGTGGCTAATAATTTTGCATGGAAGTGTCGAAGATTAATTAGGGTTTAGAACCCATTGGACGTGACGGCTAGCTCATGATGGCTAGGGTTTCGAACCCTAATAGCCGTGCATGGCTCGACCATCATCGCCTTATTTTCTAAAGTTTTGATGCTTGGATGAGTTTTGAACTCCTTGACTCTATAATGGTTCACGCATGCATGGATTAGTAACTTTACCACATGAGAGCAAGGTTTTTCGAACCCTTAGCTCGAGATGGTTGAGCGAACCCCGTGCATGGCATGACCGTGACTCGTGGCTAACAAATTCCGGCGTTTAAAACAAGATGGCTCGATAAAATATCAAAAGGGTGCGAGGCGGCTAGGGTTGGAACCCTAGTGCCGCCGCCGCATGAGCCATGGCTCGGCCATGGGCTAGGGTTTCGAACCCTAGGCCCACTATTGGTCCAGCCGTGGGCTTTTTGGTTCGAACCATGGTGGTTCGTGTTTTAGTCGCTTTAGTTCGTGGCATGTGATGTCCCGAGCGTACGATAATTTTTCAAAAATTATTTTACAGTTTTAATTAGAATTAAATTTAAAATGTTTAGAATTTAATTAATTAAATGTTAATGCATGCTTTATGTGTTGTTTGAGCATGGTGCGTGGTTATAGCCCTTTGACCTATTAGATAGGATTTGTGGATGTTTGTAATTTATAATACGACCTGCGTGTCGTGCCTTTCTCTATTTCATTCTATATGTAATCCCTCCCCTATGTTCCCCTCGAATGTGAATCGAGGAATTCTATATCTTGTAAAAAGTGTAGTTTATTTTATTGATGGTGATCAATGAAGATGGAGCATCGTGCCGGGATGAGGAGGCCATTCACAAATTGGAGCCAAGGAAGGTGCTTGTGAAGTTACCTTAGGTTGACTCATAGGATTTTCTCATTGGCTTGAGAAAATCATTAGTAGGGGCTATAACCATGTCACGTTTAATTATGTATGTTGATGCATGATTTATCTTATGTTTTAGTTTGATAATAGTATTACACATATATGTAGATATGTATACAACTATATGTAGTGGACATATTTTAAATTATCAAATTAATCATGAGATCAATAAATCCCTCTAAAATATTAAGTTTTAGATGCCTTCCAAAATAAAAGTACTCGTCAATAACTTCGATTATACATGTGTGGGTTTGCCAAAGCAAAGCACCGTGGCAATCTTAGTAAGGCGCGAAAGGATAAAAGTGATATCCGTTATACTTTAATTGGGTACGACTTAACTAGGTTATCTCAATAGGATTGGGAACCTAGAGGCATGGGTTGGATTATAATTCATTTGATGAATTGAACAAAGTGTTGTTCGTCCAACTATCCAAGAATTACATGTGATGTAATTGACAAAGTGTTGTCTACCTAAATAACCGAGTCTTGGGCGATTAGCCAAAGCTAACTCAAGATTAAGTGAAATATGGATCTTGGCCCACTAAAGGTTTCGAGGGTTGATATTTTTCAAACAAAATAGTGGGAGTATCATTTAATATAAGACCATGTTAAATGATTTAAATCATAAACTTATTTTGCATATTTATATTGTAGATATCCATGGCAACTAACAACGTTACTAGCACTTTATCACTGCGATCGGTCCTTGAGAAGGACAAATTAAATGGGACGAATTTCCTAGACTGGCATAGGAACTTGAGGATAGTCCTCAAACAAGAAAAGAAACAATATGTCCTAGAGGAACCCTTACCCACTGAGGAACCTCCCCTAACGGCTACAAGAACCGAAAAGGATGCTTACAAGAAGCATCAGAGTGACGCACTTGATGTTGGGTGCCTCATGCTTGCCACCATGAACTCTGAGCTTCAGAAGCAACATGAGGAAATGGAGGCGTTCGATATGATCGAACACTTAAAGCAGTTGTACCAACATCAAGCTAGACAAGAGAGGTATGACGTCTCTAAAGCGTTATTCCAGTGCAGGATGGTAGAAGGAAGCTTAGTTGGAACTCATGTGCTCAAGATGATTGGGTACATTGAGAATCTGGACAAGCTAGGTTTTCCATTGGACCAAGAGTTGGCCACCGATGTGATCTTGCAATCGTTGCCTGAAAGCTTCAGTCAATTTGTAGTAAATTACAATATGACGGACATGGAAAAGACTCTACCACAGTTGCTTGGTATGTTGAGAACATATGAAGCAAATACTAAGAAGACTAAGGCCACAAATGTCCTTATTGTGAATAAGGGCAAAGGAAGGGCCAAAGCTAAAGGCAACAAGAAAGCAAAGAAGGTCTTTGCTAAATCTAAGCCAAAGTCTTATGCACTGAAGCCAAAGGGAGGGATAGCAAAGGAAGGGAACTGTTTCCATTGCGGTGAGACCGGCCATTGGAAAAGAAACTGCAAAGTATATCTGGAGGATCTAAAGAAAGGAAGTGTGACTTCCGCTTCAGGTATTTTTGTTATAGAAGTCAATTTATCTACTTCTTCATCATGGGTATTAGATACTGGATGTGGATCTCACATTTGTGTAAATGTGCAGGATCTCAAAAGGAGTAGGACATTGGCGAAAGGTGAAGTTGATCTCCGAGTTGGAAATGGAGCAAGAGTTGCTGCATTAGCTATAGGAGATTATCATTTAGCTTTACCTTCTGGTTTATCACTGATTTTGAAAGATTGTTATTTTGTGCCTTCTATTACTAAAAACATAATATCTATTTCTTGTTCGGACAAGTATGGTTTTTCATTTATAATAAAGGACAATTGTTGTTCTATTTATTTAAATTATATGTTTTATGCTAGTGCACAAATGGTGAATGGTCTTTATGTATTAAATCTTGATATGCCTATCTATAACATAAATACTAAAAGGATTAAAAATAATGATTGTAATCCGACTTATCTCTGGCACTGTCGCTTGGGCCACATAAACGAGAACCGCATATCTAAACTTCATAAGGATGGAGTATTAGATTCATTTGATTTTGAATCATATGAAACATGCGAATCTTGTTTAATGGGCAAGATGACAAAAGCCCCTTTCAAGGGACATGTTGAAAGGGCAAATGTTTTATTGGGACTAATACATAGTGATGTATGTGGACCAATAAGTACACAAGCTAGAGGTGGTTTTCAATACTTCGTTACATTTACTGATGACCTCAGTAGATATGGGTATGTGTACCTAATGAAACATAAGCATGAAACCTTTGAAAAGTTCAAAGATTTCAAGAATGAAGTACAAAACCAACTTGGCAAGAGTATCAAAATCCTTCGATCAGATCGAGGAGGAGAATACTTAAGCCAAGAGTTTCATGACTATCTAAAGGAGTGTGGGATAGTCCCACAACTCACTCCTCCGTATACTCCGCAATGGAATGGTGTATCCGAGAGGAGAAATCAAACCTTGTTAGACATGGTTAGATCAATGATGAGTCATGCAGATCTTCCGATATCGTTTTGGGGACACGCTCTAGAAACAGCGATTTTCTTACTGAACCGTGTTCCATCTAAATCAGTGGAAAAGACACCATATGAGATATGGACTGGGAAGCGTCCTAGTATGTCTTTTATGAAGATTTGGGGTTGTGAGGCTTTCGTTAGACGTCACGCCACTAACAAACTTGGACCCAAATCGGATAAGTGTTTATTTGCGGGGTATCCTAAGGAAACGAAAGGGTACTATTTCTATTATACCACCGAGAACAAAGTAGTTATTGCTCGGACTGGTGTATTTCTTGAAAGAGAATTTATTTCTAGAAAAACCAGTGGGAGAAAAATAGAACTTAGTGAAGTTCAACCACAAGAAAACACTGAACCTGAGATTGAGATGGAAACAGAGCAGGCACCACAAGCTGTTGTGGAAGAAGCACCTGCTCAAGAGACACAAGCCCAGCGTAGGTCTGTAAGAGTACACCGGGAGCCACAGAGATATGGATTTCTTGTGACTCAACAAGGTGACTTACTACTTATTGATGAGGATGAGCCGTCATCTTATCAACAAGCTATTATGGGCAATGATTCTGAGAAATGGCAAGAGGCCATGAAATCTGAGATGGAATCCATGTATGCAAACCAAGTATGGACTTTTGTTGATCCACCTGAAGGGGTACGACCCATAGGGTGCAAATGGATTTTCAAGAAAAAGACCGATATGGATGGTAACGTACAAACCTATAAAGGTCGGCTGGTTGCAAAAGGATTCAAACAAATTCATGGTATTGACTATGATGAAACCTTTTCACCAGTGGCCATGGTTAAATCCTTAAGGATCTTACTTGCAATAGCTGCATTTCATGATTATGAAATCTGGCAGATGGATGTCAAAACAACTTTCCTTAATGGAAATCTGCTCGAGGATGTGTACATGACACAACCCGAGGGTTATGTCGATCCAAAGGATGCTGGAAGGATATGCAAGCTACAACGATCAATTTATGGATTGAAGCAAGCTTCTCGGAGTTGGAATCTTCGTTTTGATGATGCAATCAAAGAGTTTGGTTTTATCAAAAATGAAGATGAACCTTGTGTCTACAAGAAGGTCAGTGGGAGCGTAATCATTTTCCTAGTGTTGTATGTAGATGATATACTTCTTATTGGAAATGATATCCCTGCCTTGCAATCTGTAAAGATTTGGCTAGGGAACTGCTTTTCGATGAAAGACTTAGGAGAAGCCACCTATATATTAGGAATCAAGATCTATAGAGATAGATCAAGAAGGCTTCTTGGTCTAAGTCAAAGTACATACATAGACAAGGTGCTTAAAAGGTTTAGCATGCAAGAATCCAAGAAAGGATTCGTGCCTATGACACATGGTATTTATCTCTCGAAGGAACAGTGTCCTTCAACACCAGATGAGAGACAACGCATGAGTAAGATTCCATACGCGTCAGCTATTGGATCTATCATGTATGCCATGATATGTACTCGTCCCGATGTATCGTATGCTTTGAGCATGACGAGCAGATATCAAGTTGATCCAGGTGAAGGTCACTGGATTGCTGTCAAGAATATCCTAAAGTACTTGAGAAGGACTAAGGATACATTCTTGATTTATGGAGGTGAGGAAGAGCTCAATGTAATGGGTTACACTGATGCAAGCTTCCAAACCAACAAAGATGATTTTCGATCGCAATAAGGATATGTGTTTTGCCTAAGATATGCAAAGTACCAACAGATGATAATGTATCTGACCCATTGACGTAGCCACTGTCACAGCAGTAGCATGATCGTCATACTAGATCTCTAGGCATTAAGAGTATGTCTGATTGGTCTTAGTGCAAGTGGGAGATTTGTTGGGATATGCCCTAAGACAAGTCATTAGATGATTGTTTGTGACATATTCTGTAATATGGTTTTATGAATGGCAATTCATTATTATATATTATTCTTTTAACTGTGCATTGTGAATTAATATATATGTTAATGTCCTTAGAATAATATTGTATTATTCTTAAAGATGTTCCTAGTCAAGTATTATCATGAAAGGGATAATGATAATACGTAGAGACTAGTATGTGTTGATCGATGAATTGTTCATTGATATGAGATATCAAATCAACATATGGGTACATGTTAGAGAACGATGTACTGAACAGACCCACCATGAGAATGCAACATGGATAGTTATATGATCGTCATATGCAATTCTCATAGTGATAATAATGTATGAAATCCTTACGACTTGTGATCATCAGAGATCCCAACATAAGGAGTTATGTATCTTGATATCGTCAAACGTTACCCGTAACAGGGTAATCTATAAAGGCGACTATTGGATACACTACGAATTATGTAGAGGGATGTTGACTGATCGAGATAGGATTTGTCCCTCCTATATAACAGGAGATGTGTTTGGCCCTTGATCAAGTGAGAACTAAAATGCATGGCCATGCTCGAATGAGTCGATATGAGATATCGAGCTTATTCGTTTATTCTAGTTCTACTTGGGGATCAAGAAATAAAGATTGGATATACGAGTATGACTATTCCATGACTCGTGTTCAATCTAAACACAAAGGACAAAGGGATTAAGTTACATGATTAATATTATCACAAGTTCTAAAGGTTATGTCGAGTCATTGACATTCTTGTAATTTGGGAAGCATTGATGTGTTGCTAGATACCGCTCAATGCTTGCGACATAAAATGAGATTTTATGTCACTGCCAACATTACAAGATCCTATCGGGTCGCACAAAAGATTAAATCGAGAAGGGAAATTAAATTCATTGGATGAATTAATTAATTAAGAAGAGTCTTAATTAAGTGATTAAAAGGTTTTAATTAAATCATGGGTTTGGGCCCATAGGACTTTAAGAAAGTCTTGAATCTTAATTAAAAGCCTTTTAATATAAATACAAGGTTATGATTTAATTGTAAGTGACAACTTCATATCATACTAACCTAAAACAAGGAAAAGCACACGGCCTCCAAAAACCACCAAAGTGCTCTCGGCTTCTCATCATAGCCGAAGAGAAAAGTGAGGTTTTGGGCGTGCCTTTCGATTTAGAATCGAGTGTCTTTCTTGTTCCGGTTTAATAACTTGTCTAGCAACTTGTTATTAAACCATCCCTTCACCCGATTTGATCGTGTGGATACCGTTGAGGCAAAACTCATTGAGTTTTGCTATTGACTCGGAGAAGGCGTAGGACGTGGTGCTGCTCCGTGGATTCTGCTTCAAACACGCTACAAGGGTGAGACTCTTATGTATTCCTTAATCCGATATGATTACCTATGTATAGATCCGGTGTTAGTAATCCTAAAAATTTTATTCCGCTGCGTTGTATGACATAAGGATTACTTATGTGGGGTCTTCCCACCTTTGGAATGTAATGAATTATTTTTGAAGTTTTGTATTTTTGGCCTGTAATCCTGTTAGCTCATGTAACAACCGAATCCTTAAGACTTAATCAATGCATGATTAATCCTTTTATGTCTAGTGATTACTGTTAAGGTGGGAAGACCCCACATTAGTGGTATCAGAGCAGTGGTTAGATGACTCGGGAAGGAGTGAAGGGTAGCCTTAGCAATAAGTTGGCTAAGTACTTACTATTGAACATGTTTTATGTGTAATTTGCATATGAAGTTTCTATGTTATGCTAACATGTTTAATTATCTAACGATGTGCTTTATGAACTGCTTTTGGTGTTGTTATTAACCCTTGTGTTGCAGTATGGCAGCAAATATAGAAGTGGGTGACGCCATTAGTGTAAATGTAAGTGCTGGGCATACGAACCCATTGCCACCACCAGCTTTGGGAGAGGAACCCTCTGAACAGCAATTGCTACCTGGGGAATTGAGCTTGGCTCAGTTTATGATGTATCGACCTCCGATGTTCGAGGGAACTGAATCAGGAGAGAAAGCTGAGGAATGGTTAGAGAGGATCGAACAGATATTTGTGGTAGCGCCTTGTGCAAAGACGGCCTGGATCCGATTAGCAGAATTTCAGCTTTCCAAGAAGGCACTGATGTGGTGGAAAACCACAGTGATTGAGCAAGAGGCTCTAGGACAGGAAGTGAATTGGAAGATGTTCCGAACGCGGTTTCTGAACCGCTATTTCTCAGCCGCTGCAAGACAGGCCAAAGAGGATGAGTTTACCAGTTTAAGACAAGGTACCATGCCTGTATCTGATTATGCTTTGCATTACTGTTCCTTGCTACGTTATGTGCCACACATTGCTGCAAGCACTCAAGCGAAGATGCGGAACTTCATGAAGGGCTTGAGGCCTGAACTGTATGACAGGGTGATCACTTATGGCCCTGCCTGTTTTGACGATGCACTCTCACGAGCTGAGCTAGCTGAGCTGGGAGTTGGTGCATATCCAGATGCTGTGCCACCTCCAGCACCCCCTCAGAGACCCACTTCTGACAATTTGAAGCCCAGGGGTGATCAGTTTAAGCCTAGGGGGAACACTTCAGCATCGAGATTCAGTGGCAAGAGGCCTGAGAATCGATGGAAAGGGAAAGGTAGGAATGATACTCCATCTGGGAGAGGACAGCCTCAGGGAGATAGATCTGGAAGAGCTCAGTCCACTATATGTGGACTATCACATTTGGCAAAGGACTGTGTTGGTTGCTATGTCTGTGGCGACAGAGGCCACTTCGCTCGACAGTGTCCCAACAGGGGAAGACAGCAGAACTCTGCGGGGAGGCCTGCGGACAGAGCGGCACCGCACAGACCACCTTTTGTGCCAAGACAGTACGGAGGTCAGCCCGCTGGGCCACCTCAGGGTCAGGTGTATGCTTTGACAAGGGAACAGGCTACAACGGCTCCGGAGGAAGTTATAGCGGGTACGTGTCTTTTATTTACGCACACTGCTCTTATATTGATAGACACAGGTGCGTCACACTCTTTTGTGTCGACGAGTTTTGTTGAAAGGCACCACATATGTACTTCTCCGTCCCCCATGCCTCTTATGGTCTCGACCCCCGCTGGAAGAAGTTTGACTACGGATCAGATTGTCTATGATGGCCTCATTTATTTTGAGGATAATGAGTTAAGATCAGATTTGATTGTGCTAGGAATGACAGACTTCGACTGCATTGTGGGCATCGATGTTCTGAACAAGTATCAGGCGGTCGTTAACTGCAGGCAAAGGACTGTCCGATTCAGATCTGATATGGGAGTCCAGTGGACATTCTTTGGGGATGGTTCTCGCCCAAGGATCCCGTTGGTATCGGCTGTCAAGATGGCACAGTTATTGGAACGAGGTCATACAGGATATCTTATCTATGCTATTGATATGACGGATAAGAGGAAGGAATTGAAGGTTGAGGATGTGCCCGTAGTGGCGGAGTTTCCTGATGTCTTTCCGGAGGAGATTCCCGGATTCCCACCGACGAGAGAGGTCGAGTTTGGGATTGAGCTACTACCAGGGACGTCTGCAATTTCTCGCGCCCCGTATAGGATGGCACCAACAGAGTTAAGGGAGTTAAAGGTACAGTTACAGGAACTTCTTGATAAGGGCTACATACGCCCTAGCGTATCGCCATGGGGTGCGCCTGTCTTATTTGTTAAGAAGAAAGATGGATCGATGCGTCTATGCATTGATTATAGGCAGTTAAACAAAGCTACAGTCAAGAACAAGTATCCACTTCCGAGGATTGATGACTTATTTGATCAGTTACAGGGAACGAGGCTCTATAGTAAGATCGATCTGAGGTCGGGGTACCATCAGATTCGAGTAAGAGAAGATGATGTTCAGAAGACGGCTTTCAGGACTAGTTATGGGCACTATGAATTTCTGGTTATGCCTTTTGGGGTGACGAATGCCCCAGCTGTTTTCATGAGTTTGATGAACAGGGTGTTCCAGCCGTATTTGGATCAGTTCGTCATAGTCTTCATTGACGACATACTTATCTACTCTCGGACGGAAGAAGAGCATGTAAGGCACTTGAGGATAGTACTTCAGATCCTTAGGGATCATCAGCTGTATGCAAAGCTTAGTAAGTGCGAGTTCTGGTTGGACAGCGTGGTATTTTTAGGCCATGTCATATCTAGCCACGGGATATCTGTGGATCCCAGGAAGATTGAAGCTGTGATGGAGTGGGCTGCACCCACTTCTGTACCTGAGATAAGGAGTTTTCTCGGTTTGGCAGGATATTACCGACGTTTCGTCGAGGGTTTTTCGAAGATTGCCAAACCCCTGACACAGCTTACTCAGAAAGGAGTCCCCTTCTTTTGGTCCGAAGCTTGTAAGGAAAGCTTCCAAGAGCTGAAGCGTCGTTTGACTACAGCGCCTGTACTGGTGATTCCGTCCGAGGATAAGAGGTTCGCCTTGTATACGGATGCGTCATTGCAGGGCTTGGGCTGTGTGTTGATGCAAGATAAGCATGTGGTGGCTTATGCATCGAGGCAGCTGAAGCCACACGAAGCCAGGTATCCAGTACATGATTTGGAATTGGCGGCCATCATATTCGCCTTAAAGATCTGGAGGCATTACTTGTATGGCACGTCTTTCACTATATATACGGACCATAAGAGTCTGAAGTTCTTATTCACTCAAGCAGAGTTGAATATGAGGCAAAGAAGATGGATGGATTTGCTCAAAGATTATGATTGTGAAATTGAGTACCATCCAGGTAAAGCAAACCTGATAGCAGACGCCTTAAGTCGGAAGGTAAAGAGTACTGCAGAGGATGTTATGTGTTTGTCAGCCTTGATGACGTCTTATTGCCAACTGGGCTATGATTTCGATGTAGACACGTCGCCTGTGCGAGTGTCGACCCTATTGGCGGAGCCAGACATATTTGAGGCAATCAGGAAGGCCCAGAAGTCCGATAGTGAGGTTCAGAGATGGACATCATTGATACTTCAGGGTCAGCCATCCAAGTTCAGAGTGGCTGAGGATGATTCCTTGAGACTGGGCAACCGATGGGTAGTCCCAGATGCACCAGAACTGCGTAGAGGAATATTGGAGCGGGCTCACAGTAGTCGTTTCAGTATCCACCCAGGGGGAAGGAAGATGTACAAAGATCTATGCGATCAATTCTGGTGGAGACGCATGAAGCGTGAGGTAATCATTTTTGTTAAAAGATGTTTGATCTGCCAGCAGGTAAAGGCAGAGAGGCAGAGGCCTGGTGGAGAACTGAAGAGCTTAGAGGTGCCTGAATGGAAGTGGGAGCATATATCTATGGACTTTGTGACCCACTTACCTAGGACGACCTACAACGCCTACCATACAAAGCCTCAAACGGTGCCATCTGAATACTCGTCTGATAGCTGTTGTTGTATGAAAATTCTACCAAGGGCAAGGAATCTTGCCATGAAGCATCAAACTCCAATACACAAGCTCGCAGCATGTCCTCAAGCGTCTGAATAGTACGCTCAGTCTGCCCATCCGTCTGGGGATGATATGCCGTACTCAAACTCACCTCAGTACCCAAAGCTGACTGAAGACCTCCCCAGAAGTGAGATGTGAACCGTGGGTCCCTGTCTGACACAATAGATACTGGAATCCCATGTAGTCTCACTATGTCCCGGACATACAACTGAGCCATCCTCAAGTATGTGTACGTCATACAGTATGGAATGAAGTGGGCTACCTTCGTCAGTCTGTCAATGATCACCCAAATGGCATCACAGCCCGAAGTAGTCCTCGGCAGGTGGGTCACAAAGTCCGTAGATATGTGTTCCCACTTCCACTCCGGTATCTCTAAGCTCCTTAGCTCGCCACCGGGTCTCTGCCTCTCTGCCTTAACTTGCTGGCAGATCAAACATCTCTTGACAAAAGCGATCACATCACGCTTCATCCGCTTCCACCAGAACTGATCACATAAGTCCTTATACATTTTCCTTCGTCCTGGGTGGATGCTAAATCGGCTACTATGAGCCCGTTCCAAGATTCCTCTACGCAACTCCGGCGTATATGGAACTACCCATCGGTTACCGAGTCTCAAGGAACCATCCTCAGCAACTCTGAACTTTGATGGCTGCCCCTGAAGTGCCAATGACGACCATCTCTGAATCTCATCATATGTCCTCTGAGCTCTCCTGATATTCTCATAGATATCTGGCTCAGCTAATAAGGTCGATATCCAAACCGGTGATGCGTCCACATCGAAGTCATAGCCCATATGGCAACAAGAAGTCATCATAGCCGACAAATGCATGACATCCTCAGCAGTATTCCTCACCTTCCGACTCAAGGCGTCTGCTGTCAAATTGGCCTTCCCCGGATGGTACTCTATTTCACAGTCATAATCTTTAAGTAGGTCCATCCATCTCCTCTGACGCATATTCAATTCCGCCTGAGTAAACAAGAATTGCAGGCTCTTATGATCTGTATAAATGGTGAAGGAGGTACCATATAGATAATGCCTCCAAATCTTCAGGGTAAATATAATAGCTGCCAACTCCAAATCGTGGACTGGGTACCTAGCCTCATGCGGTTTCAACTGCCTTGATGCATAAGCTACCACGTGCTTATCTTGCATTAATACACATCCCAAGCCCTGAAGTGACGCGTCAGTATACAGAACAAACCTCTTATTCTCTGAGGGAATTACCAAAACAGGTGCCGTGGTCAACCGGTGTTTCAGTTCCTGGAAGCTCTGCTCGCAAGCCTCAGACCAATAAAACGGTACCCCTTTCTGAGTCAACTGAGTCAGTGGCTTAGCAATCTTAGAAAATCCTTCGACGATGCGTCGATAATAGCCAGCCAAACCAAGGAAACTCCGAATCTCTGGTACAGAAGTGGGTGCAGCCCACTCCATCACAGCCTCAATCTTCCTGGGGTCCACAGAAATCCCACTGCTGGATATGACATGCCCCAGAAATACTACTCTACTCAACCAAAACTCACACTTGCTGAGCTTGGCATATAATTGGTGATCTCTGAGGATCTGGAGCACTATCCTCAAGTGTTTCACGTGCTCTTCCTCGCTCCTGGAGTAGATGAGTATATCGTCAATAAATACGATGACGAACTGATCCAGATAGGGTTGGAACACCCGATTCATCAAGCTCATAAAGACAGCCGGGGCGTTCGTCACACCAAACGGCATCACTAAGAACTCGTAGTGCCCATACCGAGTCCGAAATGCTGTCTTCTGTACATCTTCCTCCCTGACCCGTATCTGGTGGTACACGGATCTCAGATCAATCTTGCTATAAAGTCTGGTACCTTGCAACTGGTCAAACAGATCATCAATCCTTGGAAGAGGATACTTGTTCTTTACCGTAGCCTTATTCAGTTGCCGGTAATCGATGCACAACTGCATCGAGCCATCCTTCTTCTTTACAAAAAGAACTGGTGCGCCCCAAGGCGATACGCTAGGGCGTATATATCCTTTATCAAGGAGTTCCTGCAACTGCTCCTTCAGTTCTCTTAATTCTGCCGGTGCCATTTGGTAAGGGGCACGAGAAATAGAGGATGTCCCCGGTAATAACTCAATCCCAAACTCGACTTCCCTAGTCGGTGGGAATCCTGGAATCTCCTCCGGGAACACATCAGCAAATTCCGCTACTACTGGTATGTCCTCAACTTTTAACTCCTTGCTTTTTCCCAACAGATCCACGGCATAAATGAGATAGCCCATATGTCCACGTTCCAACAGTTGGGACATTTTGATTGCCGAGATCAACGGAATCTTCGCACGAGAACCGTTGCCATAGAAAATCCACTGAACTCCCAAATGAGATCTGAACCGTACTGTCCTCTGTCGGCAATCCACTACTGCCTGATATCTGTTCAGAATGTCGATGCCCACAATGCAGTCGAAATCTGACATGCTCAGAACAATCAAATCTGCCTTCACCTCATTGCCCTCAAAATAAATGAGGCAGTCCATTAGAAACTGATCCGCAACAACTTTCTTTCCGGTGGGTGTCGAGACCAAGAGAGACGTGGGTAACGGAGACGTGCACATATGATGTCTCGCCACAAAGTCCGCAGACACAAAGGAGTGTGAAGCACCTGTGTCTATCAAAATAAAGGCGGAATATGTAAATAATAGGCACGTACCAGCTATAACCTCCTCTGGAGCTGCATCGGCCTGCTCCCTGGTCAATGCATAGACCTGTCCCTGGGGTGGCCCCATCACCTGTCCTCCCCCCTGACGAGGCACCATCGGTGGCCTCTGCTGTACTGTCCCGGTAGAAAACCTCCCTCTGCCTCCTCTCAGATCTACCTGACCATCACCATTCTGACAAAACCGGGATATGTGGCCCATCTAGCCACATTTATAACAAGCAGTACAGTCTCGCATGTGATGCGGTCCTCCACAAAAATGGCACTTCACCACTCCACTCCTATTCACTTGAGTCTGCCCTCTGTTGTTAGGCGCACCGCCCCTCCTGTTATCCATTCTTCTCCCACCAAACCGAGAAGATGAAGAAGAAGCCCCACGAGATTTAAATGATTCTCCTCGTGGCCTCAGATTATTAGACATTGGCCTCGGCGGTGGGACTTGTGGGGGTGTAACGTCCGGGTAGGCGCCGACCCCGATCTCTGCTAGCTCCGCTCTGGTGAGGGCATCATCAAAAGAAGTGGGTTTGTTGGAAATAACCCGATCAAAAAGTTCCGGTCGCAGTCCCTTCATGAAATTCCTCATTTTGGCATGTCCATGGGTGGCAATATGTGGAACATATCTCAGTAACGAAGAGTACTGCGTGGCATAGTCGGACACTGTCATGCTTCCTTGTTTCAAACTTGCAAACTCATCCTCCTTCGTCTGTCTTGCTGCTGCCGAGAAGTACCGGTTCAGAAACCGGGTTCTGAAGAGCGTCCAATCAATCACTGCACCTTGTGCTCTCTGTTCCATTACAGTGCTCCTCCACCACATTAAAGGTTTCTTTGCTAACTGGAACTCCGCTAGCCTCAGCCAAGCTGTAACAGCACAAGGAGCCGATACAAAAATCTGTTCAAGCCTTTCCAGCCACTCCTCAGCCTCCTCTCCGGACTCTGTTCCCTCAAACCGGGGTGGGTGATACGATAGAAACTGAGTCGAGCTAATCTCACCAGGTAGCAATAACTGAGCCACTGGTTCCATGCTTACAGCCGGTGGAGGTAGAGGGTTTGCCTGTCCAATACTTGCGTTTACGCTACCCACATCGCCCACCTCTTCATTGAGGTTCATAGCCGCCATGCTGCAACACAAGGGTTAAAACAACTCCAAACAAGAATATATGTTATGCCGTTAGATAACAGGAATGATAATAAGCATGTTAGTATAACAGGATATACATCAATATGCACTACATGCATAAACATGCTTTAAATGTAAGCACCTAGTCAATCATGCTAAGGCTACCCTTCACTCATTCCCGGGTTCTCTAACCACTGCTCTGATACCACTAATGTAAGGACCCTAGTTCCTTAAGTGCGGACTAAAGGCGTAATTAAAAATTTCCATGCATAAACAGAATATAAAGGTTGTGTCGATGCTCTGAGCTATTAAATTACAGTGCCAAAATAAAGTTCCAAAATGGATTAATTACATTCTCAAACTATGAATGTTAATCCTATAGTTTTAGACTACTCCTAGAGTAGATACTATACAAAAGAATGTGCCTGCTACAAGAGCACTCCGCACTAGCTCACTGCACCAACTCGTCTGAGCCCGTCCGCCCAAAAATACCTACAGGAACAACCCCAAAACCATGAGCATGTATAAAATCATATACACAACGATATGACAGCAATTCAAATGCATAATTGTAAATATGATTCACTTCTTATATGTAACACATTTAAAATGCTCCCTTGGGTTATCCCTGTACCAAATGATAATCAGTAGATTATATTACCAACAGTGTATGTCATGACATGCACCGATTCCCATATGCTCCGTGTTCAATTTCCGAGTCTTATTATATCAGTGGCATAATATCCCTCGCGTTAACATGACAGCGGAAATACCCCTCGCTTAAGACAATACCAGCGGCACTAATATCCCTCGCTATAAATATGACAGCGGTCGTGTTCTTCGCTTCATATTAGCGGCAAATATTCTCTCATCGCTACGGTATGACAGCGGCAAGTATTCACATCGCTACGCCACTAGCGGCAAGTATTCTCCATTACTGGAATATAATTCCTAACTCACAATCACATGTAACAATGCATCCAATATACACATGCAACCAAAATGCATGACCAATCATGTATACAATCCATGATGTATAAACATTACCCCATATGCAACCACAATGCATAATCAATTCCATGTGCACAACCATAGTGCATAATCAATACAAAGCGTAATAAATACGTTTTACCGTCCGATGCTCGTACGTCTCACTACGTACCTTGGTTCCAAAAGTGGAGATATTGTGGAACTTTATCTCCTTTGTTGTGTGGCTACCTGGGATGGTTCTACACAATCACATGAATCCATATCAGAAACCCATAATTGAACCATTACCAAAAACATCAATATTTAGAACAAAAACCCAAAATTCACATTTATAACCCTTCCGATCGATCGGCCCCAAGTCCCGATCGATCGCCAAGTGAAGGAAAACAGGCATCCAAGTACTGCCTCCGCCGATCGATCGAGAGTTTATCTCGATCGATCGAGATTACACACACCGATCGATCGGGACAAAATCTCGATCGATCGGTAAGCTCATTCCTCGCCTTGGATAGACACTGCCTTGCTCGATCGATCGGACCCATTTTCCGATCGATCGAGACGCCCTGTTCCTGCGAGAAATTTCCTAAAATGAGCTTCCAACAACACCTACACTCATGAACCACTAAGATCAACCATCCAACACAAAATTTAACCACAAAACAACCTTAAAAGACATCTCCCATCATGACCAACAAGATGGACCAAGATCCATTCATTTAACCTCAAAAACAAGCTATAAATCAACCAAAACTCAACAAGACTCTACCATAAAGGAAGCTTACCACTTGAGCTTCAAGTTTTTGGCAAGAAAACACAAAAACTCCTCCTTTTCAAAGCTCTCTCCTCTCCTCTTGGTTTAGAAACGAAAATGGGAGCTCAAGGAGTGAATGGATGAGGTTTAGAGACAAATTCTGAGAGGGATGGGGGTGATGGGATGTAAAGCATGCAAGTTGCCCTCCTTTGTCATGCTATGAATTTAATTTTCTTTAATGTGTAACAAATTACAAGCATGATATATAAAATACCTCTACAAGATATTTTAAAAGCATTTTACTACAATGCACCAAAATCACCATTTAAAATCATGCTTTAACAAAATACACAACCCATAACATTTAAACCATTATAACACCCAAACACCCAACATGAATAACATGCTCCCTGAAATGCTCTACCGGGTCACGCCTACCGTGTGACAAGTATTTACCAAGATAATTAGTCCGGACCTAAAGTCTAATTATCACTATAATATCGCATAAACATAATTAATGCCCAAATTGCAATTAATTATTTCGGGGATATCACACATCATGACTCATTAAAAATCATCTGTGTTCAATAATTACCTCTCCATCTCAAATTCAATTTCCAGCCCCAACACAAGGCGCCCCAGACTCCATATACCACCAAAAACCCAATTCCAAGGTTTATCACCACGATGAGAATACAATCTCAACCCTTAGATCCAACGACTCCAAATACCGGATTTAAAATCCTCGGGAGTCCCAACACCGCAATTAATTCATAATTGCAACAATTAAAATCCATTAAGGATCATTACCACACGGAATTTGCACCATTAATTCCCGGGCATCACAATTATCCCCCACTAATAAAATTTCGTCCTCGAAATTTGCACAGGCGCACTCCACGTATCGCCAAGACCTCATAACCCAATCGGACCCACATCGTCGAATCATGAACACATCATGAACGACACATCAACTGCGAGGACACCAACTGATCGCTTTTATTTTAAACAATTAATTCCAATCTAGCGATTTTAGACCGCAAGTGCACGGTGTCAAGTTTTATTATAGATAGGAAGATACGGATTGTCGAACCCACAGGGACTAACAAGCAAGTACCAAATATGATGTCTTTTAACTAAATATAACCTACGATAATTAATTTATAATTAACAACTAATTAATTAATAAAAACTACTAATCCAACCAAGTCAATAAAAGTAAACGAGAAAAATCCACTAGAGAAGATTATCGAGACTTTGGCTCACCAATGCAATTCCCTACAATTATCGATTGAATATTCAAATATTTCTAAGGTGACGAGTTCTCCCAATTTATCTAATACACTCTCTCGAGCTATATTAAACCTAACATCGAATTGCAGTAAGTAACTCTCGTTCACTTATTTAACAATTCAATGTTGCATAAGATCCATGAAAACTCCTAGCTTTCAATTACTAGATATCTATGGCTATCACGCATGTATTTGACGTCATCTCTCGATCTCGGTCTGAAATCCATGGTATGAGTTATTAATTCAGTATCATAAAATCATCTCTCTATCTCAATTACGATACTAACATCATTCAAAGGTGATCAATCCTCTAAAAGCATGAAGAACCTAAAACATAAGCAAAGAACTATAAGAATTCAATCATTAAATCATCAAATCGAAGGTTCATAACAAAGGATTCGCCCTGCCTCGATAAATAAACTTAGTTCATACTCATAAATAAATACCAATACTCAAACATGTCTTGCAACAATCCAAGCATGATAAAATCAAAACAAAACAAAACTAAATTTTAAAAGTAAGAATAAACTCCCAGCGTCGACTCCGGTTGTAGATCATCGCTCCTTCTCTTGCTTTCTTCTCGATCGTCTCTTTAATCGCCTTGTTGGGTTGTTCCAATTCCTAGGATGAATAGGTGAAGATGGATGAAGGTGATATGGAGTATGGAGGTGTGGAGGCTATTCCTAGGGTAAAAAATATTATTTATTGTCTTTTTGAGGCTAATATTTCGAGCTATATAGGTTTGGAGGCTAGGAGGTGGAATAGAATCCAACTTGGAAGGCAAGAAATCATGTTTCCATATTTTTCAAAACTCTGGGCGATCGATCGGTACAAAGGGGCCGATTGATCGAGCTGGACAGTATAAATTCGTGGCTTTTTCAGCCTTTCTCTATCGATCGGCAAGATCAGAATATTTTCTGCGCCTTTTTCAGCTTCTGGCGAGTTTCGTATTTTGGCAGTAACTTTCTCATACAAAGTACGAATTTGATGAATCAGCTATCCACGCAAAGATAAGAGAAAGTTATACAACTTTTATATGGACCATCTTTCCAAAACTTGGCTCAAACATATAGTAATTTGAGGAGAAAGGAGCAACATGTGTCTTGGATTCCGGTTTTTTTCTCTTTTCTTCAACTTTATTCATTCTTTCATCATTTTAGCTTGAATTCTTCACCTTTCCTTACATTTCAACATTGATTCCTGAAATAGAGAAATATATACCATAAACCGTAAAATAATCCAAGAATCAACACAAAAACATATACATATCATAGCATAAAAAACGTAATATTCAACCCTATCAACTCCCCCAAACTTATCACTTAATCGTCCTCGATTAAGCATTAAAATCACAAGGTAGAGTTCAATCTTGATACTTGAAACAATTATTTCATGACTTATTTTATTCTCAGAAATCTCATGCACATGTACAAAAGTTGACAAGACATGTTTTCTCCTAAATCAAGTAACACATCTCAAAATCGGAACGTGTGTGTGTGCTATAGTAAATCTTAAGTTTCATGCACATATTCAAGATCAAATCATGTTAATCAACTCAAAGTCGAGATTATCATTAAGCACCCCGTAAGCCTATTTTCAAACAACTTCTCCACTAATGATAGTTACTCCTTAGACTTGGTTCAAAATGACTTTTTAAGCTTTTAATGTAAGGCCTTTGGTGTTGGCTTCAAAGAAAAGATAGGATAAGCGCAAAGAAGAGAGTATAATCATTTACAATTCAAATTTTTCGCTCACATCGAGCTTCTCTTCTTTTTCTTTTATAGCCTTGGCCACTTTGGGTCTTATTTAGTCAATCTTTTTCTCAAGGCTTTTTGTCTATCTTTTCCTTTTCTCATTCATCAAATATATATTTTTTTTCAATAAGCTCATCAAGATATAACAATTCAAGTGCATCGAAAGATATTTATTATACTCCCTTAGGGTAAGGATAAATTTTTCATTTAGGATCAAATAAGGGTAAGTATAATGAGTTTGCCAAGAATGTCGAATGGGGTCTAATTATATGCAATGCATATACCATTCTTTTTTTCAATAAAGCTCAAATGGGACACTAGGGATTGATATGAATCATGGTAAGCTTGAAAGGCTCAAACGTTTCAAAGATCGCCTAGATCATTTCCAAGTCAAGTTTGTAACTAAAAAATTCGCCTCAAAGTGTTGTTAGGATCGGGGTAGTGTTTAGAAGGGGGGGTTGAATAAACACTAGATTCAATTTCAATTTCTTTCCTAAGTTGTAGGGTCTTCCTACCTTAACATCATCTTAATAACATATTAGGGACTAAACATGCATTTATAACCTCATAGGGCACCGGTTGTAGCTTTGAGCTAATAAGATTACAGGCCAAAAAAAATGAAATTTCAAACTTAATTAATTACATTCTCAAAATGAATGTTAAGGCGATAGAATTATACTACTCCTATAGTAGAGACTATCCAAAAATCCTGTATCCTAACTTCTTTCATGCTCCTCATAGCTCACTGCCTCAACCCGACCCTTAGTCCTTTAGTCCAAAAGTGTACCTACAGGAACAACCCATCATGAGCATATACATCGTTACTTAACATCATAAGGTAATGGCATATAAATAAATGCATGAAAGTAATTGGTAACATATACTTCCTGGTTAATTGTATTAACCCTCTTTGGTTGTCCCTGTTTCATAATCATGCATGTAATCATTAGTGCTTGACATAAATGATTAAAATCGTACTTCACTTATATGCTCGTAATCAACAATGTTAATTAGAAATGGGACTATCCTGGTTCTATTATGACAGCAGCACAATTGGCCCCCTCGCTCGACATAAAGCGGAATTGTGATACCCCTCGCTACGCCTGATAGCGGATGTATCTCCTCGCTTAGCGGAATATGATACCCCTCGCTACGCCTTGATAGCGGATGTATCCCCTCGCTAGTTATGTGAGCGGCAAGTACCTTCCTCGCTTGCCCATAATAACCACCGGACATTCAACCATTCTTAATAACATAGTTAAACGTACATCATCATCATATCATAGACATCGTCATCTTATAAACATCATCATCTTATAAACATAATTGTCATATAGACATCATCATCTTATCATAATCGTCATCGTAAACGGCATATCATCTTCATTTATCATAACATCATCATCATAAACTTACTTATCATAATCATCATCATAGACATCATGAATAATCATACAATCAATGCATGGTCATAGTTTAGGAGTGTGTTACCGTCCGATGCCCGTACGCTTCTTACGTACCTTAATTCCAAAAGTGGAGGAATTGGAGAACTTTATCTCCTTGATGTCGTTGGCACCTGGGATGGTTCTACACAACCATACAAATCGATATTAGAAGCTAAACAATAGCCAAATACCAAAAATTCAACAAAAATCATCATTTCCACTTTTTCAACAGTGGCGATCGATCGCTACTTGAGGCGATCGATCGCCTCACTTTTTGCCTTGCGGTGATCGATCGCTTCATTTCAGGCGATCGATCGCCTGCTACGCGAAATGGCTACTGGCCTTCGGCGATCGATCGCCTCATTTCAGGCAATCGATCGCCACCTTCTGGTGCGCGATTTCTCACCATTTTTGTACCAAAATTTCTTCCCAACTCCCACAACACTTATACCAACAAACTCAAAACACAAAAACACTAAAAGTGTGATGACCAGGGATTATAGATGTTAATCCCGGAGTGTTAATAACCCCTAAAGTTGTTTTACGTGGCGATTTGGAGTTTAATCGCGGTGTTGGGCCTTCTGGGCTCGTTTATTTGAGTAGTTGGGATCGTTGGATCCCGAGGTTGAGATTGTATTCTCATTACGGTGTAAAACCTAAGAGTTGGGTTTTTGATGTGTCTCGGGATCTGGGGTGCTTTGTGTGGGCACCGGTAGGGGGTTTTGGAGTTAGAGAGAGAATTTTTGAAAACAGATGATTTTTAATGAATCATGATGTATTTGTGGGGCTATTAGTATTTCGGGGTATTTTTGCTATAAATACCAGTTGAACCCGTGATTTTAATTATTGGAACCATTTTCCTCACCTTGCCTCTCTCTCCCCGCGCCCATTTCCCGTCTGCCTCGACCCCCGCCGCTTCAAGCGCTGCGGCCGCCGCCGTCCGGCCGCCGTTCGACGCGTCCGACCCGCCGCTGTCTTCGTCTTGTCCAGGCGCAGCTTCCCACACCAACAATTCGAAGTTTCGTCGAGAATCGCGTTCGGATTTGCCAGAAAAGCGCTAGGGTTCGAAATTGAAATCTGTCCGATTAGAGGCTCGATTTTTGGTACGTTTTTGGGGCTTTTCTACAAGTGTTTTTGGGGCGTTTTTGTGCTGTTGTTGGGTCGAAAATTTCATACTTTAAAGTTCAAAATATTTGTTGCTTAATGGTTCGAATTTCAACGCTGGTTGCGTGAAATTTGGGTTCGAAAATTGGGGTTTTGGCATGTGGGGCGATTATTCATGTTGTTGATTGATTAATTCATGTTTTAGATGAATTATGGTGATTATTTGAGTTCGAATTGTGTTGTGAGGGTTCGAAAATTTATGGGGAGTTCTTGAGCAATTTTCGTAGATGTCTCAATTGTTTCCCTCCCTGCATGTACCATGCCCCGGGTCTTTTAAATGGTTAATTGTCGTGTGTTGGCAATATTTTGAGGGTTATGGATGTGCTTGAGCATGGGTTACATGTTCGTTAATAATTGTGAATTATTTATCATGTTAGCACATCGTTCCTCGGGGCATGGAACTCGAGCAAGGTTTGGTTCGGACTTCGGAGATTTAAGGTACGTGCGACGTACGAGCATTACTATATATTAGAGCATTTTGAAATGCATAATGTATTTTGATTGCATTGAATAATTGTGCATGAGTTATATATATATACGTGTTGAGAAGCTATGAAGCGACCTAATCTTGATATCGCCGCCACAAGCGTGCGTGACACTAGAGTAGGATAACTCTTACAAGGTATATGGGGTACTGGATATTTGAGCTATCTGTGATTGATAGCGAGGTTGAGATATCAGTATTTGTTATTGAGATATCCATATTTGCCTGTATAATGAATTTGGAATCATATATATTGACATTCGAGAATAGGCATACGATGAGTTAAATCAATGTGTTGATTTACTGATTTTTGAGATTTGATGAGTTTGTTGATTGTGAGAACAGGGACAGTACACGGAATCCCGGATGAGGACGTTGCCATCCAGGGAGTATCATTTAAAATTCATTAGCATTTACTTTTGTTGTAAATTATGAATTTCATTATTGTGATTATGGGATTTTGTGTATTGGTATGCTCACCCCATTGGGGGCTTTCTCTGTTGGGGCAGGTGAACAGGTACATCGATGGCTGTGGAGCTGAGCTCGAGCTGTTGATTGGATGTACTCCAAGGATCGTGGTACCAGGGCTTGATGGAGCACGGTATCGTATATGGTACTTATATACACCCGAGGGTTATATACATATTCATGATGCTCGCATGTGAGCACGATTATACTTGTATATGGGTTGTATGTATAGGCATGAGCCTTTCTCTCATTCATCCTATGTTGCATGCAATTTGTGGTAGAATTGTTAAATGATATGAGAGTCATTAGTGTATTATGTGGGTATTGAAACCCACTTTTGTTGTCTTATTATGTGGTGTCTTCCCTGGCTGGGAATTTACTTAGTGTTCAGTATTTCTGTTGAGTATTGTGCTTTCCCTGGCCGGGAATTGTGTTATGTGTTATTTTATTTCAGGATAGCTCAATTTATGGGGAGACTCTGCCCAAATTTTTATAAAAGTCCACAATGTGAAAAGGTGGCGTATTGGGGATGGTAATGGGCGAAATCTATGAGTCTATTTGTTGGTAAAGATGATCTTATAGTGTTGTATATTAAAGAAATTTTGTAGTTGCCATTCAATGGTAAAGTATCATCTGAGTTTCCCGATTGAGTTTTATTGAAAGCATGTACCACATATAAGGGTTAATACACTAATCAAGGGATAAGGGCTTGGGGGTCCTTACATTAGTGGTATCAGAGCAGTGGTTGCTCATTGGGGCTGTTAAGGGCCTAGGAAATTGTTGATAGCACATAATTTTGCATGATGGCATTAATGTTGAATGACACAACTATATGTTTATGTGCTTTTATGATATGAAAAGTGGTGTTACTAACCATTGTGGTTGCAGGAATCGTGTGAAACGCGATAGGATGTCATTAATGGTAATGTCTGGCACTCCGTATGTTATGTGCCAAGGAATCTGATTTTTAAGAAATCAGAAAAAGGGGATATTTCCGAGGTAACATGTCTTGGTATACGTATTAACATGCAAGTGGTTGCGTATATGTAATGCATGGTTGATGCACAGCGTATATGGCTATTGTTGCTAACCATAATGGTTGCAGGTTACATGAAATATGGAGTACGAAAAGGAATGATGATTATACATATGCACGGGCATCCCAACGGTAACATGTATTATGTGTTTAGTTATTTAACACAAGGTAAATCAAGGTATGCATAAGATAGTGCATTATGATATGATACATGTTGATACGCATCGTTTTGCATATGTATGTTGTGAAATATAAGAGGTGTATTTCACGAGTCAAGGTTATCCTAGTGAGGATTTTAATGCTTACGCTAAACTCCATAAGAAGCGAGGAAGAATTCCGCTTACGTGGGGAAGTAAGAAGCATTGAAATGCACTATTGATAAGTGACTCAATTCCATAAGAAGCAAGAATTCCGCTTACGTGGATTCCATAAGAAGCGAGGAAGAATTCCGCTTACGTGGATTTCCATAAGAAGCAAGAATTCCGCTTACGTGGATTCCATAAGAAGCGAAGAAGAATTCCGCTTACGTGGAAAAGGAAGAAGGAACCATAATTTCATATGTTTATTATTTATGAGTTGTGGTTGTATTTATGATTTATGCATTTATGTTTGCATTCATATTATGTTGTATACGATGTTATTATGTGGTAAGATGCCATGGGGTAAGATGCCCATATGTAAGAGGCCATACGATGTTATTATGTGGTAAGATGCCACGGGGTAAGATGCCCATATGGTAAGAGGCCATACGATGTTATTATGTGGTAAGATGCCACGGGGTAAGATGACCATATGGTAAGAGGCCATACGATGTTATTATGTGGTAAGATGCCACGGGGTAAGATGCCCATATGATAAGAGGCCAAACGATATTATTATGTGGTAAGATGCCATAAGACGTTATGATGCTATGATGTTAATCATTTACATTAAGATCTAATGATTTCGTGCATGAATATTTGAAACAGGGACAATAAAAGAGGGTTAATGTGTTTAACCAGGAAGTGTACTTCATTTAGATTCATGCATTTCTTTATATATGTACATTTTCTATGATGATTAGCGATGGTTCATTCCGCTGTGTCGATGATGATGATTCATCTCTTGGTGATTATTGGCGATGGTTTATGCCGCCGGATATGTTGATAGCGATGCCTCATTCCGCTATTATGTGGATTTACGATGACTCATTCTTTTATGAGGATTGGCGATGACTTATGCCGCCGGATATGTTGATAGCGATGCCCCATTCCGCTATTATGTGGATTTACGATGACTCATTCTTTTATGAGGATTGGCGATGACTTATGCCCCCGGATATGTTGATAGCGATGCCCCATTCCGCTATTATGTGGATTTACAATGACTCATTCTTTTATGAGGATTGGCGATGATTCGTGCCGCCGGATATATTTATAGCGATGCCCCATTCCGCTATTATGTGGATTTACGATGACTCATTCTTTTATGAGGATTGGCGATGATTAGTGCCGCCGGATATGTTGATAGCGATGCCTCTCTCCGCTATTATGTGGACGATGATTCATGCTCAGGTGTATAGCGAGGTTTCATGCCACTTATTATATGATGAGGTATCATGCCGTCGATTCTATAGCGATGGATTGTGCCGCTATGTACTCAGCACAGGATTATGCCGCCTTCGAGCGATGAGTACTGATTTCGCACTATTATCGAGCGACGGAGACAGGTATGCCGCTATCTTGTTAGCGATGAGGTATGGGATATTGCATGTTTTATTATGACTATTTTACTAGCATGATGATGGATGACATACGTTGATGTACATGGACCGTCACGAGTTGACTAGGTCATTTAGATGTCATTGTTGACATGTATCGTCACTAGTTGACGATGCCTTAGATGCCATGAGTGGGCATGTATCGTCACGGGATGACGATGACGATTGTGTAGGAGATGTCTTATTAGACATGCATCATCGTTACGATGAACAATGCGTTGGGTATACGTATTCAGTTGTATGCCTTGGGTGCCAGTGCCGAGCACAAGGTGGTGTCTACGTCACCGGTCGACGTGACCCTTTTACCGAGCGGGTTGCTCGAGAAATGGATGAATGCGTTGTACATGTGATTGTACCTGTGGGGTCCTCTTTACTTAATCCATTATGTATTTCATTAAGCATACATATGTGAGTCTGAATTAAGTAATAACATACACTGATTAAGAGTATCTTAAGTTGTTACAGATGTACCAAACCACTAGTACAAAAACCAACTAACTTTTCTATATATACATGACATAGAAAATGAACAACCTAAGCCAGTACAACTCCTATGCAGTGGTTCACCTCGCAGCGGAATAAGACTCACGATTCCCACGTCTATGCAATCCTACAGAAACATTCACAAAACGTGAGTATAGATAAACAACTATCTCAGTGCAATATCAAAACACAATATCAATACTAATGATAAAACACAATAAATCATCTCATGTGAATGTTCTGTATCATGCATCCACAAATGCACCATGTCATGACATGTCTCAACAAGTACCCTATTATCACGAGACTAAAATGATATGCCTATTCAGCTCAATATGTCAGTGGAACCACCTCACATCTTCATATTAGCAGCACATATCATAGTACCATCCTCAAATGATAATAGCCAGAGCATATACCCAAAAACCGGCGTATATCTCTATATAGCATAACCGAGCATATACCCAAACCAGGCGTATATCTCTCTGTCACATAACCGAGCATATACCCAAACCAGGCGTATATCTCTATGTAACATAACCAAGCATATACCCAATACCAGGCGTATATCTCAAATACATAACCGAGCATATACCCAAACCAGGCGTATATCTCACATACATATGATATCCATGAATGTACAGGCATATGATACGACCAATCATATGATAATAACATAACACAATTCATATGATATCAATCTCATAACATCATCACACAATATCTATACTCCGTACGTCAACACGTATCTGTACTGCGACACAAACGAGATAAATTAGGCGTCACTGGCTAAGTGCCTCGTTGTCCTGTCCCCTGAGATGATGCTACAACAATGCCAATAATATATCATGTTATCATAGGCATTAAAATCAAATTCTACAAAAATATAAAATTTTTCAACATTCTGGCACTGGCGATCGATCGCTATTTCTCACCGATCGATCGCCATACTGTTCTGCCCCCTCGCGATCGATCGCCATCTCTCGCGATCGATTGCCAAAGTGTTCTGTTGCTCGCGATCGATCGCCACATTTTCACCGATCGATCGCTACATGTATAAACCGCCTTATATTTTACTCTGTCTCGGCGATCGATCGCCACAAAGCTCGCGATCGATCGCCGATGTCCAGAAAGTTTAGAACATGGCGATTTTGAGCTTATCTTCCTAGATCTTCTCCTACAACTCGAAATTTAACATGTAAATAGGTTTCATGCATTCTCTACAACCATAACAACATGTTTCCACCTTCTTAGAATCAAATTCATGGCATATAAACATGTTATGATCCTAAGCTTGCATAGGTTGGATTTGATTTCACATACTTCATACACCACTACACAAATCAATCTTAAAAGCATATATTCCTTACCAAGATTGTACAATTTCACTTCACCCAACTTCCTAGCTCAAGTCACAAGTGAAAAACCAAGCTTCAACCAAGAAAACCTCCAAGGGTTGGAGAGGAGCTTGTGTAGTGTTTTAGTAGGTGTAAAATGAGAAACTATGTGATTTTCTTCCACAAGCACCTTGATATAAGGTCATTAGCTCCCTAAATCACTTGCTATCATATCATTTGGAGTTAATGACATATTAAGGAACATGTACATGAAATGAAATTCAAATTCAAATACATCCAATTCACATGACATTCACATGCATAATCAAATGCCTCCTAGTTCATGACTTGATATGTTATTAAATCATTGTACACCATGTTTCATTCCTTGCCCTTGCCATATATCATTTCATACATGTATTATTTCATTCTTGGTTCCACCCGAACCCCCAATATCATACTGCCAATTGATATAATTACACCATAATCATATCACACGTGTATACAACAAATCGAGGCATTACAATTCTCCCCTACTCAATGAATTTCGTCCTCGAAATTGCATATACAAACATCATAATACATGCTTCATATAAGAACATATATGATATATGGAATATAAGAAACATGTATAAATCACATATCAACATACCAGAAAACAAATCCGGATACCGTTGCATCATATGCTGCTCCGTCTCCCACGTTGCCTCTTCGACACCCGTCTGTCCCACTGTACTTTAACCATAGGAATCACTTTATTACGCAACCTGCGTTCAGCTCGATCCAAGATCATAACCGGTCGTTCCTCATATGACACATCTGTATCCAACTGTACATCAGGTAACTGTAATACATGACTCGGATCTGGTTCATACTTCCTCAACAGTGACACATGAAAGACATCATGAATACTACTCAAAGCCGGTGGTAGTGCCAATCGATATGCTAACGTACCAATACGTTGCAATACCTCATACGGACCAACATACCGTGGAGACAATTTTCCACGCTTACCAAATCGTACTACACGTTTAAAAGGTGAGATTTTTAAGAACACACGGTCACCAACTTGAAATTCAAGTGGTCTACGTCGCTTATTGGCATAAGCAGCCTGTCTGTCCTGAGCAGCTTTAAGTTTCAATTGAATTACCTTTACTTTCTCTTCCATTTCATGAATCATATCCGGTCCATGTAAAGTAGACTGATCTACATCATCCCAATACAATGGCGATCTACATCGTCGCCCATACAAAGCCTCAAATGGTGCCATCTGTATACTAGACTGATAACTGTTGTTATATGAAAATTCCACTAATGGCAATGACTCTTGCGAAGAGGTATCAAACTCTAATACACAGGCACGCAACATATCCTCAAGCGTCTGTATCGTACGCTCTATTTGTCCATCTGTCTGAGGGTGATATGCTGTACTCAACCGCACTTCAGTTCCCAACGCTGTCTGTAACCCTTCCCAGAAATGCGAAGTAAATCTCGGATCCCTATCCGATACAATGGAAACTGGAATACCATGTAGTCGCACTACATGTTGAATGTACAACTGTGCCATTCTCAGATATGTAAATGTCATACAATATGGCACAAAATGAGATACTTTGGGGAGTCGGTCAACAATCACCCAAATAGCATCGCAACCAGAAGACGTCCGTGGCAAATGAGTTACAAAATCCATCGTGATATGTTCCCATTTCCACTGAGGAATTTCCAAACTATGTAATTCACCTCCTGGTCTCTGTCTTTCCGCTTTCACTTGTTGACAGATCAAACATCGTTTCACAAAGCTCAATACATCCTGTTTCATACGTTTCCACCAAAATTGTGTACGTAAATCATGATACATTTTCTTCCCTCCAGGATGTATACTGTATCTACTACAATGAGCACGTTGTAGTAGTTCTTGGCGTAGTCCTAATGAAGCAGGTACTACCCAACAGTTTCTGTACTTCAAAGTTCCATCACTTGTAAGTACAAATTGAGATGTTTGTCCTTGATTTATCCTTGCCTTCCACTGTTGTACTTCAGCATCAGTCAGTTGCGCCATTCTGATTTTCTCAAAAATGTCGGGTTCAACCAACAATGTTGATACCCGTACTGGCACTCTTTCCACATCAAAATCATAACCCAAAGTACAACAAGAAGTCATTAATGCGGATAACTGAATCACCTCATCAACCGTATGATGTATTTTTCGACTCAAGGCATCTGCTGTAAGATTAGCTTTTCCTGGATGATATTCAATCTCACAATCATAATCTTTCAACAGATCCATCCATCTCCTTTGCCTCATATTCAACTCTGCTTGAGTGAATAGAAATTTTAAACTCTTATGATCTGTATATATGATAAACGACGTACCATATAAATAATGTCGCCATATCTTCAATGCAAAGACAATGGCAGCCAATTCCAGATCATGTACTGGATATCGCATTTCATGTGGCTTTAACTGTCGTGATGCATAAGCCACTACATGTTTGTCCTGCATCAATACACAACCCAAACCAAATAAAGATGCATCAGTATATAATGCAAACATGTCATGCTCCGATGGAATGATCAAGACTGGAGCTGTAGTCAATCGATGTTTCAATTCCTGAAAACTACGCTCACAAGCCTCTGACCATTGAAATGATACTCCCTTCTGTGTCAAATGTGTCAATGGTTTGGCGATCGCTGAAAATCCTTCAACAAACCGTCTATAATATCCAGCCAAACCTAAGAAACTACGAATCTCTGGCACAGAAGTAGGTGCTGACCAATTTAACACTGCTTCCACTTTCTTTGGATCAACTGATATACCTTCTTTTGATATTACATGTCCTAAAAAGCCGACACTAGTCAACCAAAACTCACACTTACTGAGTTTGGCATACAACTGATGTGTCATCAACAATTGCAATACCATATGCAAATGTTGAACATGTTCTGCATCACTCCGTGAATAGATTAGTATATCATCGATAAAGACAATGACAAATCGATCAAGGTATTCCTGGAAAACCCGATTCATTAAACTCATAAAGACAGCAGGAGCATTTGTCACTCCAAATGGCATCACCAGAAACTCATAATGTCCATAACGAGTTCTGAATGCTGTCTTCTGTATATCTCCTTCCCTCACACGTATTTGATGATATCCTGACCTCAAATCAATCTTAGAATAAATCCTTGAACCCTGCAACTGATCAAACAAATCATCAATACGCGGAAGAGGATATTTATTCTTTATTGTTACCTTATTCAATTGTCGATAGTCAATACACAATCGCATTGTCCCATCCTTCTTCTTAACAAATAAAACCGGAGCACCCCAAGGCGATACACTAGGACGTATGTACCCCTTGTCCAATAAGTCTTGCAATTGAGTTTTCAACTCTTTCAATTCAGTTGGTGCCATCCGATAAGAAGCTCGTGAAATTGCAGAAGTACCAGGTATCAAATCAATACCAAATTCCACTTCTCGACTCGGTGGGAATCCAGGTATCTCATCTGGAAACACATCCGCATATTCTGCAACCACTGGTATCTCCTCCACTTTCCTTTCTCTTTTCGGTTCAGTTATATCCAGAGCATAAATCAAATAACCCGCATGTCCACGTTCTAACAAACGCGACATTCGGATTACTGATATCAAAGGAATCCTTGCCCTCGACCCTTGGCCATAGAAGAACCATTGATTTCCAGTATCAGACTGAAATTTCACAATCTTCTGACAACAATCCACAACAGATTGATATTTACTCAACACATCAATTCCAAGGATGCAATCAAAATCTGACATGTCTAACACAATCAAATCAGCTTGTAGGCCATAGTCATACTCAAATTGAATAGCACAATCAGACACACTCTGACAAGTCATCACAGTAGTTCCCATGGGTGTCGAGACATAAAGAGGCATCAACAGTGGAGACGAGCATATATGATACCGATCAATAAATGCTTGTGCAATAAAAGAATGTGATGCACCAGTATCAATCAACAGTAAAGCAGGATAAGTAAACAAAGTACACTTACCCGCTATCACATCATCAGGAGCTGCCTCTGCTTCCTCCCTGTTCAGTGCATACACCTGAGCCTGAGGTGTTCCTGTCCTCTGACCTCCACCAGACTGTGGTACACCCTGTGGTCTCTGTACTGTAGTCTCTGAAATGGGTCCTCTCCTCTGTTGTCCACCCACTTGAGGACAATCACGGATCACATGTCCTGGCCTCCCACAACGGAAACAAACTACTGGATTTAATTGAGGACAATCTCGTTTCAAATGTGGTCCACCACATTTAAAGCATTGCACACCACTGCCACTACTACCTTGGAACTGTCCCTTAGATTTTCGGTCATCCCCTTTTCGTGGTCCAAAACGTTTCCCACTAAACCTAGATGAAGATGCACCACTTCTTGATGATTTAAATGGTTCTCCTCTAGGTCTTATACTGTCAGATGTAGGTGGTTGGGCTTGTCCAACATCCTTGTATACCCCTACAGCAATCTCAGCCATCTCAGCCCTAGTCAATGCTTCTTCATATAATGTAGGGTTATTGGACATGACCATATCAAACAATTCAGGCCTCAAACCTTTCAAAAATTGTCTGATCTTTGCCTTGGTGTTAACAGCAATATGTGGTACATACCGGAGCAAGGAAGAATAGTGTACCGCATAATCCGATACGGTAATTGCTCCCTGTCTCAAATTTGTAAATTCATCCTCTTTCCTCTGCCTTGCAGCAACAGAGAAATAATGCTCCAAGAACTTCGTTCTAAACACATCCCAGTTAACTGTCTGTCCTTGAGCCCTCAACTCAAGCACTGTGGATTTCCACCACATCATAGCTTTCTTAGCTAACTGAAATTCAGCTAAACGTAACCAAGCAGTCTTAGCACACGGTGCTGACACAAATATCTGTTCCACGCGTTCTAGCCACTCCTCTGCCAGTTCCCCTGATTCAGTCCCCTCAAACCTGGGTGGCTGATAACACAGAAACTGCGTCAAAGTCAATTATCCAGGCAACAATACCTGTTCCACTGGCCCTTGCTCAATCGGTGGTGGTGGCACAGGCGCCATCCTCACACTCGCATTGCCACTCATGGCATCCCCAACATCCTCATGATACCCTCTGTCTGTCCTAGCTGTAGATCAAGGGTTAACAATAACATTCATAATTATATAACATGTTAGAATATCATCATATTCCACATACTAACATGCTAGTACCATTCTCAAAGTGTTTAGGTAACTCCCTAATACACTTCCTCTACCCATGTTCACCCCGTTCTCGAACCACTGCTCTGATACCACTAATGTGGGGTCCTCTTTACTTAATCCATTATGTATTTCATTAAGCATACATATGTGAGTCTGAATTGAGTAATAACATACACTGATTAAGAGTATCTTAAGTTGTTACAGATGTACCAAACCACTAGTACAAAAACCAACTAACTTTTCTATATATACATGACATAGAAAATGAACAACCTAAGCCAGTACAACTCCTATGCAGTGGTTCACCTCGCAGCGGAATAAGACTCACGATTCCCACGTCTATGCAATCCTACAGAAACATTCACAAAACGTGAGTATAGATAAACAACTATCTCAGTGCAATATCAAAACACAATATCAATACTAATGATAAAGCACAATAAATCATCTCATGTGAATGTTCTGTATCATGCATCCACAAATGCACCATGTCATGACATGTCTCAACAAGTACCCTATTATCACGAGACTAAAATGATATGCCTATTCAGCTCAATATGTCAGTGGAACCACCTCACATCTTCATATTAGCAGCACATATCATAGTACCGTCCTCAAATGATAATAGCCAGAGCATATACCCAAAAATCGGCGTATATCTCTATATAGCATAACCGAGTATATACCCAAACCAGGCGTATATCTCTCTGTCACATAACCGAGCATATACCCAAACCAGGCGTATATCTCTATGTAACATAACCAAGCATATACCCAATACCAGGCGTATATCTCAAATACATAACCGAGCATATACCCAAACCAGGCGTATATCTCACATACATATGATATCCATGAATGTACAGGCATATGATACGACCAATCATATGATAATAACATAACACAATTCATATGATATCAATCTCAAACATCATCACACAATATCTATACTCCGTACGTCAACACGTACCTGTACTGCGACACAAACGAGATAAATTAGGCGTCACTGGCTAAGTGCCTCGTTGTCCTGTCCCCTGAGATGATGCTACAACAATGCCAACAATATATCATGTTATCATAGGCATTAAAATCAAATTCTACAAAAATATAAAATTTTTCAACATTCTGGCACTGGCGATCGATCGCTATTTCTCACCGATCGATCGCCATACTGTTCTGCCCCCTCGCGATCGATCGCCATCTCTCGCGATCGATCGCCAAAGTGTTCTGTTGCTTGCGATCGATCGCCACATTTTCACCGATCGATCGCTACATGTATAAACCGCCTTATATTTTACTCTGTCTCGGCGATCGATCGCCACAAAGCTAGCGATCGTCGCCGATGTCCAGAAAGTTCAGAACATGGCGATTTTGAGCTTATCTTCCTAGCTCTTCTCCTACAACTCGAAATTTAACATGTAAATAGGTTTCATGCATTCTCTACAACCATAACAACATGTTTCCACCTTCTTAGAATCAAATTCATGGCATATAAACATGTTATGATCCTAAGCTTGCATAGGTTGGATTTGATTTCACATACTTCATACACCACTACACAAATCAATCTTAAAAGCATATATTCCTTACCAAGATTGTACAATTTCACTTCACCCAACTTCCTAGCTCAAGTCACAAGTGAAAAACCAAGCTTCAACCAAGAAAACCTCCAAGGGTTGGAGAGGAGCTTGTGTAGTGTTTTAGTAGGTGTAAAATGAGAAACTATGTGATTTTCTTCCACAAGCACCTTGATATAAGGTCATTAGCTCCCTAAATCACTTGCTATCATATCATTTGGAGTTAATGACATATTAAGGAACATGTACATGAAATGAAATTCAAATTCAAATACAACTCCAATTCACATGACATTCACATGCATAATCAAATGCCTCCTAGTTCATGACTTGATATGTTATTAAATCATTGTACACCATGTTTCATTCCTTGCCCTTGCCATATATCATTTCATACATGTATTATTTCATTCTTGGTTCCACCCGAACCCCCAATATCATACCGCCAATTGATATAATTACACCATAATCATATCACAAGTGTATACAACAAATCGAGGCATTACAGTACCGCAGCAATTGTTTGAGGTGATCATATTTCGAGTGGTGATACCCTTGAGGTATGCTCGTTGGAATGGCTTTTTGGCCATGTTTTTGACGACATGAGTAATCATGGAGGAAATTACTCGCTTTATGTCGATGTGATATGTGGTAGACATGGTCACACCACCCTTGAGGGTGTAGAATGGGTCCTAAGGGAGTAAGGATCAGGTTATGTTAAGTACATAGGGACATTGGAGTGTCCAGGGTGTATCGGCATTAGAGGAATGTTGGGTAAAGACCCACTACTCTATTGATTTTCTTCCCATGGTATGGTATGCCATGTGGAAACGTCCGTCTTGTTGGTAGGTTTGAGGTAAACCTAAAGAGACAGAGACTAGTTTGTCTGCCGCGTGTGTGCAGCACCATGAGGGGCTTGCTAGAACCGTTATACTGCTCGTTGGAACCAAGTTTGGCAAATCGTAAGGTGATACGATGTGGATTGTGGTGGACTCTAGTAGTCACCACGTCATTTGAGGTTGAGGTTGTGCACACTGAAACATATATACGTTTATGTTTAATCTTGGTGAGACTTGTCTGGGACAGCTCATGATGTTGAAGTACCAACAAGAGAGTCATCAAGTCGTCATTGATTCGATCTGGGAATCCGTGTATTTGGGATGCAATGGGTGTTATTGTATCCAGTTTTTCCGAACAGTGGTTCGAGACTAGTAGATCTCGAGTTCGATGGCACTTCCCTTGTGAGGAAGGAGGTAGTATTATACCTATTTGGGAATCTTTGGAAGATTCGGTAAGTTGGTGCATATGGTGTTGATTTTGGGAATCACATCGTGTGTTGTTAATCGTCGGTTATCATTCTCCACTGGATAGGAAATAACTCAGGATTGACGATTGTGTTTGGGGCTTAGGGGTATGTTGTAGATACCCGAGTCAAGTGCATTGAGTATGCATGTGATGTCAGTGCTTAGGCAGGTATACCGGAGAGTATACGGATGCCAGTTATCGATTTCTTTTTGTCAAGCATAGAGTTATGCTATTTTTGGATGGTTAAATCTCTGATGAGAGATATGGAACACCTTGAGATTGGGAATCTCCATGGCACGATAATTATGAGGAATAATCGTGAATTTAGTGGACTCCATTTGAGGAGGGATTATCATGTGTGGGTTAAGGTATTTCCCTTGTTGATGTTTTCTTTCGAGTTTTTGATAGCCTTCCCAAGTTTGTATTGTTAAATCCTAGGATTATCAAGGGATGGCAGGAATTCGGATTTGTTGGGTGTCGCTGACGACACAAGCGTTGAGGATGCAATGGGTTTATTGCATGTCCGTTCAGAATTTTAAAACTCTGTGGAGTCTCGATTGTTTATCTATGATCAGGATGTGATTCTTGGAACATCCGGAGGTGGGCATCTTGTGAGATGTCTTTTGTGTGAATCTGTGGCCGTGAGTTGCCCAAACTGAGTTGCAATGATGCGACTGCTCATTCGATGGAGGTGGTTTGAAAGTGGAAACCAGGTTTGGTATGTGTACACCGTGGTATACGAATGTTTCCCTCGTAACGATGTATGTTAGACATCGTGAGTCATGATAGAGATGTCATTGAATGATATCTACGATGGAATCGGGAGCGATTCGAATCCTTGCAGTTTCAGTTGACTAACTGCTTTTGGATTGTTAGCGTTGAGTTGTGCTGACGCTCTTTGACGTTATGATGGATTTGGAAGTCTATTCCACTCCAGAGTTTGACACGAGGTCAACGTTCTCACGATTGAGGTGTCATTCAGGATGCGTTCTTACTAGTTGTATTAGAACTAAGGATGACTTTCCGATCTACGGTCGTAAGTATTGGTTGTTTTGCAGTCATGAGGGACTGACTTTTGGGATGAACCGCATCGAGGTACGTTTTGCCTCTTGGGTGATATGTTGGTTTTGGTATGTCGCTCTGTTTCAGAGTTTGATGTGAGATAAGTATCCTCGCGTTTATTAAGACGATTCTGATATGGTCAAGAATCGAGGTTATGGCTTCATGTTGTTGTGTAGCCTGGGTGTTACGTATTACACCGGTGCTAATTTCGAGGACAAAATTCTTTTAGTGGGGGATATTATGATGACCAAGGATTATAGATGTTAATCCCGGAGTGTTAATAACCCCTAAAGTTGTTTTACGTGGCGATTTGGAGTTTAATCGCGGTGTTCGGCCTTCTGGGCTCGTTTATTTGAATAGTTGGGATCGTTGGATCCCGAGGTTGAGATTGTATTCTCATTACCGTGTAAAACCTAAGAGTTGGGTTTTTGATGTGTCTCGGGATCTGGGGTGCTTTGTGTGGGCACCGGTAGGGGGTTTTGGAGTTAGAGAGAGAATTTTTGAAAACAGATGATTTTTAATGAATCATGATGTATTTGTGGGGCTATTAGTATTTCGGGGTATTTTTGCTATAAATACCAGTTGAACCCGAGATTTTAATTATTGGAACCATTTTCCTCACCTTGCCTCTCTCTCTCCCCGCGCCCATTTCCCGTCTGCAACGACCCCCGCCGCTTCAAGCGCTGCGCCCGCCGCCGTCCGGCCGCCGTTCGGCGCGTCCGACCCGCCGTTGGCTTCGTCTCGTCCAGGCGCAGCTTCCCACACCAACAATTCGAAGTTTCGTCGAGAATCGCGTTCGGATTTGCCAGAAAAGCGCTAGGGTTCGTAATTGAAATCTGTCCGATTTGAGGCTCGATTTTTGGTACGTTTTTGGGGCTTTTCTTCCGGTGTTTTTGGGGCGTTTTTGTGCTGTTGTTGGGTCGAAAATTTCAGACTTTAAAGTTCAAAATATTTGTTGCTTAATGGTTCGAATTTCAACGCTGGTTGCATGAAATTTGGGTTCGAAAATTGGGGTTTTGGCATGTGGGGCGATTATTCATGTTGTTGATTGATTAATTCATGTTTTAGATGAATTATGGTGATTATTTGAGTTCGAATTGTGTTGTGAGGGTTCGAAAATTTATGGGGAGTTCTTAAGCAATTTTCGTAGATGTCTCAATTGTTTCCCTCCATGCATGTACCCTGCCCCGGGTCTTTTAAATGGTTAATTGTCGTGTGTTGGCAATATTTTGAGGGTTATGGATGTGCTTGAGCATGGGTTACATGTTCGTAAATAATTGTGAATTATTTATCGTGTTAACACATCGTTCCTCGGGGCATGGAACTCGAGCAAGGTTTGGCTCGGACTTCGGAGATTTAAGGTACGTGCGACGTACGAGCATTACTATATATTAGAGCATTGTGAAATGCATAATGTATTTTGATTGCATTGAATAATTGTGCATGAGGTTATATATATATGTGTTGAGAAGCTATGAAGCGACCTAATCTTGATATCGCCGCCACAAGCGTGCGTGACACTAGAAGTAGGATAACTCTTACAAGGTATATGGGGTACTGGATATTTGAGCTATCTGTGATTGATAGCGAGGTTGAGAAATCAGTATTTGTTATTGAGATATCCATATTTGCCTGTATAATGAATTTGGAATCATATATATTACATTCGAGAATTAGGCATACGATGAGTTAAATCAATGTGTTGATTTACTGATTTTTGAGATTTGATGAGTTTGATGATTGTGAAAACAAGGACAGTACACGGAATCCCGGATGAGGACGTTGCCATCCAGGGAGTATCATTTAAAATTCATTAGCATTTACTTTTGTTGTAAATTATGAATTTCATTATTGTGATTATGGGATTTTGTGTATTGGTATGCTCACCCCGTTGGGGGCTTTCTCTGTTGGGGCTGGTGAACAGGTACATCGATGGCTGTGGAGCTGAGCTCGAGCTGTTGATTGGATGTACTCCCAGGATCGTGGTACCATGGCTTGATGGAGCACGGTATCGTATATGGTACTTATATACACCCGAGGGTTATATACATATTCATGATGCTCGCATGTGAGCACGATTATACTTGTATATGGGTTGTATGTATAGGCATGAGCCTTTCTCTCATTCATCCTATGTTGCATGCAATTTATGGTAGAATTGCTAAATGATATGAGAGTCATTAGTGTATTATGTGGATATTGAAACCCACTTTTGTTGTCTTATTATGTGGTGTCTTCCCTGGCTGGGAATTTACTTAGTGTTCAGTATTTCTGTTGAGTATTGTGCTTTCCCTGGCCGGGAATTGTGTTATGTGTTATGCTTTTATTTCGGGATAGCTCAATTTATGGGGAGACTCTGCCCAAATTTCTATAAAAGTCCACAATGTGAAAAGGTGGCGTATTGGGGATGGTAATGGGCGAAATCTATGAGTCTATTTGTTGGTAAAGATGATCTTATAATGTTGTATATTAAAGAAATTTTGTAGTTGCCATTCAATGGTAAAGTATCATCTGAGTTTCCCGATTGAGTTTTATTGAAAGCATGTACCACATATAAGGGTTAATACACTAATCAAGGGATAAGGGCTTGGGGGTCCTTACAAAAAGCCTTCATCAAACATCATCAAAACACCAAAAATCTAACATCCCACCAAAAATCACACCAACCCAAACAAACCCATTTCAAAATCCTTTAAAACCCTTCCAAATTCAAACCATACTCTACAAAAACAACAAGGAGTGATATATACACATCCTAGGTCTTAAATCTTACCAAGAATCACAAGAGTGAAGCTTTTGCAAGAACTTCCTTCCCACCTTTGGGCCAAAATCGAAAATGAGGGGGAAAAGGGTTTGGGAAATGATTTTGGGGATTTAGAGTGGAAAGAGATAAGGTGAAGTAAAGTGGTGGGGTAAAGGGTTACAAACCCCTTTTACTTAAACTTGTACCCCACAATTAGCATGATGTATTTTATACCCCAACATGGTATTTTAAAAGCATTTTACAAAAATGCTACAAACTTCCTCTAAAATCATGCTTTCCTCATAATTGGTAATCAATACAATTAAATTGTGAGACCCCGTTATCTCAACAAGGTACTAAGGTGCAATTAAGAGAACTAAACATCATATGTATAATCAGAGTAGTAATGTCGTGTTGATTAACCTGAGCTTAAGAGATTACAGTACCCAAAAGTTCAAAAAGGAAGTTCACATATTCCTACAAAAGGTACTACATTATAGTCTTACTCTACTCTTGTAGAAACTATACAAAAAGATTCTCTAACATAGTAATCCTGTAGCACTCCTTACAGCTCAGCAAATCAACCCCGACCCTGGTTCTCATCGTCAAAAGCACCTACAAAGACAACCCTCGACACATGAGCATACTGTGATTCATATTCAACATAATATGAATGTAAAGCGTAAATGCACAAACATAAATACAAAGCACTTCCTGTATTTCCAAGCATTTACAACGCCCATTTGTTGTCCCTGTACCATAACTCATAATAACACGTTATATGAACATATGGTTTCATAAATAAATGTCATGACATATCTTTACTTCTTAAATCCTCACTTCAATCCTGAGTCCTTATCATTAGTACATTTCAATACTTCTTACTTTTCCACGTAAGCGGAATTCTTCCTCGCTTCTTATGGAATCCACGTAAGCGGAATTCTTCCTCGCTTCTTATGGACATTAGCGTAAGCATTAAAATCCTTACTAAGATAACCTTGACTCGTGAAATACACCTCTTATATTTCACAACATACATATGCAAAAACAATGTATATCAACATGTATCACACCATAATGCACTATCTTATCCATATCTTGCTTTACATTGTGTTAAATAAATAAACACATAATACATGTTACCGTTGGGATGCCGTACGTCGCTTACGTACCTTTCCAAAAGATGAAGGAGTCAATCGACTTTATCTCCTCGGCTGTGCTGGCACCTGTGATGGTTCTACATAACCACACAACACAATATTAGGCACCTCATAATAATCCGGAATCAAAACTCAAATAAAAATCACATTTACCTAACAATGTCATCTCGCGATCGATCGCCCCTGAGCCCCGATCGATCGCGAGATGTTACTGCCTTGAATACCAAAAAAATGCAATCAGCGATCGATCGCCTCAATATTGGCGATCGATCGCCAAAACCCACTGGAACGTCGCGATCGATCTCGCCTCCTTGGCTGATCGATCACCAATCCTGTTTCTTTGAGCGATTTCCAGAATTACTCAACACCTCTTTTCATACACTTAAAACCATATCATAACACATATAATATGCACGAATAAAAATGCTAGGTGCTTCACCATACTTCCATGAAGGGTTTTAAACCAACGTTTCAATAAACCCTTAGCCTAACATGCATCAAAATAACCCCAAAAGTTTGACACTCAACCACAATTTCAGAAAAACAGGGCACTTGAACCTTGCCCAGAATTTTCGAACACTACATTTCACACGATTAAATCCTTCACATAATACATGAAACATGCTCAAGGAAATATACTGGTATCTTCAACAAACTACCATACACGTATTTACATCAAAGGTTCAACCAAAACCTAAGTTAGCATGCTTCAAATATTCATGATAGAACCCTTACTAAACATGAAAACAGGGCACTTCCCCTGCTCGGATGTTCGAGGAACTCTTTTCTCAACTACAAATCTAACACATAAAGCATGCAAGTTACTTAACAAAACATGCTAAGGGCTTCAAAAACATCACATAAAAGTACTCATAACAAGTTTTCATCAAACCCTACACTAGCATGCCAAATCTGCTACAAGGAACACACATGCTAGAAATCTGAAAACTGGGAAAAACATGTGACTTCTCACCACTTTTGCTCCTCGATTTTCGTCAAGAAAGGATTAACGAAATACGATCACTTTCTTCCTAGAAACAGACCAAGTTGCAGACGAAATGAGGAGAGGAAGAAGGAGGCTTTTTGGAAGAGACAAAGTGAAAATATCTAAGTGCAAAATGCTTACTAAGTCAATCTGCTTTCCAGAAAACAGGGGAGGGGCGTGGGTTTCAACAAGTGGGGGTGGGGTGGTTGCATGTAGGGTGATTTTGGGGTGTTTAATTGTGTCCCGGTATTTCATACGATGTATAAAAATATCTCTCCTTGATATTTTATTATTCTACCACATAAACACAACAATTAAAAACACCTAACATGCTCCCTAAACCACATCATCAAAATAAATAAATCACTCCCACATAAAATACGCCTTTAGCACATAGGCTCACAATTAACAACCCTTAATTGCATGATTACCCACATAATCATTTCGGGGATATCACATAAATCATGTTAACACTTCATTTCACATAAATCAATTACCAACATAATTCATCATATAACCATCAATAAAGACAAAATTGCATATAATCGGTTTCGGGGCATCACATTACTCCCCTACTTATAAGATTTCGTCCTCGAAATCGCATACACTTACCCAAAATGAAACTAAACATAAATCATACCAGAAAATAGTTCCGGGTAATGCTGCATCAAATGCCGTTCGGTCTCCCACGTAGCCTCCTCGACACCCCGACGATCCCACTGAACTTTGACCATCGGTATATTCTTGCTTCGTAATCTGCGATCCTCACGATCCAAAATTCTGACCGGTCGTTCAACGTAGGATACATCTGAGTCCAATTGCACTTCGGTTGGCTGTAATACATGAGATGGATCTGGCTCATACTTCCGCAACATAGAGACGTGAAAGACATCATGAATACCAGATAGAGACGGCGGTAGAGCCAAGCGGTAGGCCAAAGTACCGATACGCTGCAATACTTCATACGGCCCAACATACCTCGGGATAACTTCCCCCGCATACCAAAACGGACTACACCCCTGAAGGGTGAGATTTTCAAGAAGACCTTGTCTCCTACTTGGAATTCTAGCGGTCGTCGTCGCTTATTGGCATAGGCTGCTTGCCTATCCTGGGCCGCTTTCATCTTTTGGCGTATCAACTTAATCTTTTCTTCCATATCCTTAATCATATCCGGTCATCCGACCGCTTTACTAGTCAAGTCCTCCCAATACAGCGGTGACCTACATCGTCGTCCGTGAAGAGCTTCAAAAGGGGCCATTTGAATGCTTGCCTGATAGCTGTTATTATAGGAGAACTCCACCAATGGCACTGCATCCTGCCATGGAGTATCAAACTCCAAAACACATGCCCTCAACATGTCTTCCAGCGTCTGAATGGTACGCTCTGTTTTGCCATCTGTCTGAGGGTGATAAGCTGTACTCAGTCTCACTTCTGTGCCCAAGGCTGCCTGGAGACCCTCCCAGAAATGTGAAGTAAACCTTGGGTCTCTGTCAGACACAATCGAGACTGGAACCCCATGCAACCTCACTACATCCCGTACATATAATTGAGCCATCTTTAGATATGTGAAAGTCATACAGTAGGGGATGAAATGAGCTACCTTCGTCAGCCTATCCACGATCACCCAGATCGCATCAAATCCTGAGGCCGTCCTTGGCAAGTGGGTCACAAAGTCCATAGAGATATGCTCCCACTTCCATTTAGGTACTTCCAAGCTCTTCAGCTCGCCACCAGGCCTCTGTCTTTCTGCCTTTACCTGCTGGCAGATCAAACATCTTTTAACAAAAACGATCACATCACGCTTCATACGTCTCCACCAGAATTGACCGCATAGGTCCTTGTACATCTTCCTTCCTCCTGGGTGGATACTGAACCGACTACTGTGAGCTCGCTCCAATATTCCTCTACGCAATTCTGGTGTATTTGGGACTACCCATCGGTTGCCCAGCCTCAAGGAATCATCTTCTGCCACTCTGAACTTTGATGGCTGTCCTTGAAGTACTATCGATGACCATCTTATAATCTCATCATCCGATCTCTGGGCTTTCCTGATTGCCTCAAATATGTTTGGCTCAGCCAACAAGGTCAACACTCGCACCGGCGATGTGTCCACATCAAAATCATAGCCCAGATGGCAATAAGAAGTCATCATCGCTGATAAACACATAGCGTCTTCAGCAGTACTCTTCACCTTCCGACTTAAGGCGTCTGCTATCAAATTTGCCTTACCAGGATGGTACTCAATCTCACAGTCATAATCTTTGAGCAAATCCATCCATCTTCTTTGACGCATATTCAATTCCGCTTGCGTGAATAAGAACTTCAAGCTCTTATGGTCCGTATAGATGGTAAACGTCGTACCATAAAGATAATGACGCCAAATCTTTAAGGCGAAAATGATGGCCGCCAGTTCCAGATCATGAACTGGGTATCTGGTCTCATGAGGCTTCAACTGCCTCAAAGCATACGCCACCACATGCTTCTCCTGCATCAATACACAGCCCAAACCCTGCAATGATGCGTCTGTGTACAAGGCAAACCTCTTATTCTCAGAAGGAATTACCAACACTGGCGCTGTCGTCAAACGACGCTTCAATTCTTGGAAGCTTTCCTCACAAGCTTCGGACCAATAGAACGGCACTCCTTTCTGAGTCAGCTGTGTCAGGGGTTTGGCAATCTTTGAGAAACCCTCGACGAAACGTCGGTAATATCCTGCCAAACCGAGAAACCTCCGTATCTCGGGTACATAAGTGGGTGCAGCCCACTCCATCACAGCTTCAACCTTCCTGGGATCTACAGATATCCCGCTGCTAGATATAACATGACCCAAGAATACTACACTGCTCAACCAGAATTCGCACTTGTTGAGCTTTGCATATAACTGATGATCCCTAAGGATCTGGAGCACTGTCCTCAAGTGCTTTACGTGTTCCTCTTCAGTCCGGGAGTAGATGAGTATATCGTCAATGAAAACAATGACGAACTGATCCAAATATGGTTGGAATACCTTGTTCATTAGGCTCATAAAAACAGCTGGGGCATTCGTCACGCCAAAAGGCATGACTAGGAATTCATAGTGCCCATATCTCATCATGAAAGCCGTCTTCTGAACATCATCCTCCCTTACTCGAATCTGATGATACCCCGATCTCAGTTCGATCTTACTGTAGAGCCTCGTACACTGCAACTGATCAAACAAGTCATCGATCCTCGGAAGTGGATACTTGTTCTTTACTGTGGCCTTATTCAGTTTCCTATAATCAATGCATAGACGCATCGATCCATCTTTCTTCTTAACAAACAAAACAGGCGCACCCCAGGGCGATACGCTAGGGCGTATATAGCCCTTATCAAGGAGCTCTTGCAACTGAGTCTTTAACTCCCTTAGCTCTGCTGGTGCCATCCTATATGGGGCAAGAGAAATGGCAGACGTCCCTGGTAGTAACTCAATCCCAAACTCGACCTCTCTCGTCGGTGGGAATCCGGAATCTCCTCTGGAAAGACATCAGGAAACTCTGCCACTACGGGCACATCCTCGACTTTCAAGTCCTCCTTCTTTCCAGTAATATCAACAGCATAGATCAGATATCATGTGTGGCCTCATTCCAACAACTGTGCCATCTTGACAGCAGATATCAACGGGATCTTAGAACGAGAACCATCCCCAAAGAATGTCCACTGGACTCCCATATCAGACCTGAATCGGACAGTCCTTTGCCTGCAGTTCACAACTGCCTGATACCTGTTCAGAACGTCAATGCCTACAATGCAGTCAAAGTCTGACATCCACAGAACAATCAAATCTGATCTTAGCTCGTTATCCTCAAAATAAATGAGGCCATCATAGACAATCTGATTAGCAATCATACTTCTTCCAGCGGGGGTCGAGATTATAAGAGGCGTGGGCGATGGAGAAGTGCATATGTGGTGCCTTTCTACAAAACTTGTCGACACGAAAGAGTGTGACGCACCTGTGTTGATCAATATAAAAGCAGGGTGCGTAAATAAAAGACATGTACCCGCTATAACCTCCTCCGGAGCCGCTGTAGCCTGCTCCCTTGTCAAAGCATAGACTTGCCCTTGAGGTGGCCCCATGGGCTGACCTCCATACTGCCTTGGTGCAAAAGGTGGTCTGTGCTGTGCTGCTCTGTCCGCAGGCCTCCCCGTAGAGTTCTGTTGTCTTCCCCTGTTGGGACACTGCCGAGCAAAGTGACCTTTTTCGCCACAAACATAACATCCCACGCAATCTTTCGTCATATGTGGTTGCCCACAAAGAGAGCACTGGACCATCCCAAACCTGCCTCCCTGAGACTGTCCTCTTCCTGATGGGGTGTCATTCTTACGGTTTCCTTTCCAACGATTCTCGGGCCACTTACCACTGAATCTCGAAACCGAAGTGTTCCCCCTTGGCTTGAACTGATCACCCCTCGGCCTCAAATTATCAGGAGTGGATTTCTGAGGGGGTGCTGGAGGCGGGACAACATCAGGGTATGCACCAACTCCCAGTTCGGCTAGTTCAGCCCTAGAAAGTGCGTCGTCAAAGCAAGCAGGGCCATAAGTGATCACCCTGTCATACAGCTCAGGCCTCAAGCCCTTCATGAAGTTCCTCATCTTCGCTTGAGTGCTTGCAGCAATGTGAGGTACATATCTGAGCAAGGAACAGTACTGGAGAGCATAATCTGATACAGGCATATTACCTTGCTTGAGATTAGTAAACTCATCTTCCTTGGCCTGCCGTGCAGCAGCTGAGAAGTAGCGGGCTAGAAATCGAGTCCTGAATAACTTCCACCTGATCTCCTGACCCTGAGCCTCTTGCTCTATCACTGTGGTCTTCCACCTAGCTAGAACAAAACATGTTAGAACAACATCATATACCTCATATGCAACTTATGCACAAAACATGTTCAAAAGTAAGCACCTAGCTAACTTACCCTTCACTCATTCCCGGGTTATCTAACCACTGCTCTGATACCACTAATGTAGGGTCTTCCTACCTTAACATCATCTTAATAACATATTAGGGACTAAACATGCATTTATAACCTCATAGGGCACCGGTTGTAGCTTTGAGCTAATAAGATTACAGGCCAAAAAAATGAAATTTCAAACTTAATTAATTACATTCTCAAAATGAATGTTAAGGCGATAGAATTATACTACTCCTAGAGTAGAGACTATCCAAAAATCATGTATCCTAACTTCTTTCATGCTCCTCATAGCTCACTGCCTCAACCCGGCCCTTAGTCCTACCTACAGGAACAACCCATCATGAGCATATACATCGTTACTTAACATCATAAGGTTATGGCATATAAATAAATGCATGAAAGTAATTGGTAACATATACTTCCTGGTTAATTGTATTAACCCTCTTTGGTTGTCCCTGTTTCATAATCATGCATGTAATCATTAGTTCTTGACATAAATGATTAAAATCGTACTTCACTTATATGCTCGTAATCAACAATGTTAATTAGAAATGGGACTATCCTGGTTCTATTATGACAGCGGCACAATTGGCCCCCTCGCTCGACATAAAGCGGAATTGTGATACCCCTCGCTACGCCTTGATAGCGGATGTATCTCCTCGCTTAGCGGATGATGATACCCCTCGCTACGCCTTGATAGCGGATGTATCCCATCGCTAGTTATGTGAGCGGCAAGTACCTTCCTCGCTTGCCCATAATAACCACCGGACATTCAACCATTCTTAATAACATAGTTAAACGTAGATCATCATCATCATATCATAGACATCGTCATCTTATAAACATCATCATCTTATAAACATCATTGTCATATAGACATCATCATCTTATCATAATCGTCATCGTAAACGTCATATCATCTTCATTTATCATAACATTATCATCATAAACTTACTTATCATAATCATCATCATAGACATCATGAATAATCATACAATCAATGCATGGTCATAGTTTAGGAGTGTGTTACCGTCCGATGCCCGTACGCTTCTTACGTACCTTAATTCCAAAAGTGGAGGAATTGGAGAACTTTATCTCCTTGATGTCGTTGGCACCTGGGATGGTTCTACACAACCATACAAATCGATATTAGAAGCTAAACAATAGCCAAATACCAAAAATTCAACAAAAAATCATCATTTTCCACTTTTTCAACAGTGGCGATCGATCGCTACTTGAGGCGATCGATCGCCTCACTTTTTGCCTTGCGGCGATCGATCGCTTCATTTCAGGCGATCGATCGCCTGCTACGCGAAATGGCTAATGGCCTTCGGCGATCGATCGCCTCATTTCAGGCGATCGATCGCCACCTTCTGGTGCGCGATTTCTCACCATTTTTGTACCAAAATTTCTTCCCAACTCCCACAACACTTATACCAACAAACTCAAAACACAAAAACACTAAAAGCCTTCATCAAACATCATCAAAACACCAAAAATCTAACATCCCACCAAAAATCACACCAACCCAAACAAACCCATTTCAAAATCCTTTAAAACCCTTCCAAATTCAAACCATACTCTACAAAAACAACAAGGAGTGATATATACACATCCTAGGTCTTAAATCTTACCAAGAATCACAAGAGTGAAGCTTTTGCAAGAACTTTCTTCCCACCTTTGGGCCAAAATCGAAAATGAGGGGGAAAAGGGTTTGGGAAATGATTTTGGGGATTTAGAGTGGAAAGAGATAAGGTGAAGTAAAGTGGTGGGGTAAAGGGTTAAAAACCCCTTTACTTAAACTTGTACCCCACAATTAGCATGATGTATTTTATACCCCAACATGGTATTTTAAAAGCATTTTACAAAAATGCTACAAACTTCCTCTAAAATCATGCTTTCCTCATAATTGGTAATCAATACAATTAAATCATGTTAACACTTCATTTCACATAAATCAATTACCAACATAATTCATCATATAACCATCATTAAAGACAAAATTGCATATAATCGGTTTCGGGGCATCACATAAGTTAACTGTAAACTGTTAAGTATTACAGTTGCTTCTCAATATCAGGCAAGTCAGCAGACACTTATTATAGTGCGGAATACGTCTGCTTAACTTGTGAGGAATAAAACTGAGGTAAGTAAGCAATAAACAAATGACACAAGAATTGTTTCTGGAAGTTTGAAGCACAACGCTTCTACGTCTCCCCTTCTTCCTTTGCAGGAAGGATTCACTAGAAGACTCGGTTTACACTTTACAGTATACAACCTTCTTAGGTACTCACACAACTTGGCCTAAACTCCTAGAAATCACAACTACTTGATTTGGTTACAAAAGGTTCTATGACACTCTTTATAGAATACACGTTTAGCTTTGAGTGTTCTTGATCAGCAGACCTCAGTTGGAATAATATATCACATATTCAGTTGCACTGCTTGTCTGCTCTTTGCTGAACTTTTGAAATATCAGTAAGTTGATTTTCTTGTTTGGTTTGAAGTGTTTCTCTTTGTTGAAAATCGTTCAGCACATCTTCATTCCTTACTTGGACGTATGTATAGGTTTGGTTGTCCAACGGTAGCTTTTCTGTATTAGGAAGAGATTAGCTTTCCAAATTCATATTGTCTTCTTTCCTATTTTGTTAAGCAACGGCTCTATAATACTGACGAGAATGGTGGCGGAGATATAGCAGGGTGCGCCGCTCTGTTGTACCTTTGTCAGATAATGTTGTACTTATTTTGTCTCGTTGCTTAGTGCTCTTACTGGAAGTTTAGACTTCTGCTGGTTTTCTTTGTTCAACTGGTCGTTCATCCTCTTATGACCAGTTGATGTCTTTGTTCAGTGTAAGACTATCCGGTTGATAGTTGTCTAGTAGATGTCCATCCAGTTTATGTTTATCCGGTTGATGTATGTCCGGCTGATTTCTGTATCCAGTTGATGTCTTGTCTGGTTGATGTTTGTCCGGTTGATGTCTGTCCAGTAGATGTCTGTCCAGTTGGTGTCTTGTCCGGTTGATGTATGTATCCAGTTGGTAGCCATCCAGTTGATGTCTATCCAGTTGGTAGCCATCCAGTTGATGTCTGTCACCCGGTTGGTGTCTTGTCCGGTTGATGTCTGTATCCAGTTGGTAGCCATCCAGTTGATGTCTATCCAGTTGGTAGCCATCCAGTTGATCTTTATCACCAAGTAGGACTTCAACATCCGGTAGGTGTCTTCATCCAGTAGGACTTTAACATCCGGTAGGAGTCTTCATCCAGTATGACTTTAACATCCAGTAGGATTCTTCATCCAGTATGACTTTAACATCGGTAGGAGTCTTCATCCAGTTGGTCTTTATCACCCGGTAAGACTTCAACATCCGGTAGGTGTCTTCATCCGGTAGGACTTTATCACCCGGTAAGTGTTCACAACATCCGGTAGGAGTCTTTGTAATCACCAAAATTTAGAAATCGTTTCCTAACAATTTCTCCCTTTTTGGTGATGACAAAACTAAGCAACAACGATTTCATACTCGAATATTTAAGTTGTGAATCCTGAAAATACTTGAAGACATAATGGAAAAGAAATTTTCATATGTTATAAAGATAAGCAGATTACAAGTTGTAATCAAACTGGACAATTGAGAGAGATTCATCTTTATTTAAGATGAATTCTGATAACTGGATAGAACCTAAGACAAATATATTTTTACAAAATATAGCTGATACATGACAAATTTTTAAACAAACAATGTAGACCGGAGAGCTTCGATCCACCTAGTTGCGGAGAGGAAGAGCTCGATCCACCTTGTTTCAGAGGGGGAGAACTTCGATCGGGGAGAGTCAAATGTATATTCATCTGGCCTCCATGGTTTATGGATTCACCTAATGAAAATACTCTATCTCTATTGAGAATACTCTATCTCAGTCTTCCCCCTTTTTGTCATCAGCACCCAGATAACTCCTGATTGCAGTTCCTGACTGATGATGAGCATCAGAGCAAGATCCAAACGCTGAAGCTTAACGGAGCTGGGTTAGATAAGTAATCAACCCATGAGGGTTGATTTAGATAAGTAATAAACCCATGAAACTGAATAATTTCGAAAAGGAAACCAAGGAATTTTCAATGAATTGAAATTAATCATGATGAGTGAATGTGTGTTATGAGAACAAACATGAGCCTCTATTTATAGAAGAATTTCATTTAGTGTGAACACATTAATGACATGACGATAATACAAAGAAAAAGTCAACTAAAAACAGTAAATAGATAATAGTAATTAATAAGGGATAAAAAATGATACTATTTCCTCCCGAACCAATGTTCGGAATAGTCGCGCTTTTCGGTAGACGGTTGGCGCGGACTTCGAGATCTTTGCTGAGTAGAGGATCTGGACTGATTGGATGCTCCAGCTGTAGTAGATGAACGATTTGCTGGACTCGGATCTCGCTGGGACGGAGGAGCAGTTCTGCTGGGCTCAGGCAGTCTTCGGATTATTTGTGGAGCAGCAGGCAGGCTGTTGCATATATCTTGAATTTGGGAAGCGAATGCTGCCTGCATGGTTGCTAATTGATCGGTCAAGACTTTCTTGGCGTCTTCAATCTTATCTCCAAGATCCAGGGATGTGGCAGCATGAAGTGATTCATTATGTTGAGTGATCTGAAGACGAGCCTGGCCGATTCGAGAAATGCGTCTGCAACTGCATTCTCAGCAAAAGTCTGAAGTCTGGTGACAGTAGTCGTTAGACTATTTAAGTCCCTGTAGACTTGCTGGAACTGAGAGTCCGCGTGCTGCTGATTGGTGCCAAGAATAAGAGTCGCAGTGCGCTCTTCCTGCTTGAGTTTATTTACATCGCTGGCTAGTGCTGAAATTGCATTGGATAGATTTGCTAGCTGTGCAGCAATGTTTGGTGGCTCGTCCAGAGGGATTGAAGTTTGAAAGTCAAAGAAATCTTCTGAAAGTTCTTGAGCCATTGATGGATCCACAGCAATTATCTTAGGGTCAGCAGTAGGAACAAGAACACCGGGATGAGCATCGACAACTGCAGTGGATAGTAAAGCAGTGGCTTCAACAAGTGGGGCAGCTGTTGAGTCTGAGACAGTAACAGCCATAGTAGCAGTGTCTTCAATAAGTGGGGCAGCTGTTGAGTCTGGAGCAGGTACAGCCATATCAGCAGTGGCTTGGACAACCGCAGCAGCAGACGACTGGGTGTGATCATTTGAATGTGAGGACTCACTAGGTTCATGGTTGCCAGAGGAGATGGTAACTTGATGAACCACAGTCTGAATTACTGTGTCCACATTTTCGTGGTCAACGACCATCGGTTGGGTCGGTTGATCATTATAAGAGCTGGGAGCAGAGGAGACAAGGTGAGCAGTTGGAGAGGAGAGTTCTTTAGCAGGAGAGGTTGCCTCCAAGGCAGTTGACGCTGTCTCCACTCCAGTGGGAGTTGTCTCCAGGCCAGTCGAAGTGATCTCCATATTTGTAGTAGCAATCTCCAGATCAGTAGTGGCTATCTGTAAATCAGGCTGGTCGGGACTTGCAATATTTACAGCAGTAGAGCATGAGTGAATACCATTGATATGCGAAGATCATGAAGAGCTAGCTCGGCCATTTCCAGTTTTGGTCCAAGAGCATTTAGAACTGCTCTATCATGATTCGCAGTGCCTGAATCACCGTTGAAATGCTGAAGACGGGTGTCAACAAGGGCTTGAAGTTCGCCCACATAGTTCATCAGACGGAATACATCTCTCAGCTTCAGGCTCTTCTCAGGGTCTGTGATTTGAAGATAAGCCAAAATTTGGTTCTCATCTTCCCTTGCCTGATCCAGAATAGGATCGAAATCATTAAATCAGACTTTCACTCGAGCCTTCACCCATCGATCAAAAATGTCTAGCCGTGGCTGCAGATTGGCTTCAACGGTATCCATGACCATTTGTATTTCAAAGGCAACAGGAGTGGATACTGGAGCCATAAGAGTTTTGCCTTTACCAGCGGTGGTGGTCTTCGGATGACAGTAAGGACACAAGGACTTGGGTGTCCTAAAACTGATAGAGCCTGGTGCTTGTTGAGAGCTCACCATAGCAGAAGAATTGTCAGCGGGAGCCACTGAGGTAGCAAGTACCATGGCCAATGAAGCAGTTGGTTCCTCAGGTGGAGGATTTTCAGGGCTGGGTTCTCTTCCAGGGATATCTTCTGTCGGACTGGCGGAGGAGATGGTATCAGAAGCTGCAATGACTTTCTGTCGGAGAGCTGGAGGAGCAACTTTTCTTGTTCTGGGCTTCTTAGGCGGGGGAGGAGGAGGAGAAGATTCAGTGGATTCCGATATGGTTTGTTCAGAGTCACTACTAACCTGAGTCGATCGGCGCTTCGTCACCCCAACTTCTCTGCCACTTCGCTGTCTGTGAAGCTGAAGATACTTTGCAGTGATAAGTCTCCCTGGATGGAGTTTGGTGAGAGCCCCTATCTTAATGTTTTTGCTGTCAAAAAGGCTGCTTAGTGGTAGGGCGAAGCCTGATTGACCTTTGCCAGAGACTACGAGACCAGTCAGAATTTGAAATAGTACAACTGACCAGTTTATCTCCAAGCCTTTGCATATGGCACTCATAACATCAAATTTTTCTGGGGTGATGATATCAAATGACCCAGCTTTACATAGTAGCCCCTTGGAAATGATATCCGTCAGTTGTCGAAAATGACTCTTCATTAATACTTTCCTGAATGGAGGACGTTGAAGGCGATTTGCAGAGTCAGAAGCTATGTGGCGCATCTCTTCTCTTAGTTCCACTGGAATAGTGGAAAAATCAGTACGTCCTGTGGAGGGAAGGCACAGGTGGGTGGCAAATTCAAGTTGGGTGATTGTAACCAACTGTTTAGAGACGGATGCCACCACGGTGTCATCAACAATTTTTGCAGTAGCAAAGAACTCGTGTAATTCTTCCTTGTAGAATGAGGGGGCCTGGCTCAGGATCACCAAGAGACCGGAGGTATCCAACTTGTGAATCAGTTCCTTTGTCTCTTCATCAGATGATGTGTAGATTGAATGAAAATCCACGTGAACAGCATTTGTGATGAAGCTTGGCTGAGTATTCTTTGACATTTTGAATGATTATGTGGAAGAAACAGCAGCAATCTTGTTGAGTAAAATTTTCTGGAAAGAAAGTTAATCGCAGTGAATAGTTGAAGAAGATGAAGAATAATGAAACTAAAGGCGGTGAAAATTAAAGTATATGTAATGTCGTACTGTAGATGAGCGGACACATGTATACGTGGCGATCATCTAACGATTAAAAAAAAATTAACCAAAAAATAAAAGGACAGGATTTAGCGGGAGTGAAATAATTTATTTTACACAAAAGTAATTTTGAATTCCGACGTTCCATTAGGTTAATGAGTATCGAGGGTTATTTTTGTCAAAGCATATTTGGTAAAGTCTGCTGGTATGTAGGGTTCGACTGGTAAGAGAGCATCTACTGGATGTAGAGTCCTACTGGTACGTATACACCTACTACAACTGACCATTGTATTACCAGCTGAGCTTAAATAACCAAGATAAGATTATAACTGAAATTCCCCCTAAATTTATGCGACTAAACTAAATAATTCCCCTGAATTTATTACCAAAACAAAATAATCAAGGAGTAATTTCAATTAAACCAAGAATATTTCGAAAGTAGGAAAACTTAGCGTCCGGTAGAGGTCTTGTGAAAATGTCTGCTGCCTGTTGTTCGGTAGAAATATACTCCAGCTGAATTTCTTTCTTCATTACATGATCTCTGATAAAATGATGACGGATGTCAATATGTTTAGTACGAGTATGAAGAACTGGATTGTATGTTATAGCAATGGCAGACGTATTGTCACAAAATATGGGTGCCTCTGTGGATTCAATTCCATAATCTCTTAGTTGTTGCTGAATCCAGAGCAGTTGAGCACAGCAGCTTCCAGCAGCAAGGTATTCTGCCTCTGCAGTAGAAGTTGCTGTGGATGTCTGTTTCTTGCAACCCTATGATATCAATCGATCACCAAGAAATTGGCAATATCCACTGGTGCTTTTTCTATCAATTTTGCATCCAGCATAGTCAGCATCTGAATATCCAATAAGGTTAAAAGTTGAGTCTCTTGGATACCATAGACCGGCATTCTCAGTGCCTTTCAGATATTTGAGGATTCTTTTGACAGCAGTGAAGTGCGACTGCTTGGGATTTGCTTGAAACCGGGCGCACATACATACTGCAAACATAATATCTGGTCGACTGGCTGTCAAATATAGTAAAGATCCGATAATGCCTCGATACATTGTAACTTCGACTGGTATTCCTGAATTATCCAAGTCGAGTTTGGCAGATGAGCTCATTGGTGTAGCAGCAGCTGAGCTGGTACTCATTCCATATTTCTTCAGCAGCTCTTTAGTGTATTTAGACTGATTTATCAGGATTCATTCACTAGATTGCTTGACTTGCAATCCTAAGAAAAATGATAATTCTCCCATCATGTTCATCTCAAATTGATCCTGCATAATTTTAGAAAATATTTCGCACAATTTTGAGTTAGTACTTCCGAAAATAATATCATCAACGTAAATTTGAACTAGCAGAGTATGATCTCCCTTTGTGAATTTGAAAAGGGTCTTGTCCACCGTGCCAATGATAAAGTTATGCTCAGTCAAATATTTTGATAGTGTTTCATACCATGCACGGGGAGCTTGCTTCAGACCATACAAAGCTTTATTGAGACGAAAAACATAAGATGGCTGCTGATGGTTTTCAAATCCAGGAGGTTGTTCAACGTAAACTTCTTCCTGGAGTTTGCCGTTAAGAAACACACTCTTAACATCCATCTGATAGACTTTAAAGTCTTTAAACGCAGCAAATGCAAGAAATATGCGAATTGCTTCTAGTCGAGCTACAGGAGCAAAGGTTTCATCAAAATCAATGCCTTCTTCCTGTCTGTAGCCATGTGCGACTAATCTTGCCTTATTTCTGATTACTGTTCCATTTTCGTCTAATTTATTCCTAAATACCCATTTGGTGCCAATTATAGTGTGATGCTGTGGTCGTGGTACTAAATACCATACTTTGTTTCGTTCAAACTGATTTAGTTCTTCTTGCATAGCTTCTACCCAGCTTGGGTCTAACATAGCATCATCAATCTTCTTAGGTTCTAAGTGAGATATGAATGCAGCATGAAGGAATTCAGTAATCATTTGTCCTCTGGGCGTAGAGGAGCAACAGGGTTACCTATGACCTGCTCGGGAGGATGATTCTTCATCCACCGAAGCGGAGGTCCAAGAGGGTTGAGCTCTTCATTTGACTGGATGTGAGTGGGTAATTTAGAAGTTCTGATTGTCGCATCTTTTTCACTTGCTCCCTCAACTGTAGCAGGAGTATGTGCAATAGTGTCATTGTCAGCTGGATGCGATTCTTGTTGACCGGCAGACTCCTCTGTTTGAGCTTCAGGAACTTCTGGTTCTAAGGAACAGTCAGTCCTGCTTCTGTAATTCATCTCATCATCAACATTTTCATCAATGTAAGTGCTTTCCAGTCGATTGCTCAAGTTGTTGATTTGTATATCAGATATTGTATAGTCAGTAGGTTCATCAAATTTTACATGCACTGATTCTTCTACATTAAGAGTTCTATTATTAAATACTCTGAAGGCTTTACTAACTGCAGAATAACCAAGAAATATTCCAGCATCAGATTTGGCATCAAAAGCGGTGAGATTTGTCTTTCCATTGTTGTGAATAAAACATTTGCAACCAAACACATGGAAATAAGAAATATTTGGCTTACTGCCATTCCAGATCTCATAAGGGGTTTTATTTGCTCGCTTATTAATCATTGATCTGTTCTGCGTATAACAAGCTGTGTTGACAGCTTCTACCCAAAATCTCTGCGATATTTCTGATTCCGCAAGCATAGTTCACGCAGCTTCTTTCAAAGTGCGGTTCCTACGCTCAGCAACTCCATTTTATTGAGGGGTTCTAGCAGCAGGGTATTCGTGTTTAATACCAAGGTCATCTAGATATGATTCGAGTGACTGATTGGTGAACTCAGTACCTTTATCACTACGAATTCTATCTATCCCACACGATTTCTCATTTTGGAGTCTTTTCAGTAGTTTGATCAGCTTTGGAGTAGCCTGATCTATGCCACTTAAGAACAAGACCCATGTAAAACGAGTGTAATCGTCTATTAACACTAGGGTATACTTCATTCCCCCTAGACTTGTTACTGGTATAGGACCAAACAGATCCATATGCAGCAACTCTAGGCACCGAGAAGAAGATTTACTCCCTTTGTTCTTAAAGGAGGATCTGATTTTCTTACCAAGTTGGCATGCTGCACAGATCTTGTCTTTTGAGAACTCAATTTGGGGCAGTCCAATGACTAGATCAAGTTTACGCAGACTGGCAATAGTTTTAAAATTTAAGTGACTCAAACGTTTGTACCAAAGCCAATTCTTGGAAGAATTCAGGGCAGCAAAGCAAGTAGAGGAGGTAGCTGATTAAGATTCCAATCAATTTTATATGTGTTATCATGCCTTCTTCCTATAAGTAATATACTACCATCAGAAGATTTGATTGTACATGAGTGCTGGTTGAATTCTAAGGAATGACCATTGTCACAGAGTTGACTTATGCTAATCAAGTTATAGCATAGATTTTCAACTAACAGAATATCTTTAATAATAATATTACCGTAGATAATCTTACCCTTACCCACGGTTCTACCTTTCGCGTTGTCTCCAAAAGTTATTCTGGGTCTGGTGGAGTCCACCAGTTCAGATAATAAGCTCGCATTTCCTGTCATGTGTCTAGAGCATCCGCTGTCCAGGAACCATTCTGAGCTCCGAACTTGATGCATTCTAGTTTCCTGCAATTAAAGCGATAAAATGATTGGTACCCAATCCTACTTGGGTCCGGGTAGGATTAGTCCTTTCGGAACCCACACTTGTATGACCTTAAGTGACTTAGGTTGGTGTGTGTTCTGAAATGTGTGTGCATTATAAATGATGGTGATGGTCTTGACTGTGAAGTGTGATAATATGTGTATGCATGTGCTTTTGGTTTGTAGTTCCTGTTATAGAGCATATACCTTTTCTGGACAGGCTTACAGTTGTAGTACCAGTTGGGTTTAACCTCTCTAGCTGCTCGACCAGTGGGTTTAAGTTCATTTCTGAACTTTTGCCTCGGTTTAGCCTCTTTGAGTGGTTCTACATAACTGATACCCCTGTGTTGTGCATGTTCCTTGATGAGTGTTGCTTTAACAGGTTCTTTAACCAGTTCATAAGGGTCATATACTGTGCTAGATCTTACAAAGTTCATTTGTTGAACCTTGCTTTTTGTTAGACACAGTTGAGGTTCATTACCAGATGAACTGCCGTCATTACTATTATAGCCTATGCCGGTTAAATCACCAGCAAGCCTTATAGACTCAAGCATTTCATCCTTTCTGGTAGTAGACGCATTCCAAGTGCTAACCAGTTTGCTAAGTTTCTGGTAGGCACACTTGGCTTCATCTCTTTCTTTCACTAGGAGACTGGTTGTTTCCCTTAAGCATTTCAACTCCCTCGATTGTTCACAATCAAGTTTGTTTTTATGCGTTTCAGTTGGGATTGAGTGCTCAGTCTTATAGCTTTCAAAGGATTCATATAACGTCCGATACTCCTGGATCATGTCCTGCAAAGCATTGGTAAGTTCACTATGTGTAAATTCAGATATGTTAGACTCGTGTACCTCAATTTCATCATTTGCCATTAAGCAGTGGACTTCCTCGTCTTCACTCTCGCTGGACGAGCTGGTTGACTCCTCTGATTCTGATTCAGAATCAGCCCACTTGCTCTTGCTTTCTTCTGCCATCAAAACCTTTTGATCTCTGTCCCTTTTGGACGATCTTCTAGTTTCCTTGGATTTTCTGTGATCCTTGGATCCTCTTTTGTGATCATCCTTTTTGGGTTTTGGACAGTCGGCGATGAAATGTCCTGGCTTGAGACAGTTGAAACATACACGCTCTTCTTCTTCTGATCTTCCTTTGAAGCTCTGCCTTCGTGGATATGATTTCTGATTCTTCTTCATGAATTTCCCGAATTTCTTTACGAACATTGCCATAGCATCATTACATATTTTTTCTGGAGTCATCTCTGTAGCGGTAGATATGGCCTCCGATGCAGTGAGAGCTTTGGTAGGCTGACTGGTACTGGGTTCATCTTCAACATGAATATCTAATTCGAATTCATAGGCTTTTAAATCAGCAAACAGGTCATGCAGATCTATCTTTTTGATGTCCTTTGATTCTCTCATAGCAATGGTCTTGACATCTCATTCTCTTGGGAGACCTCTCATCACTTTGAGAGTGACTTCTCTGTTGGGTAACTCCTTACCCAGACTGCTGAGTTCATTAATTATTCCGGTCACTCTTTCATCATACTCGTTGAGAGATTCTCCATTCATCATCTTGATATGCTCAAACTTCTGTAATGCCACAGTAAGCTTGTTTTCTTTGGTTTGATCATTTCCTTCACAGAGTTGGGCAATCTTTTCCCAGATTTCTTTAGCTGTGGAACACATTTTTATTTTGTTGAACATGTTTTTGTCCAAAGTTTTGAACACAATGTCCTTAGCAACGTTATCCAGATTGGTTTTCTTCTTTTCTTCATTTGACCATTGAGATCTGTCCTTTTCTACCATTTGTGGATCACCACTTGTGATAGAATCAGCTGTATTGATTTTCTTGATCTTCATAGGTCCTTCAGTGATTACATACCACATATCATCATCTTGAGCACTTAGATGTGCTTGCATACAGATTCTCCAATCATCATATTCGTCTTTCTTGAACATTGGAATCTTGTTGAATGAGGCCATCAGTATTTGGTAATTGGTAATTTCTCAAGATTGGGAAGACCTAAGCTCTGATACCACTTGTTAGGATCGGGGTAGTGTTTAGAAGGGGGGGTTGAATAAACACTAGATTCAATTTCGATTTCTTTCCTAAGTTAACTGTAAGCTGTTAAGTATTACAGTTGCTTCTCAATATCAGGCAAGTCAGCATACACTTATTATAGTGCGGAAGACGTCTACTTAACTTGTAAGGAATAAAACTGAGGTAAGTAAACAATAAACAAATGCACAAGAATTGTTTCTGGAAGTTCCAAGCACAACGCTTCTACGTCTCCCCTTATTCCTTTGCAGGAAGGATTCACTAGAAGACTCGGTTTACACTTTACAGTATACAACCTTCTTAGGCACTCACACAACTTGGCCTAAACTCCTAGAAATCACAACTACTTGATTTGGTTACAAAAGGTTCTATGACACTCTTTATAGAATACACGTTTAGCTTTGAGTGTTCTTGATCAGCAGACCTCAGTTGGAATAATCTATCACAGATTCAGTTGCACTGCTTGTCTGTTCTTTGCTGAACTTTTGAAATATCAGTAAGTTGATTTTCTTGTTTGCTTTGAAGTGTTTCTCTTTGTTGAAAATCGCTCAGCACATCTTCATTCCTTACTTGGACGTATTTATAGGTTTGGTTGTCCAACGGTAGCTTTTCTGTATTATGAAGAGATTAGCTTTCCAAATTCATATTGTCTTCTTTCCTATTTTGTTAAGCAACGGCTCTTTAATTCTGACGAGAATGGTGGCGGAGATATAGCAGGGTGCGCCGCTCTGTTGTACCTTTGTCAGAGAATGTTGTACTTATTTTGTCTCGTTGCTTAGTGCTCTTACTGGAAGTTTAGACTTCTGCTGGTTTTCTTTGTTCAACTGGTCGTTCATCCTCTTATGACCAGTTGATGTCTTTGTTCAGTGTAAGACTATCCGGTTGATAGTTGTCTAGTAGATGTCCATCCAGTTTATGTTTATCCGGTTGATGTATGTCCGGCTGATTTCTGTATCCAGTTGATGTCTTGTCTGGTTGATGTTTGTCCGGTTGATGTCTGTCCAGTAGATGTCTGTCCAGTTGGTGTCTTGTCCGGTTGATGTATGTATCCAGTTGGTAGCCATCCAGTTGATGTCTATCCAGTTGGTAGCCATCCAGTTGATGTCTGTCACCCGGTTGGTGTCTTGTCCGGTTGATGTCTGTATCCAGTTGGTAGCCATCCAGTTGATGTCTATCCAGTTGGTAGCCATCCAGTTGATCTTTATCACCAAGTAGGACTTCAACATCCGGTAGGTGTCTTCATCCAGTAGGACTTTAACATCCGGTAGGAGTCTTCATCCAGTATGACTTTAACATCCAGTAGGATTCTTCATCCAGTATGACTTTAACATCGGTAGGAGTCTTCATCCAGTTGGTCTTTATCACCCGGTAAGACTTCAACATCCGGTAGGTGTCTTCATCCGGTAGGACTTTATCACCCGGTAAGTGTTCACAACATCGGTAGGAGTCTTTGTAATCACCAAAATTTAGAAATCGTTTCCTAACAATTTCTCCCTTTTTGGTGATGATAAAACTAAGCAACAACGATTTCATACTTGAATATTTAAGTTGTGAATCCTGAAAATACTTGAAGACATAATGGAAAAGAAATTTTCATATGTTATAAAGATAAGCAGATTACAAGTTGTAATCAAACTGGACAATTGAGAGAGATTCATCTTTATTTAAGATGAATTCTGATAACTGGATAGAACCTAAGACAAATATATTTTTACAAAATATAGCTGATACATGACAAATTTTTAAACAAACAATGTATACCGATGAGTATACGGATGCCAGTTGTTGATTTCCTTCCTGTCAAGCATAGAGTTATGCTATTTTAGGATGGTTAAATCTCTGATGAGAGATATGGAACACCTTGAGATTGGGAATCTCCATGGCACGATGATCATGAGGGATAATCGTGAAGTTAGTTGACTTCCCTTGAAGAGGGATTATTTTGTGAGGGTTAAGGTACTTCATTATTTGTGTTTCCCTCAGAGTTATGCGATAGCCTTCCCAAGTTTGGATTGTTAAATCCTAGGATTATCAAGGGATGGCAGGAATTCGGATTGGTTGGGTGTCGCTGTCGACACAAGCGTTGAGGATGCAATAGGTTTATTGCATGTCCTTTCAAATTTTGAAACTCTGTGGAGTCTCGATTGTTTATTACGACCAGGATGTGGTTCTTGGGATATCCGGAGGTGGACATCTTGTGAGATGTCTTTTGTGTGGATCGGTGGCCGTGAGTTGCCCGATCCGAGTTGCAGAGGGTGCAACTGCTCCTTGGATGGAGGTGGTCTGTATAGTGGAAACCAGGTTTGGTATGTGTACACCGTGGTATACTAGTGTTTCCCTCGTAACGATGTATGTTAGACATCGTGAGTCTTGATAGAGATGTCATGGAATGATATCTACGATAGAATCAGGAGCGATTCGAATCCTTACAGTTTCAGTTGACTAACTGCTTTTGGATTATTAGCGTTGAGTTGTACTGACGCTCTTTGACGTTATGATGGATTTGGAAGTTTATTCCACTCCAGAGTTTGACACGAGGTCAACGTTCTCACGGTTGAGGTGTCATTTAGGATGCGTTCTTACTAGTTGTATTAGAACTAAGGATGACTGTCCGATCTACAGTCGTAAGTATCGGTTGTTTCGCAGTCATGAGGGACTGACTTTTGGGATGACCCGCATTGAGGTACGTTTGGCCTCTTGGGTGATAAGTTGGTTTTGGTATGTCGCTCTGTTTCAGAGTTTGATGTGAGGTAAGTACCTCGCGTTTATTAATACGATTCTGTTATGGTCAAGAATCGAGGTTCTGGCTTCATGTTGTGGTGTAGCCCGGATGTTACGTGATACACCGGTGCTAATTTCGAGGACGAAATTCTTTTAGTGGGGGATATTGTGATGACCAGGGATTATAGGTGTTAATCCCGTAGTGTTAATAATCCCTAGAGTGGTTTTACGTGGCGATTTGGAGTTTAACCGAGGTGTTGGGCCTTCTGGGCTCGTTTATTTGGGTAGTTGGGATCGTTGGATCCAGAGGTTGAGATTATATTCTCATTTGGGTGAAAAACCTAAGAGTTGGGTTTTTGATGTGTCTCGGGATCTCGGGTGCTGTGTGAGCACCGGTAGGGGGGTTTTGGAGTTAGAGAGAGAATTTTTGAAAACAGATGATTTTTAATGAATCATGATGTAATTGTGGGGCTATTAATTTTTCGGGGTATTTTTGCTATAAATACCAATTGAACCCAAAATTTTTCATAAAATTCCATTTCAGCCCCAATTTCTCTTCTCTCTCTCGCCCGCGCGCGAGTTCCCGTCTGGACCAGCACCCGCGGCTTCAGGCCGTGCGCCGCCGCCGTCCCGCCGCCGTTCGGCGCGTGCGACCCGCCGCCGGTTTCGTCTCGTCGAGGCGCAGCTAACCCCTCCGTCAATTTGAAGTTTCGGCGTTTTGAAGTCAGGATTTGGCTGGAAGCGCCGATCCCCAATTTCTAGGGTTCTTCGATTTTTCGTCCGATTTCTTCCGATTTTCGTTTGGGTAACCTTCCTTACCCCTTTTCCATGCTTGTGATGTAATTCCCTGCCTAATTGTGATTTATTGGCTCGATTTTATTTCGAATTTCGTTGGTTGTGGTTCGAATTTTTGGATGTGGGGGTGAAGTGGGTTCGAAAATTGTGATCTTTGGCAGGGGTGTGGCGATTCTTGTTATGGGTCGTTTATTACATGTTTTAGATGAATTATGGTTTTTAATTGGGTTCGAATTTGTGAGATTAGGGTTCGATTTTTGTAGGGTATTCTTGAACAAATTTCGATATTGTCTCATTTATTTCCCTCCCTGCATGTACCCTGCCCCGGGTCTTTTAAGAGGTTAATTGTCGTGTGTTGACAATATTTTGAGGGTTATAGGTGTGCTTGAGCATGGGTTACATGTTCGTAAATAATTGTGAATTATATATCGTGTTAGCACATCATTCCTCGGGGCATGGATCTCGAGCAAGGTTTGGCTCGGACTTCGGAGATTTAAGGTACGTGCGACGTACGAGTATTTCTATATATTTGGGCATTTGTGAATGCATAATGAAATTTGATTTCATTGAATAATCGCGCATGAGGATTATATATATATATATGTTGATATAGCCAAGGAATGACCCAAATCTTGATATCGCCGCTTGTAGCGTGCGTGACACTAGAGTAGGATGACTCTTACATGATATATGGGGTACTGGGTTTATATGACCATTGTAGGGCATTTGAGATGCCTGAGAATGATTGTGGGATCATGTACATTTGAGATGTCTAGGTATAATGAAGAATTGGTAAAAATAAATGCTAGGCATTTGAGCTATCTGTGAGATAGCGAGGTTGTGAAATCAGTATTAGATATTGAGAGATCTATATTTGCATGTTTAATGAGTTTGCAACCACTATCTGTTGATATTCGAGTATTAGGCATGCGTTGATTTACTGATTTTTGAGATTTGATGAGTTTGATGATTGTGAGAACAGGGACAGTACACGGAATCCGGATGAGGATGTTGCCATCCAGGGAGTATCATTTAAAATTCATTTATATTTACTTGTGTTGTAAATTATGAATTTCATTATTGTGATTATGAGATTTTGTGTATTGGTATGCTCACCCCGTTGGGGGCTGTCTCTGTTGGGGCAGGTGAACAGGTGCATCGATGGCTGTGGAGCTGAGCTCGAGCTGTTGATTGGATGTACTCACAGGATCGTGGTACCAGGGCTTGATGGAGCACGGTATCGTATAGAGTACTTATATACACCCGAGGTTTATATACACATTTATGATGCTTGCATGTGAGCACGGACATTCTTGTATATGGGTTGTATATAAAGGCATGAGCCTTCCTCTCTTTCATTATATGTTGCATGCAATTGTGGTAGAATTGCTAATGATATGAGAGTCGTTAGTGTATTATGTTGGTGTTGAGACCCATTTATGTCGTCATATGTGTGGTGTCTTCCCTGGCTGGGAATTTACTTGGTATTACTGCTTTCTGATGAGTATTATGTTTTCCCTGGCCGGGAATTATGTTATGTGTTGTGCTTTTATTTCGGGATAGCTCTATTTATGGGGAGACTCTGCCCAAATTTTTTATAAAAGTCCACAATGTGAAAAGTGGCAAAAAGGGATGGTATTGGGCGAACTTTGTGAGTCTATTTCGTTGTTAGGCTGATGACCTTAACATTGAGTGTTTAAGGAATTTTTTTGTAATTGCCATGCAATGATAAAGTATCATCTGAGCTTCCCGATTGGCTTTTTATTGAAAGCATGTGCCACACATAGTGGTTAATACACTAATTAAGGGTTAAGGGCTTGGGGTCCTTACATTAGTGGTATCAGAGCAGTGGTTGCTCTTTGGGGCTGTTAAGGGCCTAAGAAGTTATTGATAGCACATACTTATGCATGATGGCATTAATGTTGTACGACATAACGAATTGTTTATGTGCTTTTATGATATAAAAAGTGGTATTGCTAACCATTGTGGTTGCTGGAATCGTGTGGAACACGATAGGATGGCATTAATAGTGATGTCTGGCACTCCGTGTGTTACGTGCCAAGGAATCTGATTTTGTAAAAGAATCAGGTAAAGGGATATTTCCGAGGTAACATGTCTTGGTATACGTATTGACTTGCAAGTGGTTGCATTTATGCATTGGATTATTGATGCATAGCGTATATGGCTATTGTTGCTAACCATGATGGTTGCAGGTTACAGGAAATATGGAGTACGTAAGCGACGTACGGGCATCCCAACGGTAACATGTATTCATGTTTGTCTGTGTGACACATGATGAATGCAATGTGATGCATTACGGTTATGATACATGTTATTATGCATTGTTGTTGCATATTATGCATTGTTGTTGCATATGTGATGTGGAATAAAGAGGTGTATTCCACGAGTCAGGGCGATCACAGTTAAGGTTTTAATGCTTACGCTTTATCGCTGCGCATGTGGAGCGGGAGGGGGGAGGCTCGCTGGCACATGGAGGCGAGGTTACGCATTATCGCTGCGCATGTGGAGCGGGAGGGGGGAGGCTCGCTGGCACATGGAGGCGAGGTATACCATATTGAGCGGGGAAGCATTAACATAACTGATGATGACTGACTCAAGAAAGGATGATGATGCATTCCTTTGTGATGACACGGATGATAGCGGTGATGTGTCCCGCTGTGTCGATTTATATTCATTTCATTGTGATGACACGGATGATAGCGGTGATGTGTCCCGCTGTGTCGATTTATATTCATTCCATTGTGATGACACGGATGATAGCGGTGATGTGTTCCGCTGTGTCGATTTGTATTTATAGCGACGGTTCATTCCGCTATATTTATTGGCGAGGGTTCATTCCGCCAGGTGTATTTATAGCGATGGTTCATTCCGCTATATTGATTGGCGAGGGTTCATTCCGCCAGGTGTATTTATAGCGATGGTTCATTCCGCTATATTGATTGGCGAGGGTTCATTCCGCCAGGTGTATTTATTGCGATGGTTCATTCCGCTATATTGATTGGCGAGGGTTCATTCCGCCAGGTGTATTTATAGCGACGGTTCATTCCGCTATATTGATTGGCGATGGTTTATACCGCCGGACACGGATGATAGCGGTGATGTGTCCCGCTGTGTCGATGATGATGATTCACCTCTTTGTGATTATTGGCGATGATTCGTGCCGCCGTATATATAGATAGCGATGCCTCTTTCCGCTATTATGTGGACGATGATTCATGCTCAGGTGTATAGCGAGGTTTCATGCCACTTATTATATGACGAGGTGTCATGCCGTCGATTCTATAGCGAGGGATTGTGCCGCTATGTACTCAGCACAGGATTTTGCCGCCTTCGAGCGATGGGTGCTGATTACGTACTATTATTGAGCGACGGAGACAGGTATACCGCCATATTGTTAGCGATGGGGTATGAGATATTGCTATTCTATTAGCTTTATTGTAGCTGGCATGCGTAGATATACATGTCTTATTATGCCTATTTTACTAGCATGATGGTGGATGACATGTATCGTCACTAGTTGACAATGCCTTAGATGCCATGAGTTGGCATGATCGATGCGTGTGCGGCACCGATTGACGTGACCCTTATACCGAGCGGGTTGCTCGAGGAATGGTTGGATGCGCTGTACATGTGATTGTACCGCAGCTTACGTTTGGGGTGATCATTTTACGAGTGGTGATACCCTTGAGGTATGCTCGTTGGAATGGCTCTTGGCCATGTGATTTGACGACAGGAGTAATCATGGAGGAAATTACTCGCTTTCTGTCGATGTGACATGTGGTAGACATGGTCACACCACCCTTGAGGGTGTAGGATGGGTCCTAAGGGAGTAGGATCAGGTTATGTTAAGTACATAGGGACATTGGAGTGTCCAGGGTGTATCGGCATTAGAGGAATGTTGGATACAGACCCACTACTCTATTGAGTTTTCTTCCCACAGTATGGTATGCCGTGCGGAAACATCCATCTTATTGGTAGGATTGAGGTGAACCTAGAGAGGCAGCAACTAGTTTGTCTGCCGTGTGTGTGCAGCACCATGAGGGGCTTGCTAGAGCCTGTTATACTGCTCGTTGGAACCAAGTTCGGCAAATCGTAAGGTGATACGACGTGGATTGTGGTGGACTCTAGTAGTCACCATGTCATTTGAGGTTGAGGCTGAGGTTGTGCATGCCTCACTGAAACGTGTATACGTTTATGTTAAATCTTGGTGAGACTTGTCTGGGACAGCTCACAATGTTGGAGTACCAACAAGAGAGTCATCAAGTCGTTATTGACTCAATCTAAGGGAATCCGTGTATTTGGGATGCGATGGGTGTTATTGTATCCAGTTTTTCCGAACAGTGGTTCGAGACTAGTGGATCCGAGTTCGATGGCACTTCCCTTGTGAGGAAGGAGGTAGTATTATACCTATTTGGGAATCTGTGAAAGATTCGGTAAGCTGGTGCTTGTGGTGTTGATTTTGAGAATCACGTCGTGTTATTGATCGTCGATTTTCATTCTCCTGGATGGGAATGACTCAGGATTGACGGTTGTGTTTGCGGCTTAAGGGTATGTTGTAGATACCTGAGCCAAGTGCATTGAGTATACATGTGGTGTTCGTGCTGAGGCAGGTATACCGATGAGTATACGGATGCCAGTTGTTGATTTACTTCCTGTCAAGCATAGAGTTATGCTATTTTAGGATGGTTAAATCTCTGATGAGAGATATGGAACACCTTGAGATTGGGAATCTCCATGGCACGATGATCATGAGGGATAATCGTGAAGTTAGTTGACTTCCCTTGAGGAGGGATTATTTTGTGAGGGTTAAGGTACTTCATTATTGGTGTTTCCCTCAGAGTTATGCGATAGCCTTCCCAAGTTTGGATTGTTAAATCCTAGGATTATCAAGGGATGGCAGGAATTCGGATTGGTTGGGTGTCGCTGTCGACACAAGCGTTGAGGATGCAATAGGTTTATTGCATGTCCTTTCAAATTTTGAAACTCTGTGGAGTCTCGATTGTTTATTACGACCAGGATGTGGTTCTTGGGATATCCGGAGGTGGACATCTTGTGAGATGTCTTTTGTGTGGATCGGTGGCCGTGAGTTGCCCGATCCGAGTTGCAGAGGGTGCAACTGCTCCTTGGATGGAGGTGGTCTGTATAGTGGAAACCAGGTTTGGTATGTGTACACCGTGGTATACTAGTGTTTCCCTCGTAACGATGTATGTTAGACATCGTGAGTCTTGATAGAGATGTCATGGAATGATATCTACGATAGAATCAGGAGCGATTCGAATCCTTACAGTTTCAGTTGACTAACTGCTTTTGGATTATTAGCGTTGAGTTGTACTGACGCTCTTTGACGTTATGATGGATTTGGAAGTTTATTCCACTCCAGAGTTTGACACGAGGTCAACGTTCTCACGGTTGAGGTGTCATTTAGGATGCGTTCTTACTAGTTGTATTAGAACTAAGGATGACTGTCCGATCTACAGTCGTAAGTATCGGTTGTTTCGCAGTCATGAGGGACTGACTTTTGGGATGACCCGCATTGAGGTACGTTTTGCCTCTTGGGTGATAAGTTGGTTTTGGTATGTCGCTCTGTTTCAGAGTTTGATGTGAGGTAAGTATCCTCGCGTTTATTAATACGATTCTGTTATGGTCAAGAATCGAGGTTCTGGCTTCATGTTGTGGTGTAGCCTGGGTGTTACGTGATACACCGGTGCTAATTTGGAGGACGAAATTCTTTTAGTGGGGGATATTGTGATGACCAGGGATTATAGGTGTTAATCCCGTAGTGTTAATAATCCCTAGAGTGGTTTTACGTGGCGATTTGGAGTTTAACCGAGGTGTTGGGCCTTCTGGGCTCGTTTATTTGGGTAGTTGGGATCGTTGGATCCAGACGTTGAGATTGTATTCTCATTTGGGTGAAAAACCTAAGAGTTGGGTTTTTGATGTGTCTCGGGATCTCGGGTGCTGTGTGAGCACCGGTAGGGGGGTTTTGGAGTTAGAGAGAGAATTTTTGAAAACAGATGATTTTTAATGAATCATGATGTAATTGTGGGGCTATTAATTTTTCGGGGTATTTTTGCTATAAATACCAATTGAACCCAAAATTTTTCATAAAATTCCATTTCAGCCCCAATTTCTCTTCTCTCTCTCTCCCGCGCGCGAGGTCCCGTCTGGACCAGCACCCGCGGCTTCAGGCCGTGCGCCCGCCGCCGTCCCGCCGCCGTTCGGCGCGTGCGACCCGCCGCCGGTTTCGTCTCGTCGAGGCGCAGCTAACCCCTCCGTCAATTTGAAGTTTCGGCGTTTTGAAGTCGGATTTTGGCTGGAAGCGCCGATCCCCAATTTCTAGGGTTCTTCGATTTTTCGTCCGATTTCTTCCGATTTTCGTTTGGGTAACCTTCCTTACCCCTTTTCCATGCTTGTGATGTAATTCCCTGCCTAATTGTGATTTATTGGCTCGATTTTATTTCGAATTTCGTTGGTTGTGGTTCGAATTTTTGGATGTGGGGGTGAAGTGGGTTCGAAAATTGTGATCTTTGGCAGGGGTGTGGCGATTCTTGTTATGGGTCGTTTATTACATGTTTTAGATGAATTATGGTTTTTAATTGGGTTCGAATTTGTGAGATTAGGGTTCGATTTTTGTAGGGTATTCTTGAACAAATTTCGATATTGTCTCATTTATTTCCCTCCCTGCATGTACCCTGCCCCGGGTCTTTTAAGAGGTTAATTGTCGTGTGTTGACAATATTTTGAGGGTTATAGGTGTGCTTGAGCATGGGTTACATGTTCGTAAATAATTGTGAATTATTTATCGTGTTAGCACATCATTCCTCGGGGCATGGATCTCGAGCAAGGTTTGGCTCGGACTTCGGAGATTTAAGGTACGTGCGACGTACGAGTATTTCTATATATTTGGGCATTTGTGAATGCATAATGAAATTTGATTTCATTGAATAATCGCGCATGAGGATTATATATATATATGTTGATATAGCCAAGGAATGACCCAAATCTTGATATCGCCGCTTGTAGCGTGCGTGACACTAGAGTAGGATGACTCTTACATGATATATGGGGTACTGGGTTTATATGACCATTGTAGGGCATTTGAGATGCCTGAGAATGATCGTGGGATCATGTATTCATTATAAGACATTTGAGATGTCTAGGTATAATGAAGAATTGGTAAAAATAAATGCTAGGCATTTGAGCTATCTGTGATTGATAGCGAGGTTGTGAAATCAGTATTAGATATTGAGATATCTATATTTGCATGTTTAATGAGTTTGCAACCACTATCTGTTGATATTCGAGTATTAGGCATGCGTTGATTTACTGATTTTTGAGATTTGATGAGTTTGATGATTGTGAGAACAGGGACAGTACACGGAATCCCGGATGAGGATGTTGCCATCCAGGGAGTATCATTTAAAATTCATTTATATTTACTTGTGTTGTAAATTATGAATTTCATTATTGTGATTATGAGATTTTGTGTATTGGTATGCTCACCCCGTTGGGGGCTGTCTCTGTTGGGGCAGGTGAACAGGTGCATCGATGGCTGTGGAGCTGAGCTCGAGCTGTTGATTGGATGTACTCACAGGATCGTGGTACCAGGGCTTGATGGAGCACGGTATCGTATAGAGTACTTATATACACCCGAGGTTTATATACACATTTATGATGCTCGCATGTGAGCACGGACATTCTTGTATATGGGTTGTATATAAAGGCATGAGCCTTCCTCTCTTTCATTATATGTTGCATGCAATTGTTGTAGAATTGCTAATGATATGAGAGTCGTTAGTGTATTATGTGGGTGTTGAGACCCATTTATGTCGTCATATGTGTGGTGTGTTCCCTGGCTGGGAATTTACTTGGTATTACTGCTTTCTGATGAGTATTATGTTTTCCCTGGCCGGGAATTATGTTATGTGTTGTGCTTTTATTTCGGGATAGCTCTATTTATGGGGAGACTCTGCCCAAATTTTTTATAAAAGTCCACAATGTGAAAAGTGGCAAAAAGGGATGGTATTGGGCGAACTTTGTGAGTCTATTTCGTTGTTAGGCTGATGACCTTAACATTGAGTGTTTAAGGAATTTTTTTGTAATTGCCATGCAATGATAAAGTATCATCTGAGCTTCCCGATTGGCTTTTTATTGAAAGCATGTGCCACACATAGTGGTTAATACACTAATTAAGGGTTAAGGGCTTGGGTTCCTTACAACTCCCCCAAACTTAAATCAAACATTGCACTCAATGTTTAAAAGAATCAAAAGGGAAACAGTGAACTCCCCTGATCAAGACGCTTGCATGAGGGTTGAGGAAGATTTGCTTTTGAAAGCTCCACTGTTGTAGGGGTTCATCGCTCCAACCAAGTACCTAGCAAGAGAAGAATGCATATGGTAAAATATTCGACTTGAGAGAGAAACAAAACTAAAATGAAAACTGAAAAATAAAACAAAACTAAATAACAAAAGGATACGCTTGGGTTGCCTCCCAAGAAGCGCTGATTTTTGGTCTTCGGCTTGACCATCAGAAACGACCATCAAAGAGCGGCTGCCGCCCATAGTAAGTATCGTATGATACCACTAATGGGTCTTCATTCAATATGCCCTCAAGATTGGCAAGATTGTAGCAGTGTAGGCTCGTCGCTCCAACAACGTTCTTGAATTGGTAGGCAAGGGAGAATGATTCTTGACTTGGCTTCAAATCTTGGAGGATGTAGTGCGGTGAAGTTGGCATCGATGGAAAATACGGATCCACATATGACAGAGAACATGTCTCCATCGATGGACTCAAATCAGAATCTTCGCAAGTCTCTTCCTTCTCCAACATCACATCCTTCTTCTTAACAAATAAGACGGGTGCATCCCAGGGCAATACGCTAGGGCGTATATAGCCCTTATCAAGGAGCTCTTGCAACTGAATCTTTAATTCCCTTAGTTCCGCTGGTGCCATCCTATAAGGGGCATGAGAAATGGCAGACGTCCCTGGTAATAATTCAATCCCAAACTCGACCTCTCTCGTCGGTGGGAATCCGGGAATCTCCTCCGGAAAGACATCAGGGAACTCCGCCACTACGGGCACATCCTCAACTTGTGACATCCCCGAAATGGTTAATTGCTAATTGGTGCATTAATTGTGATTACATGATTAATTATGTGGTAATTGATTATGTGTTGGGATTTATTTATCTTATGTGGAAATGCATGGTCATGTGGATAGGGTGACCCGGGATTGCATTTCAGGGTGCATGTGGTGCATGTTGGGTAAATATTATTGGAAGCATGATTTATTTGCATTGGTTAGCAATTTATGAGGAATCATGTGTTAATTGATATTTGGTGCATTTTGAGTAAATGCTTTGAAAATATCATGTTGGGGTGTTTTATACACCATGGAATTGCCTTGGATTACATTTTAATTTAAAAACCCACCTTTATACCCAACCCCACCCCATCCACTCATATTTTACTTTACCAAATTATCTCCAACACCCAAACCCTTCCCCTCTTCCCATATTTTCGAGTTCCACCTTTGAGGTGAAGAGGAGACCTTGCAAACTTTGATTTGTGGAAGATTGTTGGGTGATTTGAGATCCCCAAGAGGTATGGGTACCTCATGTATTAATTTTGTAAGGTTTTGGTTGAGTTTAGTTTGGTTTTGAAGGGTTTAAAATGGGTTGTGTTGGGTGTTGTGATTTTGGTAGTGTTTTGGTTGGATGTTGTTTATTTGAGTTTATGTTGATGTTTATGGGTGGTTTTGAGTTATTGGGTTTGATTTATGTTGGGGTATGTGGGTGTGTATGAGAAGGGGTTGAAGATGGGTGAATAGTGCCCAAATCCCGCTGGACCACAGCTCGGCGATCGATCGGCGATTTTCTCGCGATCGATCGCGAGCATCAGGGCTGAGGCAGTGAGCCTCAGCGATCGATCGCGAGCTTGGCGCGATCGATCGGCGAGGCCGCGATCGATCGGCGCTAGCTCCGCGATCGATCGCGGATTGTGCAATTTTGTTGCCCGAGACAGTGTGTTCTCGCGATCGATCGGGGCTTGATGGCGATCGATCGCGAGACACCAAAAATGATGTTTTTGGGTGTTTTTGTGGGATTTTTGGTATTGGACTATTATTGGGTTCTAATATTGGTATTTGTGAATATGTAGAACCAACCCAGGTGGCAACGCAGCCAAGGAATTGAGGTCCAATCACATTCCACATTTTGGAAAGGTACGTAGTGGACGTACGGGCACCCAACGGTAACATGTATTTTATATGCTCATTGTTTATGCATTGTGGATGCGAGTATATATGTGGTATTGCATAGTGGATGCATATACATGTTTATTTATGCCATATGAGGTATTGCATAGTGGATGCATATACATGGTAATTTATGCATATTGATGTTAGATGCATATTATGATTATTGGATGCACATCCCATGAGTCGTGGTCATCCTTTGATGATTTTAATGCTTGCCGCTTTTTGTATTGGTTCCGCTAAATGTGAAGCGAGGGGTGGGAGCGCCGCATGTCACATTTGAGCGTGGTTATCATATGGGGCGAGGAAATGGTATTTGCCGCTCTCTGTGAAGCGAGGGGTGGGAGCGCCGCATGTCCATTGTAGCGAGGTTATCCTATGCCGCCCATATGAATATAAGCGAGGGGCATTAAAATACACTGTGATGGACAGACTAGGGAATGGTGACCAATATGTGGTACAGTTGAGATGGTACATGATGTCATGACATGTTTTGGCCATTAAAAATAATCTGTTGATTATACTCATGAGTTATGGTACAGGGACAACCAAACGGGAAGCGTTTGAAATGCATGGAAAACAGGAAGTGTTTTATATTGATTATGCATTTACGCTTTATCTTCATATTGTGTTGAATATGAATGATTATTATTGCTCATGTTTGGGGGTTGTCCTTGTAGGTACCTTTTTGGCATGATAGATGGGCTTGAACGGGTTGAGACAGTGAGCTTCACGAGCATCTTTGGTAGATGAAAGGACAGGATTCTTTTGTATAGTGCCTACTCTAGGAGTAGCGTAAAACTATAGTGGACACATTCATTTGTTGGAATGTAATTAATCCTTTTGGTAGTCCTTTATTTTGGCATGTAAATGCTTAAAGCTCATAGACTCAACTTGTTTACTCTACTCTGATCATTTATTTAGCTCTATTATGCCTTTATTCCGCACTTAAGGATTAGGGTCCTTACATTAGTGGTATCAGAGCAGTGGTTAGAGAACCCGGGAACGAGTGAAGGGTAGCCTTAGCATGGTTGGCTAGGTGCTTACATTTGGAGCATGTTTATGCATGTGGTGCATATTATTGTATATCCTGTTATACTAACATGCTTATATCACTCCTGTTATCTAACGACATGTTATATATTGCTTTGGATTGTTGTTAACATTGGTGTTACAGCATGGCTGCTAATGAGGAAGTCGGAGATGTTGGGAGTGTAAATGCGAGTATTGGACAGGCTAATCCTCTACCTCCACCGGCTGTAGGAGTGGAACCAGTAGTCCAGTTATTGCTACCGGGCGAGATTAGCTTGACGCAGTTTCTGTCTTATCATCCGCCCCGGTTTGAGGGGACAGAGTCCGGAGAAGAGGCTGAAGAGTGGTTAGAAAGACTTGAGCAGATCTTTGTATCGGCTCCTTGTGCTGTGACGGCTTGGCTGAGGCTAGCGGAGTTTCAATTAGCCAAGAAACCTCTGATGTGGTGGAGGAGCACAGTGATGGAAATGAGAGCACTGGGTGCTGTGATTGACTGGACGCTCTTCAGGACCAGGTTCTTGAACCGATACTTCTCCGCGGCAGCAAGACAGACAAAAGAGGATGAATTTGCAAGTCTGAGGCAGGGGAACATGACAGTGGCAGACTATGCCACACAGTACTCATCACTACTGAGGTATGTCCCCCATATTGCATCTGATGGACGTGCCAAGATGAGAAATTTCATGAAAGGACTGCGACCGGAGCTCTATGACCGGGTTATCATCAATAACCCAACTTCTTTTGATGATGCTCTCACAAGAGCGGAGCTTGCTGAGCTAGGAGTGGGAGCTTATGCCATGCCACCACCGGTACCGCAACAGAGGCAGACTAGTGACAGTTTGAGGCCTCGGGGTGAGCCATTTAAGCCCCGTGGTGCCTCTTCATCTTCGCGGTATGGTGGAAAGAAATACTTTGGTCAGAAACAGGATGGCAAGAAAGGAAATTGGTCCGCCAGTCGAGGATCTTCACAAGGGGATAGACCGGGAGAGCCGAGGTGCAATAATTGTGGAGGGCCACATTCTTCAAACAAGTGTCCTGCATGTTATGTTTGTGGCAAGATGGGCCACATTGCTCGGTATTGTCCCACCAGGGGAGGCCAGTCAGAATATCAGGGCAGCAGGCCAAGGTTTGAGGACAGGACAGTGCAGCAGAGACAGCAGTTTGGGCCTCGTCCATCGGGAGGTCAGACAGTGGGACCACCCCAGGGACAGGTATATGCACTGACCAGGGAGCAGGCTCAGGCAGCTCCAGAGGAAGTGATTGCCGGTACGTGTCATTTATTTACGTACCCTGCTTTTGTTTTGATAGATACAGGTGCCTCCCATTCCTTTGTGTCAGTAGGATTTGTGGAAAGACACCATATGCGCACGTCTTCTTTGCCCACGCCTCTTTTGGTCTCGACACCCACTGGAAGAAATGTTGTTGCTGATCAGTTTATGACAGACTGCCTCATTTATTTTGAGGGCAACGAGTTGAGATCAGACTTGATTGTGCTGGGTATGTTAGACTTTGACTGCATCTTGGGAATTGATGTTCTGAACAGATATCAGGCAGTGGTAGATTGCCGGCAGAGAACAGTGAAGTTCAGACCTGAGTTGGGCAGTCAGTGGACTTTCTATGGCAACGGATCTCGTGCGAAGATTCCGTTGATTTCAGCGATCAAGATGTCTCAGCTGTTGGAACGTGGACACACGGGCTATCTTATTTATGCCGTGGACACGTCTGGAAAGAGTAAAGAACTGAGGGTTGAGGATGTACCAGTTGTGGCAGAATTTGCTGATGTATTTCCAGAAGAGATCCCAGGATTTCCACCGGCCAGGGAAGTTGAATTTGGGATCGAGTTACTGCCAGGGACATCCGCTATCTCTCGTGCACCTTATAGGATGGCACCGGCTGAGTTGAGAGAGTTGAAAGATCAGTTGCAGGATCTCTTGGACAAGGGGTATATACGCCCGAGCGTGTCGCCATGGGGCGCACCAGTTCTCTTTGTGAAGAAGAAGGACGGTTCGATGCGGCTGTGCATCGATTACCGGCAACTGAACAAGGCGACAGTGAAGAACAAGTATCCTCTCCCAAGAATAGACGACTTGTTTGATCAGTTGCAAGGTACCAGGGTGTATAGCAAGATTGATCTGAGGTCCGGGTATCATCAGATTTGGGTCAGAGAGGAAGATGTGCAAAAGACAGCGTTCCGGACTCGATACGGGCATTATGAGTTCTTAGTGATGCCGTTCGGTGTAACGAACGCCCCGGCCGTCTTTATGAGTCTGATGAACAGAGTGTTTCAGCCGTATCTTGATCAGTTCGTCATCGTGTTCATTGACGACATTCTTATCTACTCCCGGAGTGAGGAAGATCATGTGAAACACTTGAGGACAGTGCTTCAGATTCTTAGAGAGCATCAGTTGTTTGCTAAGCTCAGTAAGTGCGAGTTTTGGCTGAGCAGTGTGGTGTTTCTGGGGCATGTCATTTCGAGCAGTGGGATATCTGTGGACCCCAAGAAGATTGAGGCTGTGATGGAGTGGGCTGCCCCCACTTCTGTGCCTGAGATCCGAAGTTTTCTTGGTTTGGCCGGGTATTATCGGCGCTTTGTTGAGGGCTTTTCGAAGATTGCCAAACCGCTGACTCAGTTGACTCAGAAGGGTGTGCCTTTCTTTTGGTCAGAAGCTTGTGAGGAGAGCTTCCAGGAGTTAAAGCACCGGTTGACGACGGCGCCAGTGTTAGTGATCCCGACGGAGAACTCCAGATTTGTTCTGTATACGGATGCATCACTGCAGGGCCTTGGATGTGTTCTGATGCAAGATAAGCATGTGGTAGCTTATGCATCGAGGCAGTTGAAGCCGCATGAGACCCGATATCCAGTTCATGACTTGGAATTGGCGGCTATCATCTTCGCCCTGAAGATCTGGAGACATTACTTATATGGCACTTCATTCACCATATACACGGATCACAAGAGCCTCAAATTTTTATTCACTCAGGCAGAGCTGAACATGAGGCAGAGGAGATGGATGGATCTACTCAAGGACTATGATTGCGAGATTGAGTACCATCCTGGGAAGGCCAATTTGACAGCAGACGCTTTGAGCCGGAAAGTGAGGAGTTCTGCTGAGGACGTCATCCATTTGTCGGCTATGATGACCTCCTATTGCCATCTCGGCTATGATTTTGATATAGATGCATCACCAGTGTATGTCTCTACCTTATTAGCTGAGCCAGATATTTATGAGAACATCAGGAGAGCTCAGAGATCAGATACTGAGGTTCAGAGATGGTTGTCTATAGTGCATCTTGGTCAGCCGACGAAGTTCAGAGTGGCCGACGACGGATCTTTGAGATTGGGTAACCACTGGGTAGTTCCGAGTACGCCGGAGTTGCGTAAGGGGATCTTGGAGCGAGCTCACAGTAGTAGACTTAGCATCCACCCAGGCGGGAAGAAGATGTACAGAGATCTGCGTAGTCAGTTTTGGTGGAAGAGAATGAAGTCTGATGTCGTCGCTTTTGTGAAGAGGTGTCTGATCTGCCAGCAGGTTAAAGCAGAGAGGCAGAGACCTGGCGGCGAGTTGAGAAGCTTGGAGATACCGAAGTGGAAGTGGGAGCACATTTCCATGGACTTCGTGACTCATTTGCCGAGGAGTGCTTCAGGCTTCGATGCTATTTGGGTGATTGTGGACAGATTGACTAAGGTAGCCCACTTTATCCCCTATAGCATGACATTTACATTTTTGAGGATGGCGCAGTTGTATATTAGAGATGTGGTGAGATTGCATGGGATCCCCGTTTCCATTGTGTCAGATCGAGATCCGCGATTCACATCTCATTTCTGGGAAGGCCTTCAGTCAGCTTTGGGAACTGAGGTCAGATTGAGCACTGCTTATCATCCTCAGACGGATGGCCAGACCGAGCGCACTATTCAGACGCTCGAGGACATGTTAAGAGCTTGCGTTTTGGAGTTCGATGCCTCTTGGCAGGATTCAGTGCCTTTGGTAGAGTTTTCGTATAACAATAGCTACCAGGCAAGTATTCAGATGGCTCCGTTTGAAGCTCTTTATGGCAGAAGATGTAGATCGCCCTTGTGTTGGGATGATTTGGACAGTAGATCAGTCGGAGGGCCTGAGTTGATCCGGGAAATGGAAGAGAAGATAAAGACTATAAGGCAGAAAATGAAAGCAGCCCAAGACAGACAGGCAGCTTATGCGAATAAACGGCGGAGACCGTTAGAGTTTCAGTTGGGAGATAAGGTCTTTTTGAAGATCTCGCCTTTCAGAGGCGTTGTGCGGTTTGGGATGCGCGGGAAACTGTCTCCGAGGTATGTTGGACCGTACGAGATCTTGCAGCGCATTGGCACATTGGCTTACCGACTGGCTTTGCCGCCTTCTTTATCTGGTATACATGATGTGTTTCATGTATCGATGCTGCGGAAGTATGAGCCGGATCCGTCTCACGTGTTACAGCCTTCCGAAGTTCAGTTAGAGTCAGATGTATCTTATGTGGAACGGCCTGTTAGAATTCTGGACAGAGCAGACCGTAGACTTCGGAACAAAGTGATACCGATGATCAAAGTTCAGTGGGATCGCAGGGGTGTCGAGGAGGCTACGTGGGAGACGGAGCAGCATATGGTGCAGCACTACCCGGAACTATTCTCTGGTATGAGTTTATGTTTAGTTTCTGTTGGGGTAAGTGCATGTGATTTCGAGGACGAAATCTTATAAGTAGGGGAGTATTGTGACATCCCCGAAATGGTTAATTGCTAATTGGTGCATTAATTGTGATTACATGATTAATTATGTGGTAATTGATTATGTGTTGGGATTTATTTATCTTATGTGGAAATGCATGGTCATGTGGATAGGGTGACCCGGGATTGCATTTCAGGGTGCATGTGGTGCATGTTGGGTAAATATTATTGGAAGCATGATTTATTTGCATTGGTTAGCAATTTATGAGGAATCATGTGTTAATTGATATTTGGTGCATTTTGAGTAAATGCTTTGAAAATATCATGTTGGGGTGTTTTATACACCATGGAATTGCCTTGGATTGCATTTTAATTTAAAAACCCACCTTTATCCCCAACCCCACCCCATCCACTCATATTTTACTTTACCAAATTATCTCCAACACCCAAACCCTTCCCCTCTTCCCATATTTTCGAGTTCCACCTTTGAGGTGAAGAGGAGACCTTGCAAACTTTGATTTGTGGAAGATTGTTGGGTGATTTGAGATCCCCAAGAGGTATGGGTACCTCATGTATTAATTTTGTAAGGTTTTGGTTGAGTTTAGTTTGGTTTTGAAGGGTTTAAAATGGGTTGTGTTGGGTGTTGTGATTTTGGTAGTGTTTTGGTTGGATGTTGTTTATTTGAGTTTATGTTGATGTTTATGGGTGGTTTTGAGTTATTGGGTTTGATTTATGTTGGGGTATGTGGGTGTGTATGAGAAGGGGTTGAAGATGGGTGAATAGTGCCCAAATCCCGCTTGACCACAGCTCGGCGATCGATCGGCGATTTTCTCGCGATCGATCGCGAGCATCAGGGCTGAGGCAGTGAGCCTCAGCGATCGATCGCGAGCTTGGCGCGATCGATCGGCGAGGCCGCGATCGATCGGCGCTAGCTCCGCGATCGATCGCGGATTGTGCAATTTTGTTGCCCGAGACAGTGTGTTCTCGCGATCGATCGGGGCTTGATGGCGATCGATCGCGAGACACCAAAAATGATGTTTTTGGGTGTTTTTGTGGGATTTTTGGTATTGGACTATTATTGGGTTCTAATATTGGTATTTGTGAATATGTAGAACCAACCCAGGTGGCAACGCAGCCAAGGAATTGAGGTCCAATCACATTCCACATTTTGGAAAGGTACGTAGTGGACGTACGGGCACCCAACGGTAACATGTATTTTATATGCTCATTGTTTATGCATTGTGGATGCGAGTATATATGTGGTATTGCATAGTGGATGCATATACATGTTTATTTATGCCATATGAGGTATTGCATAGTGGATGCATATACATGGTAATTTATGCATATTGATGTTAGATGCATATTATGATTATTGGATGCACATCCCATGAGTCGTGGTCATCCTTTGATGATTTTAATGCTTGCCGCTTTTTGTATTGGTTCCGCTAAATGTGAAGCGAGGGGTGGGAGCGCCGCATGTCACATTTGAGCGTGGTTATCATATGGGGCGAGGAAAGGGTATTTGCCGCTCTCTGTGAAGCGAGGGGTGGGAGCGCCGCATGTCCATTGTAGCGAGGTTATCCTATGCCGCCCATATGAATATAAGCGAGGGGCATTAAAATACACTGTGATGGACAGACTAGGGAATGGTGACCAATATGTGGTACAGTTGAGATGGTACATGATGTCATGACATGTTTTGGCCATTAAAAATAATCTGTTGATTATACTCATGAGTTATGGTACAGGGACAACCAAACGGGAAGCGTTTGAAATGCATGGAAAACAGGAAGTGTTTTATATTGATTATGCATTTACGCTTTATCTTCATATTGTGTTGAATATGAATGATTATTATTGCTCATGTTTGGGGGTTGTCCTTGTAGGTACCTTTTTGGCATGATAGATGGGCTTGAACGGGTTGAGACAGTGAGCTTCACGAGCATCTTTGGTAGATGAAAGGACAGGATTCTTTTGTATAGTGCCTACTCTAGGAGTAGCGTAAAACTATAGTGGACACATTCATTTGTTGGAATGTAATTAATCCTTTTGGTAGTCCTTTATTTTGGCATGTAAATGCTTAAAGCTCATAGACTCAACTTGTTTACTCTACTCTGATCATTTATTTAGCTCTATTATGCCTTTATTCCGCACTTAAGGATTAGGGTCCTTACACAACTTTTACTTCTTCTTTCTTTTCCGTAACATCAACGGCATATATGAGATATCCTGTATGGCCTCGTTCCAACAACTGCGCCATCTTGACAGCAGATATCAACGGAATCTTAGAACGAGAACCATCCCCAAAGAATGTCCACTGGGCTCCCATATCAGATCTAAATCGGACAGTCCTCTGCCTACAGTTCACAACTGCCTGATACCTGTTCAGAACATCAATGCCTACAATGCAGTCAAAGTCTGACATCCCCAGAACAATCAAATCTGACCTTAGCTCATTATCCTCAAAATAAATGAGGCCATCATAGACAATCTGATCGGTAATCATACTTCTTCCAGCGGGGGTCGAGACTACAAGAGGCGTGGGCGACGGAGAAGTGCATATGTGGTGCCTTTCCACAAAACTTGTCGACACGAAAGAGTGTGACGCACATGTGTCGATCAATATAAAAGCAGGGTGCGTAAATAAAAGACACGTACCCGCTATAACCTCCTCCGGAGCCGCTGTAGCCTGCTCCCTCGTCAATGCGTAGACTTGCCCTTGAGATGGCCCCATAGGCTGACCTCCATACTGTCTCGGCACGAATGGTGGTCTATGTTGTGCTGTCCTATCCGCAGGCCTCCCCGCAGAACCCTGTTGGCTTCCCCTGTTGGGACATTGCCTAGCAAAGTGGCCTTTGTCGCCACAAACATAACATCCTACACAATCTTTCGTCAGATGTGGTTGCCCACAAAGAGTGCACTGGACCTTCCCGGATCTGTCTCCCTGAGACTGCCCCCTTCCAGATGGGGCATCGCTCCTACGGTTTCCTTTCCATCTATTGTCGGGCCTCTTACCACTGAACCTTGACGCCGATGTGTTCCCCCTTGACGTGAACTGATCACTCCTTGGCTTCAAATTATCTGGAGTGGATTTCTGAGAGGGTGCTGACGGTGGTACAACATCAGGGTATGCACCCACTCCCAGCTTGGCTAGCTCAGCCCGTGAGAGTGCATCATCAAAACAAGTAGGGCCATAAGTAATCACCCTATCGTACAGCTCCGGCCTCAAGCCCTTCATGAAGTTCCTCATCTTTGCTTGAGTGCTCGTGGCGATGTGAGGCACATATCTGAGTAAGGAGCAGTAATGAAGAGCATAATCTGACACTGACATATTACCTTGCTTGAGGTGAGTAAATTCATCTTCCTTAGCCTGTCGTGCAGCAGCCGAGAAATAGCGGTTCAGAAACCGAGTTCGAAACATTTTCCAATTAACTTCATGACCTTGAGCCTCTTGCTCTACCACAGTGGTCTTCCACCACATTAGTGCCTTCTTGGCCAATTGGAACTCTGCTAACCGTATCCATGCTGTCTTCGCACATGGGGCTGCCACAAAGATTTGCTCTATTCTTTCTAACCATTCCTCAGCTCGTTCCCCTATTTCGGTTCCTTCAAAGGTTGGGGGTCGGTATGCAAGAAATTGAGTTAAGCTTAGCTCCCCTGGCAACAACTGTTGTTCGGACGGTTCATCATCAAAAGCTGACGGGGGTAGGGGATTCGTACGTCCCGCACTTGCATTGACACTCACTGCGTCACCCACTTCCACATTTTCTGCCATACTGCAAGACAAGGTGTGATGACCAGAAATTGTGGATGTTAATCCCGGAGTGTTAATAACCCCTAAAGTTGTTTTACGTGGCAATTGGAGTTTAATCGAGGTGTTGGGCCTTCCGGGCTCGTCTATTTGAGTAGTTGGGATCGTTGGATCCCGAGGTTGAGATCGTATTCTCATTTCGGTGAAAACCTGTGAGTTGGATTTTTAGTGTGACTCAGAATCTCGGGTGCTTTGTGTGGGCACCGGTAGGGGGTTTTTGAGTTAGAGAGAGAGTTTTTGAAAACAGATGATTTTTAATAAATCATGATGTATTTGTGGGGCTATTAGTATTTCGGGGTATTTTTGCTATAAATACAAGTTGAACCCGAGATTTTAATTATCGGAACCATTTCAGCACCTCGTCTCTCTCTCCCGTACCAGCTGATTCCCGATCCCCTTTTGACCCACGCCGCTTCCAGGCGTGCGCCCGCCGCTGTCCGGCCGCCGTTCGGCGCGTGCGACCCGCCGTTGGATTCGTCTCTCCGAGGCGCAGCTATTCATACCAACAATTCGAAGTTTGGTCGCGATTTGAGCTCGGATTTCTGCAGAAAGCGCTAGGGTTCGTCACTGGATTCTGTTCGATTTTTGGGGCTCGATTTTGGTACATTTTTGGGGCTGTTCTTTGGGTGTTTTTGGGGCGTTTTTGTGCTGCTTTTGGGTCGAATATTTCACACTTTGTGATTCATAAATTTGTTGCCAATTGGTTCGAATTTTGGTGTTCCTTGTTTCGAAAATCTTGTTGATTTTTGGATAGATTCTTATGCTTCACATGGTCCAGCTTTTGAGTCTCCTTGGTGATGCATTGTGGTTCGAATTCTTGCTGTTGGCTCACGGGTTAGGGTTCGAAAATTGGGGCTTTTGACAAGGAGTGATGATTCTGGTTAGTAATTGATTAATTCATGTTTTAGATGCATTATGATGCTTGATTGTGTTCGAATTGAGGAATTGGATTCGAATTTAGGGCTTTGAATTCGAATTTTGGGGGTTTTGGCATGTGGGGCGATTATTCATGTTGTTGATTGATTAATTCATGTTTAGATGAATTATGGTGTTTAATTGGGTTCGATTTGTGTTGTGAAGGTTCGAAAATTTGTGGGGAATTCTTGAGCAATTTTCGATATTGGTTTATTGTCGTGTGTTGACAATATTTTTGAGGGTTATGGGTGTGCTTGAGCATGGGTTGCATGTTCGTAATTAATTGTGAATTAATTTATCGTGTTAGCACATCGTTCCTCGGAGCATGGAACTCGAGCAAGGTTTGGCTCGGACTTCGGAGATTTAAGGTACGTGCGACGTACGAGCATTACTTTATATGAGAGCATTTGTGAAATGCATAATGTATATTGACTTCATCGATGGTTGTGCGCATGGCTATATTTATGTGTTGATATATATGGGGTACTGGGCCTATATGACTATTGTACGGCATTTGAGATGCCTGAGAATGATCGTGGGATCATGTACTCATTATAAGACATGTGAGATGTCTAGGTATAATGGAAAATTGGTAAAATAAATGCTACGCATTTGAGCTATCTATGATTGATAGCGAAATTGAGAAATCAGTACTAGATATTGAGATATCTATATTTGTACGTATAATGAACTTGGAATCATTGATTATTGATACTTGAGAATCAGGCATGCTATGAGTTAAATCAATGTGTTGATTTACTGATTTATGAGATTTGATGAGTTTGATGATTGTGAGAACAGGGACAGTACACGGAATCCCGGATGAGGATGTTGCCATCCAGGGAGTATCATTTAAAATTCATTAATATTTACTTGTGTTGTAAATTATGAATTTCATTATTGTGATTATGAGATTTTGTGTATTGGTATGCTCACCCCGTTGGGGGCTGTCTCTGTTGGGGCAGGTGAACAGGTGCATCGATGGCTATGGAGCTGGGCTCGAGCTGTTGATTGGATGCACTCACAGGATCGTGGTACCAGGGCTTGATGGAGCACGGTATCGTATAGAGTACTTATATACACCCGAGGTTTACATACACATTTATGATGCTCGCTTGTGAGCATGGATATTCTTGTATATGGGTTGTATATAAAGGCATGAGCCTTTCTCTCTTTCATTATATGTTGCATGCAATTGTGGTAGAATTGCTAATGATATGAGAGTCGTTAGTGTATTATGTGGGTGTTGAAACCCACTTTTGTCGTCTTATGTGTGGTGTCTTCCCTGGCTGGGAATTTACTTTGTGTTCAGTATTCTGTTGGGTATTGTGTATTCCCTGGCCGGGAATTATATTATATGATGTGCTTTTGTTTTGGGATAGCTCAATTTACGGGGAGACTCTGCCCAAATTTTTAGAAAAGTCCACAATGTGAAAAGTGGCAAAATGGGGATGGTAATGGGCAACTCTATGAGTCTATATGTTAGTAGAGATGATCTTATAACGTTGAATATTAAAGGAATTTTGTAAGCATCATTTGAGCTTCCTGATTGACTTTTTATTGAAAGCATGTGCCACACATAATGGTTAATACACTAATTAAGGGTTAAGGGCTTGGGGTTCTTACACAAGGGTTAACAACAATACCCAAAAGCAGTTCATATAATACCTCGTTAGATAAACAAAACATGTTAGCACATCATCATATACTTCATATGCAACTTATGCGCAAAACATGTTTAAAAGTAAGCACCTAGCTAACTTATTGCTAAGTGTAAGGACCCTAGTTCCTTAAGTGCGGATTAAAGGCGTAAATAAAAATTTCCATGCATAACAGAGTATAGAGATTGTGTTGAAGCCCTGAGCTAGTAAATTACAGTGCCAAAATGAAGTTCTAAAAGGGATTATTCACATTTCTCAACCAATGAATGCTAATCCTATAGTTTTACACTACTCCTAGAGTAGAGACTATACAAAAATTAAGCCTGCTATGCCAAAAGCACTCCTCACTGGCTCACTGCATCAACCCGCCTTAGCCCGTCCGCCCAAAAGTACCTAGGAACAACCCCAAACCATGAGCATGTATATAAATCATATTCACAATAGTATGATCATAATTCAATGCATAAACCATAAATGCAAATCACTTCCTGTACTTAACACATACAAAAGCTCCCTTGGTTGTCCCTGTGCCATAATCACAATTAATTGATTATAACACCAATAATATATGTCATGACATGCATCCGTTCCATGTATACTAATGGCCAATCCCAGTCTTATTATATCAGTGGCATAATACCCCTCGCGTTACATGACAGCGGCATTAATATCCATCGCTTCGACATATTAGTGGCATAATATCCCTCGCATCAACATGACAGCGGCATGATCCTTCGCTTCGACATGTTTGCGGCAAATATTCTTCATCGCTAAATATGACAGTGGCAAGTATTCTATCATCGCCTCGACATGAAGGCGGCAAGTATTCTTCATCACTGTGATATAACCTCGACTCACAATTACATGCAACCATAATGCATGTTCCAAATATATATGCAACCATAATGCATAAATAAGACCACATGTGCAACCATAATGCATAGCCAATTCAAAGCGTAATAAATACGTTTTACCGTCCGATGCTCGTACGTCTCACTACGTACCTTAGTTCCAAAAGTGGAGATGTCGTGGAACTTTATCTCCTTTGATGTGTGGCTACCTGGGATGGTTCTACACAATCACATGAATCCATATTAGAAGCCAAAAGTGAACCATTTCCAAAAATAACATCATTTAAAACAAAATCTCAAAATCCACATTTTATGCCTTGCGATCGATCGCCCTCTAAGCCCCGATCGATCGCCAAGTTCAGAAAAATAGGCATCCAAGTACTGCCTCCACCGATCGATCGAGCCATTTTACCGATCGATCGAGACGTCACACCGATCGATCGGGAAAAATTACCGATCGATCGGTAAACTCATTTCACGCCTTGTTCAGGCTCTGCCTTGCTCGATCGATCGGACCCATTTTCCGATCGATCGAGAAGCCCTGTTTCAGCGAGAAACTTCCATGTACACCTACACTTAAGTACAACCAAGAACAACTACCATGCTCAACATATAACCACAAAACAACCTTAATATACAACCCCCAAACATAAACAAGATGTTGGACCAAGATCCACCCTTATATCCCCAAAAACAAGCCACAAACCTAACCAAAACTCAACAAAACTCTACCAAGATGGAAGCTTACAACTTGAGCTCCAAGTTTCAAGCAAGAAAAGCACAAAAGACTCCTTTTTCCAAGTTTACTCTTTCACTCTTGATGCAGAAACGAAAATGAGAGTTCTTAGGTGGAGGGATGGGGTTTTGGGGACAAAAGCTGATAGGGAGGGGGTGATGGGATGTAAAGCATTGCAAGTGGCTCCCAAGCCATGATATGGGGTTTTAATTGTATTCCAAGACACAAGCATGGTATGTAGAATACCCCAACATGATATTTTAAAAGTATTTTACCACAATGCAATAAGATCCCTATTAAAATCATGCATTCCCAAATAGACACAACCCATATCATTTAAACCATTATAACACCCAAATCCCAACATGTATAACATGTACCCGGAAATGCTCTACCAGGTCACGCCTACCATGTGACAAGCATTTTACCAAGATAATTAGTCCCAACACATAATCTAATTATCGCCATAATATCACATAAACAAAATTAATGCCCTAATTGCAATTAATTATTTCGGGGATATCACAATACTCCCCTACTTATAAGATTTCGTCCTCGAAATCGCATGCACTTACCCAAATAGAAACTAAACACAAATCACATACCAGAGAATAGTTCCGGGTAGTGTTGCACCATATGCTGCTCCGTCTCCCACGTGGCCTCTTCGACACCCCTGCGATCCCACTGTACCTTTACCATAGGTATCACTTTGTTTCGAAGCCTGCGATCACCCCTATCCAGAATCCTGAATGGCCGTTCCTCATAAGATACATCAGAATCTAACTGAACCTCAGACGGCTGCAATACATGCGACGGATCCGTTCATACTTCCGTAGCATAGATACATGAAACACGTCGTGAATACCAGACAACGACGGTGGCAGTGCTAAACGGTAAGCCAAGGTACCGATGCGCTGTAAAATCTCATACGGTCCCACATACCTCGTAGACAATTTACCACGCATACCGAACCGAACCACACCCCTGAAAGGTGAAATCTTCAAAAAGACCCTGTCTCCCAACTGAAATTCCAATGGTCTCCGCCGTTTATTCGCATAGGCGGCTTGCCTGTCCTGGGCTGCCTTCATTTTCTGACGGATAATCTTTACTTTGTCCTCCATTTCCCGAATCAGTTCGGGTCCTCCCACTGCTTTACTGGTCAAGTCATCCCAGTACAACGGCGACCTACAACGCCTACCATACAAAGCCTCAAACGGAGCCATCTGAATACTCGCCTGATAGCTGTTGTTGTATGAAAACTCTACCAAGGCCAAAGAATCTTGCCATGAGGCATCAAACTCCAACACACAAGCTCGCAGCATGTCCTCGAGCGTCTGTATAGTACGCTCAGTCTGACCGTCCGTTTGGGGATGATATGCCGTACTCAACCTCAACTCAGTACCTAAAGCTGACTGAAGACCTCCCCAGAAATGAGATGTGAACCGCGGATCTCTGTCAGACACGATAGACACTGGAATCCCATGCAGTCTCACTATATCCCGGACATACAATTGAGCCATCCTCAAGTATGTGTACGTCATACTGTAGGGAATGAAGTGAGCTACCTTCGTCAGCCTGTCAATGATCACCCAAATGGCATCACAACCCGAAGTAGTCCTCGGCAAGTGAGTCACAAAGTCCATAGATATGTGTTCCCACTTCCACTCCGGTATCTCTAAGCTCCTTAGCTCGCCACCGGGTCTCTGCCTCTCCGCCTTAACCTGTTGACAGATCAAACACCTCTTGACAAAAGCAATCACATCACGCTTCATCCGCTTCCACCAGAACTGATTACACAAGTCCTTATACATCTTCTTCCCTCCTGGGTGGATGCTAAATCGGCTACTATGAGCTCGTTCCAGGATTCCTCTACGCAAATCCGGCGTACCTGGAACTACCCATCGGTTACCGAGTCTCAAAGAACCATCCTCAGCCACTCTGAACTTTGATGGCTGTCCCTGAAGTGCCAATGATGACCATCTCTGAATCTCATCATCTGTCCTCTGAGCTCTCCTGATATGCTCATAGATATCTGGCTCAGCCAATAAGGTCGATACATGCACAGGCGATGTATCTACGTCGAAGTCATAGCCCAGATGGCAACAGGAAGTCATCATAGCCGACAAATGCATGACCTCCTCAGCAGTACTCTTCACCTTCCGACTCAAGGCGTCTGCTGTCAAGTTCGCCTTCCCCGGATGGTACTCTATCTCACAGTCATAGTCCTTGAGTAGATCCATCCATCTCCTCTGACGCATATTCAACTCCGCCTGAGTGAATAAGAATTTCAGGCTCTTATGATCCGTATATATGGTAAAGGACGTACCATACAGATAGTGCCTCCAAATCTTCAGGGCAAAGATAATAGCAGCCAACTCCAAGTCATGGACTGGGTACCTAACCTCATGCGGCTTCAACTGCCTCGATGCATAAGCTACCACATGCTTATCTTGCATCAGTACACAACCCAAGCCCTGCAGTGATGCGTCAGTATAGAGCACAAACCTTTTGTTCTCCGTAGGGATCACCAATACCGATGCCGTCGTTAATCGGTGCTTCAACTCTTGAAAGCTCTTCTCACAAGCCTCTGACCAAAAGAAGGGCACTCCCTTTTGAGTCAACTGAGTCAGTGGCTTAGCAATCTTAGAAAATCCCTCGACGAAGCGTCGGTAATACCCAGCCAAACCAAGGAAACTCCGAATCTCGGGCACAGAAGTGGGTGCAGTCCACTCCATCACCGCCTCAATCTTCCTGGGGTCCACTGAAATCCCGCGGCTAGATATGACGTGTCCCAGAAATACCACACTATTCAACCAAAACTCACACTTACTGAGTTTGGCATATAACTGGTGATCTCTAAGGATCTGGAGCACTGTCCTCAAATGTCTCACATGCTCTTCCTCACTCCGGGAGTAGATGAGTATATCGTCAATAAACACAATGACGAACTGATCCAGATAGGGTTGGAATACCCGATTCATCAAGCTCATAAAGACAGCCGGGGCGTTCGTCACACCGAACGGCATTACCAAGAACTCGTAGTGTCCATACCGAGTCCTAAATGCTGTCTTTTGCACATCCTCCTCCCTGACCCGTATTTGGTGGTACCCGGATCTCAAATCAATCTTACTATACAGCTTCGTACCTTGCAACTGGTCAAACAAGTCATCGATCCTTGGAAGAGGGTACTTGTTCTTTACCGTGGCCTTATTCAGTTGCCGGTAATCGATGCACAAGCGCATCGAGCCATCCTTCTTCTTCACAAAAAGAACTGGTGCGCCCCAAGGCGATACGCTAGGGCGTATATATCCTTTATCAAGGAGTTCCTGCAATTGCTCCTTCAACTCTCTTAGCTCAGCCGGTGCCATCCTATAAGGTGCACGGGAGATAGCGGATGTCCCCGGTAATAACTCAATCCCAAACTCGACTTCCCTTGCCGGTGGGAATCCGGGAATCTCCTCCGGGAATACGTCAGCAAATTCCGCTACCACTGGTATATCCGTAACCTTTAACTCTTTGCTCTTTCCCGACGTGTCCACGGCATAGATAAGGTAGCCCGTGTGACCACGTTCCAACAACTGAGACATTTTGATTGCCGAAATCAACGGAATCTTCGCACGAGACCCGTCGCCATAAAAAGTCCACTGGACTCCCAAACCAGATCTGAATCGAACTGTCCTCTGTCGACAATCTACCACTGCCTGATATTTGTTCAAAATGTCGATGCCCACAATGCAGTCGAAATCTGACATACTCAAAACAATCAAATCTGCCTTTATCTCGTTGCCCTCAAAATAAATGAGGCAATCCATCAGAAACCGATCAGCAACAACTCTCTTCCCGGTGGGTGTCGAGACCAATAGAGACGTGGGTAGACGTGCACATATGATGTCTCGCCACAAAGTCCGCAGACACGAAGGAGTGCGAAGCACCTGTGTCTATCAAAATAAAGGCGGAAAATGTAAATAGTAGGCACGTACCAGCTATAACCTCCTCTGGAGCTGCATCGGCCTGCTCCCTGGTCAATGCATAGACCTGTCCCTGAGGTGGCCCCATCGCCTGTCCTCCCATCTGACGAGGCACCATCGGTGGCCTCTGCTGCACTGTACCACTAGTAAACCTCCCTCGACCTTCCCTGAGATCCGTCTGTCCTTCCCGGTTGGGGCAACGCCGAGCAATGTGGCCCGACTTGCCACAAATGTAGCACGCAGAACAATCTCTCATCAAATGTGGCCCTCCACAAAAGTGGCACTTGACATCTCCAACTCTACTAGCTTGAGTCGGTCCCCCATAAGTAGATGTACCACTCCTCCGATCCCCTTGCTTCCGGCCCTCCGGCCTCCTTCAGCCAAACCGAGTAGAAGAAGAAGTCCCCCGTGACTTAAAAGATCCTCCTCGGGGCCTCAGATTTTCAGATGTTGATCTTTGTGATGGAGCTGGTGAGGTATGGCCTCAGGATAAGCACTCACCCCTATCTCCGCTAACTCCGCTCTAACCAGTGCCTCATCAAAGGATGTCGGGTTGTTAGAAATGACCCGATCAAATAACTCCGGCCGCAGCCCCTTCAAAAAGTGCCTCATCTTGGCATGCCCATTTGTAGCAATGTGTGGAACATACCTCAATAAGGATGAGTAGTGCATGGCGTAGTCCGAAACCGTCAGGTTCCCTTGCTTCAAATTCGTAAATTCATCCTCCTTAGTTTGCCTAGCCGCGGCAGAGAAATATCGGTTTAGAAACCGAGTCCGAAATAAAGTCCAGTCGATTACCATGCCCTGTGCCCTCAATTCCATTACAGTCGTCTTCCACCACATGGAAGACTTCTTTGCCAGTTGGAATTCTGCCAGTCTTAACCAAGCCGTCCTAGCACACGGCGCAGATACAAAAATCTGTTCTAGTCTCTCCAGCCACTCTTCGGCCTCCTCTCCTGTCTCTGTTCCTTCAAACATGGGTGGGTGGAAGGTCAGGAATTGTGTCATGCTAAGCTCCCCTGGTAACAGTAATTGAGCAACCGGTTCCATGCCCACAGCAGGTGGGGGTAAAGGATTTGCCTGCCCGATGCTAGCATTCACGCTCCCAATATCACCCACCTCCTCGTTGAGGTTCCCCGCATTGATAGCCGCCATGCTGTAACACAAAGGTTAACAACAATTCCAAACAATATATATGCTAAACCGTTAGACAATATGAATGACAAGCATGTTAGTATGCCAATTGTATACATAAATATGCACCACATGCATAAACATGCCCCAAATGTAAACACCTAGCCAACCATACTAAGGCTACCCTTCACTCGTTCCCGGGTTCTCTAACCACTGCTCTGATACCACTAATGTAAGGACCCTAGTTCCTTAAGTGCGGATTAAAGGCGTAGATAAAAATTTCCATGCATAACAGAGTATAGAGATTGTGTTGATGCCCTGAGCTAGTAAATTACAGTGCCAAAATGAAGTTCCAAAAGGGATTAGTTACATTTCTCAACCAATGAATGCTAATCCTATAGTTTTACACTACTCCTAGAGTAGAGACTATACAAAAATTAAGCCTGCTATGCCAAAAGCACTCCTCACTGGCTCACTGCATCAACCCGCCTTAGCCCGTCCACCCAAAAGTACCTACAGGAACAACCCCAAACCATGAGCATGTATATAAATCATATTCACAATAGTATGATCATAATTCAATGCATAAACCATAAATGCAAATCACTTCCTGTACTTAACACATACAAAAGCTCCCTTGGTTGTCCCTGTACCATAATCACAATTAATTGATTATAACACCAATAATATATGTCATGACATGCATCCGTTCCATGTATACTAATGGCCAATCCCAGTCTTATTATATCAGTGGCATAATACCCCTCGCGTTACATGACAGCGGCATTAATACCCCTCGCTTCGACATATTAGCGGCATAATATCCCTCGCATCAACATGACAGCGGCATGATCCTTCGCTTCGACATGTTTGCGGCAAATATTCTTCATCGCTAAATATGACAGTGGCAAGTATTCTATCATCGCCTCGACATGAAGGCGGCAAGTATTCTTCATCACTGTGATATAACCTCGACTCACAATTACATGCAACCATAATGCATGTTCCAAATATATATGCAACCATAATGCATAAATAAGACCACATGTGCAACCATAATGCATAGCCAATTCAAAGCGTAATAAATACGTTTTACCGTCCGATGCTCGTACGTCTCACTACGTACCTTAGTTCCAAAAGTGGAGATGTCGTGGAACTTTATCTCCTTTGATGTGTGGCTACCTGGGATGGTTCTACACAATCACATGAATCCATATTAGAAGCCAAAAGTGAACCATTTCCAAAAATAACATCATTTAAAACAAAATCTCAAAATCCACATTTTATGCCTTGCGATCGATCGCCCTCTAAGCCCCGATCGATGGCCAAGTTCAGAAAAATAGGCATCCAAGTACTGCCTCCACCGATCGATCGAGCCATTTTACCGATCGATCGAGACGTCACACCGATCGATCGGGAAAAATTACCGATCGATCGGTAAGCTCATTTCACGCCTTGTTCAGGCTCTGCCTTGCTCGATCGATCGGACCCATTTTCCGATCGATCGAGAAGCCCTGTTTCAGCGAGAAACTTCCATGTATGAGCTTCCAACAACACCTACACTTAAGTACAACCAAGAACAACTACCATGCTCAACATATAACCACAAAACAACCTTAATATACAACCCCCAAACATAAACAAGATGTTGGACCAAGATCCACCCTTATATCCCCAAAAACAAGCCACAAACCTAACCAAAACTCAACAAAACTCTACCAAGATGGAAGCTTACCACTTGAGCTCCAAGTTTCAAGCAAGAAAAGCACAAAAGACTCCTTTTTCCAAGTTTACTCTTCCACTCTTGATGCAGAAACGAAAATGAGAGTTCTTAGGTGGAGGGATGGGGTTTTGGGGACAAAACTGATAGGGAGGGGGTGATGGGATGTAAAGCATTGCAAGTGGCTCCCAAGACACAAGCATGGTATGTAGAATACCCCAACATGATATTTTAAAAGTATTTTACCACAATGCAATAAGATCCCTATTAAAATCATGCATTACCAAATAGACACAACCCATATCATTTAAACCATTATAACACCCAAATCCCAACATGTATAACATGTACCCGGAAATGCTCTACCAGGTCACGCCTACCATGTGACAAGCATTTTACCAAGATAATTAGTCCCAACACATAATCTAATTATCGCCATAATATCACATAAACAAAATTAATGCCCTAATTGCAATTAATTATTTCGGGGATATCACACTAAGGCTACCCTTCACTAATTCCCGGGTTATCTAACCACTGCTCTGATACCACTAATGTAGGGTCTTCCTACCTTAACATCATATAATACACGTATAATGGACTGAACATGCATTCATAACCTCTTAAGGGTTCCGGTTGCAGCTTGAGCTAAGAAGATTACAGGCCAAAATAAAATTTCCAAAAGTTAATTAAGTACATTCTCAATAATGAATGTTAAAGATATAGGTTTACACTACTCCTAGAGTAGAGACTATCAAAATCCTGCATCCTCCCTTCGGTCCAAAAGTGTACCTACAGGGACAACACATCGTGAGCATATACATATTTACTTAACATGATATTAAAAGACATACAGTAGTGCATAACATCTTAGTTAAGTAAAAGTTATTGGTCGTTCTTCAACTTCTTTTGTTATCCCTGATTCTTGTTCATGTATAAGGGCATCTTACCCCATTGTATGGCATCTTACCATAACATACCCATCGTGTGGCATCTTACCACATGGGCATCTTACCCAATCGTATGGCGTCTTACCATATCATAAACATCGTGTGGCATCTTACCACAGGGGCATCTTACCCACTCACATACATTGGGTGGCATCTTACCACAGGGGCGTCTTACCCAACCATATACGTCGTATGACCTTATCGTAAACTTACTTATCATAAACATCATCATCATAAACATCATCATCGTAACATCATCATAATCATCATCATAAACATCATCATCGTAAACATCATCATAATCATCATCATAAACATCATCATCATAAACATCATCATAAACATCATCATCATAAACATCATCATAAACATCATCATCGTAAACATCATCATAATCATCATCATAAACATCATCATAAACATCATCATAAACATCATCATAAACGTCATCATTAAATGTAGGAGTATGGTTTACCGTCCGATGCCCGTACGTTTCTTACGTACCATAATTCCAAAAGAAGGAGAAATTGCAGAACTTTATCTCCTTGAAGTTGTGGGTACCTGGGATGGTTCTACATAACTGTAAGGACCCCATATACTTAACCCTTTATTAGTGTATTAATCATTATGTGTGGCACATGCTTTCAATAAAATTATTCGGCAAACTCAGATGATACTTTACCATTGAATGGCAATTACAAAATTTTCTTTAACATACAGTGTTATAAGCTCATCATCCTAACAACAATAGACTCATAGAGTTCGCCCATTACACCACTTTTTTTTTTACATTGTGGACTTTTATAAAAATTTGGGTAGAGTCTCCCCATAAATAGAGCTATCCCGAAATAAAAGCACAACGCATAACATAATTCCCGGCCAGGGAAAACATAACACTCATCAGAATACAGCAATATCAAGTAAATTCCCAGCCAGGGAAGACACCACACATATGACAACAAAAGTGGGTTTCAACACCCACAATACACCAATGACTCTCATATCATTTAGCAATTCTACCCCTAATTGCATGCAACATAGAATGAAAGAGAGAAAGGCTCATGCCTTTATATACAACCCATATACAAGTATAATCTTGCTCACATGCGAGCATCATGAATATGTATATAACCCTCATGGGTATATAAGTACTCTATACGATACCGTGCTCCATCAAGCCCTGGTACCACGATCCTGGGAGTACATCCAATCAACAGCTCGAGCTCATCTCCAAAGCCATCGATATACCTGTTCACCTGCCCAACAGAGACAGCCCCCAACGGGGAGAGCATACCAATTCCACAATTTCATAATCATAATGACATAATACATAATTTACGAAAATGTAAATATTGTGGAACATATGTGATACTTCCTGGATGGTATCATCCTCATCATGGCGTACCCCTGTAATAACCCTGTTCTCAAAACAGATAAATCATCAAATCCTGAATATGCAGTTAACCATCATATTGGTTAACCCTAGCCAGTTTCAATTTAACAACATCTCATAACATCTTTCTTTATCTAGCAATTTTCATAATTCTAGATATCATATTGAGATTTCCTTAACTTCTGATACTAGTTAATCACTTCTCTGATTAACTACGTCTATGTTCCTATTCATTACCAATAGGGAATAAAATACAGATATCCTAGATATCTAATCAAATACCACATTTTCATTTCTTACTTCAAAGTAGCATCATACTATCGGTGTTTGCTCCGTAGCAACCACACCCCATCATTTGCTCGCTTCATAGCGGCACCAAGCATTTCACCATGTGAATCAACATAACGTAACCAAGTCTCGGTACCATCATAGTAAAACATTTCATGTATTTAAATCATGCATCATACTTGTAAAACATCATTTAAACTATGCTCGTACGCTAAACGTACCTTAAATCCTCGAAGTCCGAGCCAAACCTTGCTCGAGTTCCATGCCCCGAGGAACGATGTGCTAAAACGATAAATAATTCACAATTATTTACGAACATGTAACCCATGCTCAAGCACATCCATAACCCTCAAAATATTGTCAACACACGACAATAAATCATTTAAAAGACCCGGGGCAGGGTACATGCAGGGAGGGAAAACGAATGCGACATATCGAAAAATTGCCCAAGAACACCTTCGATAATTCGAACCCTAGCATCACAATTCGAACCCAACCAAGCATCATAAATCATCTAAATAATGTAATAAACGATCCCTAACATGAATCATCAACCCATAGCCAAAACCCCCAAAATTCGAAATCAAACCCTCACCAAATTAGGGCAAAATTCGAACCATAACAACTCGATTCGAACCCAATTAAGCATCATAATTCATTTAAACATGAATAAATCGAATAACAACAAGAATCATCATCCTCATGCCAAAAACCCCCAAAATCGAACATAAACCCCTCAAACATCATGAAATTCGAACCAAAATCCACAAATTCGAACACAATCCTTAAATTCGAACACAATACCTCCAAATTTAGCAGGGAATAACATGAGAGGGACGAAAAAGGGGTAAAGAAGGTTACCCATACGAAGATCGGAAGGAAATCGGACGAAAATCGAAGAACCCTAGAAATTGGGGATCGACGTATTCCTTCAAAATCCGAACGAGAGACGCGACCAAACTTCGAATTGACGGAGGGGATAGCTGCGCCTCGACGAGACGACGCCGGTGATAGGTCGCACGCGCCGAACGGCGGCGGGACGGCGGCGGGCGAAGCGTTTCTGTGCGCGGGGGAGCTGGCAGACGGGAGGGGCGCGCGGGAGAGAGAGAGAAGAGAAATTGGGGCTGAAATGAAATTTAATGCAAAATTTTGGGTTCAATTGGTATTTATAGCAAAAATACCCCGAAAAATTAATAGCCCCACAAATACATCATGATTCATTAAAAATCATCTGTTTTCAAAAATTCTCTCTCTAACTCCAAAACCCCCTACCGGTGCTCACACAGCACCCGAGATCCCGAGACACTCTAAAAACCCAACTCATAGGTTTTTCACCCAAATGAGAATACAATCTCAACCTCGGGATCCAACGATCCCAACTACCCAAATAAACGAGCCCAGAAGGCCCAACACCTCGATTAAATTCCAAATCGCCACGTAAAACCACTTTAGGGATTATTAACACTACGGGATTAACATCTATAATCCCTGGTCATCACAATATCCCCCACTAAAAGAATTTCGTCCTCGAAATTAGCACTGGGGTATCACGTAACACCCATGCTACACAACAACATGAAGCCATAACCCCGATTCTTGACCATATTAGAATCGTATTAATAAACGCGAGGATACTTACCTCACATCAAACTCTGAAACAGAGCGACTTATCAAAACCAACCTATCACCCAAGAGGCAAAACGTACCTCGGTGCGATTCATCCCAAAAGTCAGTCCCTCATGACTGCAAAATAACCTATACTTACGACTGTAGATCGTACAGTCATCCTTAGTTCTAATACAACTAGTAAGAACGCATCCTGAAAGACACCTCAACCGTGAGAACGTTGACCTCGTGTCAAACTCTGGAGTGGAATAGACTTCCAAATCCATCATAACGTCACAGAGCGTCAGCACAACTCAACGCTAAAAAAATCCAAAAGCAGTTAGTCAACTGAAACTGCGAGGATTCGAATCGCTCCCGATTCCATCGTAGATATCATTCGAAGACATCTCTATCATGACTCACGATGTCTAACATACATCGTTACGAGGGAAACACTAGTAATCCACGGTGTACACATACCAAACCTGGTTTCCACTTTCAAACCTCCTCTATCGAAGGGGCAGTCGCATCATTGCAACTCAAATTGGGCAACTCACGGCCACAAATTCACACAAAAGATATCTCATAAGATGTCCACCTCCGGATATCCCAAGAACCACATCCTGGTCATAAATAAACAATCGAGACTCCTCAGAGTTTCAAATTTGAAAGGACATGCAATAAACCCAATGCATCCCAAATACATGGATTCCCAGACCGAATCAACGACGACTTGATGACTCTCTTGTTGGTACTTCAACATCATGAGCTGTCCCAGACAAATCTCACCAAGATTAAACATAAACATATATATGTTTCAGTGAGGCATGCACAACCTCATCCTCAAATGACGTGGTGACTACTAGAGTCCATCACAATCCACATCGTATCACCTTACGATTTGCAAAACTTGGTTCCAACGAGCAGTATAACGGCTCTAGAAAGCCCATCATGGTGCTGCACACACGCGGCAGACAAACTAGTCGCTGCCTCACTAGGTTCACCTCAAACCTACCAATCAGATGGACGTTTCCGCACGGCATACCACACCGTGGGAAGAAAATCAATAGAGTAGTGGGTCTTTACCCAACATTCCTCCAATGCTGATATACCCTGGACACTCCAATGTCCCCATGTACTTAACATAACCTGATCCTACTCCCTTAGTACCCATCCTACACCCTCATGGGTGGTGTGACTATGTCTACCACATGTCACATCGACAGAGAGCGAGTAATTTCCTCCATGATTACTCCTGTCGTCAAATCACATGACCAAAAGCCATTCCAACGAGCATACCTCAAGGGTATCACCACTCGTAATATGATCACCCTAAACAGAAGCAGCGGTACAATCACATGTACAGCGCATCCACCTATTCCTCGAGCAACCCGCTCGGTATAAGGGTCATGTCAAACGGTGACGCACACACCACCTTGTGCTCGATACTGGCACCCAAGGCATACCACTGAATACGTATACTCAACGCATTGTTCATCGTAACGATGATGCATGTCTAATAAGACATCCCCTACACCATCGTCATCGTCATCGTCATCACGTGACGACACATGCCCACTAATGGCATCTAAGGCATTGTCAACTAGTGACGATACATGTCAATAATGACATCCAAACAAGCCAGTCAACTCGTGACGGCCCAAGTACCTCAGCGTATGTCATCCCCATCATGCTAGTAAAATAGGCGTAATAAAACATGTATATCAACGCATACCAGCAATAATAAGGCTAATAGAATAGCAATATCACATACCTCATCGCTAACAAGATAGCGGCATACCTGTCTCCGTCGCTCGATAAGAATACGTAATGAGCACCCATCGCTCGAAGGCGGCAAAATCCTGTGCTGAATACATAGTAGGACAGTCCATCGCTATAGGATCGACGGCATGATACCTCGTCATATAATAAGTGGTATGAAACCTCTCTATACACCTGAGCATGAATCATCGTCCACATAATAGCGGAAAGAGGCATCGCTATCAATACCCGGCGGTATAAACCATCGCCAATCAATATAGCGGAATGAACCATCGCTATCAATATATCTGGCGGAAAGAACCATCGCCAATCAATATAGCGGAATGAACCATCGCTATCAATACATCTGGCGGAAAGAACCATCGCCAATCAATATAGCGGAATGAACCATCGCTATCAATACATCTGGCGGAAAGAACCATCGCCAATCAATATAGCGGAATGAGCCATCGCTATCAATACATCTGGCGGAAAGAACCATCGCCAATCAATATAGCGGAATGAACCATCGCTATCAATACATCTGGCGGAAAGAACCATCGCCAATCAATATAGCGGAATGAGGCATCGCTATCAACATATTTGGCGGCATAAACCATCGTCAATCCTCATAAAAGAATGAGTCATCGTAAATCCACATAATAATATTGTATGGCCTCTTACCATATGGGCATCTTACCCTGTGGCATCTTACCACAAATAACATCGCATGGCCTCTTACCATGTGGGGCATCTTACCCCGTGGCATCTTACCACAAATAACATTGCATGGCCTCTTACCGTGTGGGGCATCTTACCCCGTGGCATCTTACCACAAATAACATCGCATGGCCTCTTACCATGTGGGGCATCTTACCCCGTGGCATCTTACCACAAATAACATCGCATGGCCTCTTACCATGTGGGGCATCTTACCCCGTGGCATCTTACCACAAATAACATCGCATCATTATATAAACATCATATAAACATCATCATTATAAACTTATTCCTCATAATCATCATCATAATCATCATCATAAACATCATATCATCTTTACTCATCATAAACATCATCATAAACTTACTTATCATTATCATCATCATAAACATCATATCATCTTTACTCATCGTAAACATCATAAACTTACTTATCATAATCATCATCATAAACATCATCATAAACTTACTTATCATTATCATCATCATCAACATCATCATAAATACTTATGCAATCAATGCAAGTCATAGTTTAAGAATATGTTACTGTTTGATGCCCGTACGTTTCTTACGTACCTTCCTTGCTTGAACATTACATGAACAAACGCATTAGTATATTCAATAATAATTGAGACCATACCGAAGTATTCCACTGTCGGTTGTCTACCCAGTCTGTCCTCAGACAATACATCATATCTTTCTTTTCCCTGATTTTCTTCCAAAATCAGATTCCTTGGCACGTAGCATATAGAGTGTTAGACATCGCTATTAATGCCATCCTATCGTGTTCCACACGATTCCTGCAACCACAATGGTTAGCAATACTACTTTTCATATCATATAAGCACATAAACAATTAGTCATGTCGTATAACATTAATGCCATCATGCATAAATATGTGCTATCAATAACTTCCTAGGCCCTCAACAGCCCCAATGAGCAACCACTGCTCTGATACCACTAATGTAAGGACCCCATATACTTAACCCTTTATTAGTGTATTAATCATTATGTGTGGCACATGCTTTCAATAAAATTATTCGGGAAACTCAGATGATACTTTACCGTTGAATGTCAATTACAAAATTTTCTTTAACATACAGTGTTATAAGCTCATCATCCTAACAACAATAAACTCATAGAGTTCGCCCATTACACCACTTTTTTTTTACATTGTGGACTTTTATAAAAATTTGGGCAGAGTCTCCCCATAAATAGAGCTATCCCGAAATAAAAGCACAACGCATAACATAATTCCCGGCCAGGGAAAACATAACACTCATCAGAATACAGCAATATCAAGTAAATTCCCAGCCAGGGAAGACACCACACATATGACAACAAAAGTGGGTTTCAACACCCACAATACACCAATGACTCTCATATCATTTAGCAATTCTACCCCTAATTGCATGCAACATAGAATGAGAGAGAGAAAGGCTCATGCCTTTATATACAACCCATATACAAGTATAATCTTGCTCACATGCGAGCATCATGAATATGTATATAACCCTCATGGGTATATAAGTACTCTATACGATACCGTGCTCCATCAAGCCCTGGTACCACGATCCTGGGAGTACATCCAATCAACAGCTCGAGCTCATCTCCAAAGCCATCGATATACCTGTTCACCTGCCCCAACAGAGACAGCCCCCAACGGGGTGAGCATACCAATTCCACAATTTCATAATCATAATGACATAATACATAATTTACGAAAATGTAAATATTGTGGAACATATGTGATACTTCCTGGATGGTATCATCCTCATCATAGCGTACCCCTGTAATAACCATGTTCTCAAAACAGATAAATCATCAAATCCTGAATATGCAGTTAATCATCATATTGGTTAACCCTAGCCAGTTTCAATTTAACAACATCTCATAACATCTTTCTTTATCTAGCAATTTTCAGATTCTAGATATCATATTGAGATTTCCTTAACTTCTGATACTAGTTAATCACTTCTCTGATTAACTACGTCTCTATTCCTATTCATTACCAATAGGGAATAAAATACAGATATCCTAGATATCTAATCAAATACCACATTTTCATTTCGTACTTCAAAGTAGCATCATACTATCGGTGTTTGCTCCGTAGCAACCACACCCCATCATTTGCTCGCTTCATAGCGGCACCAAGCATTTCACCATGTGAATCAACATAACGTAACCAAGTCTCGGTACCATCATAGTAAAACATTTCATGTATTTAAATCATGCATCATACTTGTAAAACATCATTTAAACTATGCTCGTACGCTAAACGTACCTTAAATCCTCGAAGTCCGAGCCAAACCTTGCTCGAGTTCCATGCCCCGAGGAACGATGTGCTAAAACGATAAATAATTCACAATTATTTACGAACATGTAACACATGCTCAAGCACATCCATAACCCTCAAAATATTGTCAACACACGACAATAAATCATTTAAAAGACCCGGGGCAGGGTACATGCAGGGAGGGAAAACGAATGCGACATATCGAAAAATTGCCCAAGAACACCTTCGATAATTCGAACCCTAGCATCACAATTCGAACCCAACCAAGCATCATAAATCATCCAAAACATGTAATAAAGGATCCCTAACATGAATCATCAACCCATAGCCAAAACCCCCAAAATTCGAAATCAAACCCTCACCAAATTAGGGCAAAATTCGAACCATAACAACTCGATTCGAACCCAATTAAGCATCATAATTCATTTAAACATGAATAAATCGAATAACAACAAGAATCGTCATCCTCATGCCAAAAACCCCCAAAATCGAACATAAACCCCTCAAACATCATGAATTCGAACCAAAATCCACAAATTCGAACACAATCCTTAAATTCGAACACAATACCTCCAAATTTAGCAGGGAATAACATGAGAGGGACGAAAAAGGGGTAAAGAAGGTTACCCATACGAAGATCGGAAGGAAATCGGACGAAAATCGAAGAAACCTAGAAATTGGGGATCGACGCATTCCTTCAAAATCCGAACGAGAGACGCGACCAAACTTCGAATTGACGGAGGGGATAGCTGCGCCTCGACGAGACGACGCCGATGATAGGTCGCACGCGCCGAACGGCGGCGGGACGGCGGCGGGCGAAGCGTTTCTGTGCGCGGGGGAGCTGGCAGACGGGAGGGGCGCGCGGGAGAGAGAGAGAAGAGAAATTGGGGCTGAAATGAAATTTAATGCAAAATTTTGGGTTCAATTGGTATTTATAGCAAAAATACCCCGAAAAATTAATAGCCCCACAAATACATCATGATTCATTAAAAATCATCTGTTTTCAAAAATTCTCTCTCTAACTCCAAAACCCCCTACCGGTGCTCACACAGCACCCGAGATCCCGAGACACTCTAAAACCCAACTCATAGGTTTTTCACCCAAATGAGAATACAATCTCAACCTCGGGATCCAACGATCCCAACTACCCAAATAAACGAGCCAGAAGGCCCAACACCTCGATTAAATTCCAAATCGCCACGTAAAACCACTTTAGGGATTATTAACACTACGGGATTAACATCTATAATCCCTGGTCATCACAATAACCATACAAATTGATATTAGAAGCTAAACAATAGCCCAATACCAAAAATTCAACAAAAATCATCATTTTCCAACTTTTGAACAGTGGCGATCGATCGCTCAAAACATGGCGATCGATCGCCTGATTTTTCACTTCGCGGCGATCGATCGCTTAAAATGAGGCGATCGATCGCCTGATGCACATTTCGCTACTGGGCATTGGCGATCGATCGCGCCATTTGAGGCGATCGATCGCCCACCTTCATTTTTGCCCACTGCCTCTCGGCGATCGATCACTGCATTTGTAGCGATCGATCGCCACAACCAGTGGCCGCGATTTCACCATTTTTGTGTGCATTTTCCAAGCTCATCCTCATACCTTTCAAAACCAAACTTTCCTACAATATCAACAACATCATAACCCACTAAAACCCACATAAAACACTTCAAAAATCATACCCCAACAACTTGCAACATACACCCAAAACAAACCCACCTAAAACACTTCAAAATCATCACATTTCAAAACCAAACATCATAAAAACTTAAGGAAGGGTTCCATACCTCTTGAAGACTCCAAATCTTAACCAAGATCACACAAACACAAGTTTTGTGGAGCTTCCTCCTTCCTCCTTTGAAGGATTTCGAAAATGGGGTGAGGTTAGGGCTCTGGGAATGATTTGGGGATTTTAGAGTGGTGGGGAAGAAGTGAAGGGAAATGGAATAAAAGGGGAATATAGTGGGGTTATTAAAATTGTACCCCAAATTAACATGATGTATAAAACATCCCAACATGGTATTTTAAAAGCATTTTTACAAAAATACAACCAACTTCATTAAATCCATACTTTCCTCATAATTAAAATCAACACAATTAAATCATGTTAACACTTCATTTTCCACACATAACTTAATCATCGTAATAATTCATCATATAAACATAATTAATGTCCAGATTGCCATTAATTAATTTCGGGGCATCACAGCCGCCGCCGCCGTGATTAGGGAGTGGAACGGTCTTCGTTGATCGGTTTTTGAACCGTGAGTTCAGTTTTGGTTTAAGAACGAGTCTAGCAACTTGTTCTTGAACACCCTTTAGATTTGATCGTGTGGATACCGTAGAGACGAAGGTGCAAATCTTTGTTCGTGACTCGTGGTCTTGCAACGAGGATTCTACTACAAACACGCTACAAGGGTACGATTTTTAATCAATCTCGGTATGATTAACTTTGTATAGGTCCAGCGGTAGGAATCAAGTTTTATTTTCCGCTGCGTATTGCTTGATTGATTCCTAACAAATACAAGGTACCCCGGACCCTAGATACCACCAAAGGCCCAATTCCAATGTTTTTCACCACGAGTGAGAATACAATCCCAACCTTTGGATCCAACGATCCCAAATACCCGATTTAACAATCCTCAGGTGTTCAAACGTCGCATTTAATTCAAAATTTCCATAAATAAAATCCATTAAGGATCATTACCACTCCGGGATTAACATCATTAATTCCCGGGCATCACATTCCATATATCTCACTAATGGTTCCATAGTTCTATATCATTGCTCGCTCCACAATAGCGGCATTTTAATCTCACGCGCGCTCAACAGCGGCGGCGTCATAACCGATGTTCGCTCAACAGCGACATCATCCCAATCATTGCTCGCTCAAAAGCGGCACTATATAATTCCCAATGCATATCAGGTGATTGCAACAACCATATATTATTCGTGCACAACAATTGCAATAATATATTTAAAACTATGCTCGTACGTTATACGTACCTTATGATTTCGTAATTCGAATCCAACCTTGCCTTAGTCCTGTGACCCGATGAATTATGTGCTAACACATAAAATAATTCACAATTAATTACAAGCATGCAACCACGTGCCCAAGCACGTTCACAACCCCAATTATCATCAATCCATGACGATTAACCATTTAAAAAGACCCCGGGCAAAGCATGCATCGAAAACTCAACACCAAATAATTCTCCAAAATCAGGCACTGGCGATCGATCGCTTCATCCCAGGCGATCGATCGCCTCTCAAAAATAGGCATGGGCGATCGATCGCTCCATTCCAGGCGATCGATCGCCTCTCAGTGTATTTGGCTACTGCCTCCTAGCGATCGATCGCTTCCTTTGAGGCAGTCGATGGCCTCACTGTTCATCTTCCTCAAAATTTTATAAACGACGTGGCGATCGATCGCCCCGCCCTAGCGATCGATCGCATCGACCTGTTCCAGCCAAAAATGGTGTTTTTCTTGCAAAATCTTCCAAAACAATAATCCCCACACGCCATACACCATAAATCCTTAACAAGGAACTATAAATCCTCCCCAAAACACAATAACCAAAAATCTCCAAAACCCATAAACTCAAACCCAACTCAAAACACAACCAAATCCACAATACCACAATCAAAAACGAAGATAAAAGTGAGGGGAAGGAGATTACCAAGTTATCTTCGAGAAATCAGTCTCCCAAGTCGAGCCTCCATCGATTTTCTTCCATGGGAGAAAAAGAGGGGAAAATGGGTGGGGAAAGAGGTGCAGGAGAGAGGGGAGAGAGAGAGGAGAAGGAATAAATACTTGAGCACCGAGTCCATATGGTATATATAGTACCAAAACTCCAAAATCCCGAGTCCTCCACAAATACATCATGACTCATTAAAAATCATATGTGTTCAATTAATACCTCTCAATTTCAATTTCCATTACCAGCCCCAGCACAAAGTACTCCGGACCCCAGATCCAACCAAAAACCAAATTCCAAGGTCTTTCACCACGATGAGAATACAATCTCAACCTTTGGATCCAACGATCCCAGATACCCGATTTGACATCCTCGGGTGTTCCAATACAACAATTAATTCATAATTCCACAATTACAATCCATTAAGGATCATTACCACATCGGGATTAACATCATTAATTTACGGGCATCACATCCGAGTCTCCAATACTCGTATCAAAACTCTTTAATAATCATGCGTGTTCAATAATGATCTCACACTCACTCAATTACACCACAAACTTCAATCCAAAGCTCCACATACTCCAGATCTCACTAACAACATAACTCCGAGGTTCAACACCTCAATGAGAATAGAATCTCAAACCTCGAATCCAACAATTCCAATAGTGGATAATAATCCCCTAAATCTCAATTCGGTAATTATTATCATTACCATAATTAATCTCAGGATATCATAGGCAACACGTATGCATCGGTCGCTAGTCACAGATAAATGATAGCATGCATAGAAAAAAAACAAACATAAACTAAATTTGAATCATGGTAGAACAATACGAAAATTGGTCCAAGAGGAGTAATCTTTGTTGACCAGCATTGACAGATTATGTCGAACATTTAGTATGCAACTGGAAGTTGCAACACACAAATTTGAGGGGGAGATAAATACCAGCGGTTTTGACAACCTGAGATCCCATCGAAGCAACAATAAGACAAAGTATAATATAAATAAACAACAATAAACATGACATTACCGGCACAACAAGATCTCTTTCATTGCCATCGAGCAAATGAAGTACAAAAGTCTCTGATCTGCAAAATATTGAGATTTGTGAGAAGAAAAATATGAGAATTGAAGCAAAAATGGAACGTCCGTGGGGAAACGTGAGTTTGTAAATGGAAAGTTAGAATTACTGCTTCTTGATGGGAAGATGTGGGTGGAAGTTTCGGTGGAGAAAACCACAACAATAGTTGATGGAAGTTAAAAAGTAACGTGAAGAAGAAATAAAGGGTCTGCAGATTGTGATAAATAGTTTAGATTTTTAAACTAAATGTCGTGCAAGTTGCGTAAATGGTTGTAGAAGATTGTTTAACATACCCTTGTATTGTAGTCAACATATGAAATAAATATTGGACTGAAGAAGATTTTTAACTGGAGCAGAAATGAAAAATTGAGAGGTAGAGGAGAGAAACCTCTGATGGAAGAAGAATATAGGATATTGGGGAAACATGAGTTTGTAAATGGGAAGTGTTACCCTGGTAAAAGTATGGACTGTGCAAGACCTGACTTGGGCGAGACCTCTACCATGGCCACCCCCAGGTCGGCCTCAGGAAGATCTCCACCCTGGCCACCCCAGGTCGGCCACGAGGATGACCTCCAGCTCGGCCTCGGGAAGATCTCCACCCTGACCACCCCAGGTCGGCCACGAGGATGACCTCCAGCTCGGCCTCGGGAAGATCTCCACCCTGACCACCCAGGTCGGCCACGAGGATGACCTCCAGCTCGGCCTCGGGAAGACTCCACCCTGGCCACCCCAGGTCGGCCACAGAACATATCTCCGTACACGAATAGTATCTTAAAAGCTGCAGAAATCGTACAAAGAGTGCAATAGTTGTCTGTGGTCCCCAGCACTAGGACTCTGACCCCTACCTTCAGCATCAGACAATGTCCCCTAGACCTTGGGTAGGTAGTTACAGGTTGTCTCCTCCATTCTCATATAAATACCAGATAACTCTCACCAAGCAGAAGGGGGGTTTTCCATGAGAGAGCAGGCAAGGGAGTCGGGAGGGCATGGGGAAGGCCAACACCTCTTTCTTGGGGGGGAAAAGAGAGCATGTCTCCTTCCTCCTCAAGAACAAGCAGCAGCCGAGGTCTTCCCCCTTCACCATTTTCATTTCTTAGCTCATTTCTTGTAAAGAACACTGTAAATCACACTCTTGTTTATAGTGAAATTTATACCGGACTAGGTCCCGTGGTTTTTCCCCATCTTTTGGGGTTTTCCACGTAAAAAATCTGGTCTCATTTACTTTTTGTATATTGTTTGGTGCTCGGATGAAATACACGTCTACCCTACCAAAATCCGAGGCAACAAATTGGCGCCGTCTGTGGGAACGTGAGCTCAAGACGTTGAGATATGGGAAGGAGAAGGATGGTTTGAGGGTTGCATCTCTGTTGGGAGATGGGTTTTCTAAGTTCTGGAAAAAAAAAAACTTTTGGTAAGCGGCGGCGACGGGTTTGATAAAAGGGGGAAATGTTTGGGTTATTGGGGTGCAGCCTTGTATGAAAGTTGCTATGTTTTTGGGTTGCACTCGAAGAAACGCCAGTGCAATGATTCTCGAGATGATACATCTGGCCTCAGATCTCTGGTGATACCTCTTCCCCCTGGCCGACCACATTTTTTGTAGAATGGAGCTGCTTTAGCATTTGATTTTTGGGGCGTTAAGAGCTGTTGTTGCAGGATTGGAGCTGATTAAAAGTGACAGATCAAATCAATACCTCACGTCGAGCCATCTCAGCTCGGCCACCTTGGCCCCAGCTTGGCCTTAACAATGAGTTCTGCCTCATCCATGCCAGCTCGGCCTCATCCACATCAGCTCGGCCTCATCCACTACAGTGAGCTCGCCTCATCGGCCCAAGCTCGGCCAACTCGGCCTCAACTCGGAAACCTCGCCCAGCTCGGCCTCATCCATGCCAGCTCGGCCTCATCCACATCAGCTCGGCCTCAACTCGGAAACCTCGCCCAGTTCGGCCTCTTCCATGCCAGCTCGGCCTCATCCACATCAGCTCGGCCACCTCAGCCATCAGCTAGACCTCATCAATCAAACTCAACTTGGGCGCTTAATCTCTATGCCTTAATTATGGTTTTTCCTGTCCAACTGATATTTGAGTTTCGTACATATATATTTGCGTAGTGCTATTTTATTATTATTTCAGGACAGGATCACCAGCTCAGGCATGCAATCTAGCAGTAAGGCCCTATTATATTGAGCTCGGGCATGCAATCTCGCAGTAAGCCCCACATCAGCTCGGATTGAGGATCAGCTCGGGCATGCAACCTCGCAGTAAGCCCTTATTCAGGAGTTCAGCTCGGGCATGCAATCTTGCAGCAAGCCCCTATTTATATCAGCTCAGGCATGCGATCTTGCAATAAGGCCTTATTCATCAGCTCGGGATCTTTATTTGTTTTGGACTTTGGATGAACTTATTCGGATGGGATATTCGAAGTAAGCCCAGGTGTATGAGTCCCTGGCAAATATCAGCACAGGTCCGCCCTGATTGCTTAAGCCCAGGTGTATGAGGCCCTGGCACCAATTAAAAGTGCAGGTCATCCCTGTCACTAAAGCCCAGGTGTATGAAGCCCTGGCACCAATTAAAAGTGCAGGTCATCTCTGTCACTAAAGCCCAGGTGTCTGAGGCCCTGGCACCAATTAAAAGTGCAGGTCATCTAAAGCCCAGGTGTATGAGGCCCTGGCAAATATCAGCACAGGTCCGCCCTGATTGCTTAAGCCCAGGTGTATGAGGCCCTGGCACCAATTAAAAGTGCAGGTCATCCCTGTCACTAAAGCCCAGGTGTATGAGGCCCTGCCACCAATTAAAAGTGCAGGTCATCCCTGTCACTAAAGCCCAGGTGTATGAGGCCCTGGCACCAATTAAAAGTGCAGGTCATCCCTGTCACTAAAGCCCAGGTGTATGAGGCCCTGGCAAATATCAGCACAGGTCCGCCCTGATTGCTTAAGCCCAGGTGTATGAGGCCTTGGCACCAATTAAAAGCACAGGTCGCCCTGCATGCTTAAGCCCAGGTGTATGAGGCCCTGGCACCAATTAAAAGCACATGTCCGCCATATGTTCGGATTATTATTTCTGGAGCTCAGGTCGGGAAAGCATTATCCGCTCACATTTATTATTTCCGGAGCTCAGGTCAGGAGAGCATCATCGTCTCATATTTATTATTTCCGGAGCTCAGGTCGGGAGAGCATTATCGGCTCATATCTATTATTTCCGGAAATCAGGTCGGGAGAGCACTATCTGCTCATATTTATTATCTCCGGAGCTCAGGTCAGGAGAGCATTATCGTCTCATATTTATTATTTCCGGAGCTTAGGTCGGGAGAGCATTATCGGCTCATATCTATTATTTCCGGAAATCAGGTCGGGAGAGCACTATCTGCTCATATTTATTATCTCCGGAGCTCAGGTCAGGAGAGCATTATCGTCTCATATTTATTATTTCCGGAGCTCAGGTCGGGAGAGCATTATCGGCTCATATCTATTATTTCCGGAAATCAGGTCGGGAGAGCACTATCTGCTCATATTTATTATCTCCGGAGCTCAAGTCAGGAGAGCATTATCGTCTCATATTTATTATTTCCGGAGCTCAGGTCGGGAGAGCATTATCGGCTCATATCTATTATTTCCGGAAATAGGTCGGGAGAGCACTATCTGCTCATATTTATTATCTCCGGAGCTCAGGTCAGGAGAGCATTATCGTCTCATATTTATTATTTCCGGAGCTCAGGTCGGGAGAGCATTATCGGCTCATATCTATTATTTCCGGAGCTCAGGTCGGGAGAGCACTATCTGCTCATATTTATTATCTCCGGAGCTCAAGTCAGGAGAGCATTATCGGCTCATATTTATTATTTCCGGAGCTCAGGTCGGGTTATCGGCTCATATTTATTATTTTCCGGAGCTCAGGTCGGGAGAGCACTATCCGCTCATATTTATTATTTCCGGAGCTCAGGTCAGGAGTGCACTATCGGCTCATATTTATTATTTCCGGAACTCAGGTCGGGAGAGCACTATATGTTCATCTTTATTATTTCCGGAGCTCAGGTCGGGAGAACATTATCGGCTCATATTTATTATTTCTGGAGCTCAGGTCGGAAGTACATTATCTGCTCACATTTATTATTTCTGGAGCTGAGGTCGGGAAAGCATTATCCGCTCATATTTATTATATTGGAGCTCAGGTCGAGAGACTTTATGTCAGTTTATTATTTCTGGAGTTCAGGACAAACGTAATGTATGTGTCCAGTTCATTATTTATAGAGCTCAGGTCGCGAGGGCATTATATGCTCGGTTTATTATATTTGGAGTTCAGACAGGTCAGCCCTGTTTTAGATTTAATTTTGTACTTAGAATTATTTCTAGCTGTTATTGCAGGTCAGCCCTGCACATATAACAGGCCATCCTTGTTGTTATTTAATTCTATACGTGAATTATTTCAAGTTGTCATTACAGGTCAGTCCTGCTAAAGATAACAGGTCAGCCCTATTCTGTATGGAACTCTCTATTTAGAATTATTTTAGAGTTAATATTGCAGGTCAGCCCTGCCCAGATTACAGGTCATCCCTGCACAAGTAACAGATCAGGTCTTGCCAAAATACCCAAACAATCGAGACAGCGTTACACTAGCTCGACTAGAGGGGGGATACTGGTGTTACCCTGGTAAAAGTATGGACTGTGCAAGACCTGACTTGGGCGAGACCTCTACCATGGCCACCCCCAGGTCGGCCTCAGGAAGATCTCCACCCTGGCCACCCCAGGTCGGCCACGAGGATGACCTCCAGCTCGGCCTCGGGAAGATCTCCACCCTGACCACCCCAGGTCGGCCACGAGGATGACCTCCAGCTCGGCCTCGGGAAGATCTCCACCCTGACCACCCCAGGTCGGCCACGAGGATGACCTCCAGCTCGGCCTCGGGAAGACTCCACCCTGGCCACCCCAGGTCGGCCACAGAACATATCTCCGTACACGAATAGTATCTTAAAAGCTGCAGAAATCGTACAAATAGTACAATAGTTGTCTGTGGTCCCCAGCACTAGGACTCTGACCCCTACCTTCAGCATCAGACAATGTCCCCTAGACCTTGGATAGGTAGTTACAGGTTGTCTCCTCCATTCTCATATAAATACCAGATAACTCTCACCAAGCAGAGGGGGGGATTTTCCATGAGAGAGCAGACAGGAGGGTTGGGAGGGCATGGGGAAGGCCAACACCTCTTTCTTGGGGGGAATAGAGAGCATGACTCCTTCCTCCTCAAGAACAAGCAACAGCCGAGGTCTTCCCCCTTCACCATTTTCATTTCTTAGCTCATTTCTTGTAAAGAACACTGTAAATCACACACTTGTTTATAGTGAAATTTATACCGGACTAGGTCCCGTGGTTTTTCCCCATCTTTTGGGGTTTTCCACGTAAAAAATCTGGTCTCATTTACTTTTTGTATATTGTTTGGTGCTCGGATGAAATACACGTCTACCCTACCAAAATCCGAGGCAACAGGAAGTTAGAATTACTTCTTCTTAATGGGAAGATGTGGGTGGAAGTTTTGGTGGAGAAAACCATAGCAATCGTGGATGGAAGTTAAAAAAGTAACTTGATCAAGAAAGGGTCTGCAGTTTGTGATAAATAGTTTAAAATTTTAAACTAAATGTCCTGAGAGTGGCGTAAATGGTTGTAGAAGATTACTTAACATACACTTGTATTGAAGTCAATATATGAAATAGAAATTGGGGTAAAATGGGAAAGATTTTTGGTGTGTTTTGACGTACCAAAAATAGTTGTTATAATAGGCTCAGCCATTATAATATAGTAGAGATAAATTTAATACTTATTTTTTAAAAAACATTATGCACTATATGTATTAAAATTGTTATTCCTACTACTAGACTCTGATAATCCGAAATCTCAAGTGACGATTAAATGAACTGATTTAAATAAAATTAAATCATCCCGAAGTACCCATTAATAGAAAAACTATCATGAGGAAGAGTTTACTCGAAGATAAAACCATATTGATACTCAGTTCATTAAATCATCCCGAACTATCCATCTTGTCGTCAATTTCCTATTTATAGACATTAACCTTTTTACTCGATTCTTGATTTGTATGATAATAAGAACCATTTATAATAAAAAAAATTAGTGGAATTTTTGTCATGTCATCAGTTATATTATTCTTCCCATTCAAAATTTTTGACACTTGGTTAGGACTTAGGAGTTTCTTCAATGGTTACATCCGAAGAGATTCCCGAATGAAAAATATCAACACTTGTTTTGTTTTAATTAATTACTACTGGAAACCAAAATATCGACAGATGTTATGGGGGCTAATTTAATAAAATATTATAAAAATTAAAAAAATTTAGTAAAAATAAAAGTATTTACATTTCTATGGTAATTTACAATCTGGGAATACGAATTAAACTGTTCATAATTTGCAATCTGGGAATTTAACTGTTCATAATTTGCAATCCGGGATTGCGAATTCTAATGTTCCGTAATTCATAGTCTAGGATTGCAAATTCTCTATTGTTCAAATTTTGCAGTATGGGATTGCAAATTCTTTATTGTTCATAATTTAAAATTAAAATAAAATTTTGCCAATTTTCAACGGTGAAAAATATGCAGACCCAATATGCAAATTTTCAAAAATTGAAAGTTTGCTACAATGTAAATGTATATGTGAATTTATATAATAATAATAATAATAATAATAATAATAATTGCATTATTGCATTAGAAACACCATTCAATATACAATTTTTAATTAGAATGTATCAAATATATATGTATTTAAAATATAGGGACTGAACCGAGCCACTGAAAACGTTAAGGACTAAATCGGGTCACAACAGAAACTTGTAATCCTAGACTATGAATGGAACAATAGAATTCGCAATCCTAGATTACAAATTATGAATAGTTAAATTTGCAATCCCAGATTGTAAATTATGAACAACTAAATTTGCATTCCCAAAATACATAGAAATATAAATAATTTTAAATTTACATTATTTTGTTAATTTTTATAATATTTTATTAAATTAGCCATGTTATGGATTTAGGTATAAAATAAAATTTCATTTTATGAATTATTATGACACGTCGTATTTAAGTCTACGAACGGGCCAAAAGGCCCAATTGTTTGTACGCTTTTCCAGTATTTTAATGAAAATATGGGCAGATATTTTTGACAACCTTGTCCAATTCCCACACCAGATTACAGCGCGTGCTCCTAACTTATCGTGCCTCTTTTTGTTGGGGTTTGGTTTGTCTGCGAAGATAATATTTTAGATTTTGCCCGCGAGTGAAATAACAGATGGAATTAATTTGATTTAAAAATTCAATATAATTAACTCGAAAATTAAGTTTTTATTTTTAAAAAAATGATTTATTGGGTTCAGTTTCGGTATTGTCGTAAAATTGGTTTAACCCGAATTATCTAGTTTTTAAAATAATGGAAAATCGCAAAATTTAACTTAGGCTATAAAATTGTAAGATGGCAAAAATTTAATAAAGATTTATTGGGACAGAAAAATTTATAAAGTAACGACCTTATATTTTTGGTAAATTAAGTTATTTCTGAAATCTGGGTTAACCCAATTAGCCTATTTTTAATTTTGGTAGAAAAAAACAGTTATATACAATTCGGTTCGATTGCCGAAGCAACAGACCATTTTGCTCGGTTAGGTCCCTCAAGGGTAGTGGTCTGATTAAGCAAACCAGTCGCTGAAATCTCCACAAAATTTCACCGCCTATTTCATGATACAAATCGCTCGAAACTTCCACCGCCACTAAAGCCGCCACCGCTGAATCAACCATGGACAACGAGTCCTCCAACCACCGCCAAAACTCCTCCAAATCCGCCGCTCTCCACACCACCAGTCCAGTTTTGTTCAAAGGAGACGAATCCGACGATAGAGATCCTGAAGTTTGGGCCGCGTTCACCACTAATTTTAGCCAGGTCCAATCGGTTCTCGACCGCAACCGCTCCTTGATTCAGCAGGTGAACGAGAATCATCGGTCGAAAATCCACGACAATCTGGTGAAAAACGTGGAATTAATACAGGAAATCAACGGGAACATCGCGAAGGTCGTCTCTATGTACTCAAACCTATCGGCCAATTTTTCCAGCGTGTTTCAGCAGAGGGATACTGCGGCGGCGGAAGCGAAGAGCAACGGTGAATAAAAACAGAGTGAGTGGTGAAAGTTGGGTTCATTTAGTGTAAGTTGAATTTCATCATTTCCCAGTTCCCACTATCCTATGTTTCCTTATTGGTTATGTTTCTAATAAAAATCTTAAATTTCAATCGTCCGTCTAACATATTCTTTGGTTATTTCATAGAAACCCATAACACTTCATTCCCGAATATTAAAATTCAAGATTATATAAATACTGGAGAAATAGATTTTAAAATTTAGGAGATTATGTATCAAATATTGTTCAAATAAAGATTAGATATATTGTTAAATCTAATTTTTTAGCAGTGGCTTGATCATCTGTAGAATATGGATTTGGCCATTCTTCCGCTTTATATTTAACGATCAGCTCTTGTGCTGTAATCTTTGTAAATGAGAGATGTCCATTTTGTTAATATAGACTTTTTTGGAGGTTGCACTTGTTAAAAAGTGTTGTGAATCTTGAACCAATATCAATGAATTATGATAGTCTGTAACATTCAAGATTAGTCTCAGCAATATATATTCGATCAATTATTTACCCAATGATTTCTTGATTGTATACGCAGCATATGAAGAGAAACTAATCCAGTAACATGTTGATTTGCATGAATGAGTTATTTATGTTAGATGGCCCATAATAAACCATAAACCATGCAAATGATCAGATTGATGAATTGTCGTAACAGATGACCAGAAACAAAATCAAAAGCTTCTAAACAGATTATTAGAATCTCAAACAGATACACAATGAACGCATAAACAAGCATAACCAAGACGACAAGATTTTCGAAGATCCACGGGAGATGGCATTTTATTGAACACTTCTTGAGATACAATGTGATTCCTCCAGTACATGAATTCATCGCCTGATTCACTCATATTGTTTACAATGAATCTCTCTTTTGAATTCACCCAGACTCACACTTTCCTATCTCACTCTTGTGGCTTCAAGACTCTCTGTTTCTGAATCTTTGTGTACGTGTGTTTCTCGTGTATCTCTCTGAAAGGCTTGATCTCTCTGAAAGGCTTGATGTCCTTTTATAGAGTTCAACCACCTTGACCTGCTCTTCAAGTTGTAGGTTGCACAAAAACCGCAATTCCACCAGAGATCTCAACCTTCAACTGCTAGTTTCAGTTTCTTGATCTTGAATTCTTTAGCCTGGAAAGTATTCTGGCATTGAATGAGAATACAATGATTCTACAAATCTCCACCTTGTCTGTTATTCAATCATTTTTAATGTCATCTCCATCCCCTTCTTTTAAGGATGAGAAACACTGGTCTTGTTGACCATTCCCTGTTGATAACTTGAACTTTAGTAAGCATGTTATCAAGACCACATCCTAAGTTTGTGTTGGGATATGCCCTAAGACATGTCATTAGATGATTGTTTATGACATACAATGTATTATGATTATTATAAATGGCAAATCATTATTATATATTATTCGAATATCTGTGCAATATGAATTGATATATAAGTTAATGTCCTTAGAATAATATTATATTATTCTTAAAGATTGTCCCTAGTCAAGTATTATCATAAATAAGGATAATGATAATACATTGAGACTAGTATGTTTTGATTGATGAATTGATCATGGATATGAGATATCAAATCAACACATGGGTACATGTTAGAGAACAATGTACTGGACAGACCCACCATGAGAATGCTACATGGATAGTTATATGAGTGTCATAAGCAATTCTCATAGTGATAATTGTTGGGATATGCCCTAAGACATGTCATTGGATGATTGTTTTGACATACAATGTTTATGATTTTATGAATGTCAATTCATTATTATATATTATTCGTTTAACTGTGCAATGTGAATTAATATATATGTTAATGTTCTTAGAATAATATTGTATTATTCTTAAACATTGTCCCTAGTCAAGTATTATCATGAATCAGGATAATGATAATACATAGAGACTAGTATGTATTGATTGATGAATTGTTCATTGATATGAAATATCAAATCAACATATGGGGTACATGTTAGAGAACGATGTACTGGACAGACCCACCATGAGAATGCAACATGGATAGTTATATGATTGTCATATGCAATTCTCATAGTGATAATAATGTATGTAATCCTTACGACTTGTGATTATCAGAGATCCCAACATAAGGAGTTATGTATCTTGATATTGTCAAACGTTACCCGTAAAGGGTAAACTATAAAGGCGACTATTGGATACACTACGAATTATGTAGAGGGATTTTGACTGATCGAGATAGGATTTGTCCCTCCTATATAACAGGAGAAGTGTTTGGCCCTTGATCAAGTGAGACTAAAATGCATGGCCATGCTCGAATGAGTCGATATGAGATATCGAGCTTATTCGTTTATTCTAGTTCTACTTGGGGATCAAGAAATAAAGATTGAATATACGAGTATGACTATTCCATGACTCGTGTTCAATCTAAACACAAAGGACAAAGGGATTAAGTTACATGGTTAATATTATCACAAGTTCTAAAGGTTATGTCGAGTCATTGACATTCTTGTAATTTGGGTAGCCTTGATGTGTTGCTAGATACCGCTCATTATATTCCGCTGCGTAAGATGATTGATGGATTACTTACAGTGGTATCAGAGGCGTGTACAAGGCTCATATCGGATTTATGTGGTTAAATTGTTTTAATCATATTAGAATTAATATTGCATGCTATTTAAAACTGTATGAACATATGTGATATGTTAATATTAAGTTTGTGAAATTATCATGAAATTATATTTGATATAATTGATGTTTGATGTATACGATACACGAAGCGAATAATCAAATTAATTGAGTAATGTTTCGGCCACCACCTAGTACACTTGACCCACGGCTTAGCCATGTGAGGGCTAGGGTTTTCGAACCCTTGGCTCGAGATGGCCTAGTCGTTGTGGCTCATGTTCGTGCATGGAGGTTTCGAGACGTGGATGGGTTTTTTGAACTCTTTGGCTCGATAATGGTTCACGCATGCATGGATAAGTGGCTTCACCACGTGAGAGCTAGGGTTTTCGAACCTTTGGCTCGAGATGGTTGAGCCACCACCGTGCATGGCCTCACCGTGACTCGTGGCTAACAAATTCCAATGTTTCGATCAAGTTGGCTCGAAGGAAACACAAACAAGGAGCAAGGCGGCTAGGGTTAGACCATAGCGCCGCCGCCGCTCGCTCTATGGTTCGGCCATGGGCTAGGGTTTCGAACCCTAGGCCTATAATTGGTCCAGCCGTGGTGTTTGGTTGGTTCGAACCATGGTGGTTCGTGGCTTAGTCGCTTAAGTTCGTGGCATGTGATGTCCCGAGCGTACGATAATTTTTCAAAAATTATTTTACAGTTTTAATTAGAATTAAATTTTAAATTGTTTAGAATTTAATTAATTAAATGTTAAAGCATGTTTTATGTGTTGTTTGAGCATGGTGCATGGTTATAGCCCTTTGACCTATTAGATAGGATTTGTGAATGTTTGTAATTTATAATACGACCTGCGTGTCGTGCATTCTCTATTTTATTCTAAATGTTATCCCTCCCCTATGTTCCCCTCGAATGTGAATCGAGGGAATTCTATATCTTGTAAATAGTGTAGTTTATTTGTTGATGGTGATCAATGAAGATGGAGCATCGTGCCGGGATGAAGAGGCCATTCACAAATTGGAGCCATAGGAAGGTGCTTGTGAAGTTACCTTAGGTTGACTCTTAGGATTTTCTCATTGGCTTGAGAAAATCGCTAGTGGGGGCTTATAACCATGTCACGTTTAATTATGTATGTTGATGCATCCTTTATCTTATGTTTTAGATTGATAATTGTATTACACATATATGTAGATATGTATACACCTATATGTAGTGGACATATTTTAAATTATCAAACTAATCATGAGATCAATAAATCCCTCTAAAATATTAAGTTTTAGATGCCTTCCAAAATTAAAAGTACTCGTCAAAACTTCGATTGTACATGTGTGGGTTTGCCAAAGCAAAGCACTGTGACAATCTTAGTAAGGCGCGAAAGGTTAAAAGTGATATCCGTTATACTTTAAATTGGGTACGACTTAACTAGGTTATCTCAATAGGATTGAGAACCTAGAGGCATGGGTTGGATAATAATTCATTTGATGAATTGAACAAAGTGTTGTTCGTCCAACTATCCAAGAATTACATGTGATGTAATTGACAAAGTGTTGTCTACCTAAATAACCGAGTCTTGGGCGATTAGCCAAAGCTAACTCAAGATTAGGCGAAATATAGATCTTGGCCCACTAAAGGTTTCGAGGGTTGATATTTTTAAACAAAATAGTGGGAGTATCATTTAATATAAGACCATGTTAAATGATTAAATCATAAACTTATTTTGCATATTTATATTGTAGATATCCATGGCAACTAACAATACAACAAGCACATTATCACTGCGATCGGTCCTTGAGAAGGACAAATTAAATGGGACAAACTTCCTAGACTGGTATAGGAATTTGAGGATAGTCCTCAAGCAAGAAAAGAAACAATATGTCATAGAGGAACCCTTACCTGTTGAGGAACCTCCCCTGACGGCTACTAGAGCCGATAAAGATGCTTACAAGAAACATCAGAATGACGCACTTGATGTTGGCTGCCTTATGCTTGCCACCATGAACTCTGAGCTTCAGAAGCAACATGAGGAAATGGAGGCGTTCGATATGATCGAACACTTAAAGCAATTGTACCAACAGCAAGCTAGACAAGAGAGGTATGACGTCTCTAAAGCGTTGTTCCAGTGCAGGATGGTAGAGGGAAGCCTAGTTGGAACTCATGTACTCAAGATGATTGGGTACATTGAGAATCTGGAGAAGCTGGGTTTTCCATTGGACCAAGAGTTGGCCACCGATGTGATCTTGCAATCGTTGCCTGAGAGCTTCAGTCAATTTGTAGTAAATTACAATATGACTGACATGGAAAAGACTCTACCACAATTACTTGGTATGTTGAGAACATATGAAGCGAATACAAGGAAGACTAAGACCACAAATGTTCTTATTGTGAATAAGGGCAAAGGAAAGGCCAAAGCTAAAGGCAATAAGAAAGCAAAGAAGGTCTTTGTTAAATCTAAGCCAAAGTCTTATGCACTGAAGCCAAAGGGAGGGATAGCAAAGGAAGGGAACTGTTTCCATTGCGGTGAGACCGGTCATTGGAAAAGGAACTGCAAAGTATATCTGGAGGATCTCAAGAAAGGAAGTGTGACTTCCACTTCAGGTATTTTTGTTATAGAAGTCAATTTATCTACTTCTTCATCTTGGGTATTAGTTACTGGATGTGGATCTCACATTTGTGTAAATGTGCAGGACCTCAAAAAGAGTAGATTGTTGGCGAAAGGCGAAAGTAGATCTCCGAGTTGGAAATGGAGGCAAGAGTTGCTGCATTAGCTATAGGAGATTATTATTTATCTTTGCCTTCTGGTTTATCGTTGATTTTAAAAGATTGTTATTTTGTGCTTTCAATTACCAAAAACATTATTTCTATTTCTTGTTTGGACAAGTATGGATTTTCATTTATTATAAAGGACAACTGTTGTTTCCATTTATTTAAATGATATGTTTTATGCTAGTGCACAAATGGTGAATGGTCTTTGTGATATCCCCGAAATAATTAATTATAATTTGGGCATTAATTATGTTTATGTGATTTTATGGTGATAATTAGATTATGTGTTGGGACTAATTATCTTGGTGAAATGCTTGTCACATGGTAGGCGTGAACCGGTATATGCATTTCAGGGTGCATGTTATACATGTTGGGTGATTTGGTATTATAATGGTTTAAATGAAATAGTTTGTGCTTATTTGGTGAAACATCTAGTAAATGATGGTTTGGTTCATTTTGGTAAAATGCTTTTAAAATATCATGTTGGGGTATTCTATACATCATGCTTTTGTTTTGATGTACAATTAAATTCCATGAAAGTTGGCAAGGGAACCACTTGCACACCTTTACATCCCATCCACTCCTCTATCAGCCTTTATGTTCCCCAAAACCCCCTCATTTCATCTAAGATCTACCATTTTCGTTTCTGAAACAAGAGGAGAGGAGAAAGCTTGGAAAAAAGGAGTCTTTTTGTGATTTCTTGCTAAAAACTTAAAGCTCAAGTGGTAAGCTTTCATTATGGTAAAGTTTTGTTGAATTTTGGTTAGTTTTGTAACTCATCTTTGGGGTTAAAGAGTAGATCTTGGTCTCCAACATGTTGTTCATGTTTGGAGGATGTATTTTATGTTGTTTTGTGGTTTAATGATGTGTTGGGTGGTTGATCTTGGTTGTATATGAGTTTAGGGTGTTGTTGGAAGCTCATACATGGAAGTTTCTCGCAGGAGGAACAGGGCTGCTCGATCGATCGAAAAAATGGGTCCGATCGATTCGAGCGGGGGCAAGAGCCTGGCCAAGGCTTGTGTTCGAACGAGCTCCACCGATCGATCGGGAAAAAGTTCCGATCGATCGATGTGTGAAATCTCGATCGATCGAGATAAGATCTCGATCGATCGGCAGAGGCAGAGCACCAAAATGCCTTTTTTTGTTGAACATAGCGATCGATCGAGGCTTGGGGACCGATCGATCGCAAGGCATAAAAGTGAGTTCTTGGGATTTTGTTCTAAATGATGTTATTTTTGGTAATGGTTCATTATTGGCTTCTAATATGGATTCATGTGATGTGTAGAACCATCCCAAGTAGCCACACATCAAAGGAGATAAAAGTCCCACGACATCTCCACTTTTGGAACTAAGGTACGTAGTGAGACGTACGAGCATCGGACGGTAAAAACGTATTTATTACGCTTGATTGGTTATGCATTATGATTGCATACACGGTCTTAATTATGCATTGTGATTGCATACATAATTGAATATGCATTATGGTTGCATACATGGTTGGATATGCATTATGGTTTTTCATACATGGTTGGATATGCATTATGGTTGCATAATTGATTGGATATGCATTGCGGTTGCATATGATTGTGGTCGAGGTATATTACAGTGATGAAGAATACTTGCCGCCGTTATGTCGAAGCGATGATAGAATACTTGCCGCTGTCATATTTAGTGATGAATATTTGCCACAAATATGTCGAAGCGAAGGATAATGCCGCTGCCAATTGATGCGAGGGATATTATGCCGCTAATATGTCGAAGCGAGGGTATTAATGCCGCTGTCATATAAACGCGAGGGGTATTATGCCACTGATATAATAAGACTGGAAATTGGCCATTGGTATACACGGAATGGATACATGTCATGACATACATATCGGTATTATAATCTATTGATTATTATTGTGGTACAGGGACAACCAAGGGAGCTTTTAAATGTGTTGAATACAGGAAGTGAATCGCATTTATGGTTTATGCATTGAATTATGATCATATTATTGTGAATATGATTTATATACATGCTCATGGTTTTGGGGTTGTTCCTGTAGGTACTTTTGGGCGGATGGGCTAAGGCGGGTTGATACGGTGAGCTAGTGAGGAGTGCTTTTGGCATAGCAAGCCTAATTCTTTTGTATAGTCTCTACTCTAGGAGTAGTGTAAAGCTATAGGGTTAACATTCAATTTTGGTTGGAATGTAATTAATCCTTTTAAAATTTTCTTTTGTCCTGTAATCTAACGGATCA